>LR812536.1:44975034-45640034 GCA_903798195.1 Danio kyathit
ATGATGGTACCACTAGAGTGACAAGACACTTAGTGTCAAATGTGTTCCTTCAAGAACTATTTAAAGGCATTTTGCTATATCCAAAGTGTGTCAATTTATTTTCAGTAAATTTAAAACATAAAATAAAATTTTAAAGAATGTTTTTATAAAAAAAAGTTCATTTTTGTGTAAATGCAGCTTTTCCATTTACAATAAAGAATAAAAAATACTTTAACATAAATCAAATTATCTATTTTTTGCTAAACATTTCACAACACTTTACACAAAAATGTTACTACACTTTTCACAGAAATACATTCTCACATGTACAATATTTTTTTTCTCCAATTTTCACACAATAACTTTGTAATCACTTAAAAGTTTGCTTAATTTAATTAATCTTAAAATAGAAATAGAATTATGCAAAAGTATTATAACAAGATATGCACCATGTTTGATAAGTTTTACAATACTAAAATGTCTGCATGAACACTTTTGCCAGCTCATGTGCATAGTGGAAAGCAAATGTCAAAAGGTGCGGATATCAATAATGAAAATGTATTTATTAGAAAATGCTTACCAAATGTTTATTAAAATGCCTTAAATATTTAGTTTACAATATCTATAGTTTGTTTTTACAGTAGTTAAACATATGCTTTTAAATGATGATTCATGTTCTAATATGGAAATTATTCATAAAATCACTTTGCCTTTCCAGTAATAATTATTTTTTAATTTATTTTTTATAGATATTGTAATAAAGGAGTTGTCCAACACTTATGTACCTTTTTTATGAGAACAATTGTGTACTTTCATTTCAATTGTACTATAAAAGGTACAAAACAGTATCATAAGAGATATTTTCTGTATTATATAATGTACAACTTTTACAAAGGTACAAAACTGTTCTTTAAGGAACATTATTTGTACGACCGTTTACCTTTTTTTCTGAGAGTGTACAGTACCTATTTTAGGCTAGTTTTTTGCTCCACTATATAACAGTAGAAGTTAAGAAGAGTTCTCCATGACAGAAGTCAGTTATCAGTGACCACCATAATCAGTTGTTATAAAAAGCATCTGAGCACTGGATTCTGTTTATTGTAGTTTCCTGAATATGACATAAAACAAGACCATGTATAGGGGGGTATATTGCAGAATAAATTTTGTATGTTGTAGTTATTATTTTACCTTATAGTCTCCCAATATTATGTTAATATTAGTATGTGCACATATTCTCATTTAATTCTACAAGTATGTAACTAACTGTGTATGGGCACTTCTTTATAAAAGATTATTAATACTATCTGTTGTTCAAATTCATGTCACTCTACAGTGGCTTTAAACTTCTTATATGTCTTCTTATGTTTCTTGATATACAAATCAGTTTTCAAGATCTTTAAATATGATTTAACAGATTATTTATTTAGCAGCTAAAACCAGTAAGTCAGAGTGGCATACCCGTGGATAAAATGCAATGACCTTGCAACAGTCTAATTGCAGAAAGTATTCAATTACAGCCATTGTTAGTCTTACCAAATAGAGGAAGGAATTTACAATTTATCTGCATTTTTACAAGGAAGCACTGTTAGTGATCAGCAACCAGTGAAACGGCTCATCACCTCACACTCTTGTTCACACATGCTTCTGCAATGCCTTGTTTTGATAAAATTGCTGCATTGTATGCTCTGTCAGTGTATTTGATTAATTACCATGTTTAGAACCATGCTATTAGTAAGCAATCAGTGTGTACAATAACTGTCATGAATTCTAGTCTTAAAATTAATTCAAATTAAGGGCTTTCAAGAAAAGATTTTTTTACCATAAATGACACAGGCTTCTCTCATAAGATGTTAAGATGACGTACAAAAGGAATCATTTTGAAAAACAATACTCAACTGTCACAGTCTATGAGAAAATGCAAAGTTCTATACCGTTCTAAATAGTCCAAGCTGTTCGAAAGCATCCTAATTACCCTGATTAATTGGGAACAGCTATATTAGTTAACTCAACAGGTGAAAAACAGAAGCTCTCCGATGTTGGTTTGTGGACAGTCATGGCAAAGAAGGAGTGAGGACCTGTGGCTGCGCATTGTGGCTCCACACAAGTCAGGAAAGGACTAAAAGACCATAACTAAATCTTTTGAAGTTCCAGTGAAAATGAAGTTTCCCATGAAAAGGAGCAATACATACAAATTCTGCAAAAACAAAACAAAAAAAAACTGCAAAAAACGTACCTCCTGGGACGTATTTGGTTCTCTCCAGAAATGTACATGTATGTTTTCAAAATGAGCCTAGGGTGTAAATTTACTGTGCTCATTTTTAAAGAGGCAACAATGAGTACTGAGAGACTGCAGAGTATAAGTGTTGAATGCATATTTATGCATTGTGGGATATCACTCAGCTCTTACCGGAGTAAAAGGACAGCAATACACTTTATTGCAAACACAATATCAGACACTGTAAAATGCTTTAGTCCTCTGTCCTCTTACTGTGGTTCTACAGTAGACTCTCATCAATCAATGGCTGGATGTCTAAGTGGTGCCCACTAAACAACATTTTTGTAGATAAATAGACAAGTTTCTGGGGTAGACCTGACCTGTTGAAGATAAATAATCTTCATCATACTAGGGCTGGGAAATATGTTAAAAATAATTATCAATAATTGCCTTTAAATTACTATGATAACTGATCATATTGTCTCTGGCCCTACACCTGTTGCACGACTGTGCCCACATCACTGTCGGCCTGCCCACATGCATTTACTTTCATGTTAAATGTAAAAATACTAGTAAGTAATGAAAATAACTATTTGGAGAAGAAGAATAAATAACTCTGGTAGGAATAAATGACCTAAAAACATTCAAAAATGAGGTGAAAAAGACAGCTGGTTATTTTTTTGGAGGATGTCCAGTGCAAACTCAATGCACCTTTAAAGAGAACACTGTCATCTACCCTTACATCACATAATCATTAAGCTGCATTTTATTACCTACTAAAATTGTGATAGTCCTATAAATATTAGTCCTTAGTATTGTTCCTATAATATTATATACTGTACATACAGTATAGCATGTGGTGCAAACAAATAGGTGCTATACTGACCCCGCACCTCATAATTTCTTTTCGTTCTTTTACACTCATTTATTCCTTTCCAAAGGAATTAAAACTCATATTATCATCATAAACAATTATCACAATCTTTTGTTTAAATGACAAATGTGTGTTGTTTAAATAAATGTGTGTTATTTTTTCTGTTCCTCCTACATGCTGGTCAGCTTCCCAGTACTTGGAAACCCATATTCCTCCAACTTCTCTTCATATGAAAACCCAAGAGACTTTCTATCAGAACTCATTCTATTATCAGCAATCTTATCACTGGCTTTACTCATCTATTTTCATATCTGCAATAAACACCCATCTGTTGATATTTACCTTTGTCTGAGTCTTATTCAACATTGCAATATGTTAAGGAAAAATATTAAATAAAAATAGGAAAAATCAAGAGAAACAAATATATAAAATTTAGTTGACATTTCAATATTATCTTTCTATTACTAAAGATGTTTATTAAACAAAAATAATATTTGAATAAATATATCTGTTTATGTGCTGTTGATGTTGGGAAAAACCAAAGAAATCCATACATGTAAAGAAAACAATATCATTTAGTTTACAAATTAAGTTGTGTAATAAAATTAAATGACACAGGAAAAAAAATATTGAGCACATGAAGAAAGGGAGCTGTAGAAAGGCAGTGAAAGGCCAGACTGCAGCTGAAATCTCTCAGTAGTTTTTCAGCAACCCTCTGCCGTTTGTCATTGTAAATTAATATTAGCTCCTTCAGTCCAACATTTACATTACCAGGGTGATGAAGATAAAACCAGAGTGGATATCAGAGTGGTATTTCAGCATGACAATGATCCAAAACACATCAAAGGAAACTCTCAAATGGTTTCAGAAAAAGAAAATCAAGCTGTAGAATGACCTAGAATCCAATAGAAAATACAAAATAAAGATCAGATTTGATATATGAGACCCCACAAGAGTTTTGCACTGTTGAAGTGCGTTATTTCATTCTCCATATGAGAGGTGTCTTTAAGTAGTTTTTTTAAGTAGTTCATTGCATTATCCTTGTGTCATTTGATTGTTTTACGTTATATATATATATATATATATATATATATATATATATATATATATATATATATATATATATGTGTGTGTGTGTGTGTGTGTGTGTCACGCTCCTTAGAAATCACGAATAACAAGGAACCAGATGCAAGGTCTTTATTGACCGGTGACACAACGGAATAAAAAAATAATAGAACAAAAACAGAAAAATAGTGCGAAACTGAGAACCGGAGTATGCGGATTAATGGGCGTATGAAAAACAGGCTTTAATTTAGAAACATGGAACACGGGATGAATTCACCTGTACGCGGGAGGAAGTTTGATGCGGACTGCCACTGGACTAATGATTTTAGTGACAGTGAATGAGCCGATAATTTAGGTGCTAACTTATTACAAACGGTACGCAAAGCAATATTTTTAGATGAAAGCCACACTTTTTGACCGACAATGTAAGCGGGAGGCTTTGATCGGTGGCGATCAGCCTTAGCCTTAGTGCGCGCACCCACTTGGAGGAGGGTCTGTCTGGCCCTATTCCAAGTGCGTCGACACCTCTGAACAAAGACGTGGGCGGAGGGGACCGCGATTTCAGATTCCATACTGGGAAAAGCAGGTGGCTGGTAACCTAAACTACATTCAAACGGAGATAGGCCCGTACCTGACACTGGTAAAGAGTTGTGTGCGCACTCCACCCATGAGAGCTGCTGGCTCCAGGAGGCGGGATTCTGGGACACCAAACATCGCAACATTCATTCGAGATCTTGGTTGGCTCTCTCTGTTTGGCCGTTACTCTGAGGATGAAAACCAGAAGAAAGGCTAACAGTGGCCCCAATAACCGGCAGAACTCTCTCCAAAATTTAGAGACAAACTGAGGCCCCCTGTCAGAAACCACATCTGCCGGGAGGCCATGTATGCGAAAGACGTGATCAATGACAGCAACCGCTGTCTCTCTGGCTGAGGGTAATTTGGGCAGAGGAATAAAATGAGTAGCCTTCGAGAACCGGTCCACAACAGTCAAAATGACCGTATTGCCACAGGATGGCGGGAGACCTGTGACAAAGTCTAGCGAGATGTGTGACCAGGGTCTCGAAGGTACTGACAGCGGCTGAAGAAGCCCAGCAAGAGGGCGATTGGAAGTCTTAGAAACAGCACAAACAGAACAAGCCAAAACAAACTCACGTATGTCCCGAGCCATAGCTGGCCACCAGAATCGCTGTTTAACCAGAAATATAGTGCGACTCACCCCTGGATGACAAGCCACCTTGGAAGAGTGTCCCCCCCGAATGACGTCAGACCGAATCTCCTCTGGCACAAACAAACGACTCGGTGGGCATCCGACCGGGGGCGTTACCCCATTCAAGGCAGTGCAAACCTTGAACTCGATCTCCCATGTCACTGCAGAAATACAAATCCTCTGTTGTCACGTGTATATAAATAATACAATACAAATAGGATCCAATTGCAAGGTCTTTTAATGACCGGGAAACAAAGGGTCAAAACAAAAGAATAGAAAAATAGTGCAGGGCCGACAGAATGAGTCCAACGAGTCCAAAATCGGAAAAGGCCTCGGAACGACAGGCAGATCCAAAATAATACTGAGCTTCCTGATAACACACACAGAGGACAAACATGAGTAATAACGAACTGACAAGGAACAAAGAACGCCAAGCACATATATAGAAGGGATAATTAGATACAGCTGACACAAATGATCCGAACAGCTGATCGACAACACGTGATCAAAACACAGCGCTACTACAGCGCACAAAATGACAACACTGAACCACGTGACAATAACAGAGACACGCCAGGAAGAGTGCACAAACTGCAACCGTGACAGTACCCCCTCTCCTAGGAGCACCTCCTGGTGCTCCCAGACGAGCTCACCTGGCGATTGTAATCATCGATAAGCGAGTGATCCAATATGTCCCTTGCAGGAACCCAACTTCTCTCCTCTGGACCGTAACCTTCCCAGTCCACCAAGTATTGAAATCCTCGTCCCCTCCGTCTAGAGTTCAGAATGCGCTTGACCGAATAAACCGTCTCCCCATCTACGAGACGCGGCGGGGGGGGGACCGGAGTAGGCGGATTTATGGCCGTATGAAAAACGGGCTTTAATTTAGAAACATGGAACGCGGGATGAATTCTCCTGTACGCGGGAGGAAGTTTGAGGCGGACTGCCACCGGACTAATGATTTTAGTGACAGTGAATGGGCCGATAAATTTAGGAGCTAGTTTATTACAAACGGTACGCAAAGGAATATTCTTAGATGAAAGCCACACTTTTTGACCGACTACGTAAACGGGAGGCTTTGACCGGTGGCGATCGGCCTTAGCCTTAGTGCGCGCACCCACTTGGAGGAGGGTCTGTCTGGCCCTATTCCAAGTGCGTCGACACCTCTGAACAAAGGCGTGAGCGGAGGGGACCGCGATTTCGGATTCCAAACTGGTAAAAACAGGTGGCTGGTAACCTAAACTACATTCAAACGGAGATAGGCCCGTATCTGACACTGGTAAAGAGTTGTGTGCGTACTCCACCCATGAGAGCTGCTGGCTCCAGGAGGCAGGATTCTGGGACACCAAACATCGCAACATACGTTCGAGATCTTGGTTGGCTCTTTCTGTTTGACCGTTACTCTGAGGATGGAAACCAGAAGAAAGGCTAACATTGGCCCCCAATAACCGGCAGAACTCTCTCCAAAATTTAGAGACAAACTGAGGCCCCCTGTCAGAAACCACATTTGCCGGGAGGCCATGTATGCGAAAAATGTGATCAATGACAGCAGCCGCTGTCTCTCTGGCTGAGGGTAATTTGGGCAGAGGAATAAAATGAGCAGCCTTCGAGAACCGGTCCACAGCGGTCAAAATGACCGTATTGCCACAGGATGGCGGGAGGCCTGTGACAAAATCTAGCGAGATGTGGGACCAGGGTCTCGAAGGAACTGACAGCGGCTGAAGAAACCCAGCAGGGGGGGCGATTGGAAGTCTTAGCAACAGCACAAACAGAACAAGCCAAAACAAACTCACGTATATCCCGAGCCATAGCTGGCCACCAGAATCGTTGCTTAACAAGAAATAAGGTGCGACTCACCCCTGGATGACAAGCCACCTTGGAAGAGTGTCCACATCGAATGACGTCAGACCGAATCTCCCCTGGCACAAACAACCGATTCGGTGGGCATCCGGCCGGGGGCGTTACCCCATCCAAGGCAGTGCGAACCCTAGACTCGATCTCCCATGTCACTGCAGAAATAAAAATCTTCTGTGGAACAATGGGTTCGAGGGACGAAACACGGTCGGAAAAATCAAAAAGACGGGATAACGCGTCGGGTTTGATGTTCTTAGAACCCGGTCGATAGGAAATAGTAAAATCGAACCGTCCGAAAAACAACGCCCACCGAGCCTGCCTAGGGCTTAATCGTTTGGCGGATTTGATGTATTCGAGGTTCTTATGATCGGTCCAAACGATAAAAGGAACCCCCGATCCTTCCAGCCAATGACGCCACTCCTCCAAAGCAAGCTTGACAGCCAGCAACTCTCTGTTACCAATGTCGTAATTGCGTTCAGCCGAGGATAATCTATGGGAAAAAAAAGCGCAAGGGTGCATTTTGTCATCCGATGAGGAGCGTTGGGACAGGATGGCCCCGACCCCCACCTCTGACGCGTCAACCTCCACCACGAACTGCCGAGAAGGATCAGGTGCCACCAGAATTGGGGCTGAAACAAAGCAGCCCTTTAATTTTGTGAACGCAGCCTGAGCCGCGCTCGACCACCTGAACGGAGTCCTGGAGGAGGTTAAGGACGTCAGAGGCGCAGCGAGCTGGCTGAAATTGCGAACGAAACGCCGGTAAAAATTGGCAAAACCCAGAAACCTCTGCAGGGCCTTGCGGGAATCTGGAATTGGCCAATTTACCACAGCCTGAATCTTCTCTGGATCCATTCGCACCCCCTCGACTGACACGATGTGACCCAAAAAAGGAACAGACTGTGCGTGAAAAACGCATTTCTCCGCCTTGACATAAAGCCCATTCTCTAGCAGCCTCTGAAGCACTTTCCTGACGTGTTGCACATGATCCTGGAGAGAATGAGAAAATATCAGAATGTCATCCAGGTAGACATAAATGAACTGATCTATCATATCTCGCAACACATCATTAACGAGTGCTTGGAAAACTGCGGGGGCGTTGGAAAGCCCGAACGGAAGAACACAATATTCAAAGTGCCCCCTGGGGGTATTAAACGCAGTTTTCCACTCATGCCCCTCCCTTATGCGAACCAAATGATAAGCGTTGCGGAGATCCAGTTTTGTGAAAAAGTTCGCCCCCTGCAGACGCTCGAAGGCAGAAGACATCAACGGCAAAGGATAAGTATTCTTCACCGTAATGTTGTTCAGCCCTTGATAGTCAATACATGGGCGAAGGGAACCATCCTTCTTTTTCACAAAAAAGAATCCCGCCCCCGCCGGTGAAGAAGAGGGGCGAATGATCTTGGCCGCTAGAGAATCAGAAATATATTTCTCCATGGCCTCCCTCTCAGGAACAGAAAGAGAGTATAACTTGCCTTTGGGCGGAGACGTACCTGGCAGTAAATCTATAGCACAGTCATAGGGACGGTGAGGAGGTAGAGAAGCAGCTCGCGACTTACTGAACACTCTCTTCAGGTCGAGGTACTCACTGGGCACGTTTGACAGGTCCATGCACTCCTCCTGGAACACAGAACAAGACACAACAGTACGAGCAGACGAAAGACAGGATACATGACAATTCTCACTCCAGGAAATCACCGAATTCTCTCCCCAACAAATCTGAGGCTTATGCTTGACCAGCCATGGGTGCCCAAGAACCACTGGTGTATTGGTGGTGTCTGTTAGAAAAAATGAAATACGTTCGGAGTGATTACCGGAAGTTAACAACCTTATAGGCCCCGTGGAGTGAGTGATAGATGGCAGAGAGCGCCCGCAAAGGGCGTGAACAGCAATAGGCTGGGTCAGAGGAACAATGGGAAGTCTTAACCTAAAAGCAAAATTAGTGTCCACAAAATTTCCCTCCGCACCAGAATCAATAAGGGCTAGACAGTTTTGTGTTTGAGAACCCCAACCCAAAGTAACTGAGAGTAGGGTAGCAGCAATGGAGGGTTTTTCCAAATTAATTTCACCCGTCAGTAACCTCTTACCTACTGACGGGTGCTGGCTTTTACCGGACAAGATGACACAATGTGCCCCGGTCCTCCGCAGTACAGGCACAATCCTTCAGCCCGCCGGCGTCGCCTCTCCTCCAGAGAGAGCCGAGATCTACCCATCTGCATAGGTTCCGGCCCGGAAGTGACGCCATCCGCGGTCGCCGGAAGAGAAACCGGAAATGATCCAGGATCGGAAAATGGCGTCCGTCTGCTGCGTGTCTCCCTCCGAAACAATCTGGCGTCCACCCGGACCGCCAAATCAATAAGACCGTCCAAAGTCTTGGGAAGATCTAGCGCATAAATCTCCTCCTGGATATGATCCGCAAGCCCATGGAGGAACATGTCCCACTGGGCTTCCGCGTTCCAACCGCACTCAGCGGCTAATGTGCGGAACTCCACGGAATAATCCGCCACACTACGGCCTCCCTGCCGAAGCTCCGCTAGAACCCGTGCCGCCTCTCTTCCCGAAGCTGCACGGTCGAAGACTTTTTTAAGTTCCTCCGAAAAGGATTTAAAAGAAGTGCAACAGGGAAGTTTCTGTTCCCATACAGTGGTTCCCCACAGAGCAGCTTTTCCTGAAAGGAGGGTGATGACAAACGCAACCTTCGCCTGCTCTGTGGGAAAAGAAGATGGCTGCAAAGTCATATACAAGGAACATTTCGCCAGAAAAGATCGGCACAACTGGGGTTCCCCTGAATAAAATTCCGGAGGAGGAAGACGGGGCTCAGATCGGTGACTTACTGTTTCTGCTGCTGGGACAGAAGGTGGACTGGACTGCTCTGCCTGTGTGGCGATTCCTGTGAGCTGCTGGACCTGTGTGGTAAGTGCTGATACCTGCGTGGCTAGGTTCTGTATGGCCTGACGAGTGGCTGTCATTACTTCATCATGTTGATCAATCCGAGCACTGCTCTGATTAACAAATTCCGTGATCTGAGCGACGCTTGCTGGATCCATAGTGGTCAGTTCGTTCTGTCACGTGTATATAAATAATACAATACAAATAGGATCCAATTGCAAGGTCTTTTAATGACCGGGAAACAAAGGGTCAAAACAAAAGAATAGAAAAATAGTGCAGGGCCGACAGAATGAGTCCAACGAGTCCAAAATCGGAAAAGGCCTCGGAACGACAGGCAGATCCAAAATAATACTGAGCTTCCTGATAACACACACAGAGGACAAACATGAGTAATAACGAACTGACAAGGAACAAAGAACGCCAAGCACATATATAGAAGGGATAATTAGATACAGCTGACACAAATGATCCGAACAGCTGATCGACAACACGTGATCAAAACACAGCGCTACTACAGCGCACAAAATGACAACACTGAACCACGTGACAATAACAGAGACACGCCAGGAAGAGTGCACAAACTGCAACCGTGACATCTGTGGTACAATGGGTTCGAGGGACGAAACGCGGTTGGAAAAATCAAAAAGACGGGTTAACGCGTCGGGTTTGATGTTAGTAATATCAAACCGTCCAAAAAATAACGCCCACCGAGCCTGCCTACAGCTTGGCGGATTTGGCGGATTTGATGTATTCAAGATTCTTATGATCGGTCCAAACGATAAAAGGAACCCCCAAACCCTCTAGCCAATGACGCCACTCCTCCAACCAAAGGTTGACAGCCAGCAACTCTCTATTACCAATGTCGTATTTGCGTTCCGCGGAGGATAAAATGTGGGAAAAAAAGGCGCAAGGATGCATCTTGTCATCCGATGAGGAGCGTTGGGACAGGATGGCCCCGACCCCCACCTCTGATGCGTCAACCTCCTCCACAAACTGCCGAGAAGTATCAGGAGCCACCAGAATTGGGGCTGAAACAAAGCAGAACTTTAGTTTTGTGAACGCAGCCTGAGCCGCGGTCGACCATCTGAACGGACTTTTGGAGGAGGTTAAGGACGTCAGGGGAGCGGCAAGCTGGCTGAAATTGCGAATGAAACGCCGGTAAAAATTGGCAAAACACAGAAACCTCTGCAGGGCCTTGCGGGAATCTGGAATTGGCCAATTTACCACAGCCTGAATTTTCTCTGGATCCATTCGCACTCCCTCAACTGACACGATGTGACCCAGAAACGGAACAGACTGTGCGTGAAAAACGCATTTCTCCGCCTTGACATAAAGCCCATTCTCTAGCAGCCTCTGAAGCACTCTCCTGACGTGTCGCACATGTTCCTGGAGAGAACGAGAAAATATCAGAATGTCATCCAGGTAGACATAAATGAACTGACCTATCATATCTCGCAACACATCATTAATGAGTGCTTGGAAAACTGCGGGGGCGTTGGAAAGCCCGAACGGAAGAACACAATATTCAAAGTGCCCCCTGGGGGTATTAAAAGCAGTCTTCCACTCATGCCCCGCCCTTATGCGAACCAAATGATAAGCGTTGCGGAGATCCAGTTTTGTAAAAAGTTCGCCCCCTGCAGACGCTCGAAGGCAGAAGACATCAACGGCAAAGGATTAGTATTCTTTACAGTGATGTTGTTCAGCCCTTGATAGTCAATACATGGGCGAAGAGAACCATCCTTCTTTTTCACAAAAAAAAATCCCGCCCCCGCCGGTGAAGAAGAGGGACGAATGATCTTGGCCGCTAGAGAATCAGAAATATATTTCTCCATGGCCTCCCTCTCAGGAACAGAAAGAGAGTATAATTTGCCTTTAGGCAGAGACGTACCTGGCAGTAAGTCTATAGCACAGTCATAGGGACGGTAAGGAGGCAGAGAAGCAGCTCGAGACTTACTGAACACTCTCTTCAGGTCGAGGTACTCACTGGGCATGTTTGACAGGTCCGTGTACTCCTCCTGGAATACAGAACAAGACACAACAGCACGAGCAGACGAAAGACAGGATACATGACAATTCTCGCTCCAAGAAATCACAGAATTTTTTCCCCAACAAATCTGAGGCTTATGCAGGACCAGCCACGGATGCCCAAGAACCACTGGTGTATTGGTGGTGTCTGTTAAAAAAATTAAATAAGTTCAGAGTGATTGCCAGAAGTTAACAACCTTATAGGACCAGTGGAGTGAGTGATAGATGGCAGAGATCGCCCGCAAAGGGCGTGAACAGCAATAGGCTGAGCGAGAGGAATAATGGGAAGTTTTAATCTAAAGGCAAAATTGGTGTCCACAAAATTCCCTTCCGCTTCAGAATCAATAAGAGCAAGACAGTCTTGTGTTTGAAAACCCCAACCCAAAGTAACTGAGAGTAGGGTAGCAGCAACAGAGGGTCTTTTTAAATTAATTTCACCCGTCAGTAACCTCTTACCTACTGACGGGTGCTGGCTTTTAGTGAACAAGATGCCACAATGTGCCCCGCCCCTCCGCAATACAGGCACAGTCCCTCAGCCCGCCGACGTTGCTTCTCCTCCAGCAAGAGACGAGACCTACCCAGCTGCATGGGTTTCGGACCGGTAGTGACGCCATCCGCGACCGCCGGAAAAGAAACAGGAAACGATCCTGGATCAAAAAATGGCGCCCGCCTGTTACGTAATTCTCTCCGAAACAGTCTGACGTCCACCCGGACCGCCAAATCAATGAGACCATCCAAAGTCTTAGGGAGGTCTAATGCATAAATCTCCTCCTGGATATGATCAGCAAGACCATGGAGGAACATGTCCCACTGGGCCTTCGCGTTCCAACCGCACTCAGCGGCTAGTGTGCGGAATTTAACGGAATAATCCGCAACGCTGCGGCCTCCCTGCCGAAGTTCAGCTAGGACTCATGCCGCCTCTCTCCCCGAAGCTGCACGGTCGAAGACCTTTTTGAACTCCTCCGAAAAGGATTTAAAAGAGGCACAACAGGGAAGTTTCTGTTCCCATACGGTAGTTCCCCACAGAGCAGCTTTTCCTGAAAGGAGGGTGATGACGAACGCAACCTTAGCCTGCTCTGTGGGAAAAGATGATGGCTGCAAAGTCATGTACAGAGAACACTTAGCCAGAAAGAAACGACATAACTGGGGTTCCCCTGAATAAAACTCTGGAGGAGGAAGACGGGGTTCAGATCGGCGACTCACTGCCTCAGAATGGGTGTTCATCCAGGGACCCTGTACAGGAGCACTTGCCCCCCAAAGCAGATGACTTCCCGGCCAGGGTTGGTCTCAGTTCAGCCAATGGATGAAATGCTCCAGAAGCAGGGGCCCCTGGTTGCCAAAGGCAAGCCCTGAAATAGTGACCCATCCCCGGGCAAGCTTTGGTCGGGCGAGATCCAGTTGAGCGAGTCTGGGGGATGGTGACTGTAGTAAAGTTCATTGTTGTAAGGGAAGAAGAAGACAGGGTCGGCGATATAAGGTAAGTAAATGTTCTTTTTATTTTTAAATGCACACACTCAAGCTCTCTGGTGTGTGTGTGTGTGGGTGCTCTCTCCTCTCCTTCCTGGCTGCTCCTTCACTCCTTAAGAAGGGTGTCTCTCCAGCCCAATCACTAGAATAAACAGGTATTATTTATTATTTCTGATTGGCCTGCTGATTAGCCGCCAGGCTGCGAGCATGCTCTCCCCCCTCATTGGGTGTGCGATCATGCTTACCTTTGACTCTTTCTAGCGAGCGAAAGGACAAGGATCAGTTAGAGGATGATGAGTCTCAACTGGTGGGCTTGCTAGCGACAACGCTCACCGTATGAGTTGTTGACCCAGGCCTAAAAACGCCAGGCCATGCCAGACGGGAGACCCCCTTTCCCAGCCTACCTATTGGGATGTCCCGCGCCTGGAGTTACGTGCCCGTCTTCATTTATCTCTGACCTGCCAACAGGATTTTGACGACACGTGAAATCGCGGACTTAGGTTCTGGCGGTCTTCCACCTGCTTCACCCACTGGCCGATTGGAGCTCGTGTGATGCCCCAGGGGAAGGCCCCCACCCCAGCCCCCCTCTAAGGTGTCAAGATAGGCCGGCCTCTATGGGTGTGGTTGATTCCTTCCCTACCGTGGGCGTGCTCTCAAGGGGGGTGTCCCTGCGCGCACAACCCCTCCCGCCTTCATCTGTGGACCGTCCAGTTTGACCCCATGCATGTCTGCTACTGCGCCCGTCCGTCTGCCCACCTGCCTGCACCTGGGTTTATCCCTGCTTGCTCTCTGGTTCAATCCTGTCCGGTGTGCAAACCCACAGCTAAAAGCCGTGCAAAGTCCCACACGTCTGGCGCAGTGAAGGTGGGTCCACTGACTTTTTTATTGTTATTTCTGCTTTGGGGCACCAACAGCTCTCACTCATTTAAATCATTCACAGTGTTTGAGGTTTGTTGGAAAAGTCTAATCTGTCTAATTAAGGAGGAAACTGTCTTGCCAGATGACCTTGGGTTTTATGGATTCCTGATGGGTTACCTGAACTCCATCTCTGGACACCGCTGGGGCGTGTTCCAGAATCTGACCATCCAGGAGGTTGAAGAGGCTTTCAGAAGCCCAGATGGGTCTGCCTATGTCATCAACGTGAGTGTTACTCCTTGGCTCTGCGGGTGGGGGACACCAGTAGTATGCACTCGATCACTCACTCACTCACTCACTCACTCACTTATTCACCTTCTCTCTCTTTGCCTCTGCTTGTTCCATGGCCACATCACCATGCATAAGACAAACAGAGCCTTCGGCACTGCCCAGTTGTCTCTCAACAAGAAAGAATACAGCTGGTTCCAGAGGTTCTTGGACCTGCAGGCCACCTTTTATTTTTACCTCCAGAGCCAGTCCATGCAGGACCCTAAATAAATATTTTCAATCTGCGTGGACCAGCATGGGGCTTCCAGGCAAACCCACCTTCACTGACGTCCAGACAGCCATCGCAAGACATGTGAGTATGCATGTAATGCCCCTGGAGTCACATGACTGCCAGCGGCTTTGACCCTAAAAAGGTTCACAGCAGGGCATGTGATGTTGGCTAACTGGCCTTACTGTCTCTCCTTTCCAGGAGGGAACCAGCAGGAGGATGCTGCCATGGCAGTCTGCAAAGGGGAAAAGCCAGGGGGCATGGCCACCATTGGATGACTCTGAATCTCCCTAAAGAAATAAACACAATTTTCTAAAACAATAAAGGTCATATGGTGTTCAGACATTTATCACTATCCAGTGTCTTTACTGGGGTGGGCTGGTCATTATTCCTGTCTCGTTGTGTTAAAAGTCAGAATCAGAATCAGAATCAGTTTTATTGCCAAGTGCGCACACAAGGAATTTGTTTTGGCAACAGAAGCTTCCAGTGTACATAAAGTGACATGTGACAACACAAAATTAAATATGAGAACATTAATGGCGATAAACATTAAACAGAGATGCAGTTAGTCAAAAAGATATGGATGTTGAATTGTATGTACAGATTTGTTATAAATATACAGGTTGTAAGGTGCTGTGTACAAATGCGTGTGAGAAAGTATTGCATTGTATATTCTTATAAGGTGCTGTGTACAAGTGCGTATCAGAAAGTATTGCACATTTATTGCACAGTAGGGGAATATTTAACTGTTCATGAGGTAGATGGCCTGAGGAAAGAAACTTTTCCTGTGTCTGGCTGTTTTTGTGCTTGGTGCTCTGTAGCGCCGACCAGATGGCAACAGTTCGAACAGATAGTGTGCTGGGTGTGAGTCGTCCAGAGTGATTTTGCGAGCCCTTTTACTCACTCTGGAAGAGTACAGTTCTTGAAGTGTAGGAAGGGTAGTGCCAATGATTCGTTCTGCAGTCCGGACTATTCGCTGTAGTCTACGGAGGTCAGTTTTGGCAGCTGAGCTGAACCAGACGGTGATTGAAGTGCAGAGGATGGATTGGATGACAGCTGAGTAGAACTGTACGAGCAGCTCCTGTGACAGGTTGAACTTCCTCAGCTGACGAAGGATGCCCGTGTCCAGGTTCAGCCTTGGTTAATAACCTATCGGAACAAATTGAATCAAAATTATCATTTTGTATTACAAAAAACATTATTTTATTGTATTGTACAGTGTGGGGGGTTGGGGGGGGGGGGGGGGGGGGGGGGGGTGGGGGGGGCTTGCGGGATGCCCGTGTCCAGGTTCAGCCTTGGTTAAATGCCTAACAGGACAAATGGTCCCTGTCTCGTGTGTTAAAAGTGGCATGTGGGATGCCCGTGTCCAGGTTCAGCCTTGGTTAATAACCTATCGGAACAAATTGAATCAAAATTATCATTTTGTATTGCAAAAAACATTATTGTATTAAAAGTAAAAATCATCTTCGTCAAAGACATTTTGTACATTTCAATAACTCCAATAAACAATGCTTTGATTAGTAATATGAATTGCTAAGAATGAACTCTAAAGGCTATTTTGAACCTTTAGATTGCAGATATTATATATAGCCCATTTCACACATACATTACAGATAGGTTTTGAGATCCATGGTCTGAAATGGTTTCTTGTTTTGCCTAACTTAATTCTTTTTTTTTTTAAATGTATCGGGGGGAAAAATGATGCATGCAAGTAAAAAAAACTGGAATATAACATTTAACAGATTGTTTTAATGCAATCTTTTTTGATTAAACTTAACCCCTAACATGTCAAAAACTTAAATATTAAACATTAGCATACAAATACAATACTATCTGTCATGGTTCTAGAAGAATGAGGGAGCAAGGACTCAAATGCAACATAAGATGGCTTTTATTTTAATAAAAACAAAACAAAAAGACAACAAAAACCACTCCGAGGGGGAAAAACATAACTATAACACAAAAGGGTAAACAAACGTGGCTGGGCTGGCAAGACAGGACCGGAGCAGGAACACGAGGGAGTATAGACGTCGAACTGGCACAGGACAGCAGACATGAGGAGAATATAAGTAGACGTAAATTAACACCCAAACAGGTGAACCTAATAAACTAATAATGGGTTAACAAGGAGGGTGGGACTAGACAATAGACGGGAGAGCACATGACACAAAGAGACAACACAAGCCATGTGCAGCCAATGAGAGAACTCATTAACCGTGTGTTCTCAAGACAACACAGAAGCACACCACAAAAAGCACGCGGCCACAATGTAAACATCCAGCCACGTGCTTAGACAACACCAACAGACGCAAGACACGAGCACACGATAGATGAACACCTTACCGTGCGCTCACACATATGCAACGTGCATGTTTCATCTCAGCGTCATCCGAAACCAAAACCAACCAGACTGAGACGCTGAGAATAAAACAGCGCAATGCCGACAGTACAAAACACAAACACGAGTACAAAAACACACACAATGACAGAAAACAAGTGCTCGACCCGAGAAAACTTGAGCCGAGCATTACAGGACAGAACAAGACAGAGCTAGTGTCTGGACTCTGCCACCAAAACAAGAATTTACAAGACCAGAGTGGCAGAACCCTGACAACTATCAGTGCTTCTCACAGATTTGAAATATACTTAGGGTGGTAGCCGGATTGAAACACACCATTTACCCACATCACATAAATAGTTACCTATGTGCGTCAAACAAAACATTCAATTTTTTACAATACTTTCATTTATTATGACAATGTTATACACTGTTCACTTTCAATGGGTTAAAGTAAAAAAAAAAAAAAACTGTTAAAAAGACATTGACTTTCTATTACCTATTCAGGAGCCATGTGCACTGCTGACAGGTCAAATCTGTTTCTCTCTCTTTCAGGTTCAAAGCAAACTTGAATGCCAAACCATTTTAGATATGTATATCCTATATCTATTAATCTATATATTAGCCTAAGAATTAGCCAAATGACTTCATCAAATTAATAAAATATACAGCAAATGAGAAATAAATGACAGAAAAAGGAATAAAAACAAAATATCTCAAAAAATTATCATATTTACAAGATTTAAATGTGTAGATTATTTAAAAAAGGCAAATGCGTTGATTAACTATTACTAATGGTGTAGGTATATTTTGCAGCCAGTTTAGACCAGTTATTTTGCCCTCTCCAAGTATACAGTAAAGTTTTTCTGAGTCGTTTAGATTCAAGAATGAATTATTGAATGTTTCTTTTGTGACTGTGCGAGCAGTCAGCTGCAAAGCCAAGCGAAACTATGCTTAAAAAAAAGTGCAAAAACAAATACTATTAACGAATGACATCACTGCATTATCTGACGGCCGAATAGCAAATGAATTGTTCAAATGAATCTAATGAATCATTTAAAGAGGTTCTTCTTAATGAACCGAATGATTCAGTCCAGCAAATTCAACTGATGCTTTCGGACCGATCTGAGAACCGATGAGCTGTTAATACTGCGCATGCGTGACTTAGAACTTTCGGTTTTGATTTGTTTTTAAATGCATAATATATAACAAACGGTTGTGTATTTAACAAATACAAGTTATTTAGAGTCATTTAACTCAAATCCAAGTCAAGTCTTAAGTCATGACAGTCAAGTCCAAGTCAAGTTGAGTCTTTTTTTGGATATTTGTCAAGTGAGTCTCAAGTCTTAAATTTTGTGACTTAAGTCTGACTCGAGTCAAGTCATGTGACTCGAGTCCCCCATCTCTGGTGCCTGGTTTGAATAGCCATCTGGCCCGTGGTGCAACTCTGGGTATTAGCAAGCGTCTCCTGGGACGACTCTGTCCTCTGAGCTGCATAAAGAGGTATTGGCTGCAAAAGGAAGCCCTACACATACTAATACATTATTGTGCTTTAAAAGCAGGCATTTCAGTTTCATTTGTTAACCCCTATATATGTTTATATGCAACTGAAAAAAGCACAAATGTCAGGGCATGCCAGAACTTCTCTAGGTCCCCAAAACACCCTCAGACCTCAGAGGGCTAATGTAGCCTAAAACAAATAAAATACATAAAAGAAACTCACCTTTACAAACTCAAGGTCCAATCTACAGGTCACATCCCTAAACTCACTAGACTCTCTCTTTGATTGCTATTTATCAATCTCCAGTATCTCCTACCGTCTCCTGGTTACCTTGTTTGATGTCCTTCTCATTTCCTAGTCTCTGTGGTACCTCAAGATTCATGCAAAGACTAAGATACGCAAAATAGTTTTAATATCAGTACCTGCACTGCACATCATATGCATTTGTCCAATAAATATCTGTATTTCACTACTTCTGCCTCTTGTCTTCCTGTGATTTGACAGATGACTGAACCTCACAACATCACCATGGATTCCTGATCACCTGCACCCCCAGACCCCTCTGCTGAAATAGTTTACACTCAAGCATACATGGTCTATGTTCTACCCCAGCTATGATACACATCTGACTCTGTAAGTTCACACCGAAAGCGACGAGAGCGTCAAAGTAGCCGGAAGTCATTCATTTTCAATGGGAGCCGGCAGCGATAAGCGGCGAGGAGCAGCGGCGAGCAGTCCAGAGAACACAGTCACTGTGAACTTTGGTTCCCCTTCGGGAGGGGAACTTCAATGCTATGTGGAAAAACTTCCACTATGGGGATTTCGTCAGAATCCAATCATCTGAAAGAGTATAAAAACAGGCCAATGAAATGCCAATGAGTTGGCGGCGTCAGCGTGCACAGCTGTCTTGAATGACAATCAGCCTGGCATAAAAGGCTAGCATGTGCTCAGCAACGACATCCTTTTCGCATTCAGAGCCTTTCACGTGCTTCTGAGAGAGTCTATGAGGGTATCTCCAACCTGTGTCTACAGAGGGAGATCGAGAAGCAGCTTCTCCCGGTCCAGAGCGCGTATACGCAGTGGCAGATGGTCGAGCTGGGTTGTTCTCCCTTGCCTGGCGTCCTTTGGGTCCGGTCCTCCAAGAGCGGTATGTATATAGGAAGCAAGTTTCCTAAAAGAGCAACACGGTTGTGCAGCGCGTCTTTTTCAAGACGTCGCTCCGACCGTGCGTTTCTGGTTGCGGTGGTTTCCTGTCCCCGGATGATGGGCACGAGCACTGCGTTTCATGTCTGGGGGTCCAGCATGTTGATGCGGTGCTCGCGGGCAGTGCATGCCATCATTTTGATGTCATGTCTGCTGCGCAGTTAAGATCGCGGCTCGCTCTTGCAAAAGAGCGACCCACCCCAGTTGTCCCCCGCACTGCGGTTGGCACTCGGGCAGATCTGAGGGTTTCAGTGGGAGTAAATCCGCCGCCCTCGGGCTCGCGGACCTCTCGCTCCTCCACGCGCTCCATCCAAGCTTCAGGTGAGAGAAGCGCTCCATCCTCGGGTGGTCGCCCTCTCACTTGATGACACCGAGGATCAGATCTCCATCGCTGCATCGGAGGATGGGCTGTCATTGTCTGATGAGGATGCGAACCCGCTCGCTCCCTCCCTCCGGGGTGGAGAGCACGGTGTTGGCATCTAAAAAGCAGACATGATGGCCGTGCTTTCCCGGGCTGTTTCGGCCGTGGGTCTGGTGATGGTTTATCCCCCAGCCCCGCGGACGGACCGACTAGAGGGGTGTGATGTGGAGGAGATAAAGGCAAGACCTTCTAAGCCTCCACGTCCCCTTCTTCCTGGATGTGCACAGGAAGCCCACGCAGTGCGCTGCGTGCGCCTCCGCCCTCACCATGCATGCTACGGCCACCTACCAGCGCTCCCTAGCGCAGGCGCTGGCCCAGCTGCGCGGGGATGGTTCCGACCCAGGACTGAGCATGAGCTCCGCACAGCAATCGACTGAAGTCGGCTGTGTGTGCCCCAGGGAAGGACGATGGTCACATTAGTGGCCCAGGAACGCCACCACGGGCTAAACCTGGTGATCTGCGTGATGCTGACAAAGTTCGCTTTCTTAGCTCACCCATATCCCAGGCTGGCCTGTTCGGCGACACCGTCAGTGAATTCGCCCAGGAATTCACGCCGGTGAGCGAGCAGTCGGAGGCGATGGGTAATACCATCTCTCGGCGGGATCGTAAAACCGCTCCTCCCCGCCGAGCCATCCACATCCACTGCTTCACGCCGAGAGCGCCCGCCTGCGGCTTTGCTCGGTCGCCCCCGCCTGCGCCTCTGGCCAAGCGGCTGCGCCGAGCATCTCGCAGGCAACCAGCGCTCCCCGCCCCAGGGCGCCGCTAAGTTCGGTAAACGAACCGCGAAGCGTCCCTGAGACGGGCCATCTGGAGAGGAGGAAATTTGCTCTTGTCCCGGTGGAGGGCGGGGCTCTTCTTCTAAACAGCGTTAAAAAACGCTATCAAAACCTCAGAGAAAGAGCATTTTTTCCCTTCCCCGGATGTGACAGCCCGAACACTGCCAGTCTGGGACGCTATGCTTTCCAGCTCGCAGGATCGGTGCACTTCGCCAGTGGCTCACGGAGCGAGAGAGAACGGTCTCCTTTCTCTCCCCCTCCCAGCCCCACCTCCGGAGTACGGGTGCGAGACAAGAGTGAAGCTCTTGCCTCCTGCTCTCCTGTGGGACCCCAGTGCTTCCCGGTTGAGCCCACCCACTCCGCGCTGCCCCACCGCTGGTACGTCAGCGATCGTGCGGACGAAGCCACTTGCGAGGGCTCTGCCTGCCTGGTTAGCGCGGGCCAGCCCATCGCAATGGCTCATCCGCGCGATCAGACTCGGCTACGCGATTCAGTTCGCGAAACGGCCTCCCAAGTTCACGGGTGTGTATTTCACCAGGGTCAGCCCTGCGTCCGCCCCTGTCTTGCGAGAGGAGATTGCTGTCCTCCTGGCGAAGGATGCAATCGAACCGGTCCCTCCAGGCGGGATGGAGAGCGGGTTTACAGCCCGCACTTCATCGTACCCAAAAAGAGCGGTGGGCTACGGCCAATCCTCGTTCTGCGCGTTTTGAATCGCTGGCTTCACAAGCTGCCGTTCAGAATGCTTACGCAGAAGCGCACCCTCCGGAGCGTTCGTCCTCGGGATTGGTCTGCAGCAGTAGACCTGAAGGACGCGTACTTTCATGTCTCCATACTTCCACGCCACCGTCAGTTTCCTGCGGTTTGCGTCTGAAGTCGAGTCTGGCGGTACAAGTCCTCCCCTTTTGGCTCTCTCTGTCTCCGCGGGTTTTCACCAAGCTCGCGGAGGGTGCCCCAGCTTCGGCTTGCGGGCATCCGCATACTCAATTATCTCAAGCGACTGGCTGATTTCAGCGCGCTCGCGGGATTAATTGATTACGCACAGAGACAGGGTGTTTTGGCACTTCGACCAATTGGGGTTTCAGGTCAACCGAGAAAAGAGCAGCCTCGCCCCCGTGCAGAGCAACTCTTTTCTCGGGTTGGAGCTGGACTCGATCACCATGACGGCGCGCCTCCCCCGAGAGCGCGCCGGGCTGATGCTGGCCTGTCTGAGAGAGTTCGACAGGAATATGTGGTCCCACTGATATTATTTCAGAGGCTCCTGAAGCATATGACATCCGCAGCCGCGGTCTCGCCGCTCGGATGCTCCATATGAGACCACTTCAGCATTTGCTTCACGATCGGGTCCCTAGACGCGCATGGCACGCGAGCGCGCACCGGGTGACTGTCACTCCGCTGTGTCGCCGCACCCTCAGCCTCTGGATGGACCCTGTGTTCTACAGGCCCGTGGGCCTCTAGAACAAGCGTCCAGGCATGTCGTCGTTTGACGGATGCTTCCAGTTCGCGCTGGGGGGCTGTGTGTTGCGGGCATGCAGCTGTGGTTCCGTGGTAGGAAGCTGGTTGCATTGGCATCTTAACTGCCTGGAGCTGTTGGCAGTGTATCTCACGCTGCACCGTTTTTTACCGGTGTTAGAAGGGAAACACGTGCTGGTCAGGACGAACAGCACGGTGGCAATGGTGTATATCAACCGCAAGGGAGATATTCGCTGTCGCCGCATGTCTCCGCTCGCTCGCCGTCTGCTCCCCCGGAGTCATACGCAGCGCAATCGCTGCATTCCATTTTTTCCCCGCCGAGCTCAACTGTGCAGCCGCTGCGCTCTCACGGCAGTTCGCCTGGGAGAATGGAGACTCCACCCCCGACTGTCCAGCTGTTATGGGTGCGTTCTGCGCACTGGCTACACAGCTGGCCCCGGGGCGTGCGTAAAACGCATTTCTCCAGTGAGCCTACTCGCACAGATGCTGTGTAAAGTCAGGGAGGACGAGGAACAGGTCTATGCATTGCGCCTCTCAGGTCCAATCAAACCTGTATTCTAGCTCTCTCCTCGTGATGGCCCCTCCCTGGCATGTCCCCTGGAAGAAACTTCTTCTTTGGGGACAGGCACCGTTTGGCACCCGCGCCTAGTTCTATGGACATCACGTGTGTCCCATAGATGGAGCGCGGAGGACTTAGGTGACCTACCGTTAGGGGGTTAACACCATCACTCAGGCCTAGAGCACCCTCTATGAGGCATGCCTATGCCCTGATGTGGAGTCTATTCGCTGTGTGGTGTACTTCTCTCCGAGAAGGAAACCCCAAACATGCCAGATCAGTGTGATGCTATCCTCTTTCAGTTGGCTGGAGCCAAGGCTGTCCCCTCCGCACTGAGGGGTTGGCGTGGCGATCATCCCCGCTCTGAGGATGCGGCGATGGCGACGCGCTGGGAAAGCATCGCCTCATCATCCAGTCCCCAGAGGCGCGAGACGTGGATATATATCCTGTCCCCTCTCTTACCCATTTGAAGATCTCTCTTAGGAGAGGTCTGCTCGATCACTCGACTCAGTATCTATATGATTTCTGTCCAGGTAGACAGCTCTGCTGGTTGCGTTGGCATCGGTCAAATGGGCAGGTATCTGGAGGCATTTTCGGTCAGCGAAATGTGCCAGCGTTTTGGGCCGGCCCACTCTCACGTTTACCTGAGACCCCGGCCCACCTAGGTGCCCTAGGTTCCTACAGCGCTCGTTTAAACTATGTAGTGAACCTGCAAGCGCTGCCCACGGAGGAGGCAGACCCAGCCCCTTATTGCTGTGTCCTGTTCGCGCTTTGCGTATTATACGGACCGTACTCAGAGCTTAGATCCTCTGAGCAGCTCTTTATCTGTTACGGTGATCGGCAGAAGGGAAGTGCTGTATCTAAATAGAGGTTGGCCCTCTGAACAGTGAATGCCATCTCCCTCGCTCATCGAGCTAGGGCGAGCCGTGTCCGCCAGGAGGAGCGCGCTCCACTCGGAGCGCGCATCCTTTTGGGCGTTAGCACGCGGCGCCTCTCTAACAGACATTGTAGAGCTGCGGGCTGGGCGACACCTGAACATTTGTGAGATTTATCTTCGAGTGAACTGATTTCCTCACGAGCGGTGAATGAGGAAATTCGGTTAGGTGTTGTAAAACGCTTGCTGCGCCTTTCTCTCTAACACAGAGATACGTGCGCTTTTCTCGCTTTGTCAGTTGAGTTCCCCACTCGGCGAACCCTGCAGAGTTCCTCCGAGGCCCCCAGCATCTGACTCAGCGGAGCAGTCAAATGTTGGCCCATTACGTTGTAGGTATGCCCGCTGGTCATCCCGCGTTCTGGGTATAGGTGCCTGCTATGTGCGATCCCCGCTGGCGATCCCATACGCTCACTCAGCCACGATGTAGTCCCCCCTCCTAGGTGGGCTCGTGTCTTCCCTCCCCGCTAACCACCTCTTCGTATGTGCACTCCCCTTTCTCAGGGCTAGTCCATACGCTATTTGCCACCAGGTCTCCCCCTCCGGGCAGCAGGTGGCCTCCGCAGCGTCCTCCCTATCGGGACTGAACGCTTTCCCAACAAACTGTCGTATTTAAAAATTCCTAGAAACTAACTAGGTGTATTTTTACGACTCCCCGAAAAATATATCTAAACCAGAAAAGGTAAGTAAGGTAAGTAAGGGCCAGGGGACACGTTGGAGGACTGTGTCTCCAGCGATGCAGGTGCGCTCGTAGTGCTGCGTGGCGCGCCCCTCACTGGAGACATGGTAAGGTTCTTTCGTTGTGGCGCTTTCCATAAATTTCCCCATAGTGGAAGTTTTTCCACATAGCATTGAAGTTCCCCTCCCGAAGGGGAGCACTCTGGTTACTAAAATAACCCTCGTTCCCCGAGGGGGGGAACGGAAATGCTATGTTCCTTCGCCACAACGATTGTCCCTTAACTGTTGAGTGTGAAAGCCTCTTCAGCTAGAAAAGGATGTCGTTGTTGAGCACATGCTAGCCTTTTATGCCAGGCTGATTGTCATTCAAGACAGCTGTGCACGCTGACGCCGCCAACTCATTGGCATTTCATTGGCCCGTTTTTATACTCTTTCAGATGATTGGATTCTGACGAAATCCCCATAGTGGAAGTTTTTCCACATAGCATTTCCGTTCCCCCCCTCGGGGAACGAGGGTTACTTTAGTAACCAGAGCGTTCTGACTACAGTTGTTCCCAAGGGTTTGATTATTGCGGTCACTGGATTTTCAATTATTTGCAATGTTTTCATACAGGAACATAAATTTAAAAAGTTACTGGCGAGTTACTAATGTGCATCAATGTTATATATATTTTTTCTTAAAAAAACAAGCGGGAATTTCATGCGACAATACAAAAGAGTATTGCTGCTTCAGAATATTTCTGACATATGGACACATAGTGGAGCAAATCCACACCACATGCAACTAGATCTTGTGTAGTTAAGTGAATTTGATAATAAGTGTGCAACATCTTCACGCTAGAAAGCATGTTTTATGCAGGAATGTAACTGATATGATATGCAGCAACGGCTCCTTTAAATACGAGATCAATGTTTAGTGAATTTTGACGCTCTCGCCGCCGGAGCTGAAGGGCGGCCAGAGCGACCTTTGATGCTCTCGCTGCTTTCGGTGTGAACGTACAGTTATATATCCTGGTAAGTTGGCTGATTCTAGCAGCTTTTTGCTTCAGATGCACATAAATTCTTCACAGAGCTCTCCAAGGTGGTGTACACTCTTTAGTTTCATGCCCTGATGGTGGCTAGTGGTTGGAATGAAGCAGCACTACTCAACTTTTGAACCCAAGGGTCCGGTCAGCAATGACATTATATGATGACATTACTGACCTGGAAAGTACTCTCCAAAAAGCTACCCATCTTTCTCAGAGTTTCCCAGAAAACCTGCCAGGTGCCCAAAGCTGCTCACCGCTCACCTTCTCTCTACCTGTTTACCAGTATGCGAACTAATGCAAGTAGACACCACTTAGCTGTCAATGATGTAGCATGCATCCTGCCTGGCAGCTGGAGTATGTCTCTACTGTGGAAATTCAAGAACTGCCTTGTTTAACCCCTAAGTGAAGTGATGAGTAGCATTCTGCTTATCTCTCTGATGGCTACTCTATTGTCAGCGATAGAAGTCCATATTGTTTTTAATTCAATGCAAAATAAACTGTAAATACTCTATTGATTTTGCTCTTATATATCTTTTGAGACTGACACTTTTATTTATGGATGTGTAAATACCATCTAAAATGCATTAGAGATGGATATGTCCAATTGCTCTAACCACTTCAGGTGGTGGTCTGGGAAGATGAATTTGATGAAGATGAAACTGGAAAGGTCTCAATGCATCTGGTTGTTAAAACCAATTATTATAAATTTTTACTTCTCTCAATATTTAAAAAATAAAAAAGAGCCTGCAATAGGTATGATCATCAGATATAACAGCTAATTATTTAATTATAAATTTATTATTTATTTATTATTAAATTTATTATTCTAAATTTTTTACATTTAATAGAAAATTTTGTTATTATTTGTTAACTTGAAATTATACAGTATACAGTACATGTTAAATTATTATCAGTTGGCAGCATTAACAACAGAGAAGTAGAATGAGTCTGTAGCCTTTCTCTGTGAAAAATATAGAAAAATATAGTTTACACAAATTAATGTAAACAGTTTTAAATTAAGTCTTGCAAGTATTTCCATATCATACCTGCATTGGTTGTCATACTCATCTGTTCAAAAAATACCTGGTTTTGCACTACTCCCTTCTCTCATCCAACAGTGTTAACTTGTGACAGTATCTGGGCACTCAGACTTTTTGGTAAGATGTTTAATATCATTAAAAAACAATGGTCAAATAAATAAAACCTTTTTTTTTGTAGTAGTAGTAGTAGTATTAGTAGTAGTGAGTTAGAAGTACAGTAAGATTCTAGTCATCCAATTTTTATTATAATTTTTTTCAGTAAACAAGTGTCAGAAAACCATATGCTACAGGAGTGGTCTTTATTCCTGGTCCTGGTGACCCACATGTTTTATGTCACACTTATTGAATACAACTTATGTAGTTAATTGCCTCATTACTGTAACATGTAAGTGTGTTCTGATTTACTTAATTTGGTAACACTTTATTTTGATGGTCCATTTGAGTATTAGTAGACTGTCTACTTAATATCTGTTGACACTGACATTTTACAGTCCTTCAACAGACATTTAACTGACTATAAGAAACTTTGCAATTACATGTCAACTTACACTAACCCTAACCCCAACCCCAACCCTAACCCCAACCTAACAATCTACTTATAATCTAATGATAATTAGTTGCAATGTAACTTAAATTCAACAAACGGACCGTCAAAATAAAGTGTGACCCTTAATTTTAAATTGTGCAAACCTGTTGCCTTAGTTCAATTAAGTACTTTACTGTGTTATTTGTCATTTAATTCTTATTTATTTAAATATTAAAAGTATTCCTTAATTAAGCTCAGCTCCAATTTTGACTTTACATAAGCATCTATTACAAAGAAATGACATTAATATTTTAGTGAAAAGAACTAATTTAATTTCTTAAATTGCATTGTTCAGTTTTACAATGTAAAAGAGAGCTTCTCAGATAAAATAAATATATACAATGTCACCAGGGCCAGGACTGTAATCAATGTGCGACACATGGGATATTTGAGAATGGGATGTATGTCTTACAAAGTGCTCTAGTTGAAGTTTAATAGCTTCCAATCAGGGTAAGTTAGCAAGCTATGTGCTGGAGACTTGTTTGAGTTGGCAACGTTTTAGACATGTTCAGTATCGTCACATAAATGCTGAGATGACTCAAGCTTTGCTGGTGTTTCCAATTTCTTGTGCTAATTACTATGATTAACTTAAGAGAGTCATTCACTGTGCTACATGAGTGTGTATGCTGATATCCATTTGTTGATTTTGTCCAGATGAATTTGACCATTTTCTAATGAACTTAAAATGAGCCAGATTTTCAGGACTGGTCCACACAATGATTGCATTGCTTAATAATTTGATTAGTTATGTTCATGTTCACACTGCCCCCAAAAATGCCATGCACAATAATTGATTAATTGATTGATAATCAATCTAATGAATGAATTAATTAATCAGTCAATCGATTAATCAATCCTTCTCTGGTCTAAAAAGATCTAAGATCTAATGTGAAGCCTATCTGGTCATGGTCAGATTATGTCTGGGTTTGTTGCTGTTGGTTAGAAACTCACACTATCACACTAACATATCACAGTAGTATAGTATGACTATAACATTTACTGATTTTAATAAGAAGCATGGAAGCACAATTTGACAGTGGCAAATTCATATAGGCATTTTTATGACGTTAAATAATGTCAACAAATTAAACATTATTTAAAAGTGTTGTTGTAATGCCGTTATTCTGTTTTTGTGGCACTACAATTTAAATAAGACTTCCTTTAGAAGGATGTAACACTTGAGCAATTCTTAATGGGTTATTTGTCAAGTTGGTTGCAGGAAAGAGGACTCAGTTGAGGCAGGCATTAACAGGATAAATTTAACAGGATAAAGCACAAGTAGACAAACAAGGGGTGACAAGATCCAAACAGTAGGGGCAATAACTCACAGGTAAGCCAGTGGCAGCAACAAGACAGCACCAGAATTAACACCCAGCCAGGAGTAAGAGCAGCAGTGGACAGAACCAGGGTTTTATACTCTGAGCTAGTAGCATAAACTCCAGACTGGCAGGCTAGGGAAGTCAGGACATGGGAGAAGACTGGAACAGTAATAATAATAATAATAATTCTCCAGGGAAAATAATAAAACAATCTAAAAGAAAATAAGAAATCAAACATGAATCCTAGTTACAAATAGAACTAGAGTGACTTGGGCAAAAAAAACAAAGAAATAAAACAGAAAATAAATAAATAAATTTCGGTAACACTTTATAATAACTGCACACAATAAATCATTTATTAAGCTTTAGTAAATAGTTAGTTCATCATTTGTTAAGCAATAACGCTACATTATAAGACATCAATAGGCAATAGCAAATAGTACTCAATATCAAATAGTCCTCACTTTAGATTAGGTCACAAAACTGCAGAGAGTAGTGTTAATAAAGCATTTATTAACATAAATAGTAATCATTACCATATGCCTGAATAATAAGATTTATAAATTTTGTAGTCATAGTTTATCAATCATTTACTAACTCATTCTAAAAACCACCAACTACTCTTAAATACAAATTGTTTGTAAATAATGCAATAATTTATTAATAAAGAATTAATCATTAACAAAGTATGAAAGTACAATTATTTGTTAACATTATAAATTTAAAATAAGTTACCAAGACGTATATATTCATTCATTAATTTTCCTTCAGCTTAGTTCTTTATTTATCAGGGGTCGCCACAGCAGAATGAACCGCTAACTATTCCAGCAGTTTTTATGCAGCGGATGCCCTTCTAGCCGCAACCCAGTACCCATACACTCTCGCATCACATACGCACTCATATACTACAGACAATTTAGTTCATTCAATTCACTTATAGTGCATGTCTTTGGAGTGTAGGGGAAACTGGAGAACCCGAAGAAAACCTACGCGAACACGGGGGAGAACATACAAACTCCACACAGAACTCCACACTGGCCCAGCTGGGAACCAGCAACATTCTTGCTGTGAGGTGACAGTGCTAACCACTGAACCACCGTGCCATCCTATCTCATATATTATACTATATATTCTAATAGACTATAATTCTAGAACCTGAAACAAAGTGAGAAGTTGAACAAATCAAAAGACAACTATAATCAAGAACTAATACAAGACTGGGACTAGAGGTCTGCATTCCCGTGTACATCATGGGACCCGGCCAGATTTCTTGCGGTGCGGGAATAATTTTCAGAATAAACCGCGGTATCGGTTGGTAACTCTGGTTTAATTTGAACAGGAGCGGGCGGGCTAACAATATAGCACTCTTGTGTCTTGACGTTATTTCGGAACAGCATATCTGTGATTTACTCATTCTTATTGAGTACCAGGGGCAACCCAGTGGCGCAGTAGGTAGTGCTGTTGCCTCACAGCAAGAACGTCGCTGGGTCGCAGGTTCGAACCTCGGCTGGGCTGGGTCAGTTGGCGTTTCTGTGTGGAGTTTGCATGTTCTCCCTGGGTTTGCGTGGGTTTCCTCCGGGTGCTCCGGTTTCCCCCACAGTCCAAAGACATGCAGTACAGGTGAATTGGGTAAGCTAAATTGTCCATAGTGTATAAGTGTGAATGTGTGTGTGGAAGTTCCCAGAGATGGGTTGCGGCTGGAAGGGCATCCGCTGCGTAAAATCGTGCTGGATAAGTTGGCGGTTCATTCCGCTGTGGCGACACCGCAAGGGACAAAGCCGACAAGAAAATGAATGAATGAATGAATATTGAGTACCAGTACAGACAATGCTCTAGACTGTTACACATGGTAAACGCCTGGACGTGCTTTTTTTCATACATCATCTGCATAACCATATCTGCCAACTCTCCCATTTTTCCCAGGAGTCTCTCGTATTTCGGACCCATCTCCTGCCACCCTCCCATTTTGTTATTTCTTCCGGAAAACTTCCATAATTTCAACCTGCACCCAGGTTTTTTTAGTACAGTCTTTAACACCCCAAGTTTGCCAACTTTGGAATAGTATCTAAATGCAGTGGCCGCCCAAAACCCGGTTCATAGTATATAGTAACACCACAGTACAGTTACTAACAGTTCTCAACTGTGTTATTCAGACAAACACACAAACAAAGACTGAATATACCACGGGAGCGGTTGGCTCCGGAATAAAACCTGGCGGGAGCGGGCGGGAGTGGGACTAAAAAATCTGTCCTGCGCAGACCTCTAACTTAGACTGACAGAAACATGGAACAAAAGCAGTTACAAGGATAAAAGCTAGACAAAGGCTAGAACACAAAATGAGTAAACACTAGGAACAAACAAGAGTAGTAGCTACGAAAAAAATTATAAATAGACAAGAAAACTAGAAGAACAGGCAAGATTGCAAGACAAAAAAATACTAGGCAAGGATACAAGGCAAGCAAGGAAAAGCTCACATGGAATGAACCACAAAGAAATAAAAACCCAAGGCACAATATAAACAGATCAAAGCATGTGTGAAACAGGTGAGAACAATCAGGATAACAAGATCTAAATAAGATGGCATGGTAACTGACAAGGAGGAAAGATAAGAGAAGCAAATGGCCAACACAAATTAAGGCAAAGCCATGTAGACAAGCACAGGACAAACAGGCAAATATTAAACACTGCCTGGACTGTCAGGTCAGGACCATGGCATTATTATGATGTTCCCTTTAGAATACTGATCCAAACATTTATTTATTAATTTAGAAGGATTTTTAACACTTGAGTAATGACGAGTGGGTTAACATGATTTTCATACTGAAGCCAATAGTAATTAATTTCAAAGAATGTAGTAATGCATGAGTGATTACTAGTGGGTTACCATTATTACTATAATTGTTATTAATAAAAAGTAATCTAAAAGTGCAAATTCCTATAACTTTATGCACACGCATACACGTTGGTATTACTTGGTTTTGAGCACTCTCCACTGGTGTAATGTATTTTATACTGTAAAATCTGCTTATTATTTTGCCCCACCCCTAACCCAACCCTCGCAGGAAACCTGTGGCAATTTTTGAATGTCACAAGACACCATTAACTTTGTTTATTAAGCATTTTAAATTACAAAGACATAAAGCATGTCCTAATAAACCACCTTGATGTTGTAATGCCATGGTCATATCCATGTCATAGTACAAATTTGTGTAAAACACCCAAAGCAGTACACACACAGACACACACACACACACACACACACACACACACACACACACACACACACACACACACGCACACGCACACACAAGCACGCACGCACGCACACAACAACACAGTCACACACTGAGCTACATATATTGCATATATGATTTGTTTAGTGATTCATTTTTTCCAAACCCCTTCTCTGCGTGATGCTAATCTGGGGTGATCGGTCCAATTACCTAGTTTGTTGGGATTGGTCAACTGTGTTCAACGTGAGATGGAAAGAAATGCCCACCTTATCTTATCAAGATTAATAAAGGAATCAGAGCACCCAGAGGAAACCCATGCCAACAAGGGGAAAACATACAAATTCTACACAGAAATGACAACTGGCCCAACTGGGACTCGAACCAGCGGTGAGGCATGAGGCGACAGTGCTAACCAGTGAGCCACCATGCCGCCCATTTCTGGATTATCAATGTAAATATTATAATTGCCAACATTAGTAAAAAAGTCAAATTCAGCGGTTGCTTTTGATAACACTAAAATCATCAATAAAAGCTGGAGAATATTTTTGAGGTCTGTACTGAATGATCAGTAAAATGTGTGGATCACCCTTTAGTGCTGTACTCAAATATTAAGAGGACAAATAGTCACCAAATGACACTTGCTTACACTCATAGACATCTTTAAACATTGGTTCTAGGAGGGCAGGGGGGGCCGGTGCCCCCGTGTCAATAAGCTTGGCCCCCCCTCTGGCCCCCCTAAATTTCAATAATATCAGGCGTATATTTGTTTCAAAATGCCACGGAGAAGCGAGATCAGCCATCGGTGGCAGACTGCGGAGATATGACTGAGGCAAGTGTTGCCAGATGTAGCTGACTGATTCTAGCCCAAAAACTATCCAAAACCCACCAAAATGCACATACATGCATGCAATCGAAGTCAAAACCGCCCAATCTGGCAACACTGACTGAGGCCTCTATCGCACGTTCTCGGTGTCGCGCGCACTCGCTCTCTCTGTCAGTGACGGTGCTGCGCGCATCAGTTCCCCGCTTTCGTCAGAAGTTAACCCCCAAATTGAAACAGGTAATAAAAAGATTCAGTCATGTTCATGTTGTGAAACACTATCAAAATGTCCACTGTTGATTATATTAGACTGCTGTTTTTAATAGCGATTTTAACACTTTTAATATAGGAAGTCCTCGGCTATATGCAGAGGCTATAATTAATCAGAAATTGAGTTTACAAAGTTTTACGTTAGGAAATGCAGTCTTGAATTTACAAACAGTCTGCAAATACCGGAGAACAAATGCAACACAATGATTAAATTTAGATTTCAGTCACGCTCAGGTATAATATTCAACTCGTTTAGTTGTGCCTTCATTCAATTTTGTTTTCAGTCGTGACATCAAGCACATGATTATTTACAACACGTTTTTAAACATAATAGTTTTATTTTCTAATAACTACTTTTTATCTTTCCCATGGTGACAGTCAGTGCAGAATATTTTAGTTATTTTGCAAGATTTTGCAAGTTGTATTCAGACAAAGTCCCTTTAAGTATTCTGTAGTCTTTGATTCAGATTAAAGGGTAATTTAAAGTCTTGTTAACTAGGAAAGTCAGAATAATTAGTCAAGTTATTGTATAACTGGTTTGTTGTGTAGACAGTCAAAAATATACAGTAAATATTTCTTAAGGAGGCTAATAATACTGGCTTTAAAAAATTTAAGACTGCTTTTATTTAAGAATTAAACTAAAGAAATAAGACTTTTTATGACTCCAGAATATTTTTTTTGTTTTATAGCAAATACTTTGAAAATCTTCTTGGTTTGTTAAAGATAACTTGTAAAACATTATTTTAAGTTAACGGAAGGGCAAAGAAGTTGACTTCAACTACGTCTGTTAAAAGTTTACAGGTGCAAAAATGTGCCTTGATGTACTTGAATGTTAGAAATGTGTTATCTTGCTACAATATATCCTGTATATATTGCACTGTCTGTATTTTGCACTGTCTGTATTTCGCACTGTCTGTATTTTGGACTGTCTGTATTTTGCACTGTCGTTGTATTTACACTATCTGTATTTTGCACTGTCTGGAGCCAGCACCTAAGCTTTTCACTCATCATAGCACACGTGCTACTGATGATGTGACAATAAAAGTGATTTGATTTGATTTGAATACAAAGTTACTTGTCAAATGAATTAACATGGAAGATTATCTTGAGTTTAAGTTATTTAATTAGCTTGTTTATGAAGACTTTAGAGTGATACATGAAAACAATGAATTTGAATATTTGTTTAAGTATTTTGTGATGCATGTTAAAGTGTGCCCCCTAAAAGTACAAGTGGCCCCTGCCCGGCCCCCCCCAGTTACTCTGGTCTAGAACCGCCACTGCATAGCAGCAATTCCCCCACCTCTCCTATGAGCTAAAAAGCATAAACAGTGACCAGTAGCATTGATTTATGAAAAAAATCAACCAACAGAATTAGTGGCTGACTACATAAAAAATTTCATATACATTGGCACACAATTGACATTTGAATTAAGCCCGTGTTTTAGCTAGGCATGTTCCGCAATTAGCACAAGTGGAGATGTGAAGAGAGCTGCAGCTTCAGCAAAGTAGTGCAGTTATGGTAGAAGGCAAAAAAAAAAAAAAACCCAGAAAACATAACACATTTTATTGAGAATTGGAAGATGATTTTTTGTTTGTTCAAATTTGAGGTCCATCTGTCTTATTTTCAATGCATGCATAGCCATACCGATGAAGGACAATTTGGATTAGCATTTTACAATTGTACACAAGGCTACGGTGCAGATTTCCCTGCTAAATCAGCTCAGTTATTTCTCTACCCTAGTGGAACCCTTTCCAGAGGTTCCACTAAGGTAGAGATATAACTTTATTGTCAGTATAATTTGACTGTTTTATTATGCATTGACTATTAGGCACTACTTTTGAGTTTGATTTTTGCATAATAAACATCCCGGATAGCAAGAACATTTGGGCCAAATGTGGGTAATAGCTGGCACATGTGGCGTAGGTTTCCCAGAGATGGGTTGCGGCTGGCAGGGCATCTGCTGCGTAAAATCGTGCTGGATAAGTTGGCGGTTCATTCCGCTGTGGCGACCCCGCAAGGGACAAAGCTGACAAGAAAATGAATGAATGAATGAATGTGGCGTAGGTATGGCATGGCTGAACAGATATAGGCCAGATTATTACCATACACTGTAAAAAATTGCTGTTAAAAAACAGTCAGATTCAATAGTAAAATAATGTTTTTTTCTCTAAAACAGTAATATGCTGTTAAAAACTGTGCATTCTGGGTAATATTTCTGTTTTCGAGAAAGTAACCAACAGCAGAAAACTGTGAGTTAACAGAGCTCAGATTCGACGTTTTCAAGTCTGTGTTTGAAATCCCACTTTGTGCCCTCGTTCACTATTCCATACACTAGTTCACTAATATAGTTCACCTGACAGAGTTAATGAACACTAATGAGTGAATTCAGACACTGATGAACACCTGCTGTAATGATCACAATCACTGAAGGAAAGAGAAACACGAAACACAAAGAGTGACGTCAGTTACAGCGTTCAATAAAATCAAGTAAAATAAAACACCTTCAGTCTCAGCAGAGGATCTTTAAACAACACAAACAACAGCAGACACACTTATTACTGACCGCTTTGACTTCCATACCATTCTTATTGAGAACCAACAAAAATTTAATCATTTTGTTTTTTTGTGTTACCGTAATGGAGTGAGGGGCTGGTTTAGTTGGGCTCTTCACCCTTGCATTTGTAAAATTAGCCTCTCCAGCTGCTGAAATACAAAGTTTAATGAACACTTTTATTTTTGCAATAAAGCTGGAAAGCCAATAGGTAGATAAATCTAGTTGTCTGAAATTTGTTCTGCTAAATGTTTTGATAAAGGTCTGGATGATGGGCATCATGCAATAGTTTTTATGCTTGGTGCAGATATTAATTTATTAATGAGAAGTGGAAACAGGAAAAATACTTATTCTTTTACAGAGTTAGGAAATAACATACAAAAACAGTTCAGTGTTGACAAAGTCACACTCAGACCTCATGAATCAGACCTTGTACCTCAACAATGGTAACAATTAAAATGTTTCATGCCGCAATGCATGCTGGTTGTGGCACAGTAAAAATATCCCATCATGCATTCGGGCATGAATAAATGATGTAGTATAATGGTCTTACAGTTTACTTTATTTGCGTTTGATTCTGCTGTTGTTTATGTTTAGACTTTCAGTAGCCAGTTAGTGATGTTTGTGAGTTAAACTGTTAATTTTGTTAGTTGTCACCGTTGTTGATGTCTCTTTGAGTGCAACTTACACCATAGAGCAAAGTGTTTTTGTCCAAGTTATTCTTAAAAACTACCAGAATTCAATGCCACATACAGCCATATATATAACGTTTAACAATAAATTAAACATTGGATAAGAGTAGTAAATTATTTTAAGTAAAAACAGGTTCTGCCTTATTAAAAACAATATGAACATCAGCAGATCTTATAGTTTTTTGGCTTGCTTGCCATATCAAAAGAGCTTTTTAAACAAAGTTCTTAACAAATGCAGCAGCCAAAATACATTAATGTTATAAATGTCAGGGCTAAAAGCCCAACTAAAGCAGACTCTGTCCTCCATGATGGTGACCTAAAATGTTAACCTTTATCTCAAGAAGAACTTTAGTAGATGTTATACAAAAATAAATGTTTTAGTAATAAGTGTAGCTGCTGATGATGTTTGTTGAGTTGTTTAATCATCTGTTGATATTTTAATGATTTAATCATTTGTTGACCTTCAGGTTATTTCATTTCAAAGCTGTGACTGAAGTTGTAGTTTTTTGTTATTTTATGTTCTGTTCTTGTTTTTTCCCTTCAGTATTTCTTCATTTGTTCATCGCTAATCCTCAATTATCATTTAATTAGTCTTTTAATTAGTTCATTTACTACAGCTTTGCTCCATGTTTCTTGAACACTCAGAAGTGTGGACTCTTGGAAGTGTTCAATTAAAACTGAGGTATTTGCTCTGGGGTTTAAAGGGTTAAAGGTGTGAGAGGTAAAAACACAGAGTAAAAATGTATTTTAACAGTAATATACTGTTAATTTAAACTACGGAAGTAGACTGTAAAAAAACAGTAGATTGCTGGCAACCACAGCTGCCAGTAGTTTACCGTTAAATCAAGGAAAAAACAGTATTTTACTGTAAAACCTGAAGCAAATTTCTTCTGTGTGTCACCGTTGTGGAGGAGAGTAGAGCCAGTGTTTGAATCAAAGATGAACAATGAAACACTGATGTTATTCTGCATGTTTCTTTACTTAAAGACAGTGGCTGTTTAGTTGCTGATGCAGTAAGAATCTCTCTGTGTTAATTCCAGCTTTACATGTATGTGTGCTGCTGTGAAAATTAAGACATTTGGGTTAAAAGGAACTTTTCAAATTAACTAAAATAAGTTTATAAGTCATTATAAGTATGCTTCTAAGCATATATAGCACATTATTTCATAAACTCATTCAGCAGTTGGCCAATTTGATGCAGTCGCTTTCAATGAACAAAATAATTCACTTGAGTATTGTGTATATCAATGTAGTCCATGTATTTTTACAGCAACATACTGTAAAATAACAGTACATTGCTGGCAACTGCAGCTGCCAGTAACTTACCGTTTTTTAACGGGACAATTTTTAACAGTGGCCATAAATTCAGAATAGGCGGGAATGTTCTTCTGGTTCACAGCTCCTTTGGCAGTATGTGGGCCAGTTAACAAAAAACACATAAGTTCCTAGTAAGGTTCAGCTATGGCTGACATCGGTAAATATCAACTTCTGGCTGACTTTAGGATTGCATTTGGAAAACACGCGAAACTGAACACAGGTCTGGCAGACATCTGGCACGCCACACTTCAGTTACCAAGACTATGGTGCGAGTTTGACATTCTTCCCCTCTGTCATTTGCTTCAGGTAAGTGATAATTTGGCATTTAAAGTAATTTTACTTAAATATTCATTATATGTTAAAGTTAGAACTCATTAAGTGATTAGTTACTCTTTTAATTAAGAAATGCGTTGAGTTAAATAGTATTTTCCTCTTTTGAAAGTAGTGTTTAAGAAACGTTAGTGCTCCAACAGTTTGCTGTTTAAATTAATGTTAGCATTAAAGTTATCGCAAATTTCCAATGACCACAAAATACGGTTTATTTATTATAGATAAATATCAATTTGTGAATGAAAATATTAATTTGTGTGACTTTAATGACCCAGTTTGACCAGTGTGGCGCTGTAACGGAGACAGTTTTCAGCTCTTCTGGGTTCAATTCAAAAGAAGAGACCTTTACTCAATAACAAACTGGACAACAAAAATGACAGCACTTATTCATAGTGATGTGATAATGGCACGATGCAATCTTTGCAATCGTCACTTACACCACGTTAATTTATATTAAATTTATACAATAGTCTTAAAGCAAACATAATTACAGTATTAATCCTAAAGAAATAACAGTGAAAAGTTTAGTAAATTAAAAGTTATTAAGCTGCTCAAATATAAATGCAAAAATAATATTATTGCATATGTGTAAGTAGTTTGGTTTTCAAAGATTACCCTGTGTTAGCTCTGTTTTGATTGTTTTAAAAGTTAAAAGGATAGTTCACACAAAAATTTAGTTGTCATCATTTACTCTTTCTTCACTTGTTCCAAACCTGTTTAATTTGTTTCTTCTGTTGAACATAAAATAATATATTTTGAAGAAACCTAGAAACCTGTAACAATTGAGTTCAGTAGTATTTGTTTTTCCTACTATGAGAGTCAATGGTTACAGGTTTAAAACTATGTGAACTTTGTTACATATTCAGCTATAACAGTGCTAATGTGAAACGCAAAGGCAATGCCACATACGAGTTTGGGATATTGGGATTGATTAATTAATTAATTTAGTCAATACTCTACAAAAATTCCTTGTTTCTAGTCCAAATATAAAAAAAAAATCTTAAATCAAAAAGTCCTGGCGCTTTATTTTTAAAAGTCTGTACACATAGTCTGATGTGTCAAAACGTGAAAAGTGTCAAAAATGAGATCCAGGCAATGAGGTCTTTTCCGAATTAGACCTCTTTTGATGCAACTGTTATGCACTATTTGTTGATAAAATACAGTATAACAGTAAAAACTATTAATTATTTTGGTTAATAAGGGTCAGCTAGTAATAACTCATTATTAACTGAACTGTGGTATAGAATATTTTGTCATGTGCAATCATGCAATATTGCATGTGGAAAGCTTAATTTATTGCATTTTAATGTGTTTGAAAGGTCAAATCATTTTGAAAGACATTGTAATATATGGTTAAATAATGCACGTTGTAAATAAGTGGTCATTCAAGTAAAAGGTATATGTTAATCTATAGTTGATGCGATGAAAAAATACTTAAAAAATCTATTTAAAAAAAAAAAAGAATTAAGTCAAGTGCAGGCCAGAAGATAATGACCTAGTATCTAGTGCAGGGCTATTCAATTAGTTTGTCACAGGGGCCAGTTCATGAAAAGCATCCCAAACGAAGGGCCGGAGAGACATGACTTGCAATATAAATGATGACACAACTGCATATAAGTGCCCATATGTTGTATTTTTGCTCCTTTAGACACCCAAGTTGTATTTGTCTACATTAAAATGTTAATATATTGTATTTTTAAACTATATAATATCACTGCATTGTACAATAAGTTTTTTTAACAAACATTCAAATGTTGTATTTCACAGCACAACAAAATCAGTGTATTGCTTAAGTAGGCTTCTTCTACATTCAGATACGTTCATATGTTATGTTTTGAACTGCATAACAATTATGGATGCAACAATTATAGATTTTGGTTGTGCGATTATATAGTGTGAAGAATAATCAGTGTTTCACAGTTATCACGTCTAATGTAAATTTAAGCTTTATATTAGCTAGATTTAGATCTGGACTTTCCTAACTAATATTAAAAAACCTTTAAAAGGCATTTTCATTTTTAATAGTTTTTATGCTGTAGGTTTTTCTGTGCTTATAGGGCTACACAATTATGTGTGTGTTTATAGAGAGGAACGGGAGAAAATAATATAATAATTGTTATGAAGGTCGGCGCCAATATTTAGATTAACTGTTGTTATCATCTGCGTTCATTAATACATAATCATTTTAATAATAGTTCGTCCAACATGTATTTTGTTTACATTGCACTGAAAGCTAAGCACAACTCTCACCGCTACAGCATGAGATGTTTTCTACTGCGTGTGCTCAGACTGCCGCGAGCGCGTTGCTCCGCCTGCGCCCGCATATTGGCATATATTCTTACAACATAACAAACTTGCGCGCGGGAAAGACGTGATATGGGAACGGCCCGTGGCTATAGTTATTTCAGTGTGTGTGCGTATTAGCTTCGGTGGACAAGCTCGGAACTTTAAACTAGCGCACAGTTGGTAACTTGGCGTAACTTTGTTCAGCAGTTTCGTTTCGTGCGGCAGAACAGAAATGCATAAATGCTGCTTCAAGAAGCCTTTACGATTAATTAACCGTGACGAATTAAAGCGCAGTTAATAGTGAAATCGGTTAATCGTTGCATCCCTAATACCGATATCAGTGCATTGTACAATAGGCCTTTTCTACCAACACATTCAAATGTATTCGGCTGCTCTCACCACTCGCCACTGTCAGGTGACTCACGCTCTGCGCAGCTCGTGCTGTATTGAACAAGACACACTTCATAACTATAGCGGCCGTTTTTTGACTGAACTAAATTTATTCTTTATGTCTTGGTCACACTATTTGGAGGGCCGGAACAAATTGCCTCGGGGGCCGGGTTCGGCCCGCGGGCCGCCAATTGAATAGCCCTGATCTAGTGCTTAGGTTAATGTTCACAAAAATTGCAGGAAATTTTAAACTGATTTTAAACTTAACTGGGAGAATCATTAACAATGTATTGCAATTGTTTAAATAATGTGTAATCGGTAAAAAAAAAAAAAGTTTGAAAATTGTCAATATTTGAAAATATATAGGGGACGCAGTGGTGCAGTAGGTAGTGCTGTCGCCTCACAGCAAGAAGGTCGCTGGTTTGAGCCTCAGCTGGGTCAGTTGGCGTTTCTGTGTGGAGTTTGCATGTTTTCCCTGCATTCGCGAGGGTTTTTCCTCTGATTGCTCTGGTTTCCCCCACAGATGGGTTGCAGCTGGAAGGGCATCCGCTGCGTAAAACATGTGCTGGATAAGTTGGCGGTTCATTCCGCTGGGGTGATCCCGGATTATTAAAGGGACTAAGTCAAAAAGAAAATGAATGAAGGAATGAAAATATATAATATTTGAATGATTATTTAAAAATGTAACAGTAAATGTAACTTACCCAACACTGTATATTTAAATACACAACCGGTCAAAAGTTTGGGTTGGGGTCAGTTTTGTTTTTTTCATGTATTTTTTTTTATAAAATGATCCTGTTTATCATGGCAGCATTTATTAAATGTAAAAAAAAAAATCTTAAATTGTTAAATATTTATTAAAATTGTAAATAACTGCTTTCTTATTGTATGTAGTTTCAAATAAAATAATTACTCCAGTATTACTGCTTTTATTACTATTACCATTAATATTAATAATAATAACAATAATAATTAATATTAGAGTGATTTCTGAAGGATCATGTGACTCTGAAGACTGGAGTAATGAAGCTGAAAATTCATCTTTAAGATCACTGGAATAAATGATTAAATTAAATGATGAACTACTTTTGAACAGTTATTTTATATTGTAAAATATATTGTTGTATTTATGTGTGTATTATATCATCTTTGCATCAAATGTATAGCATTTATATTTATCTAACTATTTATCTTTCTATTTTGTATTTTTCTGTTTGTTGTATGTTGTTCAAATGTTTTCTAACTCTTTATTTGTCCACATTTTGTTCAATTGTTTGATTTTAATATTTGTTGTGTGATTTACTCAGTTAATATACAGTTCCAATCAGAATTACTGAATCCCCTTTGAATTTTGTTTTTCTTTTTTAAATATTTCCCAAATGATGTTTAACAGAACAAGGAAATTTTTACAGTATGTCTGATAATATTTTTTCTTCTGGAGAAAGTCTTATTTGTTTTATTTAGGCTAGAATAAAAGCAGTTTTTAATTTTTTAAAACCCATTTTAAGGTCAAAATTATTAGCCCCTTTAAGCTATATATTTTTTTAATAGTATACAGAACAAACCATTATTATACAATAACTTGCCTAATTACCCTAACATGCCTAGTTAACCTAATTAACCTAGTTAAGCCTTTAAATGTCACTTTAAGCTGTATAGAAGTGTCTTGAAAAATATCTAGTAAAATATTATTTACTGTCATCATGGCAAAGATAAAATAAATCAGTTATTAGAGATGAGTTATTAAAACTATTATCTTTAGAAATGTGTTGAAAAAATTTTCTCTCCGTTAAACAGAAATTGGGGAAAAAAATAAACAGGGGGGCTAATAAATCAGGGGGTTGAATAATTCTGATTGCAACTGTATGTGGTCAGACACATGTGGGACACATAAGGGCATAACAGAACTCAGCCCTACTAATCTTGAATATAAGGCCCATATCTGGGCCACATAATAATGTATTACTTGGCTCAAGCTTGGTGGAGTTGTGGCACTACTTTGGTTCAGTTCTGGCTATAAAGGATGTGGGCCAGTTCTGGGCCGGGGAACACTAACTGATCTGGGCCACATCTTAGCTGTTGACTTGGGCCAGATCTGGGCCAAAGGAAATTTGTTGACTGGGATGTAAGTATCCTATGAGTAGTGTATGGTTTTCTGTTTGTACTGGTATATCTCGACCTCTGTAATGTGAAGTGACGCTGACAACAGGGGTGAAGATCCAAATGCAGATTTATTAGCAGGATGGTCAGGCAAGCAACAGTCAACACAGGAGCAAACAGATGTAATCCAGAGTCATGGTCAATTAACAGGCAGATGGTCAAAAGGAAGGCAGCAGACAGGAATCAACAGACAAACAAGGCAATGGTCAAAACACAGCAAAGCAAGACAAAGGAAACACGTTGTAATGTCACAAATACCGTAAACAAGACTCAGCCCTAAAGTGTGTGTGTGTGTGCTGTATAAATAGTCCTAGTAATCAGTTTATGAGTAGCTTCAGCGGTGTCTGTCTTCTCAGATGGCTTTGGTTCAGGAGGCACTGGTAGTTGATCTAACCCCAGTGGGTTAGGAGGCTTGGGTTCAAAAGACACTGGCAGTTCGTCAAACCTCAGTGGGTCAGTAGGCTTTGGTTAAGGAGGCACTGGCAGTTCATCAAACCCCAGTGGGTCAGAAACCTTGGTTCAGGAGATACTAGCATTTCATTTAACCCCAGTGGGTCAGGAGGCTTTGGTTCAGGAGGCACTGGCAGTTCATATAACCCCAGGGGGTCAGGAGGCTTTGGTTCAGGAAGTACTGAAAAGTCACATGGCTTTGGGAAGTCACATGGCTCTGGGAAGTCACATGGCTCTGGCAAGTCACACAGCTCTGGCAAGGCACACGGCTCTGGCGGCCATTCATGGGACTCAGGTGCTGGCTCTGGCCTTTCGTGGGACTCAGGCAGCGACTCTGGCTACTCGTGGGACACAGGAGTAATACAATGTATTTTCAAAGTATATAACAGTAGATCAAAGCCAAGATAGCATACATAGCTGAATTTTTTAAAAAAGTTATTGGTTAGGAGTGAAATTGTCTGTAGTGATTACATAGTGATTGCAGTCAGTAAAAAAATGCAAAGAATTGAACTGTGTTACATATCTAATAAAGGGGAACACAAAACAAATCAGTGCAGATTTAAAACAAAATAGCAGAAAATGCAATAAAATTGGACACATACAAAGAGCATGGCAATCCAAGATACTAAACACTGAGAAAGATGCCTGTACATAGCTCGTAAAAAAGCAGTAATGTGCACATGGCAGATTTGGAAATTTACAGTCTGAAAAGTAACTTGAAGCAAGCAATCTGGCAGACACCACAAATTAATAAGATGGCTATCAAAAAGGAGTTGGACACAGGCTTTACTGTATCAATTATGCCACAGAATGAGTTTAAGAGACATTTTGGCAATGTTAAGCTTAAGTCAATCGAGCCTATTGTACAGTGATCGACAGGGTGGAAACACATGTGGTTGTTGTCATGTTGTGAATCTAGCCAATTGTGTAATATCGGTACTTTGATGAAAGAACAAAATATACGACCTAGAAGTAAAATAGAAATGATTAATAAAAGTGGACCCAATACTGACCCTTGTGGAACACCATAAATAACTGAAAAAGGATAAGACCATTTATTCTTTATCTGCACAAACTGTTTTCTGTCATTTAATTAAGATGAGAATTAGCAAAGCGCATTATCAGCTACTATACAAGCCAGTCGTTTCAATAATACTAAATGACTAATAGTATCAAAAGCAACATTAATATCTAATAGAATAAGCATGGCCGCTGCTGACCAAAAGGGTGCCCTAAGCAAAATTTTACTGTGGTGCCCCCACAGAGGAACAAAAACACACAAACAAATGTATTTAAACATGTATTTATTTATTTATTTATTTATTTATTTATTTATATATATTTAAATATGCCTACAATCACTCAAAAGTATACTTACATTTTCAAATATTTACATTATAAAATATAACCGTTTACATAAAAAAACACTGACGTATTCTGCAGAAGCATTCCTAAATTGAATCATTTACAAAAGGTAATGAATAAAACTCTCTCTGTACCTGCATAGCTGGTAGATGAACAGTCTTCAGTGCAGCACCCTGTGTCTGTACCTTTGCAGCTGATGGTGACTCTGAAGCAGTGTTGCATCATGCCATCTCATCTTCCCTTGTGACAAATTACAGCATTGAACCTCAATGTACAATGCAGAAGAAATAAGTCCTTGAAAGAAAAACTCATGAAGACAATGGGCTAGTCAAGCACTGTTCATATAGTGAAAAGTGGCCCTTGCTGCCGTATAAATCAAAGACATTTGCGGTTTTTAAGAATAAATGAGTGTTCTTTAAAGAAAAACTTTTTGCTAACATCCAGAAAAAAATTTTAACATTAAGGAATCCTTGCAATAAAATGGTTCATGGCCTGTGGCTTTATATTTTATATTATTGATCTTTCAGAAATCACAGAATATTAGTCAGTTTTGTTATTTCATATTGTAATGTACAAAAATGAAAACAACTGGCTTATTAAAAACACACCAATCCCCCTATAGTGTATAAAGACTAAAGAGACTTTATTGTCATTGCAGCGATACAACAAAATGAACTTGGCAGCTCTCAGGGAGAACAGCAGCAATAAGAAATGTATAGAAATAGTCAAAACAATAGGCAAAGATAACTGCACTGAATTATAATAAATAATAGATACAGTGAAATAATTGTGCAGTGCATGTGCATTTAGCTGGTGTGGAAACAGAATTGTAAAGTATTGCACAAGTTAATAATCACAATTAAGTTTGTGTAAATAGCAGCAACATGGGGAAGAGAACATGGGGCTAGAACTGGTAACATTGATCTTTTTTTTTTTTTTGGCGAGCGGCTGCTCTCTCTCATCACTCAGGATCCTGAACGGTGTGAAGGAATACACCCCTCTGTGAGACAAAATAGAGGATATCGTCCGCCGCCTCTCTGAAATAACCACATGTGAATAGCTGTTCACCAAACAGCTCGCCGTGAGACAGCAAAAAATGAAAGAGCGCCTGTTCCAGATGGCCGAACACCTCCCACTCCTGGAACCCCTCGCCTCCGCTCAACGCCATTTGACAAAGCTCGGTGACCTGGATGACATCAATGCATATCTGCATACGTTTGAAGTCGTGGCAAAGAGAGATGAATGGCCCAAATCAGAATGGGCTCAAATCCTGGCCCCCTTCTTAACCGGGGAGTCACAGTGGGCATACTTCTCATTAGATTCCACACAAAATGAAGATTATACAGTACTAAAAAGAGAGATCCTGGCACGAGTGGGTTTATCGCCAGTGAGGGCAGCACAACAGTTCGCTACCTGGGCTTATGAAGATGGTGCCCCAGTACGTGCGCAGGCAGCTCAGCTCAGCTCAGCAAGTTTGCCCGCTTGTGGCTTCTCGGGGCATCCCCAAACGCCACCCAGGTGCCATCCCGCCAACCCTGCCATCAGGTGCTCCGTCACGCAAAGTAAAGCTTGAGGGGAAGACTATTATGGCCGTATTGGATACCGGGAGCTCCGTGACGCTGGTACAGCTGGGTTTGATCAAGCCCCGAGTGGGATCTAAAGCCACAATCCCCATAATCTGCGTGCATGGCAACACACGCTATGTCCCAGCACAGCGGGTAACGATTGCAACGGCGCATGGCCCCTGGAAGTGTGCATTGTAGCTGATCTCCCTGTTCCGCTCTTGCTCTGCCGTGATTCGCCAGGGTTTGAGGAGTTGTTATCTTTGCCAGCACCTTCCCAGGCACGCCGCCGTCCCCGGGCTCGGATTCAAAGGGACTGCCAACCAGCTCTCCTGGCCACCGAGAGCGACCGAGGGGGTGAGTGTTGAAATCATTCTTCTAATGTCTTTATGGATTTGTTCCAACAGGTCTCTGGGGGAGGCTCGTTCGGACGGGCCCAACGCGAAGCTGACACACTTAGAAACTGCTGGTCCCAATTTCGAGTAGTGGAAGGCCAGGAACGGCTCCCCGCACCTCCCCCCTCCCACACTTTATCATCCAGAATGGTCTGCTGTACTGTGTTGCCGAGCGGTGGGGGAGAGGAGGACATTACTGTTGGTACCAAAAAGTAAAACATCCACCATCCTGGAGCTCGCCCACACTCATCCAATGGCCGGTCACTCAGGAGCAGCCAACACGATCCAATGCATCTGGGACCGGTTCCACTGGGCTGGGCTAAACGGTGAGGTCAAGAGGTACTGCCAGGCATGCCCGATTTGCCAGAAAACTGCTCCCCAGCATCCTCCACCCAGTCTGCTGTTCCTGTTACCCATTATTGAGGTACCCTTCGACCGCATTGGTCTGGACCTGATAGGGCCCCTGCCAAAATCCACACGAGGCCACGAACACACCCTGGTCATCCTGGACTATGCCACCCGGTACCTGTACATCTAGAGGAGCAGAGTTACCATATCAACTTACTGAAGCGCTGGGTCTCCCCTTCCAGCCAGCTGGTAACCTTTGCAGAAAGCCCACATCCTACTGTACACCTAGACTCTCAGCCACCCAGAAGATGGAGCTTGAAAACCTGGTCAGTCAGTTTAAGGATGTGTTCAGTGAGCATCCCGGGCGCACCAATGTAATTCAGCACGAGATCAGAACAACCCCCTGAGTCATTGTGCGACAGCAGCCATCTTGGAGCCCATGGTCCAGCCCCATTGTCATGGTCCCAAAACCGGATGGCACCCTCCGGTTTTGTAATGACTTCCGGAAGCTAAATGAAACATCCAGCTTCCAGCTCCCAATGCCTCTGGTGGACAAACTCCTGGACAGACTCAGTAGTGCCAGGTTCATATCCACCCTCGACTTGACCAAGGGTTACTGGTAAGTTCCCCTAGCCCCAGGAGCGAAAAAGAAAATCGCCTTCACCACTCCTAGTGGCCACTGGCATTACCGGGTCCTTCCCTTTGGGCTGCATGGGGCACCAGCAACGTTCCAATGAATGATGGACATATTGCTCCGACCCCATCAAAGTTATGCCGCTGCCTACCTTGATGACGTAGTAGCATAGGGGGGTGGGGGGTGAGGGAATGTGGCGAGTGTTCCAATGCAGCGTCGCCACAAGTCCAAACTGCCAACACCTGTCACCTCATCAGCACCGATCGCCACCTGCAGCTCATTAGGAAGGGAGCATATAAACAGAAAGAGGAGACACAGACTGGGCTTGATCTCTCCAAGGAAGACACGCTAATGCTTCTTTCTCTCTATTCCCAGCAGATAGCAGTTGCTAGATCGGCACCTCAGGCTCCTACCAAAAATCCAGCACTTCACCATCGCAGAGGATTTTCCCCAATATACGGCTTCCCTTTCCTCACCTCCTTATCTGGCACTGTAAATAAATCACCCTCCGGGTTGTTAAACCATACCTGTCTGTCTGCTCATGTTTTATCCCTCGTCTCGCCACAACTGGTGGAGAATGCGGGTAGATTGAGTGGATAGATTGAAATTGAGTAGATTGAGTCTCCCCACAATATATGTATATATATATATATATATATATATATATATATATATATATATATATATATATATATATATATATACATATATGTCGATAATATATATTTTTTCTCTCTCTTATTTTATGTTCAGACTTTCAGAATTCTGGCTCCATAGACAGACCCACTGCCAATCCCAGTTTTTTTAATAATCTTCTTAACTCATTTTGCATCGAGCTAGAACAGCAAGTACAAAATCTCAAAAAGGACTCTTACAATATCAAATTTAGGCCCTAGGTTAATGATCATCAGATCAAAACATGCTTTGCATTCAACTGAGGGATTCTCCCATCCAGCGAAGCAGAGCCACAGTCCTTCCTTTTTTGCCTATTCAGCATCTGATGGGGCTGTTATTGAGTTGCGCTCGAGGCATATGGGAATCTCCCTACGGGTGCAGCAAACCAGTGTGACAGTGAGAGCCTACATCCAATGCATTAAATCTATTGAGGGGTTCTCCTCTTTGTTGCAGCAGTGCTGCGGTTCCCTCCGGAAGCAATGATAATTAATTACTTATAATTACTTTATTACCTACTCAGCATCCGATGAGGCGGTCTCCTCCAGTGCAGCAAATCCACAGCTCCCTTTGATCGTAGTGTAAGTATTTTCATCTGTCTTTCGAGTTGTGATTCGTGTTTGAGGCAGACAGGACACCCTACCTGGGCAGCAGGGCTGCAGGCTCTTTTTGATTGTAGTGAGAGCCTTCATTCGATGCTCTAAACAGCATGAGTGATTCACCCCTCTGGTGCAGCAGAGCTGCAGATCCCTCCAGCATTAACTTTGACTTTATTTTGCCCATTCAGTATTGGATATGGCTCCCCTGCCGGTGCAGCAGATCTTCAGCTCCCTTTGGTCGTGATGTGAACCCTCAGTCAGCCATATGAGTTATTTTTCATACTCAGTGACAGACGAGGCTTGTCCTCTCAGTGCAGCAGGGCTGCAGACTCCCTTCGATCACAGCAGGAGCCTCATACAACACATCAAGCCATACCACATATTCAATTAAAAAGGTATTCTACCTTCTGACACAGCATAGCCGCATCTCCCTCCAGATGCAGTGAGAATCTCTCCATCATAACTTTGAGTACATGAATTATCCAGCATCGGACTGTGCTTCTCCTACCAAGGACAGGATCACTGACAGTGAATCCATTTGTTAGCCTGTTCTGGAGAAGGCTAGCTGCACATAATAAATCTGCATAGAAACTTAATTTAGCTTAATTTAGTCTGCTTTCTTGCAAGTTAACTGATGCTAAATTCACCCAGAACAGCTTGAAAATCCTGTACATAAAGTAATTTGGGTGTTAAAGTGTGAAGATGCAATTTGAGGATAGCAATTATGTATGCTCTTTGCAATATACAATATTTGTATTTATTTGGGTTCATATTTCTTAGGATTGCTTTAGTTTGTTTCTGATAGCAATGTCTTAACTTTAATTGACCAGCAGCAATCAAAAGAAAAGCTCATGGATAGTCTACTTGGTAAGACAAACACGACCATCATGATATTATCTGTATGAAACTCTTAAAAACTATCAAAACAGTAGCATAATAAGTCCAGATCTCTAAAAGCAGAAATCAAAATTTGGCTAGGGGTTTTATTAGGTTTAGTAGTTAGCTAAACATTTGTGGAAGTACAGTGGAAGCAGAAGTTGTCATTTATCATTCATACACCAATTGCTTTTAATGAATATTTGTTATAGACAAATATTAGCATATTGCTGCATGAAACAATATACATACATTTTATTTGAAGTCGTTAATATAACACATTTTTTACCAACCCTGAGGTCTATTTTTTATACCCTGGATACAGCCATGATTGTATTGTATTAAAATTGCCATGTTAAAGGAGACAGGCATTTTTCATATTATTTATTTTTTTATTTCTACAGTAAAGCTGTAGATGCTATCAGGGACCTATAACCAACCGCACCCCCTTTTGATTCTCAGTAACCTAGATCACGCTCACTTCTAGTTCCCCCTTATTAGCATCCATACTTAAGAGGTACTCACTCCAGCACTCACCTTTCCTGCTTCTCGTCATTCCTCTTTGCAAACTGAGTCCGTTTCTCCGTCATCTCCCTTGCTCCAAGACTGCCAAGTCAGATAAGCAAAAGACTCTATGACTTTACCAGTTCTGCACTTGAGATTCCAAAAGTGTTCAATAAACTTTCTGAAATGCACCTTATAGTTGAGTGCTCTCCTGATTTTATGTGGCAGATGCAAGTAAATGATTTTTAATGTCATTACAATCAGAAAAGCGTATTTACTTTTTTTATTAAACATTATAGGCCTACTCATAAAATTGTTTTGCGAATTTTACATGTATTCATAAATGTATGTGAGCCAGCCAAACACCCTTAGACTGTTTAATGTGGAGATGGATTAAACATATAAATTCTGCATAAGTTACACATTTATTTTAGTTTTAGCTAATTGATTCAGGTGTATTTAATGACTAGTCTAGATTTGAGCTATTCTTAGATGTCTATAAAATTTTCACCCACAATGCAAATTTAGGCTTGTTTTAGCCAATCCATCTATGTTTAGACTTGTGTTAGATGTCTATTAGAACAGCATGCTTTTTTTTTGGCTAACTAAAGGCTAAATTTAGAGTGTCAGTGAAAAACTAATAGTACTAAGAACAGCCCAAAACTAGACTAGTCATCAATATTTGATGACTAGTCTAAATTTAGCCTTGTTTCAGCCAAGATGTCTATGTTTAGATATTTATTAAATGCAAAATTACCCAGTGGGCTGGGTACAAGCTTCTTCTGTACCACAAAATATATAACTCCTTGTATGTCTGTAAAAACTTTTTTAAATTAAATTCATTTGAAGGTACTTAGAATTGATGTTATATGATAAGAAACCAGTTTCTTTAAGTGATAACATCAATACTAATAGACAGCTGCCTTTTAGTTTTAGGAACAATAGGGATGATTTTGAACCTTAAGACAGCATCCAGCCATTATATTGCATGGGAAACACGAGTTCCTGAGGCAGCTGGACAGGAAGGGCAATTTAAGGTGAAAGCTGAGACAGGTATTAATTGCAGTGGTGGGGTCATGAGTTTGAGCAAGCTGCTTTGCACAGAGATCTGTTGCTGTTGCTGGAGATGGTTAAGCATCTGCAATGTTTTTTTTTTTTTTTTTTTATCTAAGAAAGAAAAGCTTTAAGAAAAGATAAGCTATATATTTTTCATCATATTGATGTGATATTTTTTAATGATAAACTTTAGTTTAACTAACTTTATTTCATTTTAACTTTATTTTAAACCTTTAACCCTGAAAACCCTAAAACTTTTAAATCACATAAGTATTGTGTCTTCTTAATGGGTACATATTTAAAAAATATATATAGAATATATCCAAAATATCTAGTTTTTCCTTTTTTTTTTTACTTTTCTATATTGAAGGTGCAAAACGTGTGTTTACTCATGTTTAACGCATGTTTGAGTTAAAATACATTTGATATATACACTCACCGGCCACTTTATTAGGTACACTAGGTACTTAGTACCGGGGTGGACCCACTTTTGCCTTTAGAACTGCCTTAATCCTTTGTGGCATAGATTCAACAAGGTACTGGAAATATTCCTCATATATTTTGGTCCATATTGACAAAGCATCACACATCTGCTGCAGATTTGTCGGTTGCACATCCATGATGCAAATCTCCTGTTCCACCACATTTAGGGTTACCACTTTTAATGCAAAAAAATAAGGGACGCATACTGCAGCGGGGGCTACGTCCCCAATCACAGGCCCAATAGCATACCAGTGGTGGTAAATCACAAATTGAAATATGTTTTCAGGAAAGTATGAACACTTGGACATTAAAATAAACTGTCTTTTATTGAAATCTGTGTAAACAGATCAGATGCAGTCAGTCTTTCTCTTTTACAGCTCTGCAGCACTGTTATAGCTGATGTTATGTTTAATACTGTGGTACACCTGTGTTACCTCAGCTGCTGTAGAGGAGAGGAGAAAATACTAATCAACCTAATTTTAAAGGGTTGTATTGTTAACAGATTTTGGCTAAAATATTTATCATTATTTGCAGTAACACCTATCCAAACATGGAAACAGCACATAAACTAGCTACAAACATTAGCTAGTAAAGTAAATATAGCCAATTTCTAATTTAAAAATTTGGAAAGTTGCAATTTACTAGTTTATTTTCTTTACATGGGCATTATGTTGTTTATTAATTTAATAAATGTAATGTTTCATGTAATAAATTAATGCTTATGTGCCTGACTTTTATATTTATTTTAATATTATGACAAATCATAATATTACATTGGACCGTGATCCACTTACATTGTATTTACAGAATTTTTACAAATTACAATTTGTAACCCAGTGTGTGAAAACCAGGCCAAATCTAATTCTGAGAGAAAGTTTGATTGTAGCCATTCATTTCACTGTGATTTCAGTTGTTGATGGTTTTACTCAGTTAATATTAAATACCATATATTTTTATTATTTTCACATGCTGTTCTTTATTTCATGTAGAAAACAGTAAATTACAAAAAAAAAAAAAAAATCACTCCAGCTAGATTTTCACAGACTGGGTCACTGTCATTACCATGTCTGCTTCGGGAGAAGAGCTCTGTCATTGCGGGAATGCATAGATGAATATATCTATGTCGGCAATGCTACTCTCCGGAGGCATGCTGTCGCATGAGCCACAGAGAACGCTGTCCGACAAATCGTGCAGTTGGCTTGTATACCAGCCAGGTATGTTTACTCAAACTCTCTGCGGTACTTTTGCAGCCGCTTGCGTTTAAACTTTGAAACTTTAAGACGCGGAAGGTTATCTGGAGAAGCATCTGCCATTAGGCTACTCTCTGTCAAGACTTGACAGACTCCGCTTAAAAGACACGCCCTCCTCACTGGACAAAGACCAATCAAACTAACGATGACATCAAGTATTACCCAATCAAAAGTAGGAAATGAGGCATCTTCATAAAATGCGTGTGGAATGATTTGCATGAAAAGCTACTTTTAAAAAAATTATAAAAATAAGGGACAAAACCCGTCCCGTATTGATTCAAAACGGCACGCGCAATTTTATTCTCAAATACGGGACGATTCCGTATTTTAAAGGACGGGTGGCAACCCTAACCACATTCCAAAGGTTCTTTGTACATACAGTAGTAATAGTTACATTGAGAACCGTATCGTCCTGACATACCCTTAAGCTGTTTTAAATTAATTAATTGATTAATTTTTTTTATTTATTTTATTGCTTATCAACCAAATCAACTATTGGAAGTTGTCTGAACAGAAACATGTATAGGTATAATGTGTCCACAGACATATTAGAGTGACATATCCACAACAATCTCTTAAAAAAAATAATGTTAAATAAAGTTCAAATCCTTACGATTTTTAATTGTAACTGCAAAGTTGTAACTGCATTTGTGTGTGGCTCATTCATCTTATTGTGGTATTTGTGACGGGGGTCTTCATGTTGCTGTCATTTTGCTGTTTATCCTGACATCTGACCCTGATCATCCTTCTCTGAAGTTAAATGTCATTTAAAGGCACAGGCACAAAACAGCTACAATATCTTCTGACCCAAAAATTGTAATTTTACATATTGTAAAAAAGCCAAAATTGGAGCCCTTTTAAGCCCCCAACTCCACCTCTTTAAGGTCTGCTGCTCTTTTTTCTCACCTTGACTTACCATGGTAACTCATCAATTCAGTGATATATTGAAATGTCTTTAGATAATATTTAAATAGTCTTTAGATATTTTTTTGGCCTTAAATTACATGGTGTTATCAAATATGACCTGCAGATTTTTGACTGAATATGAGGAAGAAAACTAAAAATCCATCAAGGGTTAGACAGTATTCTAGGTGCCAATAAGCAAGAACTCAGATTTATCTGAATTTAGTAAGAGTTTTATTTATTTTATTTTTTTTGCCAAAACTTCATCGGAAGGAACATTTGATCATTACAGCCATTAAGCAACTGTCAGTGAATGTCAAACTAACGATCTAAGACTACAGACTTTTGCCTAGGATTACATACATTTTTTAGTATTTCACAAATTTGTCTCAGACGATCAAATCATCTATATAATCTAAATATATAAAATATAACATCAGAGGTGTGGACTCGAGTCATGTGACTTGGACTCGAGTCAGACTCGAGTCATGAATTTGATGACTTTAGACTCGACTTGACAAAATATGAAAAGACTTACAACTCGACTTGGACTTGAACATAAATGACTCGTGACTTTCACTTGGACTTGCGCCTATTGACTTGTAAAGACTTGCTACTTCCCATAAAAAGCGCAAAGATAAAAAGTATGTTGACACGGACCACTCTGTCTCTGTATGTCTGTGTGCGTGTGTGCAGTGTTGCCAGATGTAGCTGACTGATTCCAGCCCAAAAACTATCCAAAACCTGCTGAAATGCAAAAACAACCGCCCAAATATACACTACCCGCCTGTGTCAACCGCCCAATCTGGCAACACTGCGTGTGTGTGACAGAGAGCATGCACGCATTCAGCACGACATCCAATCAAAGTACCGTAGATTAGATTGTTTTGATTCGACAGTGTCCAACGTGACAACAACGTGAACGTGCCAGTTTGCAAAATGATAACGAAGATAGTTTCGTTTGGCTAAAAAAATTACAAGGTGGTCAACAATAAACGAATTGCAGTATGTAAAACATGCAGGTCGAAGATTACAGACAGAGATGCCACAACTTCCAACTTTGTTCGACACTTGAAGTTGCACAAAGAAAGGTAAGTTTTAAATGAATGTCAAGATTACAGTACCTTATTATGGTGTTATTTCACTGACAAATGTCGTAAGCGCAGTATTACTAGTCGAAAGTGCATTTATGTAATACGAGTGAGCAAATCTTTTTGCTCACGCGTCGGTTTCCTCTGTTTATGGACAAAACTTCTCGTGCGCACTCAAAACACTGTCTGCTGATGTGCGAATGATCTGCTCTCGCCCTGTCAGATGATGCGGATTCCAATTTTTGTGTCTTGTGTTTCCTCTTCCTTTTGTGCTTTTGCTCTCCAGAGATCTTTCTGTTAAATTGGTTATTCCAAGAATGTTGATGTATTTTATACATTGCCACACTGTTTATTAACAATACACGAAAAACTAAAAGGTTAAGCTAAATTCTATAATAAATTTCAGTGTTTTTGACTGTTAGGTATACTTGTTAGGTATACTGCCTATGTTTTAGGCTAATATTATTTACAACTTGTTAATGAATCCTTCAGCATACTGTAGTATTAACAATAGTAAACCGATAAAATAAAACAGAAGGTGTAGTTTTACTACAGTCAAGTGTGGTGAATTGTAGTATACTATACCCTATATTGTAAAAAAAACTGCACTGGGTAATTTGTTTATATTACACTTGTGTTACCATAGCAACTATAGTACCACAACAGATTAATTGAAGTACTTTACTGTAGTAGGCTACTGTTCAAAACACTGTACATGCCAATATACATGTTCAGGGGCCCTGTGGAACAGCTTCTCCTCAAAATGAAGAAGATGACAGGGAAAATGTCCTCCAAAATCTCATCAACAATGTGGAAGACAGCAGAGAGTAGTTCACTTTATTTTAGTTCCTAATATAAAATGAGATTGATAGTGACATTTATTTGAAGAGTGAATAGTACAGTAGGCTATAATAACTTATCAAGTTTTTCCTTATTTTTATCAGTTACATTTCTGCTTGCAATAGTTATTCATTCATTCATTTTCTGCCGCTTTTCCGGGGCCGGGTCGCGGGGGTAGCAGTCTTAGGAGAGAACCCCAGACTTCCCTCTCCCCAGACACTTCCTCCAGCTCCTCCGGGGGGATCCCGAGGCGTTCCCAGGCCAGCCGAGAGACATAGTCCCTCCAGCGTGTCCTGGGTCTTCCCCGAGGCCGCCTCCCGGTGGGACATGCCTGGAACACCTCCCTAGGAAGGCGTCCAGGAGGCATCCGAAACAGATGCCCGAGCCACCTCAACTGACTTCTCTCGATGTGGAGGAGCAGCGGCTCTACTCCGAGCTCCTCTCGAGTGACAGAGCTCCTCACCCTATCTATAAGAGTGCGCCCTGCCACCCTTCGAAGAAAACTCATTTCAGCCGCTTGTATCCGAGATCTTGTCCTTTCGGTCATGACCCAAAGCTCATGACCATAGGTGAGAGTAGGAACGTAGATTGACCGGTAAATCGAAAGCTTTGCCTTTCGGCTTAGCTCCTTCTTCACCACGACGGACCGGTACATCGACCGCATTACTGCTGCCGCTGCACCAATCCACCTGTCAATCTCACGTTCCATCCTTCCCTCACTCGTGAACAAAACCCCGAGATACTTGAACTCCTCTACCTGGGGTAAGGACTCTCCTCCAACCTGAAGATGGCAAACCACCTTTTTCCGGTGGAGCACCATGGCCTCGGACTTGGAGGTGCTGATTCTCATCCCAGCCGCGTCACACTCGGCAGCAAACCGCCCCAGTGCATGCTGAAGGTCCATGTTTGATGAAGCCAACAGAACAACATCATCTGCGAATAACAGAGATGAGATTCTGTGGTCCCCCAACCGGACCCCCTCCAGCCCCAGGCTGCGCCTTGAAATTCTATCCATAAAAATTATGAACAGAATTGGAGACAAGGGACAGCCCTGCCGGAGTCCAACATGCACTGGAAACAAGTCTGACTTATTGCCGGCAATGCGAACCAGACTCCTACTCTGTTCATACAGGGACGAGACGGCCCTTAACAGAGCGCCTCTGACCCCATACTCCCCGAGCACCCTCCACAGAATGCCACGAGGGACACGGTCGAACGCCTTCTCCAAGTCCACAAAACACATGTGGACTGGTTGGGCATACTCCCATGAACCCTCGAGCACCCTGGTGAGGGTATAGAGTTGGTCCAGTGTACCACGGCCCGGACGAAAGCCGCATTGTTCCTCCTGGATCCTAGGTCCAACCATTGGCCGGATCCTCCTCTCCAGTACTCTGGCATAGACTTTCCCCGGGAGGCTGAGGAGTGTGATCCCCCTATAGTTGGAGCACACCCTCCGGTCCCCCTTCTTAAAAATGGGAACCACCACCCCAGTTGCCCAGTCCAGAGGTACTGTCCCCGACCTCCATGCGATGTTGTAGAGAGGTGTCAACCAAGACAGCCCCACAACATCCAGAGACCTAAGATACACAGGGTGAATCTCATCCACCCCCGCTGCTTTACCACTGCGGAGCTTGCAAACTACCTCAGTGACTTCAGCTTGGGTGATGGGTGAGTCCACCCCTGCATCCCCAGTCTCTGCTTCCTCGATGAAAGACATGTCGGTCAGGTTAAGGAGATCCTCAAAGTATTCCTTCCACCGTCCGACCACATCCCCAGTCGAGGTCAACAGCTCCCCACTTACGCTGTAAACAGTTTCGATGTGGAGCTGTTTTCCCCTCCTGAGGCGCCGGACAGTTTGCCAGAATCTCTTTGGGGCCGACCGATAGTCTTCCTCCATGGTCTCCCCGAACTCTTCCCAGGCCCGAGTTTTTGCTTCCGCAACCACCCGGGCTGCAGCACGCTTGGCCTGCCGATACCCATCAGCTGCCTCGGGAGTCCCGCAAGCCAACCAAGACCTGTAGGACTCCTTCTTCAGGTTGACAGCATCCCTTACTTCCGGTGTCCACCACCGGGTTCGTGGATTGCCGCCCCGACAGGCACCACAGACCTTACGGCCACAGCTCCTCACGGCCGCGTTAACAATGGAGTCGGAGAACATGGACCACTCAGTCTCCATGTCTCCAGCCTCCCTCGGGATCTGGTCAAAGCTCTTCCGGAGGTGAGAGTTGAAAATTCCTCTGACTTGGGGTTCAGCCAGACGTTCCCAGAGGACCCTCACAATACGCTTGGGCCTGCCAGGTCTGTCCAGCTTACCCCCCTGCCAGCGGATCCAACTCACCACCAGGTGGTGATCAGTTGACAGCTCTGCCCCTCTCTTTACCCGAGTGTCCAAGACATACGGTCGGAGATCAGATGATACAACAACAAAGTCGATCATTGACCTCCGCCCTAGGGTGTCCTGGTGCCATGTGCACTGATGAACACCCTTATGCTTGAACATGGTGTTTGTTATGGACAAACTGTGATTAGCACAGAAGTCCAATAACAAAACACCACTCGGATTCAGATCAGGGAGGCCGTTCTTCCCAATCACGCCTCTCCAGGTATCACTGTCGTTACCCACGTGGGCATTGAAGTCCCCCAGTAGAACTATGGAGTCCTCGGTCCGAGCACCTTCCAGCACCCCTCCCAAGGACTCCAAGAAGGCCGGGTACTCTACACTGGTGTTTGGCCCGTAGGCACAAACCACAGCGAGAGACCTATCCCTGACCCGAAGGCGCAGGAAGGCGACCCTCTCGTTCACCGGGGAAAACTCCAACACATGGCGGCTAAGTTGGGGAGCTATAAGGAAGCCCACACCAGCCCGCCGCCTCTCACCGTGAGCAACTCCAGAGTAGAAGAAAGTCCAGCCCTTCTCAAGAAGTTGAGTTCCAGAGCCCCAGCTGTGCGTGGAGGTGACCCCAACTATCTCTAGCTGGTACCGTTCCACCTCCCGCACAAGCTCGGGCTCCTTTCCTCCCAGTGAGGTGACATTCCATGTCCCAAGAGCCAGTTTCTGTGTCCGACGATCGGGTTGTCGTGGTCCTAACCTTCGACCACCACCCGTTCCACAATGCACCGGCCCCTTACGGCTCCCCCTGTAGGTGGTGGGCCTGCTGGAGGATGGTCCCACGTCGCTCTTTCGGGCTAAGCCCGGCCGGGTTCCGTGGGAAAAAACCCGGCCACCAGGCGCTCGCTTACGAGCCCCAACCCCAGGCCTGGCTCCAGGGTGGGGCCCCGGCTGCGCCATACCGGGCGACGTCACGATCTTTGACCGTCTTTTTCTCATAAGGGGTTTTTGAACCGCACTTAGTCTGACCTGTCACCTAAGACCTTTTTGCCTTGGGAGACCCTACCAGGGGCATTAGCCCCCGACAACATAGCTCTTAGGATCACTCAGGCACACAAACCCCTCCACCACGATAAGGTGGCGGTTCATGGAGGAGTGCAATAGTTATATTTTAGTTTAAATGTTTTTTTATTTGATTAGTATGGTGCACCTTTTGGATGTTTAATAAATGTTTTTAAAATAAAATATATTCTTTACATACAATGTCTATTCTCTGTGTCTTTAAGTGTTTCAAACCTGAAATATCTCATCATATAACATACAGCCAAAATGATTTATTAGATTAAAAATTTAATATGTAAGTCTATTTAAGTATTTTGGTTATTGGTAATAAATAGTGCACCAATATAAATCATATCCAAAAGCACAAATAGAAGAGGGAACACACGACACCAATTATGAATCTGAATAATCTTTGAGAGCGGGCAAGAAAATTTGTGCGTGAGCGGTGCATATCAGAGAGCGTGAGAAAATTTGCGCGCGATCATCGTATATTTGAGAGCTCACGAGCAGTTTTGTCCACAAACAGAGGAAATTGGTGCACGAACATCGGGTAGAGAGCAAAGTTCTTCAAAATTATGTGAAGAAAACAACGTTATTGTTGGTATGAAGTAGCCTACTTTATTGAGAATATGTGCTTAGGGATGCAACTGTTATAGATTTTGTTTGTACAATTATAGTCTGAGAAATAATCACTGTTTCACGGTTATCATGATTATTAAGTATTCATTAATTTCAAAACACTACTAGTTTAGAAAATCACAAGAAAACTTCTTATATTTTAAAGTGTTATTTATTGCTGCTCAGTAACCAATTAATACAGCACATAATAATATTAAAAACAAACAACAGTCCATTTCTCTCTTTGCGCTTAAAAATAAGTTAAATTTTATAAGTGAATAATTCCAAAATAAATGTCTATTAATTCTAAAATATTAATGATGTTGACAATAATATTAACAATAAATTACATTGCTCATGGTCATGCTGCCTTGAATGTCCTTGAATGACAGTTATCTTCTATAAAAAATCCCACTGTTACATTGACAAATAGATCTATGGTTTGCATCAAACAAAAATGAAGCATTGCAGTAAGAAATATACATTTTGCTCTATTGTTTTTATAAGCATGACAATTTATTGATCGGACAATTTAAATTTCGGACAATTTAAAGATCGGACAAAAGAAAAGTAAGAAAGTCTCTCTGCTGTCACTCTTTAAAAGTTATGGTTTTGGTTTGTGTCATTTTAAATGCTCAGTCTCGTTATGCGCTGATTTTCATTTTTCTGTTTGTGGAATAAAGCAGGCGAGTCAGCCGACCCAATAGGCTATATTAGCGGGGGAGAGCAGGATTCTCGCGATGACCACCTGCACAGTACAGTTCATTGTCATGAGCCGCAGTTTCAGTTTAAACGTAGTAAAGGCGAGCTTCTTTGGTGATGGTGTATACAGTGTTAGATTTTACATTTAGCATCCATTTGCGCTGAACACGCAGGGAATGCAACGTATCAAGATTCGGGCCATTAAACAGCTGATCCACTGAGTCTTTTAGCACTCTCTCCGAAAACACTCGGTTGATCTCGGCTGTCAAGTCAACATTCACCACATGATCGCTCTCTTCCGCGGCAATATTTTTAACTTTAAGTGGGTTTGCAAACCTGTGCACTTTTCATTGCTTCTTCCTCAAACTTCAGCCGTTTGCAGTTCCCGTGGTCACAAAAGCTTCCTGTCATCTCAACTATATGCACCTGAAAAGCATGAGCACATTGCGTTACGTGCACATCCCTCTATTGAAAATTACTAACATGCACGAGCTTGCCTTAGTTAATAGCCTCAGTTATAGTTAATCCAGTGTGCGTGGTTATTAGTCTCGGTGTACAAACTAGCGCACAGCTGGCATTACTTTGTTTAGTTGCTGCGGTTTTGTTCTGTGCAGAAATGCAGTGTTGAGAAGCCCTTACGATTATTTAACCGTGACGAATTAAAGTGCGGCTAATAGTGAAACCGTTTAATCGCTGAATCCCTATATGTGCTACCATTTTACATTGCTGCTAGACGTATTTGCATCTCAATCTCTTCAGCACACACAAGATTCAATTGACAAAATACCAATTTCACTCAATTTTACTTTGCAGCATACAGGAGTTGTTGGTCTACTGCTGCCTCATTGAGGTCGTTTATGTAATTGTGGTTAATCACAAGTTGATTACCAAAGACATAACATAGCACAACTAAACTTAATGAATTAGACAGCAGTAGGCCTGCAATTTCTGTGTGATGTGAGGCAAAATGGAATCTATTGTGGTGGAACTCGTTCTTGTGGAATATGCTGTGGAGACGAGACGCAGCACTGTTCAGCACTTTTTCAGAAAATTACATTTGTATTTTTATGTATCGAAGCAATGTTCTTTCATAAAAATGGTTTGTTTAATAAATACAGATCTTACAACCATATATAATCTGTATACATTTCATTTTTCTGTTAAAAAGACTCGAAAAGACTCGAAAGTCAAACCGTAGGACTTTGGACTTGACTTGAGACTTGTTGGCCTTTGACTTGGAACTTGACTCGGGACTTGCCTGTCTTGACTCGGGACTTGACTCTGGACTTGACGGCAATGAATTGAGACTTACTTGTGACTTGCCAAACAATGACTTTGTCCCACCTCTGTATAACATATATAAAAGATCCCTACACTAATCTCCGATCACTCAGGCTGCAATGCATCAAAAATCATCATTCATCTATAAGCAATATCTCCACACGGGGTTATGACTACTTTGGCAAACCTTTGTCAAGTACCAGAATTCGTAGTTACATCCACAATTTCCAGTTAAAACTGTACTGTGGCAAAATGAAGCCCTATGCTAACAGTGGCCCAGAAATGCAACTGACTTCTCTAGGCTCAGACTCTGAATGGACCATCACATAGTGGAACATGTACTGTGGTCAGATGAATCAGTATTTCAGGAATTTTTTTAGCAGAAACGGAGGCTGTATGCTCCGGACCAAAGAAGAAAAGGATCGTTCAGACTGTTACCAGCAACAAGTCCAAAAGCCAGGGTCTGTCATGGTATGGGGTTGTGTCGGTGCCCTTGGCACAGGTATTTTTCACTTCTGTGATTGCACCATTAATGCTGAAAAGTAAAAATAGTGTTTTTGGAGCACAATATGCTGCCTTCAAGAACACATCTTTTCCAGGGACCCTCATGCATAATTCAACAAGACAATGCAAAACCATATTCTGCACACATTACCAAGTCCTGGCTGCAGAGGAAGAGGATACAGGTACTTGACCGAGCTGTCTGCAGTCCTGTCCTATCTCCAATAGAGAACGTGTGGCACATTTTGAAGCCAAAAATGTGATAAAGATGGCCCGAACTGTTGCCCACCTTAAGACATGTTTACAGGAAGAATGGGACAAAATTACACTTGAAACACTTCATCATTGATGTCTTCAGTCCCTAAAGATCTTAAGTGTTGAGAAAAAGAATGGCAACATAACAAAGTGGTAAATGCTTTACTTTTCCAACTTTTTTTAAAATTGTGTTGCAATAACAAAAATTGGAATATGTGTTTATTTAAAAAAAAAAAACTATAAAAATCATGAGGAACACATTAAATAATGTTTGTTCTATCGTCTGCAGTGGAATACAAATCAAAGTAAATTTAGAAATCACTACTTTTATTTGCGTGTTCCATGCTGTCTTTTTCCGAACTTTTTCTGATTTGGGGTTGTACTTGTTTTCAAGGGACACCCATGCATAATTTAACAAGATGCATGATTTGCCCATGTACCCATGCATAATTCGCATTGATCCTGAAGCTCCTCCACGATGGATGTCCAGCGTTCTCCAGCCTCCGACACCTAGACTGCAGCTCTGCACAAGACGTTTGCCCAGAGGAGAAATTGTCGTGCCCAACTGAGCCTGGTTTCTTTCTAGGTTTTTTTTATTTCTTCACTTTTGTCAATTGTTGAAGTTTGTTCCTTGCCGCTGTCGCCACTGGCTTGCATAGTTCGGGACTTGTGAAGCTGCACATCAATGGATTTGCTTTTCAGTGTTTGGACTTTCAGCAGTGAAAATTAAACCACACTGAACTGAACTAAACTGAACTGAACTTAAACTCTGAAAACTGGACTGACACAGTTTTAATTTACTATAATCTTTTATGTTAAGCTGCTTTGACACAATCTACACTGTAAAAGCACAATAGAAATAAAGATGAATTGAATTGAACTTGTGTACAAAAAATTATTTTTAGAAAAAAATAATTTTAGTCAAACAAAACAGACAAAAATTTTGCATCCTGGAATTAGGGGTAGGAACTTGAAAGCCTTGTGACAGGAAGGAAATCTATTATTTTTTTTAATTTTTGGAATTCTTATATTTGGTTGTTTGCTTGCATGCCACTGATTAATTAAACATGGATAACAGAAAAATACTTATTAGAGGAAAAGGGCAACTATGAACTTGAAAAATTATTCAGTTACTTTTATTTAACCAGCAAGTTTTTATTTTTTTGACCGCAAATGACTTCTCACAAAAGATTCATTCATTCATTCGGCTTAGTCCCTTTATTCATCAGGGGTTGCCACAGGGGAATGAACCGCAAACATGTTTTGTCTAGCATATGTTTTACACAGTGGATGCACTTCCAGCTGCAACTCAGTACTAGGAACACCCATAAACTCTAATATTTACACACATACTGTAACTGTTTGCTGTTACATTGTATATTATGTATAGAAGTTGTTTTTGTTTTCTAAGATTATTTTTTGTTTTTAAGATAATGGCCCTGTTTCAGTAAGGAGGTTAAACCAACTTGAACTCTGAGGGGTGGTTTCTCGAACCAAGATTAAGCATAGTCCTAGACTAAAATGGCCATTTAAATCAGACTAACAGAAATGTGCTTTCTCTGTCATGGTTTTAAGAAGTCTAAGACTTAGTCTAGTCCAGAATTTAATAGGCTAATTTCCTGGAGGAAGACTAGAGCAACTTCAGGACTAAATTGAAGCTTAAATTAAACCTACCAGGAGGCAGGTTTAACTTCAGATTAATTTCATTTAAAGGACACATGGATTACTTGGACTATGTCAATGATGATCAGCGCTTTACACCAGCCAGGCAAGTTATTGCAACGTTTTGATGAAATAGGTTTTTGAGACCGTTTTCGCATGCATAAAGTAAATGCAGTGGAGATAATTTCACTCTTAGAACCCAGGCTTTCATCTGTGACCCAAAGAGGACAGCCTATTCCAGTTTGTCTCCAGGTGCTCACAATTTTAAGGTTCTTGGCTTGTGGCACCTTTCATCGAGAAACTGGGGATTTATGTGGTGTCAGTGAACCAACAGTATGTAAAGTCATTCACAGAGTGTGCAGGGCCATTTGTGAATTAAAAGCATATTACATAAACTTCCCTGATGCTAGAACCCAGGCTAATTACAAGGTGCTATTCTATGAATACCGAAATTTCCCAGGAGTCATAGGTTGCACAGATGGAACCCATATTCCCATTAAGCGTCCCTCTACTCCAGATGCTGAGGAATACAGGAACCGAAAGAACTGGTTTTCCATAAATGTCCAAGGTGTATGCACTCCCCAGTTAGAGTTTTCAAACATTGTTGCACAGTGGAAAGGTGCAACTCATGATTGCTGAATTTTCCTCAAGTCATCTCTGTATACTCAATTTGAAAGAAGAGATCATAATGGAATTTTGCTTGGTGACAGTGGGTATGCTCAGAAGGATTTCTTGTTTATGCCATACTTGCACCTAACAACAGCTGAACAACTGCACTACAACCAGGCTTATATGCGCACAAGGGGTTTAGTCGAGCGCCTGTTTAGTGTTTGGAAGAGTCGTTTTCAGTGCCTTAGGAAAACACTCCGATTCAAACCAAGTAGATGCTGCACTGTCATCATTGCAACAGCTGTTCTTCACAACTACCTAAAAAAGCAGAGATGCCCAGATCCCCCAATAGAAAAGGATGACAATCCAGATGTGCCACCATTTACAACAAACCACAGAGAAGGACTTGCATACAGGGATGCTTTTGCATTGTGCCTATTTAAATAGATCTGTTTACATTATTTAACTTTCAACCCTCTGTTCAGATCTGATACATGTAATAATAAAACCAAATATTTGTTAAAAGTGTACAACCTTTTGGTCTGGTATGTTACTGAAACCACCACAACATCCATTTTTTCTTAATAAAACAATATTTTTTTCACAGATTCATGGTACTGATGTGACATTTGAGCCTGTTGCATTTCTCTCTCCTTCATCTTTATCTCCAGTTCTACTTGTAGTATCTTCATCTTCATTTCATGCTCCTCCTTAAGATACTTCAATTTATGTTCATGAAAATCATTAGCCAACTTTTCATGAACAGTGAGTCTTTTCTTCTGGTTATCAGTACTGGCAGACATTGCCACCCTTGCTTCTGAGGATGTGGAGGGTAAGCTGCTTTCCAATTCTTCAGATCTGTTTTGACCTTCTCCTTGAAACATGACCAGTTCATATATGGTCAAATAAATACAGATTAAATAGGAAAATGTTTTTACATCATATGACAGAAGCAAATAGAAGTTTGAGAGGAGAGAAACAAAAGCCAAAATCAAATTCAAATACTTAACATAGATGCATGTGATCCATCATCTGAACTGTCCAGATGGTCATCAGAATCAGAATCAGTTTTATTGCCAAGTGTGCTTCACACACACAAGGAATTTGTTTTGGCAACAGAAGCTTCCAGTATACATAAAGTGAAAACACAAAATTAAATATGAGAAAAGAAAAAGGCGATAAACATTAAACAGAGATGCGGTAAGTAAAAAAATATCTGGATGTTGAATTGTATGTACAGATATGTTGTAAATATACAGGTTATAAGGTGCTGTGTACCAATGCGAATGGAGAAAGTATTGGATTGTATATTGTTATAAGGTGCTGTGTACAAGTGCGTACACAGCAGAAAGTATTGCACGTTTATTGCACAGTATGAGAATATTTAACTGTTCATGAGGTAGATGGCCTGAGGAAAGAAGCTTTTCCTGTGTCTGGCTGTTTTTGTGCTTTGTGCTCTGTAGCGCCGACCAGACGGTAACAGTTCGAACAGATAATGTGCTGGGTGTGAGGCATCCAGAGTGATTTTGTGAGCCCTTTTACCCACTCTGGAAGAGTACAGTTCTTGAAGTGTAGGAAAGGTAGTGCCAGTGATTCGTTCAGCAGTCTGGACTATTCGCTGTAGTCTACGGAGGTAAGTTTTGGCAGCTAAGCTGAACCAGACGGTGATTGAAGTGCAGAGGATGGATTGGATGACAGCTGAGTAGAACTGTACGAGCAGCTCCTGTGGCAGGTTGAACTTCCTCAGCTGATGAAGGAAGTACAGTCTCTGCTGGGCTTTCTTCACAATAGAGTCTATGTGAATGTCCCACTTCAGATCCTGAGAGATGGTGGTGCCCAGGAACCTGAATGACTCTACTGCAGCCACAGAGCTGTTCATGATGGTAAGTGGGGGGAGTGCTAGGGGGGTTTCTCCTAAAGTCCACTATCATCTCCACTGTTTTGAGCGTGTTCAGCTCTAGGTTGTTGTATCTGCACCATAAAGCCAGCCTCTCCACCTCCTGTCTGTATGCAGACTCGTCACCGTTCTCGATGAGGTCGATAACAGTAGTGTAATCCGCAATCTTCAAGAGCTTAATTGAGGGGTCTTTTGCGGTGCAGTCTTTGGTGTACAGGGAGAAGAGCAGTGGGGAGAGAACACATCCCTGGGGGGCACCAGTGCTGATGGTGCAGCTGTCGGATGTGATTTTGCCCATTCTGACTAGCTGTTGTCTATCTGTCAGAAAGCTGGTGATCCATTGACAGACAGAGCTGGGGACAGACAGCTGGGTCAGTTTGTTCTCGAGCAGTGATGGGACGATGGTGTTAAAGGCAGAACTGAAGTCTACAAACAGTATCCTTGCGTAGTTCCCTGGTTTGTCCAGATGTTGTAGGGTGTAATGCAGTCCCATGTTGACTGCATCATCCACTGACCGGTTTGCTCTATAGGCAAACTGCAGGGGGTCCAGCAAAGGTCCAGTGATGTCCTTCAGATATGCTAGCACCAGTCTTTCTAATGACTTCATGGCCACAGATGTTAGGGCAACAGGTCTGTGGTCGTTAAGTCCTGTGATCGTTGGTTTCTTTGCTATTGGGATGATGGTGGAGCATTTGAAGCAGGATGGAACTTTGCGCTGTTCTAGTGATCTGTTGAAGATCTGTGTAAAAATAGGAGCCAGCTGGTCGTCGCAGGTTCTCAGACAGGCTGGTGAAACATCGTCTGGACCTGGTGCTTTCCGTCTCTTCTGTTTACTGAAGATCTGACGCACATTATCCTCACTGAACTGAAGTGCAGGGGGGAGAGGGAGATGGCTGGAGGTGGTTATGATGGCTGTGTAGGGAGATGGTCCGGGCGGGTGTGAGGTGTCTGGTCAGAGGTGTCAAATCTACAGTAGAACGTATTCAGCTCATTTGCAAGATGTTTGTTGCTGTCGATGCTGGGGGGTGGTGTTTTAAAGTTGGTAATGTCTTTCAGGCCTTTCCACACTGATGCAGGGTTGTTGGCAGAAAACTGGTTTTGCAGCTTTTTGGCATAGCTCTTCTTAGCCACACCAATCTCCTTTGTCAGTGTGTTCCTGGCTTGATTGTACAAAAACCTGTCCCCACTCCTGTAGGAATCCTCTTTTGGCTGACGAAGCTGTCTAAGGTTCGGTGTGAACCATGGTTTATCATTGTTAAATGATAAGTAGGTCCTGGTAGGGATGCATAACTCCTCACAGAAACTGATGTATGATGTTCCAGTGTCTGTGAGCTCGTCCAGGTCGGTGGCTGCAGCTTCAAAAACACTCCAGTCCGTGCATTCAAAACAGGCTTGTAAGACCTGGGGCCTGTTTCAGAAAGGAGGTTAAGTGAAAACTCTGAGTATTTTAACCCTGAAATGAGAGAAACTCTGGGTTTTCCGTTTCAAAATGGCAGGTTTGTCAAACTCGAGAAAGCAGGGTAAGTCAAGCCTGTTTCTGAAAGAGTGGTAACTTTAACTCAGAGTCAGTTACCGTGGTAACTTACTCTATGAACCTAACCTGGTCAGGAGCAGGTTTTATTCTCTAAACTCAGAGTTTCTGTCGATCTCCTGCCCTTTTTTAAAGACGAAGCGGTATTTCTCACCTTAGATTTACGTTTCCACACACCTATTTTAATGTGCATTTTGGATATGCGCATAAAAAAATCGTTTGATGGAAACGCCAAGATGCACATAAATGTAAAAAATAGGCATAATAAACATATGCGCATAACTGAGTAGGAGAAACTTTTTATTCGATAAGAAAAGATGTGCATAACTTACGATGGAAACACTTTTACTGAACAAATTCCAGTATACGCATTAAAAAAGGTTTGTTATAAGAGATCATATGATGATGAAAATGTGTGTGAATGGATAAACCAACAGGCTGAGCACACTGTAAAAGGTCTGAAATGTTGTTTTGGTCATTCTAAAACTCCTTAACCGTTTCAGTATTATTATATTATTAATTACCTTCAAAGAGTCTGCAGCGTGTCAAGAGCATCTGTTCTCCGCGTCTCATGCGCGTCTCAAACACCACCACGCGTTCATTGTGTGTCGGCATTGTCTTCTGAGGCACAAGTCATTTATTAAATAAAGAATAGGTTCACGCAGCTTCTTCTACCGCAGTAAATTCAGTTTTTACTGTTGATATTTAGCAGTTAATCAGGAAGTAACAATTTTGTTCTCTTTGACTCGTTGGATGGAAACGCTGCTTTACTCGCACATCTTTTATGCGATAATCCAGTTTTGCACATAAATTTAATTCGCATTTTTAGATGGAAACATAGCTAATACATTTCAGTCACACAAAGAACAAAGTCATGTACGAGAATAGCTGGTCCTTTTTTAATAATTAATTAGCTTAAATTCACTTACCTTCCACTGGCACATGTAACGTTACTAACTAGATTAATGGGATTATTACTCTTAAAAACTTTTTTTTAGTTCTGCTTACATTCTAAATGTCATATCATCCTCTACCACTCGAACAATAAAAAAGGGAGACACACAAGTGCACTTAAATCTATTACAACTGATCAACATGTGTAAAAGTGGGAACCTCAAATTAAACATTTCCCCTGAATATTAAGCTAAGGTAATATGCACTCTTTTGTCAGATTTGTTGTAATTTTTGTTTGTTTTATGTAATTTAATGCAATTACATCTGAAATAACTTCAAAATTATGGCCAATTCCCCACTTTTTCCAAGTAAAAATTTTATAAACGTCACACATTACATTACTTTTCTTTATTATACTTAATTATTTAAATACTTTAAATGTAAACTTGCGCATTAACTCGAGCAGCTATGTTTTCCTACGCTAACTGTCTCTGTTTCACTGATGCAGTGGTGTTGCTTTTTTAAATATATGGTCATATTTGCTATAACTTTGCATGAGCACATCAAGTTCAGCTGGAGAACTCGCAGTATCTGCGCTCCATTGATAATGCCTTTTTATAGTTGTGGTGTGCGCGCTTGACTCTGAGTTGGTCTACTCAAAGTTGATTGACCCAACCCAGATCAGCTATTCTGAAACCGAAAACTCTGAGTTTTTAATCTCTCGGTAAATCAACTCAGAGTTCAAGTTTAAACTCCGAGTTGGCTGAACCTCCTTTCTGAAACAGGCCCAAGCTCTGAGTCGTTGGTCCATCTCTTAACAGTCTTTAATACTGGCTTAGTAGTTTTAAGTTTTTGCCTGTAAGTTGGTATAAGATGTACCAGGCAGTGGTCAGAGAGTCCTAGAACTGCTCTGCCGACGGAGCGATTTGCATCCTTTATTGTGGTGTAGCAATGGTCCAAAATGTTATTGTCTCTGGTGGGGCATCATCTGGTATGTTCTCCAAAGGTTGCTGATTCTCCAGTATTCCTGTCAGTAACTCATCCAACACATCACAGTCTTTATTTGCAGGTCCTCCGCCAGTCTTAAACCTCTCACTTCGAGCTTCAGCAACAGTTTTTTTGAGGTTTATTTTGATATTTTTCCACAACACCTGTATTAAATAACTATTATAAATACAACTGTGATTTTAAAAAGCCATAATAAACCTCTGGGTTTTCCGTATCAAAATGGCAGGTTTGTCAAACTCGAGAAAGCAGGGTAAGTCAAGCCTGTTTCTGAAAGAGAGGTAACTTTAACTCCGAGTCAGTTACCATGGTAACTTACTCTGTGAACCTAACCTGGTCAGGAGCAGGTTTTATTCTCTAAACTCTAAGTTTCTGTCTGTCTCATCCCCTTTTTTAAAAGACGAAGCGGTATTTCTCGGCTTAGCCTTATGTTTTCACCCACCTATTTTATGTGCATTTTGGATATGCGCATAAAAAAAAAAATCGGTTGATGGAAACGCCAAGATGTGCATAATTTTTGAAAATAGGCATAAAAAACATATGCGCATAACTGAATAAAATAAACTTTTTATTTGATAATAAAAAGATGCGTGTAAACTACGATAGAAACATTTTTATTGATCAAATTCCAGTATACGCATTAAAAAAGGATTGTTATAAGAGATCATACGATGATAAAAATGTGTGTGAATGGATAAACCAGCCGGGTGAGCACATTGTAAAACATCAAATGTTGTTTTGGTATTCTAAAACGCCTTAATCGTTTCAGTATTATTATAATGTTAATTACCTCCAGAGAGTCTGCAGCATGTCAAGAGCGTCTGTTCTCCGCGTCTCAAACGCCACCACGCGTTCATTGTGTGTCGGCATTGTCTTCTGAGGCGCAAGTCATTTATTAAATAAAGAACAAGTTCACGCAGCTTCTTCTACTGCACTAAGTTGTGTTTTTACTGTTGATATTTGGCGTCAGTTAATGAGGAAGTGACAATTTTGTTATTTTGTTTGTCCTTTTTTAATAATTAATTCGCTTAAATTCACTGACCTTCCACAGGCACATGTAACATTACTAACTAGATTAATGGGATTATTACTCCTTCTAAAAACGATTTTTTTTAGTTCTGCTTACATTATAAATGTCATCTCTACCACTCAAACAATAAAAAGGCAGACACACAAGTGCACTTTTAAATCTATTAAAACTGATCAACGTGTGTAAAAGTGAGAACCTTAAATTAAACATTTCCACTAAACATTAAGCTAAGGTTATCTGCATTCTTGTTTTGTCAAATTTGTTGTAGAAATGCACTAACCTATTTTATGTAATTTAATGCAATTACATCTGATCTGAAATAACTTCAAAATTACGGCCAATTCCCCACTTTTTCAAGTAAAAATTTAATAAACGTAACACATTACATTACTGATTTTATTATACTTATTTAAATACTTTAAATGTAAACTTGTGCATTACCTTGAGCAGCTATGTTTTCCCATGCTAACTGTCTCCGTTTCACTGATGCAGTGGTGTTGCTTTTTTAAATATATGGTCATATTTGCTATAACTCTGCGTGAGCACATCAAGTTCAGCTGGAGAACTCGTAATATCTGCGCTCCATTGATAATGCCTTTTTATAGTTGCGGTGTGCACGCCTAACTCTGAGTTGGTCTACTCAAAGTTGATTGAACCAACTCAGATCAGCTATTCTGAAACCGAAAACTGAGTTTTTAATCTCTCGATAAATCAACTCAAAGTTCAAGATTAAACTTCGAGTTGGTTGAACCTCCTTACTGAAACAGGCCCCTGATGTGTGCAGTTTATCTTCGATAACAGGATGTCTCGAAACTATTTGCTTTAAAAGACTTTTCTCATGTTCAGAAAAGTTCTTTGATCTGACTCTCTTTTCAACTTCCATTGCCATTTGCTTCTCAGTTGCTTACAATGTTAACCTTTTCTTGGTTCCTTCCATGTTTTATAGGCAACCTCAATCCAGCTAATCCTGATTTGCTCAGGTGGTATTAAATTAATTGAGTGCATTTTAGTTGAGGACTCCATAGTCCAGGTGTTAGTAATCTGTACTTAATCTGTGTTTTAGAAAGCCATTTTTTAAAACATGATTAACTATTCTAGATTAAGGCCTACTCCTGTCTTAATTTAATCTTGGTCCGGGAAACCACCCCTGAGTTGATTTACTGAGAGATTAAAAACTCAGAGTTTTCAGTTTCAGAATAGCTGATCTGAGTTGGTTCAATCAACTTTAAAGTAGACCAACTCAGAGTTAAGCGCGCACACCGTGACTATAAAAAGGCATTATCAATGGAGCGCAGATATTATGAGTGACCATAGCAACATCTGAAAAAGATCACCATTTCTTTCTCCAGCTGAACTTGATATGCTCATGCAAAGTTATAGAAAATATGAGCATATATTTAAAAAAGCAACACCACTGCCTCAGCGAAACAGAGACAGTTAGCGTGGGAAACATAGCTGCTCAAGTTAATGTGTAATTTTATATCTAAAGAATTTAAATATTTAAGTATAATAAAAAAGTAATGTAATGTGTAACGTTTATAAAATTTGTACACACATTCCCACCTTTATACACGTTGATCAGTTTTAATAGATGTAAAAGTGCACCTGTGTGTCTGCCTCTATTATTGATCAAGTGATAGAGGTTGATATGACATTTAGAATGTAAGCAGTACTAACAAATAGTTTTTAGAACGAATAATAATCCTATTAATCTAGTTACAGTACATGTCGAAGGTCAGTGAATTTAAGCTAATTATTTAAAACAGGACAAGCCATTCTCGTACGTGACTTCCCAGATAGCAAGCCGACATTGAATCAATGTCGATTATTGGTTATAAGCGTCAGTATCAGTCGTCGATCAAATTTCGACATTGAATCAACGTTCTTTATTTGGTCGGTACGTCGGAAGGTTATTACATCGAGAATAAGACATTGATTCAATGTCGAAATGAAGTTGACTCTTCAACATAGGCTACCCGACGCATCTGGTCGAAATCATAACATTGATTCAATGTCTAAATGAAGTTGACTCTTCAACATATAGGCTACCCGACGCATCTGGTCGAAATCATAACATTGGTTCGATGTCGAAATGAAGTTGACTCTTCAACATATAGGCTACCCGACGCATCTGGTCGAAATCATAACACTGGTTCGATGTTGAAACTTGATTGGTGGACTCGGAGTCGGTTCTTCTGCGCGAGTCAGCGTGAGGCGCAGGTGCTGCTCATCATTTGAATCAACTAACAAACCGAAGGCAGCGGACGGAACTGTAAGGTAAGCACGTTGTATTCGACGTTTCACATGTTTTATTTGTCGTTTTCCCAAGAATTTATGTCAAAATGTAACTTTTAGATGTGTAAATTAACACTTTACCACTTCCTATACGTTTTTTTAGTAAGCCCATGTCGCCCTGTGCGTACCCAGGCTATTAACTGCAGCTGATCTATAAAGGTAACGTTAAGGTAAATGAAAAGCTGTTTTGGTTATTTAATTTTCGATTTCAACACGATTAACTTCACTTTATGACTTCAATGCTTTTTAACCTGTGTAAAAATATAAGATGATCTGTCAAATCGATTCTGAATGAGCATAAAACCACATATGTAAGTTAATGTTGCTCTAGCTAACGTATAGGCTAAGTTATGAGAAACGGTTCGCAAATAACATTACGTATCATCGAGCTAACGTTAAACGAGATTTTTTAACACGTTATTACGCTAGCGAAGTGAATCGCTGTCAGTTTACGGTTTTGTTGCTCCATTTTTTTCTACATTTAGTGACGAACTCCTCGCCAGAGACGGTCCACAGCATTGAATGGGAAAAGCTTATAGAGGTAAAGTTGGTTTTATATGCGCACATTCGTTCATTTAGAAGTCTCTATATTGTTTACCATGTTACTTTGAATATTCGATCGAAATTAGCATGCAAGTATGACTTCAAAACAACATAAACACTGTTTAGTTGACTGTAAACAATGTTGTACTTTGATAGTCATTTGCTGCTAATATGATTTCCCTATTTAGAATTTGCAAAGAATACTTTTCTGACATTATATTATTGAGGAGAATGTCTGAATATCCGAATATAAAACCAACTTTACCTCAATTGTTCACAAACCATGCTTGTCTGTTTTTTTTTTTTCTGATTGTAGTGCTATGTTCTGGTGTGCATTTTTTTATTTCCTGTTTATTAAAATTTATTTTGTCTACATGCTTTTCTCTTGAGGTTACTGCAGTTTACTTGTACAAGTATCTAAACAAATGTTTAAATGCATTTATTTTGAAAAATATTTAATATCATTAAGCTTTTTAGAATTTCACAAGAAAATGAAATCCAAGATCATTTAATTTCTCACAAAATACCATGTTAACTTAATAATCTGCGTGAGGAGTCAAAAATTGTGGCAATTTTATGGTACCAATACTGTGGGTTGAACTGAAAATTTACCTTGGAATTGTACTTTGTAATAGTAGATACTGTACCTGGTGAGATTTTCCTACTGAGTAACATGTTTTTTTTCTTACAATTTTTTTAATGGCAGTTTCTCTGAAATCTCCAGTTGAAGACATCAAGATCTGTAACCTGTGCCTGGACAGACGTCTATTCCAGTTCTGCCTACACCACACTAATCTCTCTGCCTATGTATGGATCACTGACTATTATGTTCTCTGAAGGTATTACTGGAGCAAAAGAACAGCACCCATGACTGAAGTTTCTGTTAGTGACCAGTATATTTGAAGTCTGAGAAAGTTTTTTTTTTTACTTTTAACAAGTTGCAAATGTTTTTTTTTTTCCTCTCTCACACAAACAGACCAAACGACTGGTTGTGCCTATAGTACAGTGTACTGACAATCTTTTAGCGTTTTTATGGTTGTATTAAATGCATCTTTATTGTTACAAAAATCTTAAGTAATTGTCACAACACAATGCACATTTGAGTTTTAATGAGAAGGAGAATTACCCAACAGGGCTCAACACTTAGGATTTTTTTACTGGCCTGGTGTGGAATTTAAAATTAAAATTAAGATGGAGAGCAGGAAGTAAAAAAACTGAATAGGAGACGTAAAGGAAAGTCCGTATTTTTTAAATTCATACCATATTACAAAGAAGAAATAAATAGAAATATTATGAAGAGGACCGTTTTTTACTGAAATAAAATGTATGCTCAGCTCTGATGAGACGCAGTTTAAAGTAGTTTTGTTTTTTTACATATAGATTTTCATTGCTTTAAATTATTTTAATGTTTTTATATTTACAGTTTGTATATAAAATGAATGCTTAGCTTATTGTTCGCAGTGATTGTTATAATAGGATCATGTGCATGGCATATGATTATTCAGTATACGTTACATTCTTTGGTCGCAGCACTGTATTTTATTTATTGCATTTAGTCATTAAACAATGATATTTTGAAAAAAAAAATAATTGTAATTAATAAACAAGCTTGCAATTCTTACCGGTTGTTGTAATATTTGAAGCTTGTTCTCAGACAAGTGTCTGGGTCACTAATACTTCGTATTTCTGGAAAATCCGGGATGGAATTCTAGTAAATGGTGGCACTGTAGACGAATAGCTTGCCGATAGTTTCACAGAACCTAAAATAATTTGTTTTTATTTATTTATTTATTGACCTTGTTAATCCAGCAATAATATTTTTTCTATGGTTGCATCTGAATTTTAGTTTCTGTGATTGTATCTTTCTAAATTAATTAAATAAATGTTGTTCTTTAAACAGTTTAAACATTGTGATTTAAACCTGTGTTTTGACCCTAATAGTTAATTTTGTTATAATGCACATCTGAAATAAAATGCATTTTTTACTCTAATGAAAAATACATGTTGAAATAGAACACAAATAGACAAATGTATTTAATATTCTACAGTTTTACTTTGAGTAAATGGTTTTGACTATTTTAGTCAGTAATTTAAATGTTCTCTGTTTGTTTAAGTGTAGAAGGTTTGAATGAATTCATGCTCTTAAAAGATATTCACAGCTGTGTGTTTGTATCAATAAAAAATGATGACAGATTGTGGTGTGTTTTGTTATATATACAGAATAAATTATATTATGTAGGCTATTGTAAAAAAAAATGGTGATTAGGTCATATGGATTGGTTTAATGTTGAAAATGTTGTTTAAGCATTCATTACAACGTTAAATCATTTAGATAGATTTTATGTTGAATATGTGTGGATTCTATGTTGTTCCAATCGACTTAAAATCAACATCGTTTCAACATTAGATAGACAAACTAATTAGGTCGATTATATGTTGAATATGTGTGGATTCTACGTTGTTCCAATCGATTATAAATCAACATCATTTCAACATTAGATAGACAAACCAATTAGGTCGATTATATGTTGAATATGTGTGGATTCTACGTTGTTCCAATCGATTATAAATCAACATCATTTCAACATCAGATAGACAAACCAATTAGGTCGATTATATGTTGAAAATGTGTGGATTCTACGTTGTTCCAATCAACTATAAATCAACATCATTTCAACGTCAGGTGGACAAACCAATTAGGTTGATTACATATTGAAAATGTGTGGATTCTATAACGTCGTTTCGATCGACTGAATATCAACATCGATTCAACGTTGGGTAAGTAACCAATTGTGTCGATTTCAGGTTAGATTTGAATGAAGTGCCTGACGTCGTTTCAACATTACCCCGATGAGCAAAACGATGTTGAATCGATGTCAAAAGAAACGTTGATTTTAGGTTGAAATGATGTCATTTTGCTATCTGGGTTTGTTCTTTGTGTGACTGAGATGTAGGTAATAGCTATGCTTTCCATCCAAAAATATTAGTTACATTTATGTGCAAAATTGGAATAATGCATAAAAGATGTGCGAACAAAGCAGTGTTTTCATCCAATGAATCAAAGAGAACAAAATTGTCACTTCCTGACTAACTGGCGCAAAATATCAAGAGTAAAAACAAAATTTACTGCGGTAAAAAAAGGGGAGAAAACCGACAAGAAACTCTGAGTTTAAAGAATAAAACCTGTTTCTGACCAGGTTAGGCCACTGTAACTGACTCTGAGTTAACTTGCCCTGAGTTGACTTACCCTGCTTTCTCGAATTTGACAAACCTGCCATTTTGAAAAGGAATACCCAGAGTTTCTCTCATTTCAGTGTTACAATACTCTGAGTTTTCACTTAACCTTCTTTCTGAAACTGGCCCAATAAGTTTATATTTATTATTTGTTATTATTTTGAAATCTCTGCGGTAGTATGAAATGGCTGAGTGCCTGTAAGGTTCTCACTTCCTGTTAGCAAGCAATCAGCAAACATGAACTGTTTGCATGTGCTCGTCAATGGATGTAATGACAACAAAGGAATTGAACAAGAGATTTGAGAAGCATTCGAGACAATTTCTTTCATATAGCATGCAGCCAACGCGGTATTTTGCTTTATATTTGTATTTTGTGTTTGAAGTTTTTAAAGTTTGGTTGTTTATGTATGTTTTGGTTTGTATTAAGTTAATTTGTTTTGTAGTTATTGTTTAGTTTTCACGGTGGATTTGGGGGAAAAAAGGCAACGACCCTGCTGAAAAATCCAGCTTAAACCAGCCTAAGCTGGTTGGCTGGTTTTAGCTGGTCGACCAGCCTGGTTTTAGAGGGGTTTTGGCCATTTCCAGGCTGGTTTCCAGCCATTTCCAGCCTGGTCTTAGCTGGTCAGGCTGGAAAATGACATGCTTAAACCAGCTAAAACCAGCTTGACCAGGGGCCTGTTTCAGAAAGGAGGTTAAGTGAAAACTCCGAGTATTTTAACCCTGAAATGAGAGAAACTCTGGGTTTTCCGTTTCAAAATGGCAGGTTTGTCAAACTCGAGAAAGCAGGGTAAGTCAAGCCTGTTTCTGAAAGAGAGGTAACTTTAACTCCGAGTCAGTTACCGTGGAAACTTACTCTGTGAACCTAACCTGGTCAGGAGCAGGTTTTATTCTCTAAACTCAGAGTTTCTGTCGGTCACCTGTCCTTTTTTAAAGACGAAGCGGTATTTCTCACCTTAGATTTACGTTTCCACACACCTATTTTAATGTGCATTTTGGATATGCACATAAAAAATCGATTGATGGAAACGCCAAGATGCACATAACTTTTGAAAATAGGCTTAATAAACATATGCACATAACTGAGTAGGAGAAACTTTTGATTCGATAACAAAAGATGTGCATAAACTACGATGGAAACACTTTTACTGAACAAATTCCAGTATACGCATTAAAAAGGTTTGTTATAAGAGATCATATGATGATGAAAATGTGTGTGAATGGACAAACCAACAGGCTGAGCACGTTGTAAAACATCTGAAATGTTGTTTTGGTCATTCTAAAACGCCTTAACCGTTTCAGTATTATCATATTATTAATTACCTCCAGAGAGTCTGCTTGTCAAGAGCGTCTGTTCTCTGTGTCTCATGCGCGTCTCAAATGCCACCACGCGTTCATTGTGTGTCGGCATTGTCTTTTGAGGCACAAGTCATTTATTAAATAAAAAACAGGTTCACACAGCTTCTTCTACTGCAGTAAATTCTGTTTTTACTGTTGGTATTTGGCGACAGTTAATCAGCAAGTGATAATTTTGTTCTCTTTGACTCGTTGGATGGAAACGCTGCTTTATTCGCACATCTTTTATGCGATATTTCAGTTTTGCACATAAATTTAATTCGCATTTTTGGATGGAAACAAAGCAAATACATTTCAGTCACGCAAAGAACAAACTCACTTACGAGAATAGCTTGTCCTTTTTTAATAATTAATTAGCTTAAATTCACTTACCTTCCACTGGCACATGTAACGTTACTAACTTGATTAATGGGATTAGTACTCGTCCTAAAAACTATTTTTTTAGTTCTGCTCACATTCTAAATGTCATATCATCCTCTACCACTCGAACAATAAAAAAGGCAGACACACAAGTGCACTTAAATCTATTAAAACTGATCAACGTCTGTAAAAGTGGGAACCTTAAATTAAACATTTCCACTGAACATTAAGCTAGGGTTATATGCATTCTTGTTTTGTCAGATTTGTTGTAGAAATGCGCTAGCCTATTTTATGTAATTTAATGCAATTACATCTGAAATAACTTCAAAATTATGGCCAATTCCCCACTTTTTCAAGTAAAAATTTTATATATATATATATATATATATATTAAGGGTGTAACGATACGCGTATTCGTATCGAACCGTTCGGTACGAGGCTTTCGGTTCGGTACGCATACGAACCGAACGATTCAGACAAATATCTAAAAAGATAAAAGAGAATAAATGTTTTCAGTGCAACAAGGCATCCCATGACGTGGCAGGCAACATCTGCCTTCCCCGCCCACCTCCAAACACTACTCTAGTCAGGCACACACTGCACTCAGGGTCGGAGTAAGCTCAACTGGCGATCAAACCGAAAGTTATGCCGCTTTCAATCCGAAAAAGCCGGCGGAGCTGGGTGTTGAGATGATGCCGGGTTTGTCCCGGACGAAAGCGAAGCCCGAGGGGCGCTGAGATGATGCAGGGTTTATTGCGGACGAAAGCGAAAGGGTGGAAACGCGCCGCGGACTGACTGCACTATAGCCTAGCTAGCAAAATGGCTAGGAACATTAATGTAATCCTCCTATAACCAACAGCGGGTCTGGCATTTGGGAGCACTTTGCTTATTCCTGCTTTTCAGATCCACTGAAATGGCAGGTGACGGTCAAAACAAGCAGGTCTCGGCAGGGGCGGAGTGGACATTTTAAAAGTGGCGGGGACAGCTGTATGAAATTCAAAAGTTTACATTCTTAATCATCTGTTTCTAAATAGTCTGTCTCTAAAAGTGAGGGGGACATATCCCCCCCCCCCACGATAGAGTAGAGGATATCGTGTATTGAGGGGGATATAGGCAAAGATATAGACAAAGATATTGCAGAGAGCTGAGATGACGACTTTAATATTTAGCTTGTTTCGCATTAATGTAGATATATTACATGTTTTAATTACATTATTGAATAAAATTAATAGCATTATTATTTTTTAATCATCATCATTAATAATAAATAAACTAAAAATAATTTGACAGCTTCAGCTGTTCACATCAACATGACCGGCACTTTCAGACTTCAGCACCACATGTCTTTAGCATGAATTGAAATAGACTTTCCCTCCTAAAGGATAAAATACAATAATTTTTAAAATTGCAATGCGATTAGTCATGTATTCGCAATTTCACATAAATCAGCATGCGAAAATTTTATTATTTTCATTGCGCTCTTTCTCTCTGCAGCAGCAGTTCACGCGCTCTGGATAAGCGCACTACCATACAGCCACATCTCGTAGCAAATTAATTTGCAACTTTGTTGCATAAAAAATAGGCTAAATAACAAAATTTAATTAACAAACAAATGAAATAAAATTATTTGTAAAAATGAAACTACAGAAAAAAGAAAATGAAAAGAACTGAAACCAGCTCAAATGTTCTGTTCTGGAATAACAGGTGTTGCGATCAAATTAATTCGATGGAATAATTAACACAGACAGGCGCATTTTTCAGAAAATAGCCTATTTTATTTTATTTAAAAATATGTTAGGCCTATATTTATTATATAGGTTATATTTTTTTAAATAGCCTATATTAAATTACCATTCATTTTGGCTTCAACGAATTATTGAACAGATTATTAATTAATTATTAACTTATCAAAAAACATTTTACTGAGCTCAGTGTCGGCCGTCACCGGATAAAGTCCAATCTTTCTTTAATTTTTTGGACTTTTGTTTGAAAGCTTAGTGGCATTGTAGAGGTCCAATTTACTGTTGTTTGATTTAAATTATAGCCTGTTTGTGCGCCTATAAACAAGTCAAAGGAATGAGTGAATTAATAAAATTATTCTTAAATGTCGATATTGTTTTTACTCAAAAAAATAACAAATGTTTTATAAAAATAAAATTAGCAATTTTCATAATTTATACGATTCAGTTAAATATAAGTTGGACATTTATGGGGCCATGTAACATGTTTTTGTGTTTGTTTTTTGTTCTAGTGATCTTTAATATATACTGGGTAGCTACGCAAAATATTTTCTAAAATGTCAAGCAGGAATTTGTCGATTAGCTTTAATTATGAAGACAAAGAAATATTAAAAATAACTAAAATAAAATGATAAAAAAAATACAAAGATAAAAAGAGCAGCATTTTGCTAAATATAATAGTCCTTTATATGCTTTAAATCCTGCTATGTGTTGTTTCATATTCGTTTTTATTTCACTTGATGAATTATTTATTTAATGTTTGAATGCTGAAAGAAATAACAGCCGTCCTTTAAATCATTATTTTACCATCAAAATGTAGTATATATTATATTATTATCAACTTTTGATATAAAACCGCTGTGTAATTTAATTGATTGTTAAAAATGAAATAATTTTATGGCATAACCGTGTTTAGTAGTTGCTTTCGCTTTCGTTCTTCACGGAAGCTTTAACAGAAGCGTGTGCCGCATTCACCTCTGACATGGCTACTCAGCCTGTAGCCTAGTTTGGGATTTTTTCGTTGTGACGATTAAGCAAGAATCATAATGCATTGCATATTCGGCTCATTCTTCAGTAGCCTCAACACAGGCTGGTAGCCTAGATTTAAACGGATCGTTTATAAGAATGAGCGATTAATAGATTAATTGGTCGTTAATTTAAATGATCATTGATCATGGGATTTTGTAAAAACTGACATCCCTAGTTCAAAGTAAAAAAAAAGAAAAGAAGAGAGATCATGCTTTTATGATGTTAGTTTTCTTACAATAAAAAGATTTCAATCAGAGAAATCCTCTGGCCTTTTTCCTTTTTTTTTTTTTTTTTTTTGCTGTATCGAAAACATACCGAACCGTGACACCACTGTGTCGTATCGAACCGAACCGTGATTTTTGTGAACCGTTACACCCCTAATATATATATATATATATATATATATATTGTGGCAGACCTGCCAGTGTGGCTTCAGCGTCGCCATGGAAACGTCTCCCTCACCGCAATCACGACTCATCACGTGCTGATCAGGGACAGCTGCGGCCCATTGGAAGAGGGCTATATAAACAACGCCGACGCCAGCGTCGGGAGAGCACTAGAAGGATGACAGCAGGACCTGCGCTGACTTCTCCCTCTTCCACTGGGCACCCTGATCGGCACTTCACTGCACGAGCTCACCGGACCCCTTTGGACACGGAACTCACCGCCCTGCACATCCCCACGCACCTTTTCCTTGCTCCACTCCCTAAATAAACACCCCTACGGGGATTTTCATTGCCTCTCTGTGTCCGTGTGATCTCTCACCTGCGACAATATATATATATATATATATATATATATATATATATATATATATATATATATATATATATATATATATATATATATATATATATAAATATAATAGATATATATTTTTTTATTATACTTAATTATTTAAATACTTTAAATGTAAACTTGCGCATTAACTTGAGCAGCTATGTTTTCCCACGCTAACTGTCTCTGTTTCACTGATGCAGTGGTGTTGCTTTTTTCAATATATGGTCATATTTGCTATAACTTTGCATGAGCACATCAAGTTCAGCTGGAGAACTCGTAATGTCTGCGCTCCATTGATAATGCCTTTTTATAGTCACAGTGTGCGCCCTTAACTCTGAGTTGGTCTACTCAAAGTTGATTGACCCAACTCAGATCAGCTATTCTGAAACCGAAAACTCTGAGTTTTTAATCTCTCGGTAAATCAACTCAGAGTTCAAGTTTAAACTCCGAGTTGGTTGAACCTCCTTACTGAAACAGGCCCCAGCCTGGTTTAAGCTGGACATAGCTGGTTTTGGCTGGTCAAGCTGGTTTTAGCTGGTCAACTCCCAGCCTGACCAGCTAAAACCAGGCTGGAAATGGCTGGAAACCAGCCTGGAAATGGCCAAAACCCCTCTAAAACCAGGCTGGTCGACCAGCTAAAACCAGCCAACCAGCTTAGGCTGGTTTAAGCTGGATTTTTCAGCAGGGGAATAAACCAGTAGTACGGAAACCACTTATGCCAGTGTATACTTGAGGGAAATTACAGTGAAAACTCGCACTGTTCAACTACACGAGTGGGCGACGCACACGATCGCATGTTGGCTGAATGGACAAGATTGGCATGTGTCAGCAACGTGTGGAGAGCATGGTCAGATGATCAAACATACGCACACACAAACAGATGCACATATATAGAGATTCTGGAAGATGCACACAAGCAAACAACAATGGACTGAGTTTTCAAGTGTTTAGGTATTTAAGAGTTGTTTAAGAAGTTTTGTAAGGGTTTCTAAAGAATTGTTATTTAAAGTGCATTTGTAAGGTGTGTGAGAAGCATTTAATTCCTTCGCTCACACTTCATTTAAGATTGTAGCCTACATTTATTGAAGTATTTATTGAATTTTCTAGAGTTAAAACGAATACTGTTTTGTAAATGCTGTTGGTTATTTGATATACATTTTTAAATGGATTGAGGTGTTTATATTGAGTGTTTAAAACATTTAAATAGAAAGATTTGCACGTTTTATATCTTATGCAGTGCTATTGGAAGCTATTAATTAGCATTTCTAGTTTTTAATCCTTAAATTAAGTACATTTTTGGCCAATTGTCAAGATTTATTTAGATATAGCTTATGTATAATCTACCTTTTAAATTTGAGTTAATGTAGTTGCTCAATATGTTAGAACCAAGTGACCCCACAGTTCAAGTCAGAGATAGTATTAAGGATAATGTAGATGTGCAAGATCAAGCTAAAGTAAGTCATGAGGGTGTTCAAGTTCAAAAAGAGAAGCAACAATCAAGACAAAGTCAAAGAAAAAGAACTAACAGAGAAAGGTAGAGAAATGCAAGCTGCAAAAATTAAATCACTTCAACAAGGGTTCACCTATCTGTACAACAAATGGAAAACATGTCAAATCTTCTAAGCGGACGTTATCACAGCCAAAAGAGATGTTATCTGATGATCTTCTTAATTATATTATTGGTGATGTTGTAGGTATCTCTGAAGATGTTCAGCGTGTTTATGATGAACTGCGCAAGATTTCAACACCAGAGCAAGAAACACAAAGAAAAGTGGATTTGTGTGTGGAAGTTTCTAACTTTATTGTATCTAGAGCCTCAAGTCGTTTGCAAGGAAGGACTCCAGAAGGTGAAAATGAAGACTGGCCGGAAGCAGGTTCTCTTTTCAAGTCAAGTACATCAAGTGAGTCAAGTTTGTCTCTTCTTTTTTGAAAGCATCCTCAGAGTGTTCAAGTAGGTCTTTTGTAAAGTGACAAGATGCTGCTGCTGATGCTGCTGCAAGCCAGACTGTTCTTGAAGTGTTAGAAGAACAAAATAAAGAACAACAGGAAATTCAGCTTCTAGAAGCTCAAGTTAAAAAGAAGATAGCTGATCAAGAGGCAGCAGCTGCAAAACATTGTTTAGAGCAAGAGTCAGAATAGTTGAAACTAAGAATAAAGAGAGAAGATTAAAGCTTAAATAGAAGAGGAACATGACGCCTTACAAAAGACTCTTGAGGAAAAGAGGAAAAAGATAAAGCAGATGGAAGCAGAGAAAAGTTTGTAGGTAGCACGAGCAAGAATGAAAGTATATGATCAAGAAGCAGTCATAGAAGATCAGAAAGACTCCCTGAAAATATCTTCAGTACCGCAAGATGTGACCACCACCTCCTCAAATGAAAGTACAACAGATCTTGTGAAGGTGCTGGTAGGTGCTTTAAGTGCAAGTAGAATTGCAGTTCCTGAACCATCATTATTCAGTGGTGATCCGTTGAAGTACAGTGATTGGAAACTTTCTTTTGAAACACTAATTGATTAGAAAAATATTCAAGATAAAGAGAATATCTATTATCTTCGTAGATATGTAAGTGCCCAAGCTAAGAAAGCACTTGATGGATATTTCTTACTTGGAACTGAATCTGCTTATGCTGCTGCATGGGAAGTTTTAGAGGAGAGATATAGGAATCAGTTCACAATTGCAAAGTCATATAGAGACAAGCTTCAAGCATGGCCTAAGATAGACTATAAAGACAGTTTTGTGCTTAGAGAATTTGTTGATTTTCTTCGCAGTTGTGAAGCTGCTATGGTTCACATCAAGGTATTAAAAATCTTGAATGATTGTAATGAGAACCGCAAAATTCTTTTGAAGTTACCAGAATGGTTAATAGTAAGCTGGAATCGAAAGGTCATTGAAATCGAAGAGGAGATTACCAATTTCCCTCCTTCAGTCAATTTGTCAAGTTTTTGACGAGAGAGGTGAAGAGTGCTTGCAATCTTGTTACATCCTTACAAGCACTTAAATTAGGTGAAGTTGAAAACCCAAAGTCTCAAAAATGTCAAAGCTTTGGAGTAAAGACCTTAACGACAAGTACTAGTGAAAGACCTTTTATAATGTGTATTTTCTGTCAGAAGCCGGGACACATTTTGCATAAATGTAGGAAGTTTATGGAGAATTCAATTTCAGACAAGATTAAATTTGTTCAAGCTGAAAAGTTATGCTTTAGTTGCCTTAAGCCTAGCCATTTCTCAAATAATTGCAAGAAAAGAAATGTATGTGGTGTGTGCCACAAGAGGCGTCCAACTTGCTTACATGAGGAGCGAATTAAGGAAAATCCAATATTTCCACAAGTTAAAATTCTTATTTATTATAGAGGTTAGAGAAGTTAGAGTCAACAAAGGCACCAAGAAAAACCTCCATTGAAACAGCCTAACGAAATAACTACAGTGGTTACCTCCAATAGAGTGATTCTTGATGAGACAAACACTTAAACAGCAGCAATAGTTCCTGTTTGGATCTCATCTATAACTCAACCAGCTCAAGAAGTTCTTGTTTATGCCCTGTTAGATTCTCAAAGTGATTCAACGTTTATTTTAAATGAAGTAGCTGAAGTATTAGATGCAAGCAAAGAACAAGTTAAGCTCAAACTTTCTACTATGACTTCAAGAACCACAGTGGTAAGCTCTCAAAAGGTAAAAGACCTTCAAGTCAGAGGATTTTATTTTGGTACACTTTACCACCAGTGTACACTCGAGAGTTTATTCCAGCCAACAGAACTTGCATACCAACAAATGAAACTGCAAGTGCTTGTTCTCATTTAAGTCATCTTCAAGATGAGATAGCACCTCTACAGGATTGCGAAGTAAGTTTGGTTATTGGATATAATTGCTCACAAGCTCTTCTTCCAAGGGAAGTAGTTTCTGGACAAGACCATCAGTCTTATGCACAACGTACCGACCTTGGATGGAACATTGTGGGTTACGGTAATCCTTATGTAGACTAAGGAGACGATATCAGAAATAGCCATCGTATAGTTGTAAGGCAAGTGACACCAATAATGGATTCTGCTGTTAATCTCAAAACTGAAGTACACTATGTGAGTCGAATTAAAGTAAAAGAAATTGGTCCTTCAGAAATAATAAAGGTCCTTGAATCAGACTTCTCTGAAAGAGCTGAAAAGACTGATCTGGGGTCCCAAGAAGATCTTAGGTTCTTGTCAATTTTAAGAGAAAATATCGCATGGAAAATCAATAGTCATTATGAAATGCCATTACCATTTAAAAGAGAAAAGCCAAACCTTCCTAATAATCAGATATGTGCAGTTCAACGTCTGAAATGTCTTGAAAGGAGATTTAAGAAAGATCAGCAGTATTACGAGGACTATGTAAGATTCATGGATGACATCATTTCATGTGGTGATGCAGAGAAGGTTCCTGAAGAAGAAATTAACAACAGTCCAGTTTGGTATATTCCACATCATGGAGTTTATCATCCACAGAAATCAGGAAAAATACCTGTAGTATTTGACTGTTCTGCTAAGTTTCAAGACACATCTCTCAACTACCATCTGCTTACAGGCCCTGACTTAACCAATGCATTGGTAGGAGTGCTATGTCATTTTCGAAAGGGTCCCATCGCTATCACATGTGACATTGCAAGAATGTTCAACCAGTTTCATGTGAATAAGAAAGATCAAGATTAACTGGGATTCATGTGGTGGGAGAATGGAAATTTAGAAACTGCACCATCAGTCTACAGAATGGGTGTTCTCTTGTTTAAAGCTGCCTCATCACCTGGTTGTTCTAATTTTTGCTTGAAACATCTGTCAACACAAGGGCATGGCCATTATAGTGAAGATACCATCTGCTTTATTCAAAGAAATTTCTATGTAGATGATGGTCTCAATAAGCGTTCACACTGAGACAGCTGTTCAGCTTATCAAAGAATCATGAGAACTTTGCTTTACTGGCAGGTTAAGACTCCACAAATTTGTTTCTAACAGTGAAAGTGTGATGGCAACCATTCCAAAAAGTGAACAGGCTACTGTTAAAGATCTAGATATGGCCTTAAGTTTACCTCAAATGGAAAGAGCTCTTGGAGTAGACGGGTGCATTACATCTGACTCCTTTAAATTTAGAGTTCAAGTGAAACCTAATCCTTTGACCAGAAGAGTTGTGCTTTCTACCGTGGCCTCTGTATATGACTCTCTAGGGTTCATGGCACCATTTGTACTTCTTGATAAGCAGATTCTTCAGCAAATGTGCAAAGAGAAGGTTAGTTGGGATGAGGAAGTTCCAGAGAGATTGAGACCTCGGTGGGAGTCCTGGATCAGAGATTTACCCAGTCTAGCTGAAATGGAAATCAAGAGAGACTTCCTACCTTCAAATTTTGATGATGCTACAATGTATGAGCTCCATCATTTTGTGGATGCAAGTGTCACTGGATATGGTGAATGTACTTAACTCCGAACCATTAACAAGTCTAATGAAGATCAGTGCTGTTTGGTGATGGAAAAAGCAAGAGTTGCACCAACTAAAGTTACAACTGTACCAAGGTTAGAACTCACAGCAGCAGTTGTTGCAGTGCAAATAAGTGATATGCTTCAGAATGAGCTAGAAATTCAAGATCTGAAAGAGTTCTTTTGGACCAATTCTACAGTCGTTCTTGGTTACATAAACAATGATGCCAGGCAATTTCATGTGTTTGTAGCAAATCGCATTCAGAGAACAAGATTCAGTACCAAACCTGAACAATGGGCTTACGTTGCTTCTGAAAACAATCCAGTTGATCATGCTTCTCAAGGTTTGACGGCAGAGCAACTTAAAATCTCAAATTGGTTCACAGGACCAAAGTTTCTTTGGCAAACGAAACTACCAGAAAGAGAATGCAAGGTGGGAGAAATCAAGGAAGATGATACTGAAATCCGCAAGGTTGTTGTGTGTAGCATAACCAAGGGATTTAATAATGTTGAACAGCTAACGACTACGCCACCCTGGAATATTGCCATGGACCTATAATTTAAATTGAAGGCAACACAGTTAAGCTCACAGTAAATAGCAAGAGACGTGGGTAAGAAAATACATACAATTTTATTATTTAAAAAAAACACATAAAAGTGGGCAGAATGTATAATTTTATAAACTATTAAGACCCTCAAAGGGGAAATACATTACACACACACACACACAAGACTTAAAACACTAAAACACCTGAATTTGGGAAGCAGGAGCTGAGGCGTGACAGCAGGGACTAAGGGCACAACACGGCCTCACAGCAAAGACCACCAAGACCTGTGACACACGCACACTCACACAGCGCACACGTGCAAGAAAGAGCTTCACCAGAAATCCACCCTGCCTTAGGTGCTTGGCTCCTGAAACACAAAATCCAGTTAATACGGGTTTTAATAATGGTCATTTACACCACAATATACAAAATCACTCCAGGCACACAATACAATGCTTATTGAAATGTGGACAAATAATAACACCTTTCAATCAGCTCTTCACTGAAGAGAGCAACACATGAATACAAAAAGATCACAAATGAACAAGATTAGATCATTAAGAAAATATAAGGAAACGGTTACGAAATATGAGAAAATGCAATTTCAATAAAGCATACAAAACAAATAATAGAAAGAATCTAAACAAAATATAGAAAATACAATTTCAATAAGACCTACAAAAGCAAAAATGTAACAGAAAAATCCAAGCAAAAATTATCAACGAAAGACTAAGGAAAATAAAAAGAAAGAAAAACAAAATAACTGCCTCCTAAAGCAGCAGTCAAACCCAGTATCCAAAACGCCCTAAAGCATCATTCAAAAGCACGATCCTAAAGCAGTTTCAAAGCAGCATTAAAGCAGCCTCCTGAAGGAGCAGCGTCGTTAGAAATCTCCCACGTAGCTACGGGTTGTCAAATGGCACCCAGCCGCATTGCTTTCGGTCACAAGCAGATGCTAAATTTTGCCTATTCAAAGGAGCAAAAGGAACACCAAACGCACAGGGGGAAACAGGCTCACTCAAATGTTAATAAACCGTAGACAAATTCGTTGGATTTAACAGCGGTTTCGTACTGCCGAGTGAATCTCGTACACACTGCCGGGTGCAGAGGGGCAGCCTTAGATGCAAAACAGCACTGGAGTTTCCATGAGACATAACACTGCCGGCGAGTAACTATGACGTAGCGAGAAGTGACCAGTTGGAAGGGGCGTGACTCGTCCCACATACCATCCTTGCTATTGTTTTATATCATCCCACACTGATTGCTAATAGGGTAGAAAATATGCCACCAGCCAATACAACAAAGGAGCGGCACTAGTCTTGCCACATGTGTAACACTGCTTCAAAGGAGAACAGATCATTATTGGATCACCTATTGAAGTTTTCTGACTGGTCAAGAGTTGTGAAGGCAGTTGCTAGACTGAAACAGAAAAATTAAAAGAATTCACAGATGTAAAGCAACCAACAAAAGAAAGTACAAGTCTGGATGAAAGGAAAGAAGCAGAACTTTTCATCATTAAACTGGTTCAAAAGGATGCATTCTCAGATGAGATAAAGTGATTGAAACTGAAGAAAGTAGTTGCCAAGACAGAAGTGGCACAAGAATAAAAGGAACTTAAAAGTTAATAACATTGTCCTGCTTCAAGATGATCTTTCATCGCATAATGAATGAAAGTTGGCTAGAGTTATAGACCTTTATCCAGGAAATTAAAATTGATGGTTAGTAAAAAATTGAAACCCATAACTAAAACTGTGTTTCTTGAAAGACCTATACATAAAGCTGTTGTTCTGCTTGAAGCTGATTAAGAGTGTGAAGATTAAATGGTTAACAATGTTTCCATCTTGAAGTGAAAAATGTAAATCATTGACAGTATTGCAGTCTGAGAAATTTCACATTGTGCGATTTGGTGGGAGTGTAACTGTTTGCTGTTACTTTGTATATTATGTATATAAGTTGTTTTTGTTTTCTAAGATAATTTTTTTGTTGGTAAGAAAATAAGTTACATTTATTATTTGTGAATTTATTTCTGTTATTTGATTTGGGACTTTTATTTTGAAATCTCTGCGGTTGTATGAAATGGCTGACTGCCCGTAAGGTTCTCACTTCCTGTTAGCAAGCAATCGGCAAGCATGAAACAAGTGTGCCACAAGCCTGCTTTTGATTGAAGGTCTCGGCCGTTAGATCGCCTCCTGGGGGCTGGCTGCAGTACAAGTCATAAAGCCTGCCTTCTCTGTGTTAATGAAGGAGACATGAGACCAAATACAAAAATTAATTACACTTGCAATAAAATGTTCCTAAAGATGGTTCTGGTCAGTTAAGGCACTGGTTATCATGCTGATATAGGTGCAGATCTTCATTTTTGTAAAGAGTATGTTTTGAGCAGTAATTTAATGGTGGGCGGGTCATCGTGATTGACAGTTTCTCAAAGCAGACGTCGGAGCTTCGGCAGAAGACTGAAGTGTTATTATTCGATTTCTGTGTTATTTTGCCATGATAAAATGAGTTGCTCAGCAGTAAACTATAGTAAGGTCAGGGCTTTATCAGTTTGATGATACATGCCTAACCACTCAGATAGCAAAATACACTGGGGCCAGTTCAGGCTAGACTCTCGCCTGCCAGAGACTTACCCCTCGGCCCAACTCCGTCTGCTGTACCTACTCGCGCACATTACTCGCGGGCCTATCCGGCAGCGTCGGCTCGCTAACGCCCGCCGCATCTAAGTCCGGAGTCAATCGGGCCAGATAGGGCGGCCGTTAGTGAGCGGACGCTGCCGCATCTGAGCCGGATCGACCCGTGAGTAATGTGTGCTGCGGCCCGGAGCTGGCGCGATTAAACCTTTATTATATAAACCTCACCTTTGTTAACATTATTACAACCATTTGTGTTGATAAAACACAATGTGTCGATTTCGCAGCTCCTCCTCTGGCTCCATCATGCAGTCCTTTTGTGCATGCCCAGGCTCCAATTTCAGCAGTCTTTTGCGACAGTTTGTGCTCGTCACGAGGCGTTTTTTCCTTTACAGCGTTTAATGGAAAATGTCGCTATCGCGACGTCCATATTTTATACAGTCATTGGCATGAACTGTTTGCATGTGCTCGTCAATGGGTGTATTGACTACAAAGGACTTGAACAAGAGATTTGAGGAGCATCAAGACAATTTCTTTCATATAGCATGCAGCCAACGCGGTATTTTGCTTTATATTTCTATTTTGTGTTTGAAGTTTCTAAAGTTTGTTTGTTTGTTTACGTATGTTTTGGTTTGTATTAAGTTAATTTGTTTTGTATTTATTGTTTAGTTTTCACAGTGGATTTAGTGGAAAAAGCCAACAAATAAACCAGTAGTACGGAAACCACTTGTGCCAGTGTATGCTTGAGGGAAATTAAACATACACTACGGGCAGTTTAGTTTATTCAGTTCACCTATAAATGTAGCCAACTAATGAAATAGCATACAGTAGTCTACATCCTAGCTAGTATTTTAATTTATTTTGTTTTATTTACGGAATTGTTGTATAAGGGTATTTATGCTACTGTTTTGATGGATCATGCATGGGTGGTCCGAAATAAAAATAAGACCATTTGAAGGCATTCGCAGTAGATTTTGAGTTAATTAGCTGATTAGAGTGTGGCACCATGTGTCTTCAATACAGAAACTTTTCACAATATTTAAATTTTCTGGGACACTGAATTTGGGGTTTTCATTAGTTGCCAAAAAATCAAAAGAAATAAACACTTGAAATACATTATTCTGTGTGGAATGAATCTACACATTATACAAGTTTCATTCATTGAATGGAATTAGTAAAATAAATCAACATTTTAAAGATATTCTATTTATATGACCAGCACCTGTATATAAAGAAATGTTTGGATAATAACTTCTATGCACAATTATCCAAATGCCAGATTAATCTGCTGCTGCTTCTCCAATAAGGTAGATAATTTCATTTGAACAAAATGTGGATGATGTGACGAGATGATTAACAGGAGATGTAACTAAGCAACATAATGGTAAGTTAATGAGGAAGTATGTACCGACGTTTGCATACTCTTTTGTTACACACAAAAGTATGTACTTTTTCTTCACAAAAAGTACATCATTTTGGAATGTAGTATAAGTATGCCAATTTGGATACACGCAAATGTTGTTGGTGTCCGGGGGGAAATCCTCCACCCGACACTGACAACAGTTCATCAAACTAGGCTCAGCTCAGTCAGAAGCACCGCTGAAAGCCTCTGTCATCCAGGTTAAGTTTCTGGAGGAGTTTATGAGCTCACAGAGCTGGGTGCACCTTTGAAAGTATCTAATGGACTCAGACACGGCTCCAAACGTACCGACGCTGTTTTTCAGCCTTCATAAAAGCACATAAACACAGTTATTTTATCAATAAAATCCATGTTAGCCATTTAGCAATGAAGCTACAGTCACCGGGCAGACAGAAGCCCTGCCTATGACGCCAATCCGCGTCTGTTCTGAAGTGAATTTGACGCGTGAATGAAGCGGATTTGACGTGCGAATGAAGCGGAGTTTGATGCATGAATGAATACAGGCGGCCGTTAGTGAGCGGACGCTGCCGCATCTGAGCCGGATCGACCCGTGAGTAATGTGTGCTGCGGCCCGGAGCTGGCGCGATTAAACCTTTATTATATAAACCTCACCTTTGTTAACATTATTACAACCATTTGTGTTGATAAAACACAATGTGTCGATTTCGCAGCTCCTCCTCTGGCTCCATCATGCAGTCCTTTTGTGCATGCCCAGGCTCCAATTTCAGCAGTCTTTTGCGACAGTTTGTGCTCGTCACGAGGCGTTTTTTCCTTTACAGCGTTTAATGGAAAATGTCGCTATCGCGACGTCCATATTTTATACAGTCATTGGCATGAACTGTTTGCATGTGCTCGTCAATGGTGTATTGACTACAAAGGACTTGAACAAGAGATTTGAGGAGCATCAAGACAATTTCTTTCATATAGCATGCAGCCAACGCGGTATTTTGCTTTATATTTCTATTTTGTGTTTGAAGTTTCTAAAGTTTGTTTGTTTGTTTACGTATGTTTTGGTTTGTATTAAGTTAATTTGTTTTGTATTTATTGTTTAGTTTTCACAGTGGATTTAGTGGAAAAAGCCAACAAATAAACCAGTAGTACGGAAACCACTTGTGCCAGTGTATGCTTGAGGGAAATTAAACATACACTACGGGCAGTTTAGTTTATTCAGTTCACCTATAAATGTAGCCAACTAATGAAATAGCATACAGTAGTCTACATCCTAGCTAGTATTTTAATTTATTTTGTTTTATTTACGGAATTGTTGTATAAGGGTATTTATGCTACTGTTTTGATGGATCATGCATGGGTGGTCCGAAATAAAAATAAGACCATTTGAAGGCATTCGCAGTAGATTTTGAGTTAATTAGCTGATTAGAGTGTGGCACCATGTGTCTTCAATACAGAAACTTTTCACAATATTTAAATTTTCTGGGACACTGAATTTGGGGTTTTCATTAGTTGCCAAAAAATCAAAAGAAATAAACACTTGAAATACATTATTCTGTGTGGAATGAATCTACACATTATACAAGTTTCATTCATTGAATGGAATTAGTAAAATAAATCAACATTTTAAAGATATTCTATTTATATGACCAGCACCTGTATATAAAGAAATGTTTGGATAATAACTTCTATGCACAATTATCCAAATGCCAGATTAATCTGCTGCTGCTTCTCCAATAAGGTAGATAATTTCATTTGAACAAAATGTGGATGATGTGACGAGATGATTAACAGGAGATGTAACTAAGCAACATAATGGTAAGTTAATGAGGAAGTATGTACCGACGTTTGCATACTCTTTTGTTACACACAAAAGTATGTACTTTTTCTTCACAAAAAGTACATCATTTTGGAATGTAGTATAAGTATGCCAATTTGGATACACGCAAATGTTGTTGGTGTCCGGGGGAAATCCTCCACCCGACACTGACAACAGTTCATCAAACTAGGCTCAGCTCAGTCAGAAGCACCGCTGAAAGCCTCTGTCATCCAGGTTAAGTTTCTGGAGGAGTTTATGAGCTCACAGAGCTGGGTGCACCTTTGAAAGTATCTAATGGACTCAGACACGGCTCCAAACGTACCGACGCTGTTTTTCAGCCTTCATAAAAGCACATAAACACAGTTATTTTATCAATAAAATCCATGTTAGCCATTTAGCAATGAAGCTACAGTCACCGGGCAGACAGAAGCCCTGCCTATGACGCCAATCCGCGTCTGTTCTGAAGTGAATTTGACGCGTGAATGAAGCGGATTTGACGTGCGAATGAAGCGGAGTTTGATGCATGAATGAAGCGAGTAAACTCAAATGTTCACGTGGCTATTTACGCGCGAATAGCACGATTTGTCCGCGCGTTCCGCGTCTGGTGTGAAAACAGCATAAGCCATCAACCAACCCATGAGATTGGAGTTGCCAAGGCCAGTACCACAAGGCAGGTTTAACTGTTTGGTCAAGTTTCTGTTTAATGTACAATTTAAGGGATCACAAGGTGTCTTACACTAAACTTTGAAAATTATAATAACACATAAATTATGACAATGAATGATTCTATTGGCACTGTTTCCTCTCAGTTTTCCATCTCGTTGCTTCTATCATCTCCACTGGTTCGGTTCAGATACTAAGACCGCGAATCATTAGTTCTTGAGTCATCTGCCTCTTATTTATTTATTTATTTATTTTTTAAGCTTCACTGAAGCAAGAACTCCAGCTTAATCACCCTTGGCTTCTTTAAGCTCTTCAAATCACTCCATCCATTGGACAATTTTCTCTGTGGCACTTCCAGTCTCCTCTCTTAGAGCAGCAGACTTTGGGTGCACTGACACTATGCTATCCGAACCATCCCCAGGCGCGTTTCCCGGTTCGTTTGACAAGTGTGAGTGCTCCGAACAAGTTCCCTATTCTTTCTCGCTTTACCTTGGACAGTCATCACCATTCCTACACCTTTCACTGGGAAAAAGTGCTTTATTAAATCAACTTACAAAATGGTATTTTACATCATGTCATAAGAGATGGGATAAGACTTTGGACCTCTGTTATGGACCGATAGGGGGGCAATGAAAGCGTTAGCCAGCCCACAGTTGGCCTCTCCAATCACAATGTGATACACCTTCTCCCAGTTTATAAATTTGTGTTGAGGCCGGAGAAGATGTGGGAGATGGAAATTAAGGTACTGTCAAAGGATAACTCACTGGTCCTTCAGGGCTGTTTCGACTACAGACTGGACTGTTTTTAAAGAGGCATCTGAAAGTATCAGTTAACTTACAAGAAGTAGTGTGTGATTATGTCTTTTTGTACATTTGAACATATTTGATTTGGGGATTAAATGAAATTAAATGAATTTTGCTCTGCAAGACAGTTTATGGAGGAACTTAATACGTTTTTAAGGTTTGAGGATGATGATTTTAAGCCAGAAAATGACATTATAAAACAACACTTGACATGTAGAAAACTTTTAAACATTAGTATGACCCAGATCAAGGGCCTTTTTCAGAAAATTAATATAAAAAACGTTTACAGGCCCAGACAGTATTGTAGGTAGTGTTACATACATTTGTGGAACAGCTATGAGAAATATTTCATTACATTTTCTCCCAGTCTCTTATGTTACACAGGGACCCTAAATTTTGAAAGAAATCTGTTATTGTTCCTATAGCCCTTACCTCACTAGTTTTGAAGTGCTTTAAACAAGTTGTTAAAGAGGTAATTCTACTGCAGTTAAAGGATATAACTTATCCATTGCAGTTTGCATTTAGACAAAGCAGGGGAGTTGAAGGTTCTAATCTTATTGTCATAGTCAGATCAGGTTCTCCACCCATTTAATCACCTAGTTTACGTCACCCAAATTCTAATTGTTACGCACATGGACATTATCACAGTCATCACTCCTGCACTATGAAGTCCCCTCAATATGTTCACTCAGCATCTGGCATCGTCGAAAGACACAGCACGAACTGAACTTTCTAGACATGGTCAGTGTTGAAATTCCAAAACTATATTACTCACCTTCATTATCTCCAGTGTTTTCCCATCTCTGTTCCTAGTGTGGTGTCTTTCTGGTTTCTTGTCTGGTCATTGTCCTGGTTTATCTTATCAGTTCCTGCTTCCATCATCATTCCTATAAAGACAATAACCTGGTTGCTGTCATCATCATCCCCCAGAACAATACTACACCTGTTTACTCACCTGCTTTACACTGCCATCCATCACAATAAATTGTATTGAATTCTACTTACCTTATTGTATTGAAAACTCCACTTCCTGCTTTGCTACTGTTCGGACGCTTCTGCCTACTGCTCCGCTCCTCGCTCTCTTGCTTTTATACTTTATACACTAATTTTAACTTGAGCCTATCAGCACAATGCTCAAACAACACAGCTTGAAGATCAACATCGAATCTACAAACTTTCTGGAATACAACTTTACCAACAAGAGAGGAATTATCGTCTAAACAATCCTCCCGCTACCAGCCGCTTACATTCCTGAGACGGGAAAACACGGCTGTGAAAATGGCTCTGAAGCGTATTGATTTAGAATCTCCCTGCTGCACAAACTGCCACAAACTTCTACAAAAGATTTTAGTCCTTGAAACAAAGCTACTTGCAATCCAACCAGAAAAGCCAGATCACGCAGCACTGCTTTATTGTGGACCCTCACAGCATACAGTCGGTGAGTCCCATAAATCTACTACTAAAATAAAGCTACTGTTTTGAGTAAAACTGTTGAAAATGAGCGTAATAACAAATGCCAAAAACAAGGTGCGAGACCAAAGGGTACTCGCGGGGTCAGATCACAAAGATCATACACTACTGCATTAGCGTCCTCTACCCCAAATACAGCTCGGACTCAAATACAGCTTCAGAACAGATATGTGTTACGCTTCAAAGTACTTGAGAGGATCCAAAGTTGCAAATGTATAGTTTAATTGACCTAGTCAAAATAAACCAAGACAAAAGATCAAAAATAACAGAACAAGGATAACTGGTAGAGAGGGCAGGAAAACAGAAGGACGCAACATGGTTCAAGCGGCCACTCCTCCCAGTCCTGAGCACAGACAGAGAGTATGAGCAAACACATGAACGAACAACGGACTGACAAGGAAAACATAGAAACGTAGACCATTTATAGACGAGATAATAAGACTCAGCTGGATGGTAATCAGAACAGCTGAGTCGCGTCATGACATGTGACATAACAAATACACATGGGCGACCAAAACAAAACAAACTCACGTGACAAAACAAACACTCCGGATGACGCACAACCTGCAAACGTGACAGTACCCCTCCTCCTAGGAGCACCTCCTGGTGCTCCCTGAAGAGCTAACCTGGCGATTGTAATCATCGATAAGAGAGTAATCCAATATGTCCCTAGCCGGAACCCAACTTCTCTCCTCTGGACCGTAACCTTCCCAGTCCACCAAATACTGGAATCCTCGCCCCCTCCGTCTCGAGTCCAGGATGCGTTTAACCGAATAGGTAGTCTCCCCATCTACGAGACGCGGCGGGGGGGGACCGGCATGGGCGGATTAATGGCCGCATGAAAAACGGGCTTTAATTTGGAAACATGAAACACGGGATGTATTCTCCTGTACGTTGGAGGAAGTTTGAGGCGGACTGCCACCGGACTAATGATTTTGATGACAGTGAATGGGCCAATAAATTTAGGTGCAAGTTTATTACATACGGAGCGCAAAGGAATATTCTTGGTTGAAAGCCACACTTTTTGACCGACGACGTAAACGGGAGGCTTAGACCGGTGGCGATCGGCTTTCGCCTTGGTGCGCGCACCCACTTGGAGGAGGGTCTGTCTGGCCCTGTTCCAAGTGCGTCGGCACCTCTGGACAAAGGCGTGAGCAGAGGGTGACAAATTCAGAAATCTGCTGTGATACACTCGCTGGATCCATTAAAAAGGTCAGTTCGTTCTGTTACGCTTCAAAGTACTTGAGAGGATCCAAAGTTGCAAATGTATAGTTTAATTGACCTAGTCAAAATAAACCAAGACAAAAGATCAAAAATAACAGAACAAGGATAACTGGTAGAGAGGGCAGGAAAACAGAAGGACGCAACATGGTCCAAGCGGCCACTCCTCCCAGTCCTGAGCACAGACAGAGAATATGAGCAAACACATAAACGAACAACGGACTGACAAGGAAAACATAGAAACGTAGACCATATATAGACGAGATAATAAGACTCAGCTGGATGGTAATCAGAACAGCTGAGTCGCGTCATGACATGTGACATAACAAATACACATGGGCGACCAAAACAAAACAAACTCACATGACAAAACAAACACTCCGGATGACGCACAACCTGCAAACGTGACAATATGAAGTTCTCAGTAATATGGGTGAAGAATCCCCAAATGCAGTCAGACAGAGATCGCATGACTCAGCAGCTAATTCTACACGGAACAGAGGCTCAAGGCCGACTAGACAGCGGCATTCTGCTCTGATCGCAGCCGAGATAAGAACATTGATTGTTGGAGATTCAATAATCAAACATTTTAGAAGCAGAGCAACAATGACATACTGCTTCCCTCATGCAACAGTTTCTGATATAAACTTAGAGCATGAGAACATATTAAGGAAACAACAGAATGCAAAACGGATTATCATCTATGTGGGGAAGAATGATATTCGGAAGGAACAGTCAGAACTGCTCAAGAAAGATTTCTGTGAGCTCTTGGAAACAGTTGAAAGATTGAAGATTCAGTCATTCATCAGTGGACCACTCCCTGCAAGAGGGACAAATATTTTTTCACGGCTTCTTGGCCTAAATGTATGGCTGCAGAAAACATGTAACAGGAATGGACTGAATTTCATTGACAACTTCAATCTCTTCTGGAATCAAAGACAACTGTTTACATCAGACGGCCTTCATCCAAACAAACTTGGTGGAAAAGTGCTAAAGGACAACATCTATTTCTCTCTCCATCATCCATCAGCTGTGTGTGCCACTGAACTCAACCCAAATGGCACACACACACCTAGCAAATGTCCGGATGATCACAGGACTTTCCTGAGTGGACTTGTGGCTGACGCATCCCACAAGGACAGCGATAACACCACGCAGACACAACAACCACTGATAACGGACAAACTGCTGTCTGAGCCCTGCACACTGAGAGACTGTGACGCACCAGAACAGCACCAACTCTCAGCACTCATGGATGATCTCCAGGAAAACAGCCAGGTCAACATATCTCAACAGCCAGAAACCCCAGACCCACAGCCTCTGTCACCAGACACATTCTCACTGTCACCTTGCTTGCCTCTCTTGAATTTCTCAAAAAAGATGGAGGAACTGGTGTTTGCTGGAACTAAACTCTCACACTCCATTGCCGCAAGCCCCCAGTTACCAACCAAAAGTCAGCCAGCCTCACACCCATCTCTGAGCCCACCTCGTCCTAGGAGAGGCCTCAGGTCTTTGCGACAGCGGCAGGTCCCAAAAAACACCTCATCTTCAGCTGGTGAACTTAAAAGCTGCCATTGATGTGTCCCGGGTGCCTGCTTAGATAACAGTGTCTTTATCAGATGTTTACAGAACAAACAGGAACCCACTGTGCCTGTAGGTTTCTCTTCACAGATATGTGTTGTATTATGTGAAAGAAAACCGAAGACTTTTTCAGGCCGTATACCAAATCATTCAAATTTGGCGTCTATTAAATGTAATTCTGAGACTACTGTAGGGAAAACAGCTAAAACTGTTAAGTTAGCACTTTTAAGTCACTTTTAGTCAATGAAATAATCAACACAAATTGCCTTGATTTTAGGCTTTTAAATGAAACTTGGCTAGATGACAGTTGTAGCGCAGCAGTCCTGAATGAAACAGCTCCTTTAAACTTTGATTATTTGAGTGTTTGCAGAGTTAATAGGAGAGGTGGAGGCATCGCTGCCCTATTTAAAGATGTATATGAGTATAAACAAGTGTCATTTGGAGACTATTTGTCCTTTGAATATCTGAGTATAGCACTAAAGGGTGCTCCACGCATTTTACTGATCATTATCTACAGACCTCCAAAATATTCTCCAACTTTTATTGATGATTTTACAGAGCTGGTATCAATAGTAACCTCTGATTTAGACTATTTTACTATTGCTGGGGATTTTATTATTTACATTGATAATCCAGAAATCAATGCTGTAAAAGAACTCATGACTGTTTTTAACACTTTTGATCTGACTCAGCATGTTCAAGGACCCACACACAATCGTGGACACACTCTTGATCTACTTATAACTAAGGGTCTACACATTTCATCGACTGTTGTTAAGGATGTTGCACTGCATCTGATCATTTCTGTATTTTCTTTGATATATTGATCACTCCAGCCATTAAAGACAGATCTGTCTCTGTCAGAAAGAGATACATAAATGAGAACACTAGAGAGCAGTTTATGAAGGCCATATCACTCGCACCAAGTATATCTGCAGACTCTGTTGACTCTCTCCTTGATTTGTTTAACTCTAAAGTTAAGAATGTCATAGATGACATTGCTCCTGTTAAAGTCAAGAAGAAAACAGGGATGAAAAATGGGCCTTGGAGAAAATCAACAGCAGTTCAAATGATGAAAAGACAGTGCAGAAAAGCTGATCGTATGTGGAGGAAGACGAAACTAGTAGTCCACTATAATATCTATAAAGACAGTCTTCATGCTTTTAATGTGAAACTAAAAACCGCTAGGCAGACTTTCTTTTCAACCTTTATAAACAACAACTTTAATAATGCGCGTACACTCTTTGCAATGGTAGAGAGACTCACAAACCCCCTCAGTAGGATTCCCAGTGAACTAATCTCGGAAAGTAAATGTAATGAGTTCGCTTATTTCTTTACGGATAAGATCAATAATATCAGAAAGGCAATCAGCTCATCCAATCAGCCAAGTTGTGCCAACGTCAGACAAGCTCAACCACAACTTAAGAAATCAGACATTATGTCTGATTTCATGGCAATTAATGGTAAAATTTTAGAAGATATCGTTCGAATTATGAAAACATCAACCTGCAGCCTTGACATGCTCCCCACATCATTCTTCAAAATGGTGTTTAACTGTTTAGAAATGGATCTCCTAAAAGTGGTAAATGCTTCACTTCTCTCAGGGATTTTTCCAAACTCACTTAAAACTGCAGTTGTTAAACCCCTCTTGAAAAAGAGCAATCTGGATAACACACTATTGAGCAGTTACAGGCCAATCTCAAATCTCCCTTTCATTGGAAAAATCATTGAAAAAGTTGTTTTCAACCAGGTTAACACGTTCTTAAACTCCAAGGGGCGTTTAGACAATTTTTCAATCTGGTTTCAGAGCACATCACAGTACAGAGAGCGCTCTTATAAAGATAATCAATGATATCCGCCTAAATACAGATTCAGGTAAACTAACAGTGCTGGTATTGCTCGATCTTAATGCTACGTTTGACACTGTCGATCACAGCATACTTTTGGATAGGCTGGAAAATTGGTTTGGGCTGTCTGGGACGGTCCTCAAATGGTTCAGATCTTATCTTGAATGGACATGTGGAGTCCCACAAGGCTCGATTCTGGCACCTCTCCTGTTCAACCTTTATATGATCCCTCTGAGCCAAATAATGAGAAAAAACCAAATCTCCTACCACAGCTATGCTGATGACACTCAGATCTACTTAGCCTTATTGCCTAATGACTACAGCCCTATTGACACCTTCTGCCAATGCATTGATGAAATGAACAGTTGGATGTGCCAAACTTTCTTCAGTTAAACAAAGAGAAAACTGAAGTCATTGTGTTTGGGAACAGAGATGAGGTTCTCAAGGTGAATGTGTACCTTTGCTCTAAAGGTCAAATAACAAAAAATAAGGTCAAGAATCTTGGTGTGACTCTGGATCTGAGTTTTAATAGTCATGTCAAAGCAGTTAGTAAATCAGCATACTATCATCTCAAAAACATTGCAAGAATCAGATGCGTGGTTTCCAGTGAAGACTCAGAGAAACTTGTTCATGCTTTTATCAGCAGCAGGGTGGATTACTGTAATGGCCTCCTCACAGGCCTTCACAAAAAGACACCCAGACAGTTGCAGCTCATCCAGAACGCTGCGGCCAGGATTCTGACCAGAAGCACGAAATCAGAGCACATCACACCTGTCCTCAGGTCTTTACACTGGCTCCCAGTTACATTCAGAATAGATTTTAAAGTATTACTACTTGTCTATAAATCACTAAATGGCCTAGGACCTCAATACATTACAGATATGCTCACTGAATACAAACCTAGAAGAACACTCAGATCTCAAGGATCATAAAAACTAGAAATTCCAAGAGTTCAGTCAAAGCAGGGTAAATCGGCCTTCAGCTACTACGCCCCTCGCTGCTGGAATCAACTCCCAGAAATTATCAGATGTGCTCCAACATTAGGCACACTCAAATACAGACTGAAAACACATCTGTTTAGCTGTGCCTTTACTGAATGAGCACTGTGCTACGTCCGACAAATCGCACTATTATGTTTTTCTCTTCTTTTTCATTCTTTTACAACCTGTTTTAACATATTTTTATCTGTTTTTTATTATCTGTTTTTATTTTTTCTTACACTTGTCTTTTTTTATTCCTGTTTATGTAAAGCACTTTGAATTGCCACTGTGTATGAAATGTGCTATATAAATAAACTTGCCTTGCCTTACCTGAGTCCCGTTCCTTCAATGACACTTCTTAATTTAATCACATGGAAAGCTCAAGACCCATGCCAGATTGTTTAATGATTTATTTTCTGTTTTTAATACTAAGAAGCCAGATTTGTTGGTTGAGAAACAATTTTTTTTTTTTTAATTAGGATCTTAATATTGGTGGATGGATTTTGGATTTTTTTTTAGTAGGATGCCTGCAGTGTGTAAAAGTCATTAGTGTTAATGACTATCAGTGTTATTCCACTGGGTCCCATCAGGGTTGTTTTCTTTCACCTATGGAAATAGTCATATCATAAAATATGCTGATGATTCAGTGATTTGTGAGTCTTTTACATGAGCAGGATTTGGGCCATGGTCCTGTTGTGGAAGAATTTACTTCCTGGTGTGACAGATTTTCTCTCCAGTTGAATGTAAATAAAACAAAGGACAATGTGATTGATTACAGGAGGGTTTCTCCTACCCAAAGCATGACAGCTATTAAAAGTTTGGTATTGTTGACATACATTTTTGGGGGTTGTTATCAACATTATGTTGACATTCAAATCTAACACCCAGGCTGTCTATGAAAAAAATGAAACTTGGATCTTTTAGGGTCTGTACCTCTATGATGACAACGTTTTATAAACAATTTATTGAATCTGTTTTGTCTTTTTGCATTTTAGATAGTTATGGTAATCTGAGTCTATCAAATAAGAACAGTTTGGGTAACCTTGTGAAGGTGGCAGGCAAGACTATCAATGGTAATCAAAGGGGTCCAATGGTATATACCAATGCTATGTCTTGAAGAGAGCCCAGGCTATTTTATGCACCCTGATTCCGTGTTTCAGTTGTTGCCAAAAGGGCATAATTTCAGAGTTCTTATATGCAGGACAAACAGAATTAGAGATTATTTTATTATAGTCACCATTAGGGTATTACATAAGCCAGCATGAAGGGAAATGTATCTGAAAATTGAATTACTGTATTGTATGTTTTATGGTAAAAACTGGTAATGTATACAGTACATGGAACCTGCAGACTGGAGTAATAAAGCTGAAAATTCACCTTTAAAGTCACTGGAATAAATTCTTAAATTCAATGATAAACTACTTTTGAACAGTTATTTTTTAGTGCAATGAAATTTTACAATTTGTTCTGTATTTTTGATTAAACACACACAGCCTTGGTGAGCAGGATAAGCTTATTTTAAACATTAAAAAATTGTACTGACCCCAAACTTTGATCGGTAGTATATATATATATATATATATATATATATATATATATATATATATATATATATATATATATATATATATAATTTTCACAGTTGCGATCAGAAATAAGCACTCGTGCTGCACATTTTTTTAATGTGCATGTGTTGTGAACCTTTGCAGTGCGTTTTTAGTGTTTGCACTGTGACGATTTGTGGTGCCTTTTATGTGTTTGTATTGTAAGGAATTGCAGCGCTTGTGCTGTCAAATTGAAGATCTTTTTTTCCCATTGTGCATGTGCTTTAAGTTGCAGCGCTCTAAGCTCTCTCGGCCACCATAGTAGAAAATGGCTGCAGAGTGCAGAGAAACAGATGGACAACTCAATGACCTGATGAGAGGCTTTGTTGCTGTTTTGGATTTAGCCAATCTAAAGTAAAGCACACAAATGCTTATCTCTGATTGCTACTGTGAAAATTATAATAAAACTAAAATCACAAGCCTCTGCATTGCCAACCCTGACTTTATATTCTTTTAAATGTGACTTTTGAACATTGTTACAGTATCATAGCTCAAACTTAAAAATAATCATGGTATTCCATAAAGCATGTTATGTGACATACCCATTTAAGTTTAAGAGTAATAAAGTGGATAACCTCAGCTATTTGTTTAAAAAACAGAGGTAACTGTTAGAGTATGCAAGTAACCTTAGCATCTTACTTTGTAAAGATAACCTGGTCTGGAGCAGGGTTTGTTCTAGAGTTAGTCTGTTTCAGAGAGGTTACTGAGCATTGCATGCTCTTTTGAATCCTATAGACGTGAAAGCACAGATATACATGTTTTTTTTCACAGTGAGAGGGTTATAAGCGCACATAGGTTTTTTATTATTCAAATGAATATTTGAATGAGTGTTGTCGTTTTTCAAAAGAATCATTATTTTATTTAAAAAAAACTTTTAAAATCAAACCTGACAATGTACAATGTGGCATTAGAGCAATAGTATCTGAATGCATCCTTTATATTGCAGGCTGAGACTGCAACTCTTAGAGATGCAATGTCAGGCACAATGCACTCAATGGAGCTAGTGATGTCACTGTTAGGGGCAGGGCCGGATTAACATAAGGGGTAGGTGGGGCTGAAGCCCCAGGGTCCATGGAAGAAGGGGGCCCTTTATTGGCTGAAGAACTAATTTGTTATAAGACGCGGGAAACGCCTCTTTGCGTTATGCTTTCTCTTGTCGATAATGTGAAGCATTCCTTTAGGTTCGTTGCTGTTCAAAAACAGTGACGCTGGTGCTAAACTGGGGCTCGGAGTGGCTGTAGCCCAATCAGAATATTGAATAGCCCTGTTTTAGTCACCCATAAGGATGATAAGATGTCTCAATTTTCCCTGGACAGTCCCTTTTTGCAGCACTACTGCGAGAACCGTCCAGTCAAAGGTAGGCTAACCAAGCTCGTCGTAGAAGAAAAAATTTAATTCAAGCAGTCCTCATCATTGAATAACTTGTACATGTAGTAACAGAAGCTGGTATAGGTGACTGTACTCATACTGTAACTGAAGCTAGTCTCGGCCGTGCAATGGTTACAGCTGAACTAAAAAAAGCAGCACGTGCCCCCACAATCCTTTCATCACACAATATAACCGAGACAGTGCCCGAACAAATCAAATAGCCTACACAAGCAGTTATCAAAATATCCATCCTTGCAGAGAATCTATCGCAAGTAAATACACTCGGTTATGCTTTACAGTAAGTCTAAATGAACTAGTTAGAAAGCAGACTTTTTATTTAAAAAATATTAAAATATTGGAACTGGCTTTCATCAGACAATATATCTGATGCAAATAAGTAAAATAAAATAAGGATGCTAGCCTTCTGTAACTCAGAAGGCCACAATATTTTGCATATTATAAGCATAGATTTTGAAGATATCCTATCATTTGGGATTTATAGTCAGCTACAGTTCTAAAGAAACGTTTTAAAGGTAAATCCCTATTCAGAGCATTTATTATAAAGCACTAATTTAGAAAGTATTGCAAATGTTTTTTGTTTTGCTGATTTTTGCAGCCTGTTTGAACTTTAAAGTTCATATTATGTCATTAGTTAATTTTGTATAGCCTGCTTGCAGGCCTATTATAATAAAATAGAAAAAAATATATATAAAATTGTGGAAATATAGATAATAACATTAATTAGTAAATTATTATTAATAATAATAACAATAATAATAATAACAACAACAACAAAATACATGTACTTTTGTGAGGTAAAAAAGGGGGCCCTTGGATTTGCTATAGCCCCAGGGCCCAATGTGCTCTTAATCCGGCCCTGGTTAGGGGTGGGGTTAGGTGAGCCCATTAAAAAGCATTGCATGTTTTTTAGTCTGCAGCCAGACTCCTCTCATCCATACTGTAAGCCTGGTAAACTGTTCTATATGCTTTTGTACAGTTCCATGGCCCTAACCCTTTGTGTATCATCATTAAACAGACATTTTAGTCCATGCCAATAGCGTTGTGGTATAATGTGGCATTAGAGAACACATTGGTGATCACAGAGGAGTGAGTTTGAATCTCGCATAGAGATATTTTCTTTTCCTTCTGCACCCCACACTTTTTTCTGAAGGTTACATATATATAATATAAGAAGTGGCAGCTTTGTCTTTTTTAGGAAAATCTATCCATATTTTAAGATTTGTATGTATACATGTGTTCACACTGCACACACACACACACACACACACACACACACACACACACACACACACACACACACACGCACACACACACACACACACACACACACACACATACACACTTGATATTTTTTAAAATATCTTTTTTTATTATTATTTCAGGGTTTCCATGTGTTATTGGATGCATAATTGCACCCACTTTAAAGCTCCTTCAGTCAATAAAGGAGTGTATTATTATTTGAAATGTCCATAGTATAAATGTGCAGGTAACAACTTAATTTTCTGTCCATAATCTTTTTGTGTTACAACTATTAAACTCATTGCTGCTTCCACTAACTTGCTAATATGTGATGTACCCCATCTCATTACTATGTTAAGGCTAAATGCCCAGGGTCTGTACATGATGCCAAATTGTCAAGAAGTCATCATTATGCCACACATTTCAAAAGGATACATTTTGCTTTACACAATGTTTTTTATTATTATTTTTTTATTATAATATTTATATTTGTATTTATATTTGTATTTGTATTTGTATGGTTACTTGCTTGGGGACGGAGGATAAACATTTCCGCCTTATACTGTACAATGACACCCTACCCTGGACCACAGACACAATTTAGCCTGACCCAGAGGAACCCTCAATGACCCAAGCAGAGCAAAGAGATAGAAGAGTGCTAAGAGACACGATTTGTCCAAAATTTGTTTAATTAAATAGTTTGGACTGAAGAACTGTTCATTTCTTTATTTCCTGAAGCATCTTAGGTGATGCTCCATTATTTCTATTTCAAGTTTTGCTTTTTTAATGGCTTGTGTTTTCTCTTCCATTTTAAGCAATATAAGGTCCATCTTCGTGTGACTTTATTTGTCTTTGAAGATGGACTTTATACAGCTATTTATTTATATTAAAATAAATGAATAAATAAATAAATAAAAGATACAATAGCGAAATTAAAATATACTGTAGAAAAGTGCAGACAAATTCTTACACTGCTTGTGAGTTGAGGTAGAAGGAGCGTCTGCATGGAAAACAAAAAAACATAAAAAGCAACTAAAGGTACCTGACAACAATCACTAACAACTCTGACATATTGTGTGGTTCAAGGTCCAATAAATTCAACCACTGATTACCATTTTTAAGGGACAGAGCAGCTACTCATAGTTATTTGGTGGCCCACACCAGTTAGTCAGGCCTCACCCTCTTTTCTATTAGCTACATGCCAGAAAGAATATTGATAACACTTTATTTTGATGGTCCACTTGAGTATCAGTAGACTGTCTGCTTAATATCTGCTGATACTGCTCCTTCAACAGACATTTAACTGACTATAAGAAACTTTGCAAGTACATGTCAACTTACACTAACCCCACTAACACTTACTATTTTTTTTAAAATACTAAACAAGTTGGATTCTCAAAACATTTCTTAAGGACAGGGTTACCTGCAATGATATGCCAATGTTTCAACAACATATCATTCATATATTTAGTTGCAGGCAAATATTTAATATTAACAATTAACACTACAATCATACTTTTAATTTTTTTGCCAAACTCTCTTTTTGTGACATATCTTTGAAGTGAATACCTTTTATTTGGGATTTTTTTTTTTGGATATATTATGGGATATTGTTGTTTTTGGTGATTTGTACTATGTTTGTCATTTAACTTTTGGAGCTTTTGGTATTGCTGTCTTGTCATTCACGTTTGCGAATGTTCATGCTGAAAACTAGAATTGCTCTACAAAATTATAATATACAGTATACAGTGGTGCGAAAAAGTGACCCCTTATTCCTTTAAAACATAACTCGTTTGCCACCTGTTAAAGCAAAACTCTGGTTTATCACACCTGAGTTAGAATTCTTTAGCCACACCCCCAGGCCAACGTTAACATTACGCGCCAATGCTTCAAAAGAATTAAACATAGGTCGCTTTCTCTGATTATTATTGAGAATATCAGTAAAGATTGATGCAACTCCACCACCATGACCATTTTGACGAGCCTCATGCCTATAATTTTATCCTGAATGAGTGTCTTTATTTAAACTAATATAGTCATTTTATTTAAGTTAGGTTTCAGTAAGACAGAGTGCATTAAAATTATTGTCTGTTATTATATAATTTACAGCAACTGCTTTAGGTGCTAGTGCCCTTATGTTTAAAAGACCAAGCTCAACCAAGAAGTGTCTATTTTCACTTATTTAAGGTTTTACTGGTTCGATTTTTATTAGATTTTTCTAGAATACATAGTAAAATTACTTCTTGATCTAATAATATGAGAAACAGACACAGTGGAGTTAGCCAAATATGCATTTCTGCAATTTAAGTGGGACGAGCAAAAGACTATATGGGCTAAATTTGAATTTTTACTAGTTAAAAAGAACAAAGCATCCTGGAGAGGTTGTCCAACAGGAGTTTAGCTATAGCTCTGCTGGGGTGTAGACCATCAGCACAGAAAAGTCTAGAACGCTCCCAGGAAACATTCCAGTTATTTGCAAAGAGCAGATTCTGTTCATCATACCATGTTAATAGCCATTCAGAGCAAAAGTCTACTGAACCTTTCACTTCCTCGGCAGTATGCAGGAAGCAGTCCAGAAACGATGATCTGCATCGTGGACGAAGTGCACCAAACCGTCTCAATCAGGCTCCTGAAGCCAGAGCTGTGCTCATTTTATCTCGAGTTTTTGGATCTGTGCTTCCACTGCCTCCAATTCCAACGCCTCCACCGATGCTTCTCCTGCACTCAAAGATGGACTGCGAATGGACTGCGAAGCGTCTTTGAGACAGGCCATCCGGAGAAGAGAGAATTTGCTCTTTCCCCGGCCCTCCATTTCCAACGGCACTTTTCATTGCCACCAAAACCTCAATGAAAAAGCACTTTTCCACTTCCCCGGATGTGACAGCCTGAACTCTGTCAGTCTGGGACGCGATGCCTTCCGGTTCGCAGGTTCGGTGCATTTCGTCAGTGGCTCTCAAGTTCTGGGAGGGCGGTCTCCTTTCTCCCACTCCTCAAGCCCCCCCTCTGGAGCTTGGGTGCGAGGTGAGAGTGAATCTCTCGCCTCCAGCTCTTCCCAGTGCTTTCCGGATCAGCAATCCCACTCCGCGCTGCCCCAGTGCTGGTACGTCAGCGATTGTAGCAATGAGTCCATTAGCGAGAGCTCTGCCTGCCTGGTTAGTGCGGGCCAGCCCTTTGCGGTGGCTCATATGCAAAATCAGCCTCGGCTGTTCGCGAAACGACCACCCAAGTTCACGGGTGTGTATTTCACCAGGGACAGCCCCCTGTCTGCCCCTGTCTTGCGAGGGGGGATTGCTGTCCTCCTGGCAAAGGATGCAATCGAGCTGGTCCCTCCAGCCGAGATGGAGCGCGGGTTTTACAGCCCGTACTTCATTGTACCCAAAAAGAGCAGTGGGTAACGGCCAATCCTAGATCTGCAAGTTTTGAACCGTTGTCTGAACAAGCTGCTGTTCAAAATGCTTACACAGAAACGCATCCTCCGGTGCGTTCGTCCTTGGGATTGGTTTGCAGCAATAGACCTGAAGAACACATATTTTCATGTCTCCATTTTTTCACGCCACCGCCAGTTTCTGCGGTTTGCGTTCGAGGGTTGAGCTTGGCTGTTGCCCTCCACACTCAAGGTTTACGTGGCTGCCATCCTCGTTCACCATATCGCGGTGGCTGGCAGCACCGTGGGAAGGCATAACCTCATCATCCGGTTCCTCTGAGGTGTTAGGCGAATTAATCCACCCCACCACCACCCTCTCATGCCCTCTTGAGATCTCGCCCTCGTTCTCACGAGCTTGCGCACAGAGAACCACTCGACTCTATCTTTAGGATTTTTGTCCCTGCAGACAGCTCTGCTGGTTGCGTTGGCATCGGTTAAGAGGGTCGGGGACCTGGAGGCATTTTCGGTCAGTGACTCATGCCTGGAATTCGGGCCGGCCTACTCTCACATTGTCCTGAGACCCCGGCCTGGATATGTGCCCAAGGTTCCTACCACACCGTTTAAGGACCAGGTAGTGATCCTGCAAGCGCTGCCCCCAGAGGAGGCAGACCCAGCCCTTTCATTACTTTGTCCAGTTTGCGCTTTGTAAATCTATCTGGACCGCACTCAGAGCTTTAGATCATCTGAGCAGCTCTTCGTCTGTTATGGTGGTCAGCAGAAGGGAAGTGCCGTATCTAAACAGAGGTTGGCCCACTGGATAGTGGATGCCCTCTCCCTCGCTTACCAAAGCCAGGGCAAGCCGTGTCCCCCAGGAGTTTGTTTGCACTCCACTCAGAGCATCGCATCCTCTTGGGCGCGTGCACGCGGCACCTCTCTAACATACATCTGTAGAGTTGCGGGCTGGGCGACAGCTAATGCCTAGTTCACACTACAGGATTTTAAGCCAGATTTGAGCCTGATTTGGAAGTTAACGAGCTCGCCGACAGATCGGGCTGTGATTGGGGAAAAATCTGCGGGTGCACGGCGCTCAGCAGTCTTTATGTGTGAACTACTGAACAACGCATCAAAGAGGCTCGCTGAAGCGTCACCGACACCTCCCAGACGGAAATCCAATATTTAGCATGCTGAATATTCCAGAGCAGTCGGCCGACTCGACCCCACGTGTGGTTAGATGTAGTGACGAGCTGCAGCCAATAAGAGAGCATATCAGCATGAGCTGAATGGCCGTGTGTTCAGGAGCTCAACAGAAACGTCTGTGATTGGCCAGAATGGACATCGATGCACTCGCTTCATTCTGTGTTAACACGGACACGAGAGTAGGCTATATTAACTATTAGAATTACCATACTGGTTATTCTGACCATTCTCACATCATATTTACATTCAAAACTTCTATTGAGATATTAAAATTAAGCTTTGAATGTCTGTCATCCTATTTTATGACAGCATTACCCTAAAAATATTATCTTTTTTTGGTAATACAGCCTATAAATATGTAGTTTGTGATACTAGAACATGGAAAGGTCTGGACCTTGCTTTCATTTTCACTTTCAAACAGGAGCTATTTCGCGGCACAGAATATGCTGTTTTGAAATATATATCTGAAGTAAATTTATGTTTTTTCTATCAGAAAGTTTTGTTTATTTTAGCAGGAAGTTGCTAGGTAAAAAATACATTCATATATAAAGTCACAGCAAAAAGAAGCAGATATGCATGCAGTCGTTTTGACCAATGTGGTAATTAAAGGTAGAAATGCTCAGTTCTTTACTGTTTTGTAATTTAAAAAAATAACAATGTTAGAAAGACATACACAGATATTTAAAAAACGTCAGGGTGTTATAGATATGTTAGTTTTATTTCAAAGAGTTATACAATTACAAAAATTAAAAACTCTCTGTGTATCTTTCCACTTGAACTTTGCAGATGAGTGATTGATCCGCTGATGCATCAGCTGACTGATGATGTTTTTAAATGCTCCCTTGAAAGCTTGAAACGCTGTCAGTGATGTAATCAGCACACAAGCAGCTTTTTCTGAATACTCCTCCCTCAAAATTTCATTGGCTGTGGTTTGGTAGCTTGACTAAACTGTTGGCAAACAAGTTGTTGTCAGATCATGTAGTGTGTGACCCCCCTCTTGTGGATCATTTACGTAGTGTCACGTAGTGTGAACACCACAGTGATTAAAAGACACAAAATCAAGTCATGTAGTGTGAACTGCACAGCGATCTGCCGATGTTTAAAATCCTGTAGTGTGAACTAGGCTTAATACATTTGCAAGATTTTATAATCTATAAGTGGAGCCGGTTTCCTCAAGGGTATTAGGTAACCCTTGGTGACTGAGGAAACAACTCGGTGAAGGTGTTGTAACACACTTGCTGCGCCATTCTCCCTAACATGGAGATAGGTGCGTTCATTCACTCTGTCAGTAAAGTTCCTCACTTGGCGAACCCTGCAGAGATTTCTCCAATGCCCCCAGCATCTGACTCAGTGAAGGAGTCAGATGCTGGCCCGTTACATTGTAGGTCTGCCCGCTGGTCAGCCAGCATTCTGGGTATAGGTGCCTGCTATGCATGATCCCATATGCTTATACACCCACGGTGCAGTCCCCCCACACAGGCGGACCTGTGTCTTCCCTCACTGCTAACCATCTTATATTTATATGCGTACTCCCCCTTCTCAGGTGCTCTCTTGCCACCAAGTCTCCCCACTTGGGTAGCATGTGGCCTCCACAGGGTCCTCCCTATCGAGACTGCACGCTTTCTCAAGGTACTGTCGTATTTTAATTCCTAGAAATATCTAGACGCTTTGCGGCTCCCAAAATATATATCTAAATGCATAAATCTTCTGTTGAAGTGTGATAAGTAAGGGCCAGGGAACACATTGGAAGACAGCGCCTCTGGTGATGCAGGTGCGCTCACGCTCTCTCTTGTCTGGCAAACCTCTCATCGGGGGCAAAGGTAAGGTTCAATCATTATGGCGTTTTCCATACATTTACCCATAGTGAAAGTTTTTTCCACACAGCATTGAAGTTCCCCTCCTGAAGGGGAACGCTCCGGTTACTAAAGTAACTCTCGTTCCCCTAGGGGAGGAACGGAAATGCTATGTTTCTTCACCATAATGATAGCTGTTGAGGTGAAAGTCTCTTCCACTAAAAAAAGATGCTTAAGCTTTGCACGCGCTGTGCTTATATAGCCAAATTGATTGCAACGAGCATCAGCTGCGCAAGCTGAAGCTGCCAACTCATTGGCATTTCATTGGCCTGTTTACATACTCTTTCAGATGATTTGCTTTCTGAACGAAATCCCCATAGTGGTAGTTTTTTCCACATAGCATTTCCGTTCCCCCCCTCGGGGAACGAGGGTTACTTCAGTAACCGGAGCGTTTTTATTTTATCAGAAGAAAGTGTTAAATCTAAGACATTTATTAGTTATAAATACAGTACTGTATAGGCAGAAGAATTACATTTTAGAATATACGAATGATTATGGCAGCTGTTGTTCTCAACAGCAATAAAGTTATGTTTTGTGTCCAGGTAATGATAGACAGGGCAACTTTTTCAGCAGTGTAGTTGAACAATATTGTAGAGGGATGTTGCTTGGCTACTTTGCTGCTGAAAATTGGTAACAAAATGTTTACAAAAAAAATTGAAAAGTTATTTTGTGTAGATACATTATGCATGTGTAGTTAGCCTTGTGAAACTAAAACAGGTATAGTAATTAATGCTTTTTACTTTAGTACTTATTTCAGACCGTACTTCTTTACTTTTACTTAAGTACAAAAGTGTAGTCAGTACTTCAACTTTTACCAGAGTTGTTTTAAACATGAGTATCTGTACTTACTTGAGTAAAGGATGTGTGTACTTTTGCCATCTCTTTTTAAAGCTAATTTTTTATATCGTGCATAGCATGATTTATTAATCAAATAATATAATTTTGCTCTCTAAAATTACAGTATACAGTGTGGTTTTAAATCTTTATAAGATTCTTTCTTCTGTTGAACACAAAAAAAGATATTTTGAAGAAACTGGTTACTGCTGGTAGCCATTGACTTTCATAGCAGGAAAAAACTATTATTATGGAAGATATTGTTTACCAGCTACCAGCATTTTGAAAATCTTTTACAAATCTTTTTTTGTGTATGTTTAACAGAAGACATATAATCATATACGTTTGGAACAAGTGAGGGATTTTTTGGGTGACCTATCCCATTATTAATATAACACAAACAATGGTGGAAAGAGTACTGAAAAATCATACTCAAGTAAAAGTACCATTACTTGCCTAAAAATGTAGTGCAAGTAGAGTAAAAGTATCGGTAACACTTTATTTTGATGGTCCATTTGAGTATTAGTAGACTGTCTGCTTAATATCTGTTGACACTGACATTTAACAGTCCTTCAACAGACATTTAACTGACTATAAGAAACTTTGCAAGTACATGTCAACTTACACTAACCCTAACCCCAACCTCAACCCTAACCCCAACCTAACAGTCTACTTATAATCAAATGAGAATTAGTTGCAATGTAACTTAAATTCAACAAACGGACCATCAAAATAAAGTGTGACCAAAGTATCTGTTGTAAATATTACTAAAAAGTATGAGTAAAAAGTAACCCTTTTAAAAGGACTCAAGAGTAGTGAGTAATGAGTATTACACTGTAAAAAGCTGATGCATTTACATGTAATTTGTGGATGTGTGTAAATGTAACATTTTGTAGTGCATCAAGTTATTGCCCAGCAGGCACACAACGTCATAAGACGTAATATTAGGTTAGATTTAGGTTGTGATGTCAGGTGACTAAAATTCAATGTCTAGCCAGCGTCTAAGGACAATGTTATTTTGATGTCCAATAATAACATCAAATGACGTTGATATTTGGATGATTTTAGGTTGTGTTAGAAAAATCCGTCGAGCCAACATCTTAAACCAACGTCATTTTGATGTCAAATACTGATATTTATTCGTCAAGTATTGCAAACAAAATCCAACATCTGATAGATGTCATAGGGGTAACGTCCACACAACGTCAAACTACAATGTGTAAAAGTACACATTTTTAAAACTACTTAGTAAATTACAATTCCTGAGAAAAACTACTCAAATACAGTAATTTGAGTATTTGTAATTAGTTACTTTACACCACTGAACACAAAGTATTCTTGCTGTCACTCTCACTCTCACTGTTTACTGTTTTGTGTTTAAAAAGTAAAGACTGCACACAGTTTGAGGAAGCCTGTCAAAATGCATTACAGTGCATTAGCTGGTCTTTCTAACTTGTATAACCTGCTGGCCATAATTTTTTTAGATTTATTCTTAAAAATATATATAGATAATAACACTGCATAATATATAAATTTGCTGCCACTAGTCCTGGTCTAGACTTGTGTGAAAGCATCATTGAAGTACCTTCAGAAATATTTATATATTGAGTTTGCTGTGAGAGTTTTTTATTAGTGAAACAATAAGTGAAAGATGAAAAAGGCAAGCTGTGTTTATGGACGTGAACAGTTCCTGCTCAGGCTCAGGTCAGGCGTAAAACTTGGCGGCGGTGACCACAGACATTTTTCTCTGTCAGACTCGCAGGAGTTGGTACAAAGAAGCCAGCTGTCAGGCCTCATGGAACCTGGCCTCTAATTAAAACAGTGGAAAATTAGATAACTCCACAAATTCATCACTGCTGCTGCTGGCCGTCAGGACTGTGCTCTGGGGGCTGCCACCCACCTTTTGTTTACATCAGGGAGATTTGGCTGCACTGCGCCGTGTGTTTTTAGAAGTTTTTCACTCTAATTTTTCTAATGGGCTACAAGGGCTTTCTCCAGCATCTCATGTCTCTCCTGATGGAGCTGATGGAGGAGAGCCCAATGACCTTAACCCTCCCTCATCCATTTCACACATGTCTGCCTCGTTAGAACCTCATTTATTAGACTCTAATGGAGGTTCTGAGTGCTGTGATATCATGTGCTGGCAAACAGAGTGAACATGTCCACTCAGTCCAGTTTATGGCCTAAATGGACAGAAGGTAGGCCAATGAAAAATATAGGTTTTTAAAAATTGTTTCCAGAATAAAATTTTGGAGTCATGCTGCTACTTACAATACTCAGCACAAAGGATGCTGGGAAGACTTATTTCAAGGTATGTTGTATTCAATCCTGTGCTCTTGAACTTGGATTAGGCCAAGACCCATTAAAACAATCCAGCGTAATTTGACAGCTACCACTGATGTGAAAAGAATAGAGATGCAAAATAAAAGTATGACTGAATCGGAAGGATTCTCACTGGAACATTGAATTGATATGCTGATAAGGCTGAAGGTAAAGTTGGCACTGTTTACTTACAAAAAATGTTTTCCTGCTTGTCTTGACATACAATAAAGTTTCCTACCGAAAGTTTCAAATGTTATTCTTAGATCTGTGATTTTTAAAATTATGCCTTTACGTTTATTCAAGTGTACTGATAGTATACTTTTAAAAACTAAAAATAATATACTGTTTCAGTAATATACTCCATACAGTATTTCACTTGTTAGGGGGCTGAAAATATTGATCTAAAACTTGTTTCAAAAGTAAAAACAGCTTTTATTCTATTCAAAAACAAAAAAAGTAAAATAAAATTCAAAATATAGGAAATATTGTGAATGTCCTTGCTCTGTTAAACAGTATCTGGGATATATTTTGGATATATAATACTAGAGGACAAATCATTTTTACTTCAACTGTGTACTCAATCATGAGTGAAAACAACTGCAAAGCAAGTATACTTAGAATATGTAATTATACTTTTAAGTATATATCAATTAAGATTTTTTTTCCCAATTGGTTACAGAACAAACCACTGCTATCCAATAACTTAGCTAATTAACTACATAATTAGTCTAGTTAGCCAAGTCTTTAAATTGCTGAATACTAGTATCTTGCAAAATAAGTAGAAAAATACTATGCCTTGTCATCATGACAAAGACAAAAAAAAAAAAAAATTCTTATGTTAAAATAATTGTTGAAAAATATCTTCTTACTTATGATCCAAAGGTTGTAGGTTTGAGTCCTGGTATCACCAGGAACTGTTGGTGGAGTGTGTGTGTGTCCATTACTGTTTGCATTACTCTACAGTATGTGTGTGTTAGTGTGTAGATGTATCAGTTTAATGCAATATCCAAATTCTGAGCTGAAATCATTTATTCAAATAATTATTAATAAAATTAATTGATTTAATAAATAATTTATTATAATAATTATATAATAATAAACAGGGATGTCCGGATCAGGTTTTTTTACCCTCGAGTCCGAGTTCAAGTCATTTGATTTTGAGTATCTACTGATACAAAATCCAGGTGGGCCAGTATAGTCTTAAGACATATTCAAGAAGTATACATATAAGTGTTCTACAAGTACATAGATGTTAATGTCAAATATACTTAAAATATAATTAAAATATACTTTTACATTATTTAATTAAATGAACTTAAAGAAAACTTGTTTAGGTTTGGTTCTGTGAGTCAACCAAATTCCTTTGCCATATATATATAAACAATTGAATTTAATTCAATTCATCTTTATTTGTATAGCGCTTTTACCATGTAGATTGTGTCAAAGCAGCTTCACATGGAAGATTATAGTGAATTGAAACAGTGTCAGTTCAGTTTTCAGAGATTAAGTTCAGTTCAGTTTATCACATTAAAATTACATGGACGTGCAGAGTAGAAAACATTCATTCATTCATTAACTTACCTATTAATTTATACAGTTAGCCATTTTCAATGGTCTGATATTCAGTTTGCTTTTCTGAATAAAAACAATAATATGTAAACAACATTGTGAAAAAATAATATTTAATAGTAATCTATCGATCATACCTGTCACACACATCAGTGCTTACGGCCTGGCTGAAATGCCCTGTGCACCATTATGTCTTCATGTGGGGTCTGACCTGGTGGTCTTTCTCCCCTCCACAGGGAGGCAACTCCATGTAAACACACTCCACTTCCCTCATCCATCCAGCCGCCTGCCTGCACCGAGCGACAAGCACCCAGTGAGGACATACAGGCCCAAGTGGAGGATCACTGATGGCAGTAATCACACTCTCTCTTTTTCAGTTATCTTGAAGAAAAAAAAAACACCCTTTGTGAGAGCCTCCTGTCTCTGGCATTTGTTGCGGTTAGCTTTTAGCTTGTTTTTGTTGTTATGACCAGCAAAGGTAATTTAAATTGTCTGATTTATCACTCAGACAATCAAAATGATTATATGCAGCAAGCCACCTTGGACCATGCATCACACTACTGTTATCACAGAAATGAAAATGGGCTTTCTAAAAACTGTAAAAACATCTGTATAACATTTTGAAACAACTGTATAACATTTTGATAGCTTATTACCTGCCAGTTACAATAACAGAAAAACACCAGTTTAGTACAATTTTATAGCAATAATAATACTTCACAATTTAATTGTAGTGATTGGGTCTACACATTGAAACGGTCATGTCATTTAAATTCTTCACTTTCGCCAATTGGTGAAGTTTTTTCCTCGGTGCTGTCGCCACTGGCTTGCATGGTTCGGGATCTGTAGAGCTGCGCATCGATGGAATTGCTCTTCAGTGTTTGGACTCTCAGTAGTGATCATTAGACCACACTTAACTGAGCTAAACTGAACTGAAACACTGAAAACTGAACTGACACTGTTTTAATTTACTATTATCTTCTATGTGAAGCTGCTTTGACACAATCAACATTGTAAAAGCGCTATAGAAATAAAGGTGAATTGAATTGAATTCAAATACACTGCTATTATACAGTATACATACAACTTTTGCTAAAATAGGCTAAAAACTGTTTTTAAATGTGTATAATATATTAGCATTGATTTTTAAAATGTTTTTTTAACTGAATCAGTAGCTTACATGGACATGTATGTAATTGATTAATACATTAGAAAACTGTTTGTATGATGTACAGGACGAAAGAACTGTGAGGTCTAAAATTAAATAGAGCAATAAAATTTGTACAATACATGTAAAATGAAAGATGAAGATTTTAGTTAACTATAACAAGCTAGAAATATCAAGGCTGATGGTGAGGTTACATTTTACATTGTGAGGTAAACTAAACAAACAGACAAAAAAAATCTCAGAAAATTGTAAAATTACTTAGACCAATTAAAAACAAATTAAACAGAAATATTTGATTATTGAAAAGTATGAACATGTACAGCACTTAATGTTTGGCCGGGGCACCCTTTGCATGAATTACTCAGCATTACATTAATTCAGAATTACTTCGGTCTGGCACTGCTGACGTGTTATGGAAGTGCAGGTTGCTATGATAGCAGCCTTCAGCATTTCTGGGTTGTTGGCTCTGGTGTCTCACATCTTCCCTTCACAACAGAAATCGAAGTATTTCAGTGCTATTGGTAGTGTGGGCAAATCCTGCAGGAAAATGAAATCAGCATCTCCTTAAAGCTGGTAAGTGGAGGGAAGCATGAAGGGCTCTAAAACTGGTCCACTCACAGTGGACCAACATCAGCATATGACATGGCTCTTCGATCCACCACTGACTGTGGCAACTTTACACTAGACTTTAAACAACTTGGATTCTGTGCATCTCCTCACTCTAAACTCTGGGATCTTGATTTTTAAATGAAATGCAAAATTAACTTTAATCTGAAAAGAGGACTCTGTTCCACTGAGCAACAATCCTGTGCTTTTTGCCCTTAACATTTTCTCACCCTTCTCCTTTTGCTGACCAGCTTTATGGATATGCTAATTTCATTTTCCAGCAGGACTTGGCAGTTGGTTTACAAATGGTTTACATTTGTCGGAGACAAATGTTAGCATGGAGTAGGGATGGGCAAACTCGGCTATGCCATTAATTGTTATGTCTATCCTTGCTATATAGAATATTTTGTGTATTGTATTGCAAAAACCAGACCCAACAACATTGTAATCCAACATTTTTGCGTTATGCCCCTCCTTTACGTATTCTAATTTTCTGAGATACTGAATTTTTGCTTTTCATTAGCTATAACCATAAATATAGCTATAATAATAATAATAATACACACTTTAAATATTTCAGCCTGAATGTAATGAATCTATATATGAGTTTCACCTTTTCATTTGATTTACTGAAAAAAATCACCATTTCAATGATATTAGTGTGTATATAGTGTGTATGTTTCTAGTTCTAGTATGTTTCAAAGTTGACTTTTCTCACTCTGTCTGCTTGTCTTCTCTGACCACTGGAACAAACGGTTCTCATCAGATTAGTAAAGAGGGTGTCTGTCACACAGACATTTAGATCAAGTCAACAGCTATCTTCCCTCATTTGTCACATAATTTACTCATGTAACTAAAGAGACCATTTGCTCTTAAAGGAAATAATAAATATTGAGGGCAATTAAAGATAATTTACAATTATTACTTGAAATCAGCAATTCTTGTTTAATGTTTTAGTAATTGTTAAATAACTAAACACTAATAATGCATTTAGTAAAATAATTGTGCATAAAATAATAATAAAACAAGTAAAGCATTAACAAATTATAATTTAAATGAAATAAAATCTAAATAAAAAAGATTTATCAAGTTTTTAAAAAGGCTGTAGAAGTACTTTTCACAGTTACTTTGTGTTAACTACTTGGCAATGGCATGGAAAATCAAGTTACATTGTGTTAGATTAAAGGTGACATAGGGTACACTGATACATTGTTTAAATAGTTTTCTGATATCTACATACAAGGTATGTAGTAAATCAGGTAGTGCAATAATCTATAGAAATGGTTTTACAAACCCCTTAATTCCCTAGATATTGGCCCTAGAAACAATCTCTATGTAGTTTGTTTAGAAGGGTTGCAAAAATTAATGAGCTTTACCTTCACATTGCTCTCAGCTTATGTCCTAGATTCTCACATAGTATGATGTATTCTGAAATATATATATGCAAATTAATCATACTTCAGTTCTCAAAAAACAAACAAAAAAAAAACAGACATATTTTTACTATAATCAATTCAACTGAAGAGGAGATGAGTTTCACTTTAGGAGCGAGTGAGCTGTAGGCAGCTTAGTATGCTTATCTATTACTGTTTCTGAGTCATGTGTTGTGAATAATAATTGTATTTAGAGTTGAGAGCGCACCTAACACCTCACTAAAGTGCTTGGGTGAGAATGAGTCCAAAAAAGTGTGCTATTGTGAGGGAAAGCTGATTTTGTATAGCCATAGTTAATTTAAACCCATAATTTAAACTTGTTACTTTAATTTTCCATGACAAGGCATCTGGTTTATGACATGATGCTGCAGCCCCTTCTATGCAGTGGAGATTAGATTTACACACAAATCATCAACATCTGCTAAACTATACAAAAGTAAGGCCCAATCCCAATTACATTTTTTTATCCCTACCCCTTTCCTCTTGGTCCTTGAAACAGAGTGTGAAGGGGCAAGGCTTCAAATTTACCCCTAAGAAATGGGACACCACTACAACACCTGTACACATCATTATATGTTGTCTTGAGCTTTTACATCTTAAGAGATCGATGATGGCGACAACTAGTTATTCCAGTTGTATGGCTCACAGATTCTTTTTGGTATTAATCTTTAGGAAATCTCAGAAGTCAACAATATCATGTTATCTGAACAATATAATGAGGCAATAAGCTTGTAACTCTATTGAGTATTTATACAGTGGTCATTTTCACATATGTAAGCACAAGAAAACAACATTAACCTTATACCAGACACTGTAAAAAGGTAATTCCCAGCCAATAGACTTTATTTGACATGGTATTCAAGTGTCATCGTACTATACAGTAGGTATTGTTATGAATTATAGATAGGGCAATTTAGAGTTGTTGATTTTTTTTTAAGCATGACTGTAAAACATGAATGCTATTGTGAATATATTAAAACATATGCTTGTCTGTAACTATTAAAATACTTAAATTTGTGCATCTCCTAACCTTAACCTGTGTGGCATATTTCTGTTGTAGCTAAAATAAACTCTGATTGATAATTCTAATTATTGTCTATTGTTAACTAGATTAGTTAATTATAAACTAATTTTAACTACATTAGTAAGGTTGGTGCAGCTTAAACAGATAGCTGAGCTCAGCCTTAGACAATATCTCTTCCATATCTTTCTGTGCATTATGACCATAAGAATGCCCTTAGACCATGACTTTTAGACTTTCATGACCTTAGACCACCACCATTTGTCATGTGTCCCTGAGATTGAGCATGGGTGAGTGTTAGCTGATAAGGTTACAATCTGGCAGCCCTGGATTCCTTAATTAATGTAATGGTATTATGGATAGGTCTGAAAAAACTACAGGTTCTTTTGCTCACTAAATCAAGACCTTGTCTGGAATGTAAAGGTTTTGTAAAGTCATCAGTTCTGGAGATTACAGTAGATAGCTAAACAGAAAGCTCATTTATCTCTGTATTTGGAATTAGACTGTTGAATTGAAATGTAGCTGCTGATTATGTAAAGGATGTAAAAGTGTGCTTTCTAATTTATTGTAATAGATAACTTACTATATAATGCCTTTACTATAATACATTATAGTGTTTGCCTGTTTATTTATAGTGACATGAAATACACTTGCACAATAAAAAGTCTTGACTTTGAGTCACTTTCAAAACATGAAGCTTTGAAGTATATGCAGATATTTAGTTTCAGATTTGAAACTATGAGATTCTGTATGATACAGTAAAGAAGAAAACTGTCTAACTTGATTCCCAAGTTCTGCTACACAATACACAAAAAGTGCTATATATGAATCAATGAAGACAATTTTTTATAGAGCCTCCATATTTAACGGTATATATTTATTTGTAGATCACATTTAATAAATATTTTTTTTTATTAATACATTTCCAAATTGTTTGCAAATGATGTCTTTATGCATACAGTATTTTACTTCAACATATGCTATCAATGTTTAATACAGAAAAGCTTATTCATATTCTTATTCATTATTCATCATGTAGTTGCCCTATAGGCCTAATTAACTAACTTCAGCTAGTTCAAAATGCAGCTGCTAGAGTGCTTTCTAGAACTAAGAAATGTGATCATATTACTTCGGCTCTTTCAGCATTGCATTGGGTTATTAAACAATGTAAACATTTAAAAAGTTTATTGACTACCTACAAAGCTCTGAATGGATTAGCTCTGCAGTATTTGAGGAGCTCCTGGTGTATTATAACACCTCCACTATGCTTAATTAAATTTGGACAATTGATTATTTCTAGAATATCAAAATCAACTGTAGGTAGTAAATCTTTTTTTATATCTGGCACCTAAATTCTGAAACAGCTTTGCTAGCACAGTTTGGGAGGCAGACGCTTTATCCATTTCAAATTAGACTAAATTTACATCTCTTTGCATTAGCATATACATAAAACACAAACGCGATCCTCTAAGGGTTTACTCACACTAGGCATGGTTGTCTTGAACTATTCCCAAGTGCGATTGCCCCCCCCCCCTCCCTCAGCCTGCACTAACATAGCAATTTTACCGTCTGAACTCAAACACACTAACGTCATCGACGCGATTGTTCAGTTTTGAAAAGAAGCGCTTTCGCTCAGTAGAATGGAGATTGCTTTAGTTATATTGTTTTGTTATATTTTTAAAGGGCACCAAGGTTACCCCTTTTTCCAGATTTAATATAAGTCTTTTGTGTCCCCAGAATGTGTCTGTAAAGTTTCAGCTCAAAACACCCATCAGATTATTTGTTATAGCTTTTAGAAGTTTCTGTTTTATAGCCCTAACCATCAGGTAGCGGTTTTTGTGTACTGCGCCTTTAAGGCTAGTCCTCCCCGCCCACCGTTCCCATGTGCCTGTCAGCATGCCTCAATCTCCGCCCTTGGCTGCCTCAGACAATAGACAGAGGTAAAGGAAGCTGATCTCACGTAACGTTTGTGTGAAAAACTACAGTAAGAAGTATTTGTTGTGGAGTTGCAACGATGAGTTACACACAATGTCGTTACAAAGTTCACGCACACACACAGATACACACGCACACACACCGCGGCCACACACACAGACAGTGCACGCGTTTAGCTTTGCACTCTTTTTGCACGCAAATGTGACCTGATACAGGTTAATATCCACTGCTGTATGGATATCTGTTATGTTAATGTACAAAATAAACCTAATTTAATGTCCACAAACTGGGATTGAAGCGTCTTCTTTTATAATTGTACTAGGGTTACCACTTTTAATACAAAAAAATAAGGGACGCATACTGCAGCGGGGGCTACGTCCCCAATCACAGGCCCAATAGCATGCCAGTGGTGGTAAATCGCAACTTAAAATATGTTTTCAGGAAAGTATGAACACTTGGACATTAAAATAAACTGTCTTTTATTGAAATCTGTGTAAACAGATCAGATGCAGTCAGTCTTTCTCTTTTACAGCTCTGCAGCACTGTTATAGCTGATGTTGTGTTTAATAGTGTGGTACACCTGTGTTACCTCAGCTGCTGTAGAGGAGAGGAGAAAATACTAATCAACCTCATTTTAAAGGGTTGTATTGTTAACAGATTTTGGCTAAAATATTTATCATTATTTGCAGTAACACCTATCCAAACATGTAAACAGCACATGCATAAACTAGCTACAAACATTAGCTATTAAAGTTTTCAAATAGCCTATTTCTAATTTAAAAATATGGAAAGTTGCAATTTACTAGTTTATTTTCTTTACATGGGCATTATGTTGTTATTAATGTAATAAATGTAATGTTTTATGTAATAAATTAATGCTTATGTGCCTGACTTTTATATTTATTTTAATATTATGACAAATCATAATATTACATTGCACTGTGATCCACTTACATTGTATTTACAGAATTTTTACAAATTACAATTTGTGACCCAGTGTGAAAACCAGGCCAAATCTAATTCTGAGAGAAAGTTTGATTGTAGCCATTAATTTCACAGTGATTTCAGCTGTTGATATGGTTTTACTCAGTTAATATTAAATACCATATATTTTTATTATTTTCACATACTGTTCTTTATTTCATGTAGAAAACAGTAAATTACAAAAAAAAAAAAAAAAATGACTCCAGCTAGATTTTCACAGACTGGGTCACTGTCATTACCATGTCTGCTTCGGGAGAAGAGCTCTGTCATTGCGGGAATGCCTAGATGTATATATCTATGTCGGGAATGCTGCTCTCCGGAGGCATGTTGTCGCACGTCCCGCATGAGCCACAGAGAACGCTCTCCGACAAATCGTGCAGTTGGCTTGTATACCAGCCAGGTATATGTTTACTCGAACTCTCTGCGGTACTTTTGCAGCCGCTTGCGTTTAAACTTTGAAACTTTAAGACGCGGAAGGTTATCTGGAGAAGCATCTGCCATTAGGCTACTCTCTGTCAAGACTTGACAGACTCTGCTTAAAAGACACGCCCTCCTCACTGGACAAAGACCAATCAAACTAACGATGACATCAAGTATTACCCAATCAAAAGTAGGAAATAAGGCATCTTCATAAAATGCGTATGGAATGATTTGCATGAAAAGCTACTTTTAAAAAAAATGATAAAAATAAGGGACAAAAGCCGTCCCGTATTGATTCAAAACGGGACGCGCAATTTCATTCTCAAATACGGGACGATTCCGTATTTTAAAGGACGGGTGGCAACCCTAAATTGTACTGACATGCAGCTGTGCTGATAAAGTAAAGCTGAAGTAAATGTCTGTAATTCATGAACATCAGTGTTTCCCCTACCATTATACTGTATAAGGGGGGCGCCCCACCCCCCCAACGGCTTTCCCCGCCCACCTTGAAGTCAAGTTAACTGTATTTTATTTAGGCCTTTTTACATAGAACAACTGAAAGTTCTGTGTTTTTGACAATATTGCAAATTCACTAAAAGCTGGCTGGAATTATTAGATAAATAAAACTTACATTTTTATTACATTAATATTTAATAAGGCAACCCAGTGGCGCAGTAGGTAGTGCTGTTGCCTCACAGCAAGAACGTCGCTGGGTCGCAGGTTCGAACCTCGGCTGGGCTGGGTCAGTTGGCGTTTCTGTGTGGAGTTTGCATGTTCTCCCTGGGTTCGCGTGGGTTTCCTCCGGGTGCTCCGGTTTCCCCCACAGTCCAAAGACATGCAGTACAGGTGAATTGGGTAAGCTAAATTGTCCATAGTGTATGAGTGTGAATGTGTGTGTGAAAGTTCCCAGAGATGGGTTGCGGCTGGAAGGGCATCCGCTGCGTAAAATCGTGCTGGATAAGTTGGCGGTTCATTCCGCTGTGGCGACCCCGCAAGGGACAAAGCCGACAAGAAAATGAATGAATGAATGAATGAATATTTAATAATATAAATGCTTGTAATACACTCATTGCTATAAACAGTATTTTATAGGCCTATTTTCTTTTAGTAAAGAAGTATTAGATTTATAGATGTGCATTTTAAATTATGCATCAAATGTGAGCTCCAAACTTTTTTTGATTGAGACATGTTGAATTCTTCTTTCATCATTTGCAATGTTTCCAAATTGCATTGTAATTTTTCATAACAATTTTTATATCAGTGTTATATTATTTTCTGTGGCAGTTCATTCCGCTGTGAAAACCCCTAATAAATAAGGGACTAAGCCAGAATAAAATGGATGAATTTGTTGTGCTCGCTAACCAGTTCTTTATTGTCATTATCTGTTGTAGGCATACTGTTGTAAAGTCTTCCTGATGCGCATGCGTGGCAGCTGTGCCGTATGTTGTTTTGTTGTTGTTGCTGAAGTTGATACAGTAAACTTGCGTTCAGCCGAAGCTCCGTTTGTAAGTGTTTTATTGGACATAACAGAATTATTTTCTGTAAAACTGCTTCTGGCCATGACACGTTCACACCTAAATGGTTATAAGAGACGTGTTTAAGGTATTACATGCAGCATCCTTGATTTATTCTCTTAGGTAAGGCAAGATCTTCTCTTAAGGTTCATACTTAGAGGGAAAATATGCTCAATGCATTATGAAGCTTGAAGCATTAGAATCGGTGCTCAGTATCAGCCGATCACCATGACAAGGAATCGGTACTCTGTATCGCCTGCAAAAATCCTGACCGGAGCATCCCTAGCTTTGACCCAACTTGGCTGTCAGAGCAGCAATACTCCCCCTGGCTGTACAAGACTGATCTTGGTAAGTCAGTAAATACATCCTTAGGAAAAAGAAGTATACCTAAGTAAAGGCCAAGTATAAAAGTATACTTTATTTAGTAAGTAAATAAGCCCATTAAGATACACTTCAGTGACAAAAACTGCACACTTTGTAGATAAAAATAAATGTTAATTTTTAGCTTGTATGGTTGTACAGTTCTTTTAATGACAGCAGTAAAAAAAAACTGAACAATTATTTAATTGTTCAGTTTTTTTTTACTGCTGTCATTAAAAGAAACAAATTAACATCATGACTCCTTGTGTCATTGTCAGTCTGAACAGCCGCGCCACGCCCCCCCTCCCAAAACTGTTAACCTAGGGGAAACACTGAACATGCACTGGTTTGAAACATTTTAAACTTGTAAAACTCACTCTTGATCACATTTGATAATGATTGATGATCCTAACAAACTGAACACATTTTATTCCCGGTTGCTTTGTGCACGTCCTGTCTTGTTGATTTGATTATACACTTTACTACGAAGACATGTTAATACGCAGCTGTCAATCAATTCGGTGGGCGGGGGTGGGCGGGGGGGGGGGGGGGGGGGGGGGCGCACTCCTACGTCAAGTTGCGGTCGGTCTCAAAACCGCTCCAATTGGTCCACCGTTTTTATGTTGTTAAATTGAAAAAAAAAAGGACTGGGTGTGTTTATATCACCCCAATATGACGTCTATACACTATACCTACACATATGTCTGTCCAAACAGCTTGAAAAGTAGATTTTTCACCATAGGTGCCCTTTAAGTCATTTGGGATGCGATGACAAATGAAAATTTTCATGAAAGTCATTGTGCTTGCACGTATTAGGAGGTTTGCTAAAGGTGGCAGCTGATGTGCAGCTAGGGGTTTGCATTTTTGATAAACTATGACAGTTCTTGTTCATTGAAAAGTTGAAACAATTGAAACAATCCCTTAAAAGAGACGTTACGTCTTTAGTTTTGTGCTCAGGCACGATTTGCACTCACACTACAAGCATACCCCGCCAAAACCCAACCGAACCGCGTTCTGGCACATGTCTTCCAACTGGGCCATGGCCAGTCAACTGAACCATGCTCAGGCACAATTTGGAGCACTCACATGAGTGAAACAAACTGTGAAATGCTACAAGGCACAGTTTGAATAGTCTATTGTGAGTACACTCTAAATGATTGTTAGGTTGCATTGATTAGGGCGACTAGAAGCGACAACACTTCTTAAAAAGACACTATAATTTGAATGACATCTATGCTTATGTTAGTCTGTTTTCCTTATCCCAAGGTTTCATAATCTTGAAGTCAACCAGCATCCTGAGCAGATGGTCATGGATAGGTCAAGAGCAAGACATGCAAAGATCCCAATGACAGGCAAATCTCTCCATTTGTTGCAAGGTGTGTAATTTTGGGCTTGGTCAGCGTGTGATAGGTAGACCAATGAAGTGCGAGCAGTCAGACTATTTACGGACTCGTATTTTGACAGGTATGTGGTGTCCTGTTTATTTTGGGCTTCCTGGCATTCCCTCTTCTTTTGATGTGCTTCTTGTTGTTACCCGTTTGCGTTAAGGTAGGGTAAGATTACTATTTTTGTATTATTGTGAAGGGGTTGAAACTGTGCTGACTCTGTGATGTCTGTAGTTAAATTAGGGTGGTGCTGGCGGTGTCTGCTTTGTAGAAAGTTTGTGGTGGAGTTTTGCTTCACAGGTATGAGCGGTGATTGTATTGAACATGCTTGCCGTGTTTGGTATGGGTATTTATTGTGTTTCACTTTTAGTTATAGAGACAAGTGGGTGCTCGAGTGTTAACCGGCACATTTGAGCGGTGATGCCTATGTGAGTAACCATATAGCACTGTATGGGCTTCAGCTGACCTCGCACGTAAGTACGTTTTTTCTTTCTTCAGCAAATGAGGTGCGATTTGTTAATTCAACATTTTTTCATCTCGGTAAACCATTAAGGGGAAGCGGAATATTATGTTCTTTATGACGATCCTTGGTGGAAGATTCTACGTGTGACGCCGCTGCTGTTTTGCTTTGCCTTTGTTTTGCTTTCACTATTGTTTGTTTTCATTAATAATTTTGTTTTGCTTTCGTGCATTAATTCATTACTTTGCCAGTGTTTAATGCTTGTTTTGCTTGCCGGCAATTATTTTTTTTGCGACATTAATTTGTTTTTACCCATGGAGATTCATTTATTGGTTTATTTACAATCGATTTTGCATACTAGCAATGAATCATGGTTTCTTTCTTTTTGATTTTTGGTCATGTGACTTCATGCAGATTTTTTTTTTTAATTCTATTTTGATTGTGCCTCAATATTTTGTTAAAGAGTTTATAATAGTTTATTTTGCTGGGGCTCTTTTTGGGCTCTGTTATTTGCTTGGCCCTTTGTGCAGTGAAACCAATATCCTGAAGTAATCACATTGAGTGTCTGGTAAACAAATTAATTATTAGTTTGTGCAATTTATTTGTTTTCTTTCTTTGTGTGAATTTCTTTTCTTTTCTTAGGAGCAATTAAGGCCTGGTTGTGGAGCAGGGAGGCCAGCTGCTGCTTTTCGGTGGTGTTTCACGGGGCTGTGTGGAGTCATACGATTTCCATTACTGTGTGCATGCAGTGGTTGCTGTAGGGTGAAATTTAACTGGGTTAACTTACCATTTAGAGTTGCAGCTGGACTACTCTGCTCCCACTATGCCTGGCTTTATTGATTGAGACCTTTTTAATTGTGCTCTCAAAATAAAACATATTTTTGTATTGCCTTTAATGTGGTAAAACTTACCTGTGAGTTCTTACTGGGGGTGGCGCAGTCGGATTAACTAGTTCTGAGGCCTTGGGCCTTTAAGGGCAGTGTCGCACATTGATCCTGTGGACTAGCTTGAACACCTGGTGGTGACCTACTCAGATCTGCAACTTTCCAATGAAAAATGTCTATCATTCTCAAGCCTCCAGTGACCAGATTATAGCTCTGCACAAGACTTTTGGCCAGAGCAGAAATGGTCAGGCCCAGCGGAGCCTGTTTCTCAAGGTTTATTTCTTCACTTCCATCAATTATGACTAGTGTAACTGTCGTGGCAGAACAGAGAAAAAAAAAACACTGACAACAATGTAAAGGTGTACACAAGTTTTCCCCGGAGGGTGCTTTATTTACAAGTGAGAGGTGGCTGAAGTGTGGAGGTCTGGCATGCTTTCCTTCGTGTGGCAATGCTCTGGGGAATTGCAGTGAAGAAGTGCAGTTGAGTGAGCTAAGTGATAAGAAAGCAGTGATCAACCACTGTCTGTGACATAAAAGAAATAAGCATTAGCATCAGGAGGTTCGGAGAAAAGTGTAGCTCACAGTCATTTGTTCCGGCTCTGCTTATATCTGCTGTGCTGGAGCACTTTCAGCTGGGGCTGATCGGTGCTGATAGTGTGCCAGCTATGTTGATTTATTTTTTATAAATAAAAATAAATAAGTGCTATCAGCCCTTTTTAGATTTTTTTTTCATTGGATTGCGGCCCCTGGAGTGATTATGTTAACGACACAGCAATAGAATCGGGTTAGGCAGTTCTGTTTTACGGCACCAAGTTAAACATTCTGACATGCACATAGGCCTTTTTTTTGCTTTAGGCTTAAAGTATCTTCTAAGTTAAAAATGAAACTCTGATTAATATTGACTAAAGACCAATGAGGCCAGTGAAGAGGACAGCAGGGGAAAGTGGGGATGATCTTCTGTCAGAAAGGCCATCGATGTCAGGTAAAGGAAAGAGCCTGGTCTGTGCATAAAGAGGACAGCCATGAGCAGTCGGATGAGCTTTTTTCTAAGTGTCGAAAGTATTAAGAGGTATTTATCCAGTATGGATTCACGTTTCATCATCAGCAAAGTTCAGCATCCCCAGAGTGTAGTGTGCACTGAGGTGTTTGCACATGAAAGTCTTAAACCTGTAAAAATGCTACGACACTTGAAAACCAAGTTCCTCTCTTTTTCTGCTAAATCAGTTGATTTTTTTTTCAGCAAAAGAAGCGAGAAATACAAGACCAAAAGAAAGTCCTAAATAAACCAACAACAATTTCCACCCAAAGCTCAGCGGGTATTAAATGAGTCATACTTAATTTTAATTAACAAAAAATTTAAAAAATACACACACATTCGGCGAAACACTCATTAAACCTGTTCTTATAGCTATAAGTTGGACTATGCATCGGGATAAACTGGTCTGCAAGCTAGAACCAGTGCTGCTGTCTAATGGGACTGTTGCCCAGCGCATCTCATAGAAGGCCCAGGATATAAAGTGTTAGCTGGTAGAGTGAAGAAAAGAAAATACACTTTACTATTAAATGCATCCACAGATGTTTCAGACTCTGCCCAGCTGTTTGAACTAGTCAGATGAAAAACTTAATGAAGACATTCTGTTTTTTTATCCCGCTGGAGGGAACGTCCACAGGCGAGGACATTTTCACAAAACTTGACAAAAAGCTAAAAAAGACTGTCTTAGTGCGAATGCATTGGTGTGTGTGTACAGACAATGCTGGGGCAATGCTAGGCAAGGCAAAAAAAGTTCTTAAGGCACCTTATGTAAAATTTACACATTGTATTTGTAGCAAGGTTGATGGCCCCCTGGCCACTGAAAAGGAGGTGGAAAACAAATAAACTTAAATAAATGTAATAATTAAAACCAACAAAATAAACAGGCGGCAGGAACATACAGTGACTACCGACAAACTGAAAGCAAAACATAGTGTCCAGGCCTGGTCCTCTCTCATTTTCCACTGTCATTACTCATCTTTTTATGCTTCCACTCCTCTGTGAGACTTGAGACTAGTGCTAGTCAAGACTCGTGCGACCGGCCTCACAGAACCATATGGGGAGACAGGAAGAAAAAATGGGTCCAGTTCCCCAAGCACGCTGCCACTTGGTCTTCAACCAGCTGTGAAACCCTTACTCTTGGTGGGTGGCAACAGCACTGGTTGCTCTTAGGTGAGCAGTTTCCACCTCACAATCTCCACATGGCATGCAGGCTGACAGTGGTGAGTCTACCCACCCCTAGAAAGCTCTATCAGTGCTGGCCTCGAGTATCCATGGAGGCAGACAATGCTCCTCCGTCTCAATGGCAACCCAAACTTCCCACAGCATTGAGGGCTCCCCAACACTGTGTTCCTCCTTCCTCCTAAGTTTTCGGCATTAGTGTAGCAAGGTTAATGGCTCCCTAGCCTTTAGGAAGAAAAAGGTGAGAAACTGACAAACTTTAAATAATTTTAATAATAAAAAATATCAATATAAAACAAATGGGCAGCTCCTCACGGTGCCAAACTGAAAGCAAAACAAACATAAAATGTCCAGGCCTGGTCCTCTCTCCTCTTCCTCTGTTGTCACTCCTCATTTTATACTTCCACTCCTCTGTGAGACTCAAGACCAGTGCGAGAATAGGTGATGCACCTTAGCACTTATATGACTGGCCTCCCCCCATTCCCACAGCTCCCCCAACCCCCCCCCCCCTGGGAAGATCTTGTGAGTAAAAATTTTTCACCCAGAACTTACATGTGTCCTTAAGACTTCAATAAAAATGGTCAAATACATAAAAGCGCATCCACTCAATATAAGACTGTTTGCCACTTTCTGTAAAAACTGGGGTCGGAGCATGATTGCTTGCTATTCCATATAGAAGTTCTTTCAACTGTGGGACAAAGTGTGCATGTTTCGGATGCCAGCTCCTGGACCATATATTTAAGAGAAAACTTAAGCGCTGGACTGAGTGAGTTGAAAATGGCAAGAATGATGAAAGATGAAAATGAGTGTTAGCAAAATCTCAATAATGATCATATTAGTTGATGTTGTTACGTCCTGAGACGTATCTTTGGTGGGCACAATGTGCTTTGTTTTTCCCTCTCCCTGTCTGTTGCTGCATCCCAATTCGCATACTTATACTACGACCTAAAAGTATGTACTTTTTTTGTGGAGAAAAAATATATACTTTTGAGTGTGTAACAGAAAAGTATGCAAGCTTTGGGACATACTACTTCCTCGTTACACAGATCGTTGTGTTGCTTAGTTAAGAGCCCTGTCAATCATCCACATTTCTGTCGTATTTAATTTCCTACCTTATTGGAGAAGCAGCAGCAGGATAATCTCCCTTTCACGAGTCTTTCATGCAGAGAAATCTCCTCAGGTCTTTAGATAATTCTGCATTCAGACAGTAAGGTCCAAACACGTCTTTATATAAGTTCAGTATTGTTGTTGCAGATGAAATATAACACAGACAATGGTATTTAAATATTCTCCAGTGGGCTAGATATTAATTAACAGTCATACAAACATCTTTACCGAAGCCTCTCTGCTTGACGGTTGGTCTTGTGCGTCCATCATGTTTGTAGTTTGTTTACACTTTTCACCCGCGTTTTGTAGTTCTAATCGAATTCACGTCCAACGCGCAATGTACTGTGGGCAATATCAGCGGTTAGAGTATGGACGCTTCTACACTTAAAATTTTGACCGGAAATAGTAAACCATCCGGGAATTTTTGGCATACTCTTTTCAACATACTACAATTTGGGACATACTAATTTTATTTTCACATACTATTTAGGAGGGATAGTATGCGGATTGGGACGCAGCATGTGTCTCTCTCCCTGCAGGTAATTGTGTCCACCTGGAACTGATCATTGGATCTTTCCAGTGATTGGTTGTTGGGAGAGGAGAGAGAGTCTTTAACCTGAGCTGCCTCTTAAACCAGTGTTGGTAGTGGCTAGATTTTGCAGCAGCTGAGCTCTTCTTCACATCCAGACTGGTTGTTTTTCAGGGCTTAAAAGATCTGATTTAGCTTAAGTAGCTCATTTGGGTTGAGACTGTTGAAGCAGAACTTCTACTGTTAATGATCTTCCTGATAACATCTAACAATTTACCAAAACAGAAGTGAGATTGGTTGATTTATCTTTTTTTTTGTTTAGTTTGAGGGTTAAGTAGGAAGGTGGGTGCCATTTTGTTTTGAGTTAATATTTTTCTCTTGGTTATGCCAGTAAAGGATGTTGGTTTATGTTGATGTTTTTGTTTCTTTTTCTTTTCAGATTAGAAAGAGGTTTTCTTAGGAGTTAGCTCGATTGTGTTTGTTATTTTGGCCTTGCCCCCTTCTGAATTAATACCTTGTTTTCTTTGTTTGTTATGTTTGACTTATGTAAATAAACTTCTCTTTTCTTGATTTGACCTTGATGTTTTAAATCATTAGCCATTCTGGTTAAGGAGATGAGTTCTTTTTCCAGTCGTTGCACATCACCCATTACCAAACTTTTTTTTTTTTACAGTTGTGGTCACATCCCTAGTCTAACTAAGATCATAACAGAAATTGGGGGCTTGTCCGTACCTTAGCCCTTGTGACTGTGGAGGCTTGGTGTTTTGTTCATCTATTGTTATTCACATCCATTTATTTCAGCATTTGTTGAAATATTGATGTGTAATGATTTCTATTTCTGACAGCTGCTTGAGGTAAGTGCTTTCTTTCCCTTTTGCATTTCATACACATTGTTTACCTGGCTGTTTCAACCTTAATGAGGGAAGGGTAGTAGGCGATATAGATTTTGATCTAACTTTGTTTGCATTATGTCCTTCATTGGAAGTGTTTAATCACTGTAGAAAAATAGATTTAATTGAGATAGCAGATTTCTTTCACATTAAAATTAATAATTAATAATAAAAATAGTTTGGGGAGTTGGTTCAATCTGGTGTACTACCTTCTGACAAGGAGGCTATTGTTGATACGGAGGCAGAGACTGTGACGAACGCTGTAGTCTCTGACTTTGATAGCATAGAAGCCACAGGTCCTTGTTCTAAGCCATTGATAGCTCTTAAGTTAAAAGAGCTTGAGCTGGAATTGAAGTGGAAGGAATGTGTGGCTCAGCGAATCAAGTTGTGTATGGTGGAGGCTGAGAAGTCTCGAGATATTGAAGTTTGCAGGATTGAGCTGGAAGCTTTAAAGCTGCGGGGCTGCTTCACCAGTGGAAACATCAAATGCTGATTCTGCTCCCAACCCAAGATGTAATTCTGCCGATTCCTTGTTTGATTTTCCCCTTGATTTTGATGTGAGTAAATTTATCCGTTTAGTCCCACCATTTCAAGAAATTGAAGTTGATTTGTATTTTGAAGTTGACTTGAAGCAGGTAAGTTAAAATGACCAAAATATATGTGGGCACTTTTTTTGCAAAGCAATTTTGTAGGGAAGGCACAAGAAGGGTCAGCTGCTTTACCAAATGAGTTAGCTCTCGATTATTGTGCGCTTAAGACTACAGTGTTGTGAATTATGAATATGATTTAGTGCCTGAGGAATATTGTCAGAAATTTTGTTCTGATGTGAAATCAGCCAGTAAAACCTATGTTTAAATTGCCCGTGATAGAAAAGCACTGTTTGCTAAGTGGTGTCTTTCCAGTGGAACCTCTACTCTTGAGCAACTTCAGGAGTTATTTCTACTGGTAGATTTTAATTGAGGATGCTGCTACTACAGTTGATGAGTTTGTGTTAACTCACAAAAGTATTTTTTCAGCCCCTCGTTCATCCAAAAAGCATTCTCATTGGTGGAAGCTCTGAAGTTGTCCATTCATCTTTTCATTCTGCTAAAACAGGACAAGAACACCGTTCCCCTTCGGGAGGGGAACTTTAATGCTATGTGGAAAACTTCCACTATGGGGATTTCGTTCAGAAAGCCAATCATCTGAAAGAGTATGTAAATGGGCCAATGAAATGTCAATGAGTTGGCTGCTTCAGCTTGCGCAGCTGATGCTCGTTGCAATCAATTTGGCTATAAGAGCACAGTGCGAACAAAGCCAAAGCATAATTTTCACTTCAGAGACTTCAACAGTTGTCCCCCGCTCCCCGGTGGGCACTCGGGCAGATCTGAGGGTTACAATGGGAGTAAATCCGCTCGCCCTCGGGCTTGCGGACCTCTCGCTCCACGCGCTCCATCTAAGCTTCAAGTGAGAGAAGCGCTCCATCCTCGGATGGCCGCCCTATCACTTGATGACACCGAGGCTCAGATGTCCACCGCTGCATTGGAGGATGGGCTGTCATGGTCTGATGAAGGATCCCCTCCCTCCGCTCCCTCCCCTCGGGAGCGAGCGCGACGGCGGATCTAGAAACAGACATGATAACCGTGCTTTCGCGGGCTGCTTTGGCCGCGGGCCTGGAGATGGTTTATTCTCCAGCCCCGCAGCCGGACCGACTAGATGGGTGTATCTGGAGAACTAAAAAGGCAAGACCTTCAAGTCTCCCATCCCTTTCTTCCCGGAAGTGCACAGGGGGGTCACGTTGTCTTGGAGGGCACCTTTCTCTGCCCGATCTGCGTGCGCCTCCGCCTCACCACCCCTGATGGTGGAGCAGCCAAGGAGTACGAGTTGATTCCCCAGATAGAGAGCGCCATCACGGGGCCGCGTGGTGCCTCCTTCTGCTGGTGTCAGTCTCATCTCCCATCCAAGGCATGTCGGTCTTCTGCCTCCCCCCAAATCAGAGCCCACACACCCGCGGGCAAGGCTGCTTCCACCCCCCACGCTAGGGTCCATGTGCACGTGCTGGCCCAGCTGCACGAGGGTGGTTCTGACCCAGGCTTGTTACAAGCCCCGCACTGCACTGACTGAGCTCCACGGACCTCAAGTGCGCTGTGCATGCCCTGGGAGGGACGGTGGCCACATTAGTGGATCAGGAGGACCACCTCGGGCTAAACCTCGCAAAAAATATGCGGAGAGTCGACAAAGTTCGCTTTTTTGACTCCCCCTTATACCAGGCTGGCCTGTTCGGCGACACCGTAGCTGGATTCAACCAGGAATTCACGGCGGTGCAGTCGGATACGATGGGCCAATCCAGAGAAGAGGGAACTTGCTCTCTCCTCGGTGGCGGGCCCGGCTCCTCAGAGAGAGAGCATTTTTCCCTTCCCTGGATGTGACATCCCGAATACAGCCAGTCTGGGACGCGATGAAAAGCCTTCCAGCTCGCAGGATTGGTGCACTTCGCCAGTGGCTCACGAGGTCTGGGAGGGCTGTCTCCTTTCTCTCACATCTCCAGCCCTCCCCTCCGGAGTCTGGGTGCAAGGTAAGAGTGAATCTCTCACCTCCAGCTCCTCCGCGGGACCCCAGCGCTCCCCGGATCAGCACTCCTAGAAGATTGCTGTCCTCCTGGTGAAGGATGCAATCTAACCGATCCCTCCTTACAGCCTGTACTTCATCGTACCCAAAAGAGCGGTGGGCTACGGCCAATCCTAGATCTGCGCGTTTTGAATCGCTGTCTGCACAAGCTGCCGTTCAAATGCTTATGCAGAAGTGCATCCTCCGGCGCCTTCATGTCTCCATACTCCATGCCACTGTCAGTTTTTTCGGTCTGCACCAAGGCAAGCCTGGCAGTACAAGTCCTCCCCTTTGGGCTCTCTCTGTCTCCGCGGGTCTTCACCAAGCTCGCGGAGGGTGCCCTAGCGCCGGTTCGGCTCGCGGGCATCCGCTTACTCATTTATCTTGGCGACTGGCTGATTTTTAGCCCATTCGCGTGAGCAATTGATTATGCACAGGCAAAAGGTACTCCAGTATCTCCACCTATTGAAGTTTCAGGTCAACCAAGAAAAGAGCAAACTCGCACCCGTGCAGAGGATCTCGTTTTCGGGTTGGAGCTGGACTCGGCCACCATGACAGCGCGCCTTTCCGGAAAGCGCGCTCAGCTAATGTTGAACTGTCTGAGAGAGTTCGACAGCAAAATAGGGGTCCCACTGAAATCTTTTCAGAGGCTCATGGGGCATATGGCATCCGCAGCCGCTGTAAGCCGCTCGGATTACTCCATATGAGACCACTTCAGCACTGGCTTCACGATCGAGTCCCCAGACGCGCATGGCACGCGGGCACACACCGAGTGACTGTCGCTCGTTCCTACAGGCCTGAGTGCCTCTAGGACAGGCTCCAGACATGTTGTTTTGACAGATTCTTCTAGCACTGGCTGGGGGGGCGTGTGTTGCGGGCATGCAGCTGCGGGCCTGTGGAAAGGAAGCCAGTTGCATTGGCATATCAATCGCCTAGAGCTGTTGGCATTGTTCCTCGCTCTCCGCCATTTTTAACCGGTGCTGGAGCGACAGCACGTGCTGGTCAGGACGGACAGCACGGCGGTGGTGGCGTATATCAACCGTATGGGGGGTATCCGCTCTCGCGGAGTCATACTCGGTGCAATCGCTGCATTCCATTTTTGCCCACCGAGCTTAACCGTGCAGCCCATGCGCTCTCACAGCAGTTTCGCCTGGGAAAATGGAGACTCCACCCCCGACTGGCTAGCTGTTATGGGCTGCGCCTTTCTCTTTCTAACGCAGAGATTCGTGCGCTCTCGCTTGAGTTCCCCACTTGGCGAACCCTGCAAAGTCCACTAGCTAAACAGCTGGCCCCGGGGCATGCATAATACGCATTTCTCCAGTGAGCCTACTTGGACAGATACTGTGTAAAGTCAGGGAGGTTGAGGAACAGCTCTCGTATTGCGACTCCCTGGCCCAATCGGACCTGCTTTAAACTCTCTTCTCGTGATGGCCCCTCCCTGGCACATCCCCTGGAAGCAGGGGATATAGACACCGTTTGGCACCCGTGCCTAGATCTATGCGTATGGTTCATAGATGGAGCGTGGAGGACTTAGGTGACCTACTGATTAGGTGGTTAACACCGTAGCTCAGGTGCCCACGCCCTGAAGTGGAGCCTATTCGCTGTGTGGTTACCTTTTTCCCCGAGAAGGAAACCCTGAACATGCAAGATCAGAGTGATGCTATCCTCCTTCAGTTGGCTGGAGCTAAGGCTGTCCCCTCCGCTCTGAGTTGGCGTTACGATCATCCCCGCTCTGAGGATGCGGCGATGGCGGTGCGCTGGAAAGCATCGTCTCATCATTCATTTCCCAGAGGCGCGAGACGTGCATATTAATTCTTCCTGTTCCCCTCTCATACCCACTTGGAGATCTCTCTTAGGAGAGGTCTGCTCGATCACTCGACTCAGTATCTTTAAGATTTCTGTCCAGGTAGACAGCTCTGCTGGTTGCGTTCGCATCGGCCAAATGGGTGGGTATCTGGAGGCATTTTTGGTCAGCGAAATGTGCAAGAGTTTTTGGCTGGCCCACTGGCTCACGTTTACCTGAGACCCCGGCCCATCTAGGTGCCCTAGGTTCCTACAGCGTTCTTTCAGCTACGTAGTGAACCTGGAAGCGCTGCCCACAGAGGTGGCAGACCCAGCCCTTTTATTTGCTGTGTCCTTCGCGCTTTGCGTATTATACGGACCGTACTCAGCTCTTTATCTATTACGGTGATTGGCAGAAGGGAAGTGCCGTATCCAAACAGAGGTTGGAACAAACCCACTAAACAGTGGAAGCCATCTCCCTCACTCATCTGAGCCAGGGAGAGCTGTGTCCCCCAGGAGTGAGAGCGCGCTCCTCGAAGCGCACATCCTTTCGGGCGTTAGCACGCGGCGCCTCTCTAACAGACATTGTAGAGCTGCGAGCTGGGCGACACCTATTGCGAAATTTATTAATCTTGAGTGGAGCCGATTTCCTCACGTGGTGAATGAAAAATTCGGTTAGGTGTTGTAAAACGCTTGCTGCGGCATTCTCTCTAACACGGAGATATGTGCGTTTATTCACTCTGTCAGTAAAGTTCCCTGCTTGGCGAACCCTGCAGATATTCCTCCGAGGCCCCCAGCATCTGACTTAGCGGAGGAGTAAGGTGCTGGTCCGTTACGTTGTTGGTATGCCCGCTGGTCAGCCCGCGTTCTGGGTATAGGTGCCCGCTATGTGCGATCCCCACTAGGCGATCCCATATGCTTCTACTGCCACGGTGCAGTCCCCCCTCACAGGCGGACGCGTGTCTTCCCTCACCGCTAACTATCTTATATTCATATGCATACTCCCCTTTCTCAGGGCTAGTTCATATGCTCTCTTGCCACCAGTCTCCCCACTTGGGTAGCGGGTGGCCTCCGCAGTGTCCTCCCTATTGGGACTGCACGCTTCCCAACGTACTGTCGTATTAAATTCCTAGAAATTTTTTAGACGCATTTGCGACTCCCGAAAAATATATCTAAATCCGTAAATCTTCCGTTAAAGTAGGATAAGTAAGGGCCAGGGAACACGTTGGAAGACCGCGCCTCTGGTGATGCAGGTGCACTCAAGCTCTCTCTTGCCTGGCAAACCTCTCATCTGGGGTGAATGTAAAGTTCATTCATTATGGTGTTTTCCATACATTTCCCATAGTGGAAGTTTTCCACATAGCATTGAAGTTCCCCTCCTGAAGGGGAACGCTCCGGTTACCAAGGTAACCCTCGTTCCCAGAGGGGGGAGGGGGGGACGGAAATGCTATATTCCTTCGCCATAATGATTGCCCTTTAGCTGTTGAGGTGAAAGTCTCTTCCACTAAAAAATTATGCTTTGGCTTTGCTCGCACTTTTCCGCATAGCATTTCTGTTCCCCCCCCTCGGGGAACGAGGGTTACCTTAGTAACCGGAGCGTTCTCCACGCAAGTTTAGTCTTAAACTTGCAAAAAATGATTAAGCATGTCTTAATTGTAATCACTTAATTTCTTAATATAAAGCTTGGAAACAGAAAAATGCTAAGCCTAATAGTGTGTTGCTTGTGCAAACTCTTTCAAAACTGAATGATGTCAGTCCTGATGCATTTCAGCCTTTCATTTTCATTGCCACTATTTCTTTCTTCTGAGTTAGAGGAAAGACAGGTAAGGGTGCTCAGGGATACAGGTGTTTCACATTCTTTTGTTTTAAAAGAAATGCTTCCTTTCTCTGCTGAAACATACACAAGCACAGACAGGGCCGGAGTGGGACTCCTTTTCAGTTCTGGAGTTTCAAGCCCTAGACCGGCCCGCTTCAGTTCACGACTGACTACGTATATTAAATAATGTCATTTCCAATTCAGTACTTCAGACAAGATTTATTTGAACAGTTAACACAATGTAATGTTTAACAGTATCAGAATCTATTTTCTGTAAGAATTAGTGCTCATAAATATCCAAACCTTGAAATAAAAAAAATATCAAATAAATACAAATATATGTTATATGTTTAAAATGAAGGTTCAAATTAGAAAATTCAATATATTTAATGACACTATCACGTCTTTTTCAAGGAAACAGCTGCTTTATAACTTCAAATATTTGTCCTAAATATGGAAACATTAAAGGGTAACTAAATGTCCAACACTATTCTTTAAAACATCACAATGTCCTTTTCTGCAATATCTGAATATATATTCTGTGCTAAGTTGTTTACAGATATCCAGTCCTTAAACACAAATAAAGAATAAAACAAGTATTGCACTGTTATCTGCCAGACATTTTTAACCACAATAATACTTTCTAATGATGGCTTCATCTTTTTCCCCCTTTTTTAGCTTTCTGTTCAAGTCAGATTTATTAATGTAGTAAATCATCTGATTTCATTAATTATTCATTAATATAATTAATTCAAATTCTTATATTCACTTAGTGACAATTCTACCTGCCAATTCTAGTATGTTGGGCTCGTGACTGGTGCTTGGTAACGTTACAGAGTCTGTATCTTCACTGTTAACAGCAAACTGGACAAGAGGCTGCTGCTGCTGCTGCTGAAGAGCTACAGTACGTTCGGTACATAGATGATGGTTTGCAGTCATCGTTATATTGCACTGCTCCTAACTAGCTTAATGTTAACTTACCGGTCGTTTCGTCTTCATGTTTTGTTGTACTCTCGCTGGCACTAGTTTTAATGAAAAATTTATTCAGCTTTTTTTAATTCTGGCCTTTTCAGCACCACCTTTGTGCTTTTTAATTGTCCGTTTTTAATCTCTCACATATCTCTTAACAAATGATTTTGCTCGTGAGCAAGGTGCTGCTGTAGGAAAGTCGAATGATAATTACTTTATCATTACCCTACATGCTGCATTCTGCTCATAGGGTTGCGTGAAAATAAATAAAAAGAGTGGAGCTGCAGTAAAATAATGAATAAAAAGAGGCTATGGTAAATTAAGTAAATAAATAAATACATTTTAAAAAGTGCAACTGCTGACAGTGCTGGCAGCTAGGTTCACTGGCCCTTGCGGCCAAAAAACGAACCGGCCCACCGGGAATACTTCCGGTCCTCCCGATTAGCCAATTCAGGCCTGAGCACAGATGTGTTAGTTCGTGGGTTTGGCATGTGTTGTATTAATGTTCCCTTGCACCATGTACATGTGAAGTCAGATCTGATTAATGGACTTGTTACTTTGGGAGTGGCGACGTGGACCTTCTTACAGCAAGAAGGTCGCTGGTTCAAGCCTCGACTGGGTCAGTTGGCATTTCTGTGTGGAGTTTGCATGTTCTTCCCGTGTTTGTGTGGGTTTCCTCCAGGTGCTCCGGTTTCACCCACAAGTCCAAAGGCACGTGGTACAGGTGAATTGGGTGAGCTAAAATTGTCCTCAGTGTATATGTGTGAATGAGAGTGTATGTGTGTTCCCCAGAGATGACTTGCAGCTGGAAGGGCATCCGCTACGTAAAACATATGCTGGATAAGTTGGCGGTTCATTCCGCTGTGGTGACCCCTGGATTAATAAAGGGACTAAGCCGAAAAGAAAATGAATGAATGTACTTTGGGGGTTTGTGCACAGCTGCAAGTAGATGGGGTTGATCTCATTTTAGGTAATGACTTAGCAGGTGGCCAAGTATTTCCTAGACCTATAGTTGTACATGAACCACTCACAATTGAAACACCTGAACTTGACCCACAAATCACTTCTGTATTTCCTGTTAGCTGTAACCTGTGCCCAATCTCAGAAGTTCAAAGATGTACCTGATCTCTCTGACACCGTGTTATTCTCTCCACTAGTGAATGTGACCGAAACTGAGCCCAAGGTTGTAGCAGAGGAAAGTGTGTCATCTCTGGTAATAAGTCTTTCTTCTAAGCTGGGTAGGTCTGAGTTAGCTGCTGCACAATATTTTGATCCTTCCTTGGCTACTTGTAGAGATTGTGTTGTTAACATTAGTCAAGTACCCAACATTATGATTGCGTATTTTTGGGAAGATGGAATACTCATGCGTAAATGGAAACCTCTGCGCACTAGCGAAACGTGGCAAGAAGTTCGCCAGATTGTTCTGCCTGCTGTTTATTAGTCTCTATGTACTACAGTTAACTCATGAGAATGTTTTATCAGGACATCTAGGAGTAACAAAAACTTTCCATCATATTATGCGATTTCTTCTGGCCTGGGTTGAAATCTGATGTTTCTATGCATCTCCGCTCCTGTCATATTAGTCAGTTAGTGGGAAAACCAAATCAGACCATACCAGTTGCCCCTTTAAAACCTTTTTCTGTGATTTCACTATTTGAAAAAGACTTATTGTAGACTGCGTTGGGCCCCTTTCAAAGTCATAATATCTTAACTATCATGTGTACTGCTACTCGCTATCCAGAAGCAATTCCTCTGCACACAATTAAGGCAAAATGAATGGTGCAAGAAATTATACATTTCTGCTTTGTGTTTGGTCTTCCAAAGACAATCCAGTCAGATCAGGGTATTAATTTTACTTCGAATGTGTTTACGCAATGTTGAATAAGATGGGTATCTAACATCAGCTAGCCAATGGATATCATTCAGACTCTCAGGGTGCCTTAGAAAAATTCCACCAGACTCTCTCAAATCAATGTTGCAAAACGTTTTGTGCAGAAACTGATAGAGATGTGGTAAAAGTCTTACCACTTATGATGGTTGTTTTTCGAGAATGTGTTCAGGAGTCAATTGGATTCATTCCAGCTGAGTTAGTCTTTGGCAATTCAGTGAGAGGCCCACTTAGTTTACTGAGTGAACAGTTGCTCTCCAGGAACTTACAACCGAAACCTGTACTTGAGTATGTGACTACTTTTAAAGAGTGTCTTCATCAAGCTTGTAATTTGGCTCAGACTCATCTGGCAGAGTCCCAAGCAAAGATGAAGATGCATTTTAATCAAAAAAGTTTCAGCCAGGTGAAACCGTATGACTTCTGCTTCCTTTACATGTACAATTATGTTGTAATACCACAACGTAAGAGTAGAGTATGCCATGTGAACATGCTGAAGTCATAGATTGCTCGCAGTGAAAATGCTGAGGTGCCTGCTGTTAAATCTGTGTCCACAGCAGTTGTTCTGTCTGCTGACTGTTCAGAGGAGGATGGATTGGTAGCAACAGAAATCCAAATCACTAACAGTTAGGAAGAACATCTTAATCAGTTGAATGTTGTTTTTAAGAGGTTGAGTGAGGCCTCTTTGACCCTAAACTTGACTTAACGTGAGTTGAGTTCTTCAAAGCTACTGTAACATACTTGGGCAAACGTGTTGGTCAAGGGCAAGTGACGCCTGTGGATGCAAAAATAGCTGCCATTACTGAATTACCTACACCCACTAGAAAACGGGAATTGCATTGTTTCTTAGGGATGAGCGGCTATTGCTAAAGCTTTTGTAAACACTTTGCTGACATTGTCTCTCCTCTCACTGATCTTTTGAGCACATCTAGGAAGTTTGTATGGATGCCTGGATGCATGAAAGCATTCAATGCTGCAAAGGAACACCTCTGCATTGATTCTTGCTGCACCAAACTAGGTGGTTATAATCTTTAGTGATGGGGTGTTACATCATGAGACGTATCTTTGGTCGGCACAATGTGCTTTATTGTTGTTTTTCCCTCTCTCTGTCTGTGTCTCTCTCTGATTTAGCTGAAGTAGCTAATTTGTGTTGAGGCTGTTGAAGTAGAACATTTACTGTTAATGATCTTTCTAATAACATTTAGCAATTCACCCAAAGAGAAGTGAGTTTGGTTGATTTGTTGATTTATCTTTATTTTGAGGGTTAACTAGGAAGGTGGGTGCCTTTTTTTTTTTAGTTAATATTTTTCTCCTGGTTATGCCAGTAAAGCGAGTTAGTTTATGTTGATGTATTTTTGTTTCTTTCTCTTTTCAGATTAGGCAGAGGTTTTCTTTGAAGTAAGCTCTATTTTGTTTGTTATTTTGGCCTTGCCCCTTCTGAATTAAAACCCTGTTTTCTTTGTTTGTTATATTTATCTTCTGTAAATAAACTTCTCTTTTTCTTGATTTGACCTTGGGGTTTTAAATCATTAGCCATTCTGATTGAGGAGATGAGAGTTGTTTTTCTATCCTTTGCACATCACCCATCACCAATCATTTATTTTCTGTTACGGTCATGCCCCTAGACTAACTAAGATCGTAACAATTTTTGGTTGTCAATGAGCTGGACTCTGAGTGTGTGTCAATGAGTGTGTGTCTGCTCTGGGGACTTAATGATGCAGACACCGATAACTGAGTCGACACCTGTGATCACCAGAATAACCTTGATCAAATGCAATTTTGGTCAAAGACCAATAATCAGAAGGTCAGACCACATTATTACTGTACAGAACAGGAAGCGGATCCCTTGAAGCTATCGGCCTCATGACTGGTTGATCTTCACTTAAGTGTCATCAGAACCACTATCCTGATTAAGTTAAGTCAAGACAAATGGGTAATTGATCACGAGAACCCTTTTTAACAAACAGCTTGTGTTTGCCCTCAGGAAATTGAGTTTTCAACCCCCATGCAAGAACAATTGACATATTTTGGTCTAAAAGTGAGAACCAAAATACTCTCTAAAATTTATAAACTCTCACCAAACATTTAAATTCATCAGATCATCCTCAAAACAATGATAGCGGACTTTTAAAGAAATGTTATTTTATTGCTCTTGTATGACACCTGAATCCTGTATATGTTAACAATGTATTAATCATTATGCTTTGATTTATTACAAATGTACCATTATGTATATCTAATTGAAATAAATGAGTGAAACCCTTTCCCTTTCTTTAATTTATTTTAATTATAGATAAGTAAAATGTATCATGTTCACATTATAAAGGTATGCTTTTAAACTATATTTTTAAGCACCATGGCTCATATGAGTGAGTCACATCAATGCTGCATGTGCTGGCATGTGATAGTCACACAGTTCCATGGACAATACCTTATTGGTCCAGCTCTATTTGTGGTCGGAAACCTTGATGGTTAAAAACCCATCACCTCAAAACTCTCTGCAGTGGAGTAGTACCAGAGCAGAAGCACAAGTAACCACCAGTAGCAAGAGCAACTGTTGAGGAGTTGAGTTGCTGTGTTTCCAGGACAACTCTTCTCCGGGTCAGAGTCCTGCCAGACTCAGACACTAAAATGGGATGAGACTAGGCTCAAACTCCTCATCTTCTTTTTACTCTTCCTTCTTTTCTTTTCGTCTAGAGTCAAAAGTTGCAACGCAAAACCAGTCAACATGACCACAGTCTCTTGCCACCTCAAACTTGAACTACTGGACTTTGCTCCATCAGCAGCCTCAGATACATCACTTCAACGCTGAACCAACCACCAAGGAACTCACATGGAAATCCAGCTCCACAGAGGGATTCACCACAGCACAGGAACACAAGTACATCTCCAGATCCATTACTGAACTGGTGTATGATCTGCTAATCATGTTAAATGATAGATAACCCTGCCTAAGAAACAGTAAAGGTGCAGTATGCGATTGTCTTCATAAACATTTTTTGTTGTGCTGGTTGAAAGTCTCTTTACATTCATTTAGTAATAATTAAAGTAAATGATCTAAATGTATTTATATGTATTTTTATATTTTGGGTAAGGCATAAGACTAAAAAATGTTCATCCAATTAAATATTGTCGGGCTGACATTTCCCATAATTCTGATAAGTAGTCCAAACTGTCTGTCAGCAAATGTAGATTTGTACAACTGCGCACCCGTTCACGCAGATCCGCCATTTGCGCATACACGTGCACTGTGAACAGGCTCACATGATCCCATCCACATCAATAGGATGGCCATTGAGCCTGTCTCATCCTTCAAGTTTCTGGTGACCCACATCTCAAAGAACCTGTCCTGGACCACCAACACCTCCAGCCTGGTCATGAAGGTGTACCAGTGCCTCTTTTTCTTAAGCAAACTTAAGAAGAACCAGCTGTTATCAGCCATCTTGGTGAACTTCTATCGTTTTCTATCCTGCTTTCAGTGACAGACTTTTTACACACAACCTCCTGTGTGGATCACCAAGACAAAGAGATGACAGCTACCAGTCACACTGTGCAGGCTTTGGTCACCAAGGCTTCAAAGCTCACTACCCATCTGTAGTGTCTTCAAAGCGACAGTGTCCAGCAGCTCGCTGTGCCTAATTCATCAGTTGTTCCAATTTTCAGAACCTTGCCTTCTACCCCCAGCATTCTACTTCGGGGAGCTGAAACTATGCTTTTCATTTCTGGCTAAATGATAGTGTTTGTTATGACACTGCTCACAGGAAAAGTAGCCCATAGAGCACATGTGTCAAAGCCAGTTCCTGAAGGGCCGGAGCTCTGCACAGTTTAGTTCCAACCCCAATTAAACACACCTGATCAAACTAATTGAGTGCTTTAGGCTTGTTTGATACCTACAGATAGGTGTGTTGAAGCAGGGCTGGAACTAAACTCTGCAGGGCTCCGGCCCTCCAGGAATTGACTTTGACACCCCTGCCATAGAGGAACTATGGTGTGGGAACAAGACTTCTGTGTTCTTCCTCCTTCACATCATTTTCTGAGGAGACCATGAAGGCATTTGATTGAGTAGTGTCTGGCAGAGAGATGGTGCAGCTTCTCACAGGGCTATGGCAGGGGGCTCAGACTTTCGCAGACTACACCATTTAGTTCCACACCCTGACATCACAGTGCCAGTGGAATACAGGGGCATAGTGGAACATGTTTCTTCATGGCCTGGCTGATCTCATAAAGAACTGGATTTTTGTGGAGAAAAAGTGGAGACTCTACTAGGGTTGTGACAATGAGGAAATTTCCCCACCGGTTAATCGACATGTGACAACACCAGTAATACCGGTATCACCGTGGGGGTGGGGCTTTCCTCTTTACCTGTTTTTTTTTCTGCTTTTAAATAGCTTATAAATGCGTGTGTATTACACTTTCAGTTTTGCGGGAATTGCCAATTCGGCATCAACTGTTTGAATGGACGACAACGAAACTACAAAAAAAAAAAAATCACTGTTAATAAACACAGAACTTTTATTAACATAACGGGAAAGAACTGTGGAAGTTGGAACCAAACAAATAACATCCATTGAACGTTTATTAGCCTATTTTAGAATGTTTTTTAAAATGAATAAGAAAATAAAATAGAAAGATAAATAATTAAATTGCACAAAGTTTAAATAAGATTAAACAAATGAACAAGAAACAAATATAAAAAAAACTTCCAAAATTACATTATAGGCTACAAAAATGACAAGTAAGCAATCTTTAAAAAAATAAATAAATAAACAAAAACACTGTAAATTGACATGTATTAACAGTCTACATGTTCTTTGCCAGGAACCCCAACATGTTGACCATCTCTGGCTTAAGATGGGATCTTGTGGGGCTCACTATGTTCCCCATCGTGCTGAATACTCTCTCGGATGCGTAGCTTGTTGCGCACACGCAAAGATACTTTTTGGCTACCTTTGCCAACAGGGGTAACCTACTTTGGTTGTCTTTCCACCAGGCCAGAGGATCCTGATCTGCGTTAATGGGGGATTCCTGAGCATAGATAGATATTTCCGACACCACCTTTTCTGGAGTAGTTAAATTTCCTGTCATAGTGTCTGGTTTTCTTTTTAATAAACTGGCCAACGTTTTTTTTCTTTTGGGCTGTGAGTCGACCACAATGTCGGCTTCCTCTTCATTTTGTTCTCCCTCTTCTCTCATGGAGTGCACTGACTGCGCTTTTCTATCGAGGATGACCGCTTCTTCCACTATCATCTTCTTGATCTCTTCGACATTCGGGTCGTAGTCACCTCTGTAGCGCGGGTCCAGGAATGTTGTCTTGCGCATAAGCTGCTGGCTTGCTATTGGCAGAGCTTCATATTTCTCGTCAAAAATGGACATGATGCCGGCTTTAAGGTTGGCTGTCAGTTGGCTGTCATCATCCGATGAGGCCAACGTGTCTTCTTTAATGAGACGTAGCACAGTGAGAAGAGATTACGAGGTTACGTAATTCTCTCCAGACAGAATGTCGGTAAACTCACTTACTGGCTTTAACGCTTTGTTCAGCGATTGCAACACATCCTTGTCTTGCCATGTGATGCTCCCATTAACTTTACGATCTTCAGCAAGAACTCGATTGATGGCCGTCCTCTGCTCTAGCATCCTATCAATCATTTTTTGCTTAGAGCCCCAGCGAGTTGCACAGTCCTCAAGGAGAAAATAAATGAATTATTATTATTGTTATTATTACCACCAATGATAATAAAATAACATAAGATGTGATATTAAACACGAAAAAATCTCTAACTTTCTCTTAAGCCCCGGTCAGATCCCACTATTTTTATTGTTGGTTACAAAAGTCACTGTCAGATTATGCGATTTTTATTTTACTTAATAAAATCTTGACTTGTCGTGGGTAACAAATGTGCCAGACCACATGTACCTTCACGATCAGTCATCCCGTGACATTTACGCCGAGGGTTATTTCCCAAAGCAGTCACGAGTGTTGCTATAACAATATTCCTTATCTCAATTTCACATTTTTTAATCTTATTTCAATCTCAATACACACTGATGCTTGCAGACAACTAACAACTACATTATTTCAAGGCATTCGTTATGACATTGATAGGATCAAACTTTTTTGTTTCTTTTTTAATATTAATATATTTTCTTTGAAATCTAAATGTATATTTTTTGCCAATGTTGCTATTAAACACTCCCTTGCCTGAATATGAAATGAAAACACATCAGCAGCAGTGAAGCATTAATTAAATCATTATTTTCCACGGAGCAAAACAAATCATCACCGCATAGTTGGACGGGCACAAACAAAAATATAATTCGTATATGTTTCTAGGAAAAAATATATTTTTGAAACGAATTTCGTTTGCTATAATTTGTATCTTAATTGTTATGTATTTTTTGTTGGTTAGTTAACTACTTGATAAAAAAGAATAACGAATAACCTTTGAAGTGAAGTGCTTCAAAACACGTCCGCTATAGGCTATGCTTCAGCGCCAAAACATGAGTTGCCGTGAGATTGTGCTGGGTTTGTTAAATAAAATAGTAATCTAGCCTAAATAAAATTAAAGTTAAATATTCACAGTTTCAGAGAAGCCTATATTAAACTGTTTTCACTGTTAATTACACATCTGTATAAGCAGCCCTGTTGGAAGGATGAGAGCAGTGACGTCTGCGGAGGGGGCGCGAATTAATGGCGCTTATTTATTTGTTTTTTAAATCATTTAAATAAATAAAAATGAGGATAATAAAGACTTTTTATAAGAACTAAAAATAAACTTAAATTAAACTTAGACACTGCTAGGTTCAGGTTGTGACCAAAGCAGCTTAACCAGGGCCAGCCTAAATTACGAACAGCCGCTTTAATGTTGCTTCCATTGTCAGTCGTGACACAAGACACACTATCCTCTTTTAATCCCCAGTCATGCAGAGCCTCATCCAAGGCATTGGCCAAGTTAGCAGCAGTGTGGTCCTGTGGCAAAAAACTTGTTTGGAGGCATTTTGACACCAGTGTCCATTCCATGTCAATGAAATGTAAAGTTAGTGACATAAGGTGTCATTTTTGTACTCGACCACATATCTGTTGTAAGTGAAAAATACTCGACTGTGGTAGAAATTACCTGTTGCAGCTCACTACGGATGCGATTGTAGGCACGTGGGATAGCTGTTTTGGAGCAATATGTACATCCAGGCAATTCATACTGGCTGTCGAGTGTGGGAACGAGGTCTTTGAAAGACTGTTTTTCAACCGTATTGAAAGACACCATTTCTTTGCAGAGATACTTGGTCACTGCATCAGTGCATTTGTTCCACCTCACACTTTCCTTCTTATATTTTGTGCATCGCTTAAATGCATGACTAATCGATGGCTGCACCTGTTCGTCTGTTTTTTGCGGTCGATTTTTTTACTGCATTGCCCATTTTGGCAGCCTCATTCTTGTGGCGCGCTTGAAGGTGCGTGTATAAATTAGTTGTGTTTCCTCCAGATGCTGCCACTTTTGTCAGGCAAAGTTTGCATATTGCCTCATTAACGTTTTTAGGTTCTCTTTTTGCATTTGGTTTGAACCCAAAATATTGCCAAACAGGCGCTTTTGCATTGCGTTTTGACACCAAATCGTCCGCCATTCTCTTTTTGTAAATCCGACTTCTCTCGTTCCCCTCACGTGTGGGGAGTCAACGGATCTTTCAAGAACTGAACAAATCACACACCACATTATTCTTAGAAGATTGAACGGTGCCTACGTGTCTGAGCTATGATTTCAATTTCAAAGCAACCCACAGGCACGCAGCAAGGCAATCCACAGGACCACTTGCCAGTTGCGATCACAAACACGTGCTAATTAACTTTAGCTTTTGGTTCACACCGCGACCTGCTTCTGCGAGGGAATAAACATCCCTAGAAATGTGGACACACAAACGATCCAAAGTTTAAACAGACATTCAAGAGAAACTGTGTTTATTTGAGTAATGTATGCTTATTTTACGTTTCTGTAGGTTTTTGTGTGTACATGTTACATGTGTTTAACGTAACCATTATGAAGAGGAAATAAGTTAAAGCCGCTGCTTTTGCATGAAATCTACAGAACGTTTGTGAAACATTCCATATTTGGTCTTGATCGAAAGCTTGAAATGTGTCAAATGCATTGGTTTATATGAAGAAACCATGCTAGTAAAATTGTCCATGTTATAAAACTTTATTTTAATAGCTTCCGATTAAAGGCAGGTAATGCATGATTCTCACAGGAAGGGCTAAGCCAACCTCCTGGCCACATTCCTTACATAGTAATAAATGAAACATGACGCATTGCAGCTATGTTTAGATTTTAATTATAATGCATGCTCTCATATTAAGTAAATTATTTAGAATTATATTTTCCATTTAATTCAAATAAATATTTAATAAAAAAACGAATACTTTAAAAACAAATGTGGGGACGGTGTCACGGTGGAAAAGTGATGTCACCGGTGTTGCGTCTTAAAACCGGTAACACCGTCAACACCGTCTATCGTGGCAAGCCTAGACTCTACTGCAGCTGAGAAACCAGCGGACACAACACCTACAGCTCACACATGAGCACATGATGGGAAAATTCCTTCTGGTGGTTAATGTGGTTCCAGGGGATACTAGACACACCCCTCTCTGAATCTGATCTAGATCTGGGCAGATCTAGACTCACTGTAGGAGAAGCATAGATGCCACAGCAAGAGTTTGTGTCTGTACTGCAAAGGTGCTGGCTTCATCATGGCTTACTGTCCAGTAAAAATTAAAGTCAGTAGGTAAAAGTTGTTTACAAATGGGCTATTATTGAACAAACTCTCTTTCATGGCTACTCTCCTGGAAGTCAGGTTGGAGTTGGCTGCTGAGATATTTAACACCTAAGCTTTTAATGACTCTGGGGCTGAGAGTAATTTTATTGACTTAATTGACTTCCTATGCTCCCCCTCTCTCAACGTATTGCTGTCCAGGCTCTTAGTGGCCTGCCTCTTTCTTCCATCCTTCGTTTCTTCCTTCAATGTGATAGACTGGTCAACCCCCCAGTTTCTGGGCTTTGCCAATTTTACAGGCATTTCATTCATAAATTAACTAATTGACTACCTTAACCTCCTCACCAAGACACCATTCAGGTGGACCAGAGCAAAAAAAATCTGTTTGCCCAAATGAAAGGCTGCTTTTTTTGAACTTCCATTCTCATTGACCCTGATTTAGCCTTGTAAATTGTGGTGGAGATTGATGCTTCAGAGTTGAGGGGTTAGTGCCATCCTGTCACAGCATTCTTTCTTGGATGTCAAGATGCATCCCTGTGCGCATCTTTCACATATACATCACTTGTTTAACATTTCATGTAATTGTGACATTAGTAATAGAAAGCTCCTGACAGTTAAGCTTGCTTTGGAAGAGTGTCATCATTGATTAAAGAGTTTGAGGGTTCTCTTTGTTGTTTGGATCAACCACAAGAATTTTGGAAGATTTTCCACCTTGTATCAACCTGGTTCTAAGAACATTGTATTTTGTATCATTGTATCTAGTTCACATTGTCTCCAGAACCCATACCATGTAGAATTTTCTTTGTCTCACAGTCAAATGAGAAATCAAGTTCTCACATGAGAAATCAAGGGTCTACACCATCTCAGAAGGGGTAACACCCTACCCACAATCCCACAGTGTTAGTTATTTGTGCCTGAGGACTTATGGCTCAACATCATTCAATGGGGTCATTTTTCCAAGGCGGCTTTGGTAATTGACCATGTCTTTTGTATTCATGGACTCCTGATGAATGTGGTCTCTGATAGGGGGTCCTAATTAGTCTCCAGATTTGGAGAGAGTTGTAATATTTGTTTGGGGTCACTGTTAGTGTTTCATCTGGGTTCGTCTGCTAACCACTTAGCCTCTGTGTTGCCCTATTGGCCCATTTACTGTAAGCAAAATCATTTTTCCAGTGGCAGTCTGCTTCATGCTTTCTCCAGCATACAGGAGGTTTCATCCTGTATTTTACATTTCCAAATGATTGGCCATTTTGTCATTAATCCACCTGGACTCTGGGTGAAGGGAATAAGAATTCCAGCACATGATGGACTGGGAGAGTTTCAGTCAACAAAAGTGTTGGGTGCCTACAAGGGACATGTTGGACCACTCGCTCTTTTAATTATTTCAATCACCAGGTAGGCTCTTCTGGGAGCGAGGTGGAGGCAGATCTGTGTGGTCTTTCTGTATATGTATGTGTAGGGACCCCCTAAAATATCAGATTATAATGTTTTTATGTTTCTTTTTAACTGCATATAAATATTGAATCCAGCATTGTTTGTTTTTTGTAATTTTAAGACAACATGTTTTAGAGAGTGTATTGCTGGTCAGCAACTGCTTCCTCAAGCTTAAGTCATAAGTTAAGGCCAAAGTGAAAATTAATGTGAATCACGCTCGTTTTTGTGTTAAGTCATTGAATCACATGAAGGTTCTAGTGGTCACTCTGGGGTCTTTAAAAGGGTAGAAGAAGAATGTTTGGGGTGTAAATATGTGACATGCTGAGCTGCTTGCTGTTTAGATCTGAAGCTAATAAATCTTCTTGAACTTGAAATCTTCTTTACTCTTCATGCTTGAGCAAACATCATAAAATTGGAGACGATGATGCCACTAAACATGATCTGAATTTAAGCTGAAGATGGCTGCAGTTGCCTCAAGAGTTCACACTTAGCTGATGATCAATAAAGCGTAATTGGCATGCTGTCCAGAGAGAGAGCCCTGAGCTCGTAATATCCTCAAGCCCTGGGCTCCCTCCCTTTAGAAGGGTGAGAGGGGAGTTCGAGCTCAGGAAGATCTCAAGGACTCCCCTGCTTGTCGCCGTGTGAGAACTGTAAACTAAGGTTGTCTTAGGTGATAATTTGGTTTAGTCGATTGGCTATGGTGTATGTTTTGGATGGTGGGAGGAAACTGGGGAACCCAGGGGAAACCCACGCGAACACGGGGAGACATGCAAACTCTGCACAGAAACGCCAACTGGCCCGATAGAAGGTTGAACCGCCATGTCGCCCTATAGGAAAAAAGGGTGGAAGTAGGGGTGGAAGGGGCGAACTTCAAGAAGACAATAACTGGAGTGAAAATCTCTTGTTATTTATAATGTGTCCGTAATCATCTAATAGGGCAGATTACGGAGCTAATGAGGTGCCAGCCATGTTGATCATAAGCACGTGATCCTCTCGAATTTAGTTTATAAATAAACCGCACTTCAAGAGTTCACACTTGTTCACACTGATGATCAGTAAACCGTAATTGGCATGCTGTCCCGGGAGAAAGCCCAGAGCTCATAATATCCTCTAGCCCGGGGGTCCCTCCCGTTATAAGGGCGAGAGGGGAGTTTGAGCTCAGGAAGGTCTCGAGAACTCCCCAAAATGCTTTTAGCTTGGAACAGCAGCCACGTATTGAAGTGCCCCCCAAAAGGTGAGAGGTCAATGCTATATCTGGCTGCTGGATATGAATTGAAGGGAGATAGGCTCCTGCTGGAGCAAAGTTATAACAGGCTCTTAGGAATCTGAGGTTGGTTTGGGAGGGGCTGGTTGACTCGAGGAAGCCAGATTCAGGGAAGCTTCTGCGGGGTAGGAGCTGGGTGGGCGTGAGACGGGGTAGGTTGGGAGTTAAGGACTCCTGCAGGAGAGGGGTGAAGAAGCAGGGGGAGGGGTGACTCCATGGGAGTCAGGTTCAGGGGGGCTCTGAGGGGGTTAGGGTTGGGGAGTGGTACCTAGCGGAAGGAAGGAGAGTAGCTGATGAACTTGATGCTAGAAATAGGAAAAGTAGCGGAGTAATTCGACGCTAAAAGTAGAAAAGTAGCGGAGGATCTCAACGCTGGGAAAGGGGTAGGGAGTGGGAAGGGTAGAGGGGTTGTAAGAGAGGGTGGAGAAAAGATCGGAAGCATTTGACGCTGGAAGGAAGGGAAGAAGATGCGGAGGGACTCAACGCTGGGAAAGAGAGAACATGAGATGCAGAGGAACTTGACACTTGAAAGGTAAAGAAAGATATATCTATTGGCCGGGGCGAAGTATTGTCTGAGAAACTTGGAGCTCTGGGGGCGACTCTGTGGGAGTTAGAGCTGTGGGGTTGGGGTTTACAGGAGTCTGGGAAGGGAGGAGGTGGTGGACACCCCTGTGGGAGGTTGACTGTGCGGGACTCCGGGAGTGATGGCTTATGTGAAAAGAAGAAAGAGTAGCATAGGAACTCAACGCTGAAAGAGGAAAGTAGCAGAGTGACTCGACACTGAAGGAAGAAAGTAGAGGAGAAACTTGACGCTGGAAGGAGGGTTTGGGAGTTAGAGGTGGGAAAGGGGAGAGGAGTTGAAAGAGAGGGGGTGGAGGAAAGAGTGGAAGCATTCAACGCTACAAGGAAGGGAAGGAGATGCGGAGAAACTCGATGCTAGAGAATATAGAACAGGAGATGCGGAGGAACTCAACGATAGAAAAGCAAGAAAGATGGATATTGGCCAGAGTGAGAGAGGGAGGGGGGTAATTGATTGACTCCAGGTGAGTCAGAGCTTGGGGGCGGTGAGGCTTAGGCTGAAAAGATGAGTAGCGAAAGAACTCGACGCTAGAAGGAACTGGATCTGATTTAGGAGAGCCCGTTGTGGGCTGCTGTAGTACTGCTCAGATTCTGAAAGAATGGCTGGAGAATGAATCTGGAGGAAAGCCTAATAAGCGTAGTATTTCTTTGAGGTGTTTTTGGCACCTAAATAGAGTTACTGGACGGTTAGCGTCATCAGTAAAAAGTGGGGAGGAAGAGTTGGGGTCTTGGGATTTCCTCAGCTGAGGACTGCTAGGTTGGTTTGAAATGGGAGTGTGGGAGAGGGGAGGTCAAACATGTAAATAGTGGCCGTGGTCTGTTTTACTCTGCTTGATAAAGAAAGAGGTGGTTTCTTTATCCTGCAAAGTTAAATCGGAGATGTTGGGGTGGATGGAGGGGTTGAATTTGAATGTGATTATGAATTCTGAGCATCTAAGAAAGCCGTAAAGGCTAGAGTGAACATGGTGTCGTGAGTGCAAGCTGTGTTGACAGACTAATAGCCTAAGCGTAGTGCAAGTATACATTTGGAGAGGATGTAACGTGTAATGGAGGCTAAGCGGGGCATATCTGCAGTTGCAGAGGTGTAATAAAAGTTTATAATAACAGGTAAATAAGCTTCCGCGGAGGTGTTTAAACTGCTGTGGCAGTGCTAGGGAGTGTGTCAATAGTGATATGTTACATGGAAGTGTATGTGAGCTCAGGCAAAGCGACACTGCTGCGGCAGTGGTGCAGAGGGGAAATGAAGCTCAGCGTAGCTTCTCTACTGTTGCAGAGGTGCAGTGGAAGTCAATATCGGAAGGCTAGTACGCTTCCACGGAGGTGTTTTAACTGCTGTGGAGTGTGTCGGTAGTGAATGGCTAAATGGAAGTGTGTGTGAGCTCAGGCAGAGCTTCACTGCTGTGGCAGTGGTGCAGAGGGAGAATAAGTCTCGGCTGAGCGTATCTGCTGTTGCAGAGGTGTGGTGGTAGTCAGTATTGAAGCGTTATGAGTGCCCCCGTAAGAATGTCATTGAGTTGTAGTGGTGCTATGGTGAGTGTAGCTCAGCGGAGCGCCTCTGTTGTTGCATAGGTGCAGTAATAGTTAGTATTGGAGAGTTTTGAGTGCTCCCGCAGGAATGTTAAATACTGTCAGTAGTGATATGTAGAGATGAAAGTGAATAAGGGCTTAGCTAGAGCGTCACTGCAGTTGCAGTGGTGCTGTGGGTGAGTGTAGCTCAGCGGATTGTCTTTGCTGCTGCAGAGGTACAGAGGGTCAGTATGGAGGCGATGTGCACTCCGCGAAAGCATTTACTGCTGTATTAGTCCGGGGCAGTATGACGATAGTAGTATTGGACATATATGTGTATATGAGCTCGTTTAGAGCGTCACTGCTGCAGCAATTGAAACTTGGGGAGACCCCTAAATGAGTCGGAGCTCTGGTGAACGAGAGTGAATGGACGTATGGGATTGTTCAAGTTGTGCATATACCTAGAACCGCATCTGAAATGTTTGGAATGTGCGAGTGGGGGAGGTGATGTCAAAAATTTAAATAGAATGTACTTTGCGGAATTGATCTGTTTTGCTTTGCTTAATAAAGAAAGATAGAGTTTCTTCATCTTGCAAAGTTAGATCAGATATGGTGAGGTGGATTGTGGGATTGAAATTGATGTTAGTTCAGAGCATCTAAAAATCCAAAAAGGCTAGTGTGAATATGGCATCGTGGGTGTGGGCTGTGTGAGCGGAAATGTATTCTTTGTGTAGAGTGTAAATGTATTTGGAATGGATGTGGAGTGTAATAGGTTGAATGAAGGTCAGCTTCTGGGGCCGGCTGTCATGATCTCTAAAATGACAAACGAGAGAGAATCAGAAATGAAATCTTACAACATGGTACATGTACAGCAGACATAATAAATTGTTTTAGCTGATATCCATGCAAGGCGTCTTAATAAGGGCATGGGCAACTGTGAATGAAAGCGCCTTTTGTTAATGCATGATACGATAGCTTCGTTGTCGCAGTGTGCGAGGATGTTAGAGGTGGGCGTTCGTCCCACCACGAGATGGCAGATGGATGGAGAGCTGAGGATATGGGGTGTGGCTTGTCTGGCAGTCATGGAAGTACCTCTTGAAGACTGAGTAGGTGAAGTGGAGTTACTGCGGATGGACTACTAGGAGAGCAGTGAGAGTTCGGCTTTGATGCAATGGCTTGGATCGTCGGCGTCTTGAGAGTTTAGTTGGAGTTTGTGGACTGTGTTGTGTGAGGCAGTTTGAAGTAGAAGGTGGAAGAGCTGGTGGGCTGGCGTTTTGCAGGAATTCAAGCTGGCGAGGCTGCGGCTGAATTCTCAGGGAGAGCGGGGCTCTGGCTGAAGTTGTTGTTTGTTTGTTCTTCCGTATCGATAGGTTAAATGGTGCGATGCTGGAGCATTTTGTAGCAGGAAGCATTTTTCAAGACGAAGATAACTGGAGTGAAAAGCTCTGGTTATTTATAATGTGTCCGTAATTATCTAGTAGGGCAGATTATGAAGCTATTGAGGTTCCAGCCATGTTGATCATAAGCACGTGATCCTCTCAAAATTAGTTTATAAATAAACCGCACTTCATTTGCTACACCATTCCTGGTGAGCCTTCAACACTTTTTGATGTTTGGCTGAAGATGTTCAAGAATTACTTACTGGTTGTGTAAGAATTACTATCTGGAGATGAATGACCTGCTGAAAGGAAGAGAGCTTTATTACTGCACTGTCTGGGGACACAATGTCAGAGATTATTTTACACTTTGCCAAATCAATGAGAGACTATGGAGGAAGCTATTAAGACGTTAAACATTTTTTTATTCCTTAAAGGAATGTAATTGCAGAACGGCATGATTTTAGAAAACAAACTCAAGTATCTGGTGAAACTGTTTTACAGTATGTAACTTTGAGATTTAGCAGCCACATGTAAGTTTGGATCAAATCTTAATGAAATGCTACGTGATCAATTAGTGGAAAATGTGACCAGCAATCAAATTAGAGAGAGACTGGTGTTGAAGACATCACCATATCAGACCAGACTTTAGTGCCTGTCTAAGCGATTTAAGTTATCTGCATCTACTAAGCCTTTAATGTCTTCGAAACATTTAGGACTTCTAAAACTGCTGATGTGACTTAATCAGTTCGTGCATGTTATTGCTGTGGGTCCACAGAACATCTCGCAAATGATCCTAGATCATTTATCATCATCCCCAGCTACTGCAGAAAAGTGCCATAATTGTCAAAAGATGGTACATTTTTTCAAGAGTAAGCCGCTTCCAACAAACGTGTGCGGTTCATGAAATTTAGTTGCCTGAACTTTAGATTTTGTACATGCAAAATGTGCTAACTAAAAAGATAAAGTGTACTCTGCACTGTAAAAAAAATTATGTCTAGGCACAGTAAATATAGCTCATTAAAATAAACAGATTTTACATAAGTTTAGTTTTTCCACATTCCTTAATTTTAAACTACAATAATTACATAACATATTGGTTGCACGGTTTACTTTAATAATGAAAAACAACTAGGAATTTTTTGTCAAGTTTGCAATAATTTGAAGTTTAGTCAGTTTAACACAATATTTTAGGATCCATCAGATAACGTGACGTACCACGTGAACTGTAACCAGGGATAGACGCTGACAACAGGATGCGGATCCAAATGCAGGATTTATTAAAGAGGTGGTCAAATGAGGACAATCCAGAGTTGTAGTCGATATAGCAGGCAAAAGGTCACAAGGATGGCAGCAGACAGGGAGAAACAGATTATCAAGGCGAGGGTCAAAAACACGGCAGGAACAAAAACAAGGAAACGCTTTGAATTGATACTGATAACAGGTAACAAGACTCGGCAACTGGAGAGTGTGTGTTTGCTGTTTATATACTGTGTGTAATCAGTCTTGATCAGTCTGGCAGCTCTGCCGGCGGCGACTCTGGCAGCTCTGTCGGCGGCGACTCTGGCAGCTCTGCCGGCGGCGACTCTGGCAGCTCTGGCAGTGACTGAGGATCTGGCAGCTCTGGCCGTGACTGAGGATCTGGCAGCTCTGGCCGTGACTGAGGATCTGGCAGCTCTGGCCGTGACTGAGGATCTGGCAGCTCTGGTGTTGACATTTCAGGAACAGGAACTTGGACTGTAACTATAACAGGAACAGACTCAGAACAGGAAGCCATCTTGTGAGCTGGGGAAATGGATGTGGCCATCTTGTGAACTGGGGAACTGGAGACAGTTATATTGTGAGCTGGATGACTGGAGGCGGCCATCTTGTGAGCTGGAGGACTGAAGGCGGCCATCTTGTGAATTGGGGAACTGGAGACAGTCATTTTGTGAGCTGGAGAACTGGAGATAGCCATCTTGTGAGCTGGAGGACTGGGGGCGGCCATTTTGTGAACTGGGGAACTGGAAGCGGCCATTTTGTTAGCTGGAGGACTGGAGGTGGCCATCTTGTTAGCTGGAGGACTGGAAGTGGCCATTTTGTCACCTGGAGGACTGGAGGTTGCCATTTTGTGACACGGAGAACTGGAGACAGCCATCTTGTGAGCTGGAGGACTGGAGGTGGCCATTTTGTGAACTGGGGAACTGGAAGCGGCCATTTTGTTAGCTGGAGGACTGGAAGTGGCCATTTTGTCACCTGGAGGACTGGAGGTGGCCATTTTGTGACATGGAGAACTGGCGGCAGCCATCTTGTTAGCTGGCTGTGGTCTAGGCTGGTGAACAGGGGACAGGAGTATAGGAGATGCTAGCATGATTGTGTTATTGGAGGGAACAGCAAGTCCCGTTGCCGGCGGGTCTTGCTGTCTATTGCCCCCCCCAAAAAAAACATTTAGGGGTCTCCTCCACCTCCCCTACGGTGAAGGTTGAACCACTGATTTGTAATGCCAAGTCTATGTATTGCATTATTGTCAAATGAGGATTGTGCAGCGGCATCCTAGAGTACAGTGGCTCAGACAGCCCACCATGGAAAAATATCATGAGGCATACCTCGTTTAAAGTTGTTAGATGAGCCAAATTGATAAAGTCTTCCACATAGTCCTCGATAGCTCGTTCACCCTGACGAAGACACATGATTTTGATTCCTGCTGGATCCATGTTGTGGCCGAGTCTTCTGTAACCAGGGATATACGCTGACAACAGGATGCGGATCCAAATGCAGGATTTATTAAAGAGGTGGTCAGACAAGCAATGATCAGTACAGGAGCAAACAGATATATGAGGACAATCCAGAGTCGTAGTCGTATAGCAGGCAAAAGGTCACAAGGATGGCAACAGACAGGGAGAAACAGATTATCAAGGCGAGGGTCAAAAACACGGCAGGAACAAAAACAAGGAAACGCTTTGAATTGATACTGATAACAGGTAACAAGACTCGGCAACTGGAGAGTGTGTGTTTGCTGTTTATATACTGTGTGTAATCAGTCTTTGACAATCCTCCGGTGGTGTGTGTGTGCAATCAGTGGAGATGAGGAACATGTGTGTGTGAGCGGAGTGCATGTGTGGAGATGTAGTCCATTAGATGGTAGATTTGTAGTCCGTTGTGTTTGTGCATGTAAACCAGCAATCTAAGGGGAGAAGATCGCTGGTGATCGTGACATGAACTGACTGCTCGTGATTTGTGGTGTCCATTTTGGAAAATCACATCGGGAGAAGGCTTTTCACCTGTGGCGACTGTTGATAAGTTATTACAAATGTCAGATAATAATTCCTTTATGTCGTCTTCTAAATATGCATGTTTCTATTCTGTTTAATAAGTGTAGATGCGAATTGACTAGGTATCGAATGACCGCTGTTAAAATGTGCTTGCCGACCATACTTAACAAAATGTGTTAAACCTGATTCTAACGTACATTTTAAAGTCAAGTTCCTTTCAAAAAGCGAATATTCATTAAATAATGGTGTACATACAGTATTTTGTCTATGCAAAAACAGGGTATACTTTTATGTCTGTAAATTTCCCCCTACATTATAAAGATGCAGAGTTTGGTGACTTTTTCTCTTTGACTACGACAGCAGAATTAAGTGACAAAGATACAATCAAACTGGTTGTTTTCGAGCCTGTGGTTTTGAGCATATCTACAGTTGATAGCTTTGAGAAGATCTCACCACCATCAACTGACTCATCCATTGCCTCGCCAGCTGCCTCATCTGTCTCATTTGGATCCTCTGATGACACGGTGTTGTTGGGCTCTCAAGAGAACTATGTTCTGCGATCACAACATTGGCCGTCTGTCTTTGTAATTCCTCAGTTTTCTTATGATGCAGAGTTGAGTCTAAAAACGGGAAATGAAAATTTCTACAAAAATTGAGCCTTTCTCAAGTGATCATAACGTGAAATCTCAGATTTCAGACAAACTAGTCAAGATTATGTTTGAGCATTGTGCGTATCAATCCAGCAAACAAATATGCACAGTTGCTCAAGAACTGATCAAAAAACATCCTTGCTTAAAGGAACCAGGATCAACTTCAGTTTACGAAGGATGGCTATCAAGACTTAAATACAAAATGGCCAGCTATCGGATAAAACTGAAACAGCTTGGATGCCCAGAACTAACTGTAAATTCATCAAAACACAAAGGGCCTGCTGCTGTCAAAAAGCCACGCATAGCTGAAATAAACTACCTCCACCTCACCCAGAAGGAGAAACAGCTCAGACTCTTGAGGAAATCCGACTAGAACTTCTTGAAGACGTCAAAATTAGGAACAATGGAAAGGTTGTCAATGAAAAGATGGCTAGAACATTTTCCATTAGAAGGAAGGAAATCATGGAGGACAGCCCACCCATCGACCTGCTGATAAAAAGATGGCCTGCACTTATTCATTTAACTCAGGTATTTTACCAGTAATTTTGTTAAAAGTATATTGACATCATTTCTGAAATTTAAAAAATGTGATGATACCAACATTTCTCAAAAGCGTTTTGAGTAGAAACTTAAAGATCTCTGATTGGCAATTGTGTTTACACACTAAGCAGTTATTTCTGTGATTAATCATCAAAATAATCATTGCATCATGCTCTTCAACAAGCTCTTACACTGATCCACACAGGAGTGTTTAAAGCCAGGTCTGTCAGCTCATCCATAAAATATCTGCTTATAGATGGATCCACTAACAGATGCAGATTTCAATCGCTACTCTTTGTATCTATTCAATCGCTTTTCACTGCATTTTAAACGGTGATCGTTGTAGCCAAACACTGAGCATTTGAACACAATGGCCGATCAGAGGGGTTTAAAATTTCACTCAAAATGCTTGTAGGAAATGCTGGTTATGGTCACATTGTAAAAAAAATTGTACCAACTGACTTTTGAACACTTGGAGTTTTTTTGCAATGCTTTTTGTTCGTTTGTGTATAGATTTCATAAAAAAATGCAGTAGTATACAAATTGTTAATTTCTCTTTGAAGATCAAAGAAGAATTTAAAAGATTGACGGCTGTTGATGTGGAGTTTGTTTCATAAAATATAAGTTAGCAACTGTCGGTTTTTAAATTTAAACAAATAAAAAAACAAGACCAAATCGCATTAATGGCTGTGAATCACCTGTGGCTCTCGATGAAACATTTAGGTCTTTTAAAGTGAATTGACCAGTCTGTAATAGAAACTGAACTGTATTTATAATGATTGTTCCTATAATCCACATTCTGTGCTAATTGTTTTTTATTTTAATTTTAAGAAATGCAGCTGCTAACTTTCATTGACAAGGTTGGTCAACAAAGACCACAGTTTAAGTTAAAAATTCTCTTTACTGTTTTACTGTAGAAAACGTTACCTACATCTTGGATGGCCTGATGGTGATTAAAGTACATTTCATTTAAATGACTGAGTGGATGTTTCCAATGAGCTTTAAAATACAATGAAAGACATGTAAAAAGTAATTATGCAGATGAATAGTTAACCATTTTGGTATAAAGATACTGTAGGTGTAAAATCTATTCATATAAGAAGCAATGTTAAAATGTAAAGCTAAGTTCTGACTTGTCATGATGTACAGTATAATATACATTTTGTTTTATTGTTTTGTTTTAGGACGCTAATGGGGAAATAGACCAGCAAGACATTGGAGAACACACACTGAAAATTGTGACCAGAGGGGGCTCTCCAGATTGGACTTCTTTAGAGGCAGGAATAGTCTTGGAATGTGTTGAAGTTCTGGGAGGATTGTTCAATGTTGCGGATGCATGTGTTGCCCTTCTTGGCCTGATGTATTCTGTAAACCTGAGTTACCCCAAGCCACGAGGTATACTTTTGAGTTTTTTCAAAAAGTCCTGCTTGAACTAGACAGTGCAAAACTGTCTCCCAAGATTTTAACTTTGAAGAACAAGATGCTGTGTTAAATATGTTATCATGTCTATAAGAATTCAAACTTCACCGTTACATACACAACACTCAGACACACACAAGCATATACAATACTACAACTATCACATAGTCAACAGTACATTACACACACACAGACACAGACACAGACACACACACACACACACACAGCTTTACAAGAATAAGAAAAAAACATGTTGATGGTTAATATAACTTGTTACAGAAAGATTAGTGTTCTGTAATTCATATTTCATTTTGTTTTGTCCAGTGCCTGTTTAGTTGTTTTCACAAAGCATACACTCACTCAAATTACTCAAACTATTGCACACTTTTACAAAAAGTTTACAAACCTAATTTGCACACAAGCATACAACACTAAAGAAAATGTTTTGATGCTTATAGTTGCTTGTTACAGTTACTGTTGTTCAGTAATGTATGTTACACTTTTTTTTTTAGTTAACTGCATGTTAGCGGTTTACCACAGCATACTGTACATTAGTGATGCGCGGATGGCGGTTAAATCCGCGGGCGCTACGGATAATCCGCGAGTCGGGCGGGTCGGGTAATAAAAAAATACATTATGATTAATTGCGGGTGGGTCGCGGGTGGATGTAGGGTGTCATAGCAGTTGATCAGCAAAAAAGCAGAGAGTGGACTTCGCAGAATGTGAAGATGAGAGACGCCCAAAATAATGGATGAAGTGCAAGAGTACTGTGCTAACTTCAGTTAGAGGAGTCATCAGAGGAAAATCTGCTATCATTCTGGGAGAAACAAGATCGCTTATTTACACGACTGCAGCGCCTTGCAAGAAGAAGCTTGTGCATTCCTGCAACAAGCGGTTCGCGCGAACGCTCATTTAGTGCAGCCAGCCGTGTTTTGGAGGCGAGGCGGAATCGCCCGAATCCAGGCACAGTAGATGCTATTCTGTTTTTGCACAGTGTTAAGAAAAGGGCCAAGTACACACAACATAGCTGCTGTTTAGTCTGAAAGGACACCGTTTTTGTTCTCTTTTTCCTGTATATGTAAAAGCTGAATCTGCTGTTAATAACGAGCGACCCACTGTGACCTAAGTTGCAGGAGAGGGGAAATAGTGTGGCCGCTTTAGGACTGCTTTTACGGGAGTTGTAGTCCATAGCGAGGGGCATTGTGGGTAGTGTAGTTCGACACGCATGCTGTGTGATGTGAGCTCTCGCTGTGTGCTGTGCGTGCGATGAATTAGAGGGAGAAAGTTTTATCCGGTTTTGTTTTATGTTTACTTCAGTAATTCCACCCGGGAGCTGTTTTACACTGTGAACCTGAAAACACTGAAATAAGTAAAAGAAGGGCATGCATCGAGTACTTTTGTCCGTCTCATCATTTGCTCGAGCATGAATTAACGAGCTGTTACTCTGCCGCCGGACATTGCGGAGAAAATTACATCTATCATCATGCTTAAAACAAAGAATTAGAATTATTAAAGTGGCGATCGGGTGCGGGTCGGGTGCGGATATATATCAGATAAAATAATATGTGCGGGCGGGTGGCGGGTGGATGATTAGAATGAAGGAGCGGATTTGGGTGACATTTGAGCTAATCCGCGCATCTCTACTGTGCATCTATCTTACTACAACACTAGTATCATTGCACACCATTTCAAACATGCTAACATGCAGAAAAACGTTAGAAACTTAAATCACACACACAAAATTTAAAAACTATGTTGATGTGTACTGTTAAGTAATCTATATTATCATTTTTTTGGTGTCGTTGAATGTTTGACAAGCACACCTTTGTACATTTTTTGAACATGCACTTGTTTTTGAACAAATACAGTTGTTTCTATTAAAGCTGTAATTTTTTTAACGTCTAAAATTTTTTAAGAAATGTTTTAAGATTTGTTTAATAAATAAATTATTATATACTCTTCAGTTATCTGTTGTTTCTTCCTCCCCATTGTAATGTATAGATAATTGTAAGTTAACTGATAAGTGACTTGGTATTTTGAAGTTGAATAACTTAAAATTCTGTCAAAATTAGCTTAAGATTTTATGATCACATATACAGAATTTTAATTATAGAAATGACTTAAACTTGTAAACAAAAACTGCTTAAAATATTGTTACACCAACCAATAAATTTGAGCAAAACCATTTGCAGGAATACTCAAATGTACGCATCACCAACTAAAGATTTTTTAGCTTATATTGCTTAAAATTCAATGTGAAAATTGCTTTAAAAAGGGGATGCAAAAATGATGCACTACATTTCTTAAGTAAATCTAGCATATTATTTTTGTCATTGTGGGTTTTCTGTTTCCATCCTGCCAAAATCTGTGTATGATACACTTTAAAAAGTCTTTTTGCTCCCTCCCTCTGTTAAATTGGTGACTTATATGATCCAATACCAGTGCTTGGTTGTTTACCTGTCACCAAGAATGATGTTAACAACAAGACATCCGTTTTTATAGTTAAATTTGGCACTGCTCTTCTTGAAATTGATTTAATTAATGGCCTGTATCTTCACTTTGGATGTTCTTCTGTTTTGACAGAATCTACTTAATCTTCAGCACCTGTGACAGGCCTTTCTGCTTCAGTGCTTGTGGCTAACCTACAGTAGGATGTGCAAAAGGGTTTCTGTATAAAGTAAAGATTTCTCCTATTTTGTCTGTTCAGAATGCTGTTTCTGAAGAAAATCAACATCTTCGTGACTTGAGTGTTATTGAGAAAGTTGATGCATCTCCTTGGATTTCAGAAGACATTTACATGTGTGTAGATTTACGAGAAGCAAATAAAGCTGTGATCATAGACAGTTATCCCATTCCTCATATCAATGAGTTGTTGTCTATGTTATGTGGAGCCACAGTCTTTACTAAAATTGACTTGGAGAATGCTTACTTTCAACTTCTACTACATGGAAAAAAGTCATGATTTGACTGCATTTATCACACATGATGGTCTTTTTAGGTTTTGCCGGGTACCCTTTGGTCTAGCTTCTGCACCTTCAGCATTCCAGAAAATGCTATCTACTGTACTGCAAGGGTTGCCAAATGTAGCTCACTATCTTGATAATATTATTGTCTGGGGTCATACACAGAGTGAAAATGATTGCACGGTTAACATGGTTGTTCACCTTTTGCAGAGTGCAGGACTTCAGCTTTCAACACTGTGAAGGAGTTGCTGATCAAAAGTCCTGCATTGACATTATTTGATCCTAATTTACCTTTTGTGGTTTCAACTGATGGATCAAGCCATGGTGTAGGAGCTGTAATGGCTGAAATTTATGAAGATAAAGCCGTTTCTTTGAGAGCACTATCACCTTCTGTATGCAAGTATTCAGAATCAGCTTTTATTGCCAGGTGTGCTTCATATACAAGGAATTTGTTTTGGCTACAGAAGCTTCCAGTGTACATAAAGTGACAACACAAAATTAAATATGAGAAAAAAAGACGATAAAGATTAAACAGAGATGCAGTTAGTCAAAAAGATCTGGATGTTGAATTGTATGTTCAGATATGTTGTAAATATACAGGTTATAAGGTGCTGTGTACCAATGCGAATGGAGAAAGTATTGCATTGTTTATTGTAATAAGGTGCTGTGTACAAGTGCGTATGAGAGGTAATGCACGTTTATTGCACAGTAGGAGAATATTTAAATGTTCATGAGGTAGATGGCCTGAGGAAAGAAACTTTTCCTGTGTCTAGCTGTTTTTGCGCTTGGTGCTCTGTAGCGCCGACCAGACGGTAACAGTTCGAACAGGTAGTGTTCTGGGTGGGAGGCATCCAGAGTGATTTTGCGAGCCCTTTTACTCACTCTGGAAGAGTACAATTCTTGAAGTGTAGGAAGGGTAGTGCCAGTGATTCGTTCAGCAGTCCGGACTATTCGCTGTAGTCTATGGAGGTCAGTTTTGGCAGCTGAGCTGAACTAGACTGAGATCGAAGTGCAGAGGATGGATTGGATGACAGCTGAGTAAAACTGTACGAGCAGTTCCTGTGGCAGGTTGAACTTCCACAGCTGACGAAGGAAGTACACTCTACTGCAGTCACAGTGCTGTTCATGATGGTGAGTGGGGGGAGTGCAGGGGGGTTTCTCCTAAAGTCCACTGTCATCTCCACTGTTTTGAGCGTGTTCAACTCCAGGTTGTTGTATCTGCACTATAAAGCCAGCCGCTCCCAGACTCATCACCGTTCCGGATGAAGCCGTTAACAGTAGTGTCGTCCACAAACTTCAAGAGCTTGATGGAGGGGTCTTTTGTGGTGCAGTTGTTGGTGTACAGGGAGAAGAGCAGTGGGGAGAGAACACATCCCTGGGGGGCACCAGTGCTGATGGTGCGGCTGTTGGATGTGATTTTGCCCATTCTGACTAGCTGTTGTCTATCTGTCAGAAAGTTGGTGGTCCAATGACAGACAGAGCTAGGAACAGAGAGCTGGGTAAGTGTGTATTCGAGCAATGATGAGACGATGGTGTTAAATGCAAAACTGAAGTCCACAAACAGAATCCTTGCGTAGTTCCCTGGTTTGTCCAGATGTTGTAGGATATAATGCAGTCCCATGTTGACTGCATGATCCACAGACCCGTTTGCTCTATAGGCCAACTACAGGGGGTCCAGTAAAGGTCATGTGATGTCCTTTAGATAAGCTAGCACTAGTGTTTTATATGACTTCATGGCCACAGATGTTAAGGCAATAGGTCTGTAGTCATTAAGTCCTGTGATCTTTGGCTTCTTCGGGATTTGGATGATGGTGGAGCATTTGAAGCAGGATGGAACTTCTTGAAAATCTGTGAGGTTAAACAATTGAAAAGGAAGCCTGTTGAAAAATGTAGAATTTATTTTTGGGGACCTACATTTTTCTTACAGACTAATAATCAAGCTTTAACAGTGCCTCTTTCTTTTAAAGGTGCAGATCGTGCAGGAATTCTCAATTTTGGAACTGAAATATCCCATTCAAGTTGTTAAGTTTTGAGGTTTAACTTCTTTTTTTTTTTTTTCTTTGTTTACAATTGTAAAAATGATTTGAGTGTATGCTGTTTGGGTTCAGGTAATTCATAACTATTCCAGAAGCATTTAACTTTATCAAGGATGTGCATTTTTATTTTATGTGGTCAAAATTCGAGGTCAAAATTGTAAGGAAACATAAGAAAACGTAGAACAAAAGAGATCAGTAAAGAACAACTCTGAGACTTTTAAAGGCTACCTATTTACCCCTTTTTCAAGATTTTAGATGAGTTGTTTTTGTCTCCCAGAATGTGTCTTTAAAATTTCAGCTCAAAATACCTGGTGCTGGTGATTGTGACACCAGGATTAAAACTTCTTCTTTTAAAATTGTACTGACACTATGCGGCTGTGGTGATGAATTACGTAGTGATTTTACTGTGTTTATTACAAACATGCACTGATTTAAGATGTTTTAAACTTGTAAAACTCATTCTTGGGGTGCAGCTGATCAGAGAGAGCTGAACGAATCTTTTAATCCTTGCGCAAGTCCTGTCTTCTGGATATAATTATGCACATTACTATGGAATCCTGTTAATTCGCGGCTGTCAACCAATTCGGTGGGTGGGGAAAACCACACTCCTACGTCACGTTGCGGTGGGCCTCAGAATTGCAGGGATTTGGATCCTATTTTAACTTCAGGAAATAAAAAAAAAGAAACTTATTGTGTTTCTATCACTGTAATGTGACTGTGAACACACTATACCTACACGTCCAAACAGCTTCCAAAAGTTGATATTCATCATAGGTGCCCTTTACGGCTAGTTTATGTATTTTATTTTTACAGAAAGTTATTAAGGTGTCTGTTTCTGACTAAAAGAGTAAATCTTTATCAAGTGGAATTTCCATTTAAGTTGTTTAGTTTCTTTATTCTGTTGTTGTGTTTGTGATGTAGATAAAGGGCTGATTCTTTAACTTTTGGTTTAAACAAAAATATAATAAATTGACATTCTTTTTCTTCAAAACTTAAATTTGACATATAATTTTTTCATATTGAATTCATTTTTACAAAACTTCAAATATACACAAGCTGTACAGTCTTATTCAGGAGTGTTAGTAGAATTACCCTATTACTACAAGGAAATTAAATTGAAAACTGATTCAAAGAATATCAAGCAGTAAAAATACCAGCCAAATTCATCATTTAACTGCTGGGTACCCAGATATTTCTGATTAGGATATTTTAAGAGAACTCTTAGGGTTAAGAAAAGGGTTATATGCTATTTGTGTGTGTTGATGTGGGTGTCTGTGTTTACCTTTTGTACTGGCAGTGCCCTCAAGGATAAGCTTACACTTTAATCAGCTCACAGAGCTGTAGCTTATTCTGCTGGCCATACCTAACCACAGTTTCTGATTGTTATCAGTTCATTGTTGTTTTATATCTTTGTCTTTCTCCCTACAGGATTAGGGTTACCCGTCTGTGAAGTAGCCGGGCTTCTTCCCTTCGTCTCTGACGTCCGCACTGGTTCACACACACACACACACACACACACACACACACACACACACACACACACACACACATACACACACACACACACACACGCATGCACATACATATGTCTACTCACCTCTCCTTTTCCTCTCCATACGCTGCTAATGACAAAGGGCCCTGTCATCTCGCACGCATCCAGTCATTTATACCACATCTCCATCTCTCCTCAGGTTAACATTGAGCATACGTTTACACACACCTTTGCGTTCGTGTCTTTGTGTTTGTCTTTCGTTATTCGTCCGGGAAAGTTGGTCTTCAGTACTCTGCCGGCCAAACCGAGCGAGAGAGTGGCGCCGGCTTATGACGTCAGCGGCCGCGCCATGGCGGTACAGCCAGCGTTGTGGAGGTGCGATTATGGCATTAAACCTCTGATTGTTGTTTGTTTATGGATGTATGTATGCCAGATCTCATGAGTACCTGTGTGCTTTAGAGTGAGAAATGCCATATTTAAATGTTTATAATTATAATGTAGATACTTGAAATTACCTGTCTATGGTACGCTCCAAAAAAGGGGGCGGAGTCTGGCCTTTAAGAGGAGATGGCAGAGTCAGAAAGGGGGTCAGTTCACCTGACTAGCACGTTGTGGCAGAACGTAAGCAATTCCTCCTCTTATCTAGTGTCTGTGTGAAGTAGATACAGTAAGTTTCTTTCTAATATATTGTAGATATATTGTTTTTGTGTTGTATATATCGTGTTTTGTTTATTTGAGTTGTTACTTTGCAATTATTATTTTTTTGTACATACCTTTTTGGGAAATAGGTCACTGTACACTTATTTGCACTGGATTGTTTTAAGTTATCCTCGTAAATAAACCATCTTTTTACACTTATGGGACAAGGCCATCATTTCGAAACTATTTGTTTTGTTTTGTTGTTTTTTTTTTTGGCTTGGGCATCCCATGCCAGGTAGTGAACCCATTCCAGGTCCACTACACAATTACTTGCCAATCCACCGATTACTTGCAATTAAAAGACTCTCTGTTGCAAAAATTCAATGTGTCGGCAGAAAGCTATTGGCATTGCTTTAGAGCAGCATCAACGCCGGAAGGAGAGTCTCTGACAGAAACGTATTATCGCCTGAAACATCTATATCAGCGCTGGATTCGACCAGACATTCATTCGGTGGAGGAAATCGGTGAGCAGATTATTCTGGAGCAACTACTAAGGGTCATGAAGCCGGAAGCCAGGATCTGGGTGAAACAACATGAGCCAAACACAGGACTGGCAGCAGCACGGTTAGCCCAGCAGTACACTAATGCTCATCGCTCCGGTCTGTGCACGCAACCTGAAAGAGGTAGTACACGACACATTCGTCACAATACTGATAACCGACATACACAAGAACTTGAGACTGAACTGACACCTACATTGATCTGTTATGCATGTCGTCAATACGGACACAAAGCCTCAGTTTGCCCAGCAAGAAAACCTAAGCTCACGGGTATGTGCTATGTACCACGTGAGGGTGATGCCAACAGTGACTGTTTAATGTCTCAGAGTCTTGATATGTTGAATGTTGTGGTGAACGGTCGTGAACTTAAAGCATTGCTAGACACAGGAAGTTCAATTTCTCTGATTAAATCATGCCATGTAACCAATATTAACTACGCAAATACCACCGATGTACGCTGCATTCATGGGGATGTTAAAAACTATCCAAAGGCCGAAGTGCTTGTGGATATTCAAGATGAAAGGTATCTTTTGAATGTGGCCGTTGTCACTAATTTGTCAGTTGACATGATTTTGGGTCGAGATCTGCCGATTTTGAATGAACTGTGTAGCAAGACTATCAAAATGAACTGTGCGGGACTAAATGAAACTGAACATGTGTTAACTGTTGTGACACGTGCCCAAGCTAAGACAGGTTGGCTACCGTTGCCAGACTTGGATGATAGTCTGTTGCAAGGTGCAACCAAGGGATAAAGAAAAACCAGAAAACAGAAAAGACTGTTAAAAATACTGGGAGCACTAGTTATCAAAGCACAATTAGACGGTTTAGAAGCTAAGAACTGGCAAATACCAGAAAAAATTTCTGAGCTGCAAAAGAATGATGAGTCTTTGGAAAAACTGTTTAAAAGAGCTGAAAACCCGAACAATGCTACTGTGAATGATGAACATTTTGTTATCATTGATGATGTGTTATATGTGCAAGTCAAAGAGGTTAAACGTTTAGTTGTACCCATGTCTGTCCGTTCTATTGTGTTACACCTAGCACACACACTACCATGGGCAGGACATCTAGCATTTCAGAAAACATACGCACGCATCAGTACACGGTTTTTCTGGCCAACCATGTACACTGACGTCCAGACATATTGCAACACATGCAGCACATGTCAGACTACCAGTCCAGTTCGCCACAGAGACAAAGCACCATTACAGCCACTTCCCATTATTTCAACCCCCTTCCGCCGCATAGCTATGGATATAGTAGGACCACTTGAAAGAAGTAGTGCCGGACATCGCTACATCCTAGTTGTTTGCGACTATGCCACTCGTTACCCTGAAGCATTCCCACTTTGCACAATGACCACATCAAAAGTTGTTCAAGCCCTTACTAAACTGTTTTCTAAGATTGGAATCCCGAATGAAATCATCACAGACCAGGGAACAAACTTTATGTCTCGGATAATGAAAGAGTTTCACCAGCAGCTAGGCATCAAAGCTCTGAAAACAACAACTTACCACCCGCAGACTGATGGATTGGTCGAATGTTTCAAAGGGACATTAAAGTGTATGCTGAGGAAATTCGTTTCAGACACAGGTAAAGATGGGAACAAGTGGTTGCCATTTTTACTGTTTGCTTACAGAGAAGTGCCACAGGCATCCACGGGATTCACACCATTTGAACTGCTGTATGGCTGGCCAGTCCAGGGACCTCTGAACATCCTTAAAAAGGCATGGACGAAATCTCAGACAGCGGCAGAGGACAGCAGCATTGTGAAGTTCCTCTTGGAGATGAGAGACAAGCTGGATACCTACAGAGAGCAGGCGATGGAGAACCTGAAAGAGGCACAGACAAAACAGAAGAGATGGTATGATATGAAGAGCAGACTACGGCAGTTCCAACCTGGACAGAAGGTACTGTTATTACTACCTACATCAACGAACAAGTTTTTAGCAAAATGGCAGGGGCCATACGAAATCACAAGGAAGATGGGTCCAGTCACATATGAAATATTCCAACCTAAAAGAAAGAAGACTCGACAAATTTACCACGTGAACCTGCTAAAGGAGTGGAAAGAGAGGAAGGAACCAGAGAAAGCATTGATGGTGAGAGAAGTCAAGGAGGAGGATAAAGAACCTGCTGAAGAAATGGTAATTCCGAGAGAAGCTGCAGAACTGAAGCTAGATCATCTGGAAGAAAGCAAGAAAAAGGAGTTACAAGAGCTACTAAGCAAGTACCCTTTGCTGTTCCAGGAGAGACTAGGCAGGACAGAGGTAACTCAACATACCATCCACTTAACAGACCCGACACCATCAAGGCAAAGACCGTACCGGATACCAGAGAAACTGTTAAAGCCACTGAAGGAAGAAATTGAGACGATGAAACAACTTGGGGTGATAGATCATCGGAGTGGAGCAGTCCTCTCGTGATCGTGCCGAAGAAAGATGGATCCATATGTGTGGACTTCAGAAAATAAATTCACAGTCAAAGTTTGACGCTTACCCAATGCCTAGAATAGATGACCTACTGGAGAGAATATAGCAGGCCCGCTTCATAACCACACTGGATTTGTGTAAGGGCTATTGGCAGGTGCCCCTCCATCACTCATCTAAAACCCTGACTGCCTTCAGAACACCTCTTGGGCTATACCAGTTCACTGTACTTCCCTTTGGGTTACATGGGGCACCTGCTACCTTCCAACGCTTGATGGATCAAGTCCTCCAGGGTTGTGAGGAATATGCAGCTGCTTACCTAGACGACGTAGTGATTTACACTCACACGTGGGAGGATCATTTAAAGCACTTAAGACAGACCCTGGAGAAGATACAAGGAGCGGGCCTGTCCTTAAATGTGGTGAAATGTGAATGGGGACGAGGTGAGACTAACTATCTGGGCTATATACTGGGCAATGGTGATCTCAGACCACAGGTAGATAAAGTGGAAGCGATCAAGAAAAGCCAAAGACCAAGGACCAAGAAAGAGGTTCGATCCTTTCTAGGACTACTGTGCTGGTATCGTCGCTTCATCCCTGATTTCGCAGCAATAGCAGCACCTTTGACTGATTTACTCCAGAAAGGTACAAAGAACCCAGTCCTTTGGACTGAAGCCTGTGAGGATGCCTGGAGATTATTGAAAGAGAGACTGTGTGCACAACCTGTGCTGAAGAGTCCGGATTTCTCTCAAAGATTCCTTGTACAAGTAGACGCATCAGAGAAAGGGATAGGCGCGGTACTGGCCCAAGGACCAGCTGGACGAGAACGACCTGTGCTATTCCTGAGTAGGAAGCTGTTGCCTAGGGAAACACGTTACTCTACAGTGGAGAAGGAGTGTCTGGCAATAAAGTGGTCCCTAGAATTCCTGAAATACTACCTCCTTGGGCGGGAGTTCGACTTGCAGACAGACCATCGGGCACTTACGTGGATCAACTCGATGAAGGACGACAATGCTCGAGTGACCCGGTGGTACCTATCTCTGCAACCCTTTCAATTTAAGATCAGTCATTGCCCTGGGATGAGTAATCTTGTAGCCGACTACCTGTCAAGGTTCCCAGACAGTGCGCGGCATGGAGAGGGGGAGGATACTGTGAAGTAGCCGGGCTTCTTCCCTTCGTCTCTGACGTCCGCACTGGTTCACACACACACACACACATACACACACGCACATACATATGTCTACTCACCTCTACATACGCTGCTAATGACAAAGGGCCCTGTCATCTCGCACGCATCCAGTCATTTATACCACATCTCCATCTCCCCTCACGTTAACATTGAGCATACATTTACACACACCATTGTGTTCTTGTCTTTGTGTTTGTCTTACGTTATTCGTCCGGGAAAGTTGGTCTTCAGTACTCTGCCGGCCAAACCGAGCGAAAGAGTGGCGCCAGCTTATGACATCAGCGGCCGCGCCACGGCGGTACTAAGCACTGAAGCGCCAACCGTACCAACTGTTTTTTTTTTGTAGGGTACAGCCAGCGTTGTGGAGGTGCGATTATGGCATTAAACCTCTGATTGTTGTTTGTTTATGGATGTATGTATGCCAGATCTCATGAGTACCTGTGTGCTTTATAGTGAGAAATGCCACATTTAAATGTTTATAATTATAATGTAGATACTTGAAATTACCTGTCTATGGTACGCTCTAAAAAAGGGGGCGGAGTCTGGCCTTTAAGAGGAGATGGCAGACTCAGAAAGGGGGTTAGTTCACCTGGCTAGCACGCAAGCAATTCCTCCTCTTATCTAGTGTCTGTGTGACGTAGATAAGTTTCTTTCTAATATATTGTAGATATAATAATAATAATAATAATAATTCCTTACATTTATATAGCGCTTTTCTAGACACTCAAAGCGCTTTACACATTGGGGGAATCTCCTCATCCACCACTAGTGTGCAGCATCCACCTGGATGACGCGACGGCAGCCATTTTGCGCCAGACCGCACACCACACACCAGCTGATTGGTGGAGAGGAGACAGAGTGATGAAGCCAATTATATGGGGAGGGTTCGAAGGCCATGATGGACAGAGGCCAGTGGGCAGATTTGGCCAGGATGCCGGGGTTAAACCCCTACTCTTTTTCGAAGGACATCCTGGGATTTTTAACGACCACAGAGAGTCAGGACCTCGGTTTAACATCTGTCGACTTCGAGTGTCACTTACCAGTTTTATCATCATTTATCAGCTGTAATTTGTTGTAATCTTCTGTCAGTTTTTCCTCCCCTAAGGACATATTTTGCGGTCACTGTCACCATTTTGTGGTTGTACATCAACCATCTTTGCTCTGCTCAATGACAGGCTAATGACTGTCAATGCGCTGAATCTCCGAAATTATAAATATTTAAAATATAACTGTCCTTATAAATAAACTGCATAGTTGCAATCTAAACAACTACAATCTCACCTAAAAAGCCTCAAAAGTACATTGTTGTCCAACAGCTGTAATATTTGTCAAAGTGTGGTGAATGTATTGATCTGCTGTCACTCTACTGTATGTGGGCGGAGTAATACACAAGGGTGAAGAGGCTGTACGAGTGCTGATATTGCAAGGCTATCAGCCAATCAGATTCGAGAAGGGTATATATATTCCTTATATATATATATATATATATATATATATATATATATATATATATATATATATATATATATATATATATATAATGCATTCTATAGTACATTAAAGAACCATTTTAAAAAAAGTGTACAGCTTGAAGGAGCAATGACCTTTTTTTAAATCTCCGATTGGATTTTACTGAAAAAAATAAGTCATATGGACATAGAATGCATTGAGGATTAGACATACATGGGATCATTTTAATTATTGGGTGAACTAAACATTTAGCCAAATTCCACCGTAGCCACATCAATTAAAGCTTAATTCATGATGACTCTGGTTCTTTCTTTTGAGTTTCTGGTGGTTTTTGATGATCCCAGTAATCTAAACCTCTCAATGATGAATTTCTCAGTTATAAAGGGTCAGCAATACCTTAAACCATGCAGAAATACTTTGAATCATTAAGGCATAACACTTCTGGCTATAGGAGCTATTATGAGCTCACGTTCTCTGGCTGCTTTACTTGCTTTCCACTGTTGGTCACATATGTACTTTTATGTCACTGGTGTAAAATCTGGTATTCTTTTAAGTATATATATATATATATATATATATATTTTATTTCATTACATTTTAAAATAAACTTGTAATTGTTGTACAAAAATCACTGTTTGCTTGTTTGTTTTTAATTACTTATTTGTAGTTACTGCAGTGCACTTACTTGACTGTTGGTTTCATGGTATTTTTAACGCAAAAAGGAAATATGGAGGTGATAGAGCTGTTGTAATCTGACATTTAGGGGAAGGACACAGCAATCCCTCTAAATTTTTAGATGGTCATTGCAGTGATATACAAGATTAGGGAAGTTTAATGAACCCATGGGGCCTGTGAAGGCCTTCTAATGGCCCATTTTTTCACCCTAGGACTTCCTCCAACACTCCCTCAAGGGAGGGGGGCTCAACAGTACTGGTGGAGCCCACTGATAAAAGCCTTGGCTTAGGTTCACAGGATACTAGGAATAGCCCTTGCCTTCCAGTGGCAAACTGTTCCTACCCACGGTGTGCAGAACCTTACAGGACATCATGACATTATGGGAAAATAACTTATTAAGTGCATTAGTGTAGTAATTTAAGTTGATTTTTAATGTCTGGTCTAAAAGTAAACCTGCAATATTATAATTTACTTAGTAGTGTTTTGTGTGTCCATACCTGGAAAGAATAATAACTCAAAAGGAAATGTGTAAAAATCCATTTATGGAAGTGTGTCACCTGTTTTGTCTGATTGTTTTTGTAAATAAAAAGTTATCACAATAAGCTAGCTTGTTTACAGCAAATCACCAGTAAACAATATAAACCAATTTCTGTGTACACCACTTCACTGAACTAAGAAATTAACTGTAAGCTTACAGTAAGACCTGTGTTTTGTTTTTGATTATATAGCACATGGGTAGTTTTGACCAGTGCTGTTGGTATGGTGGGTCGGGAGAGTTTCCCCTTGTGATTCACACACCTCTAGAGAAAATTTGAGAATTTTGTTTTAGAGAATCTGTATCTTGGAGACTCCTGTGAACAAAACTCGAGTGCATATATTTCACTTGTTTGGCCTTACATGAGAGAGCCTCAGCAGAAATACATGCTGGACCTTGTGGAGACCCAGAGATGACCAGGCACAGATTCTTTACAAGCTCCTCCAAGAATTCCTGTTCACTTCCCAAGACAGCCTAACCAACGTCACATCTACGACAGCGAACAGGAAGGGGGTGGAGAAAATACGAGAGAGAAACATCTAACTGAAAGAAAGAGAAGGAGATATGTGAAGAATTAGCAGAGTAGGGGTGAAAGCTTAAGGGACAATGAGATCTGTGATTAGGGTGAAATGTGCTGGATGATCCGGTTTAGTAATCGATGGTCACTGGTTATATGAAGAAACAATGTTGGAATATATGCAGTGCAGTAACTGGGAACATGAGCTGATATGTTGACAAAGCTAACATAATATAATTTAAAGTTTTTTTCATCAAAATCTAACAATTTTACTGAAAAAGTTAAATAAAGAAAAAAAAATACTTTACAAAATAGTGTTTAACAAGATCTACCAACCTCTGAAAACACATCATCTACTGCTTTGATTTCCTTTAGTACCAGATTATTATTTAAAAAATTCATATTAAAGGTGCAGTAGGTGATTGTCTTCAAAAACATTTTTTGTCATGCTGGTTGAAAGTCTTTTCACATTCCAATAGTAATGATTAAAGTAAATGGTCTAAATGTATTTATATATTTATTTTTATACTCTGGGTGAGACATAAAACTAAAAATGTTCATCCAATTAAATTTTGTCGGGCCGACATTTCCCATAATTCTGATAAGCAGCGCAACTGTCTGTCAGCAAATGCAGATTTGTACAACATCACATCTCTGTTTACGCATATCTGCCATTAGCGCAGCGCGTTCATGTTAGTGTTGCCACCCGTCCTTTAAAATACGGAATCGTCCCGTATTTGAGGATAAAATTGCGCGTCCCGTTTTGAATCAATACGGGACGGCTTTTGTCCCGTATTTTTTATCATTTTTTTTAAGTAGCTTTTCATGCAATTCATTCCACACGCATTTTATGAAGATGCCTCACTTCCTACTTTTGATTGGGTAATACTTCATGTAATTGTTAGTTTGATTGGTCCTCCTCCAGTGAGGAGGGCGTGTCTTTTATGCAGAGTCTGTCAAGTCTTGACAGAGAGTAGCCTAATGGGAGATGCTTCTCCAGGTAACCACCGCGTCTTAAAGTTTCAGAGTTTAAACGCAAGCGGCTGCAAAAGTACCGCAGAGAACGGAAGTAAACAAATACCTGGCTGCAGAGTGGTAGAAATTGTTATCAAGCCAACTGCACGATTTGGCGGAGAGCGTTCTCTGTGGCTCATGCGGGACGTGCGACAACATGCCTCCGGAGAGCAGCATTCCCGCAATGACAGAGCTCACAAAAATCAATGCACAGTCAGACAGTTCTTCTTCGTACCCCAAGTCTCTCCCGAAGCAGACATGGTAATGACAGTGACCCAGTCTGTGAAAATCTAGCTGGAGTTTTTTTGTCATTTACTGTTTTCTACATAAAATAAAGAACACTCTGTGAAAATAATAAAAATATTAATATTAACTGAGTAAAACCATATCAACAACTGAAATCACAGTGAAATGAATGGCTACAATCAAACTTTCTCTCAGAATTAGATTTGGCCTGGTTTTCACACACTGGGTCACAAATTGTAGTTTGTATAAATTCTGTAAATACAATGTAAGTGGCTCACGGTCCAATGTAATATTATGATTTGCTTGTTAAGATTAAGTCAGGCACATACGCATTAATTTATTACATGAAACATTACATTTATTACATTAATAAACAACATAACGCCCATGTAAAGAAAATAAACTAGTAAATTGCAACTTTTTAAAATTAGAAATAGGCTATTTGGAAACTTTACTAGCTAATGTTTGTAGCTAGTTTATGTAAGTGCTGTTTCCATGTTTGGATAGGTGTTACTGCAAATAATGACAAATATTTTAGCCAAAATCGGTTATCAATACCACCCTTTAAAATTAGGTTCATTAATGTCCTCTAGGTTACAGTAGCTGAGTTAATGCAGGTGTACCACACTATTAAACATAACATCAGCTATAACAGTGCTGCAGTGTTGTAAAAGAGAAAGACTGACTGCATCTGATCTGTTTATACAGATTTCAATAAAAGACAGTATATTTTAATGTCCAAGTGTTCATACTTTCCTGAAAACATATTTTAAGTTGCGATTTACCACCACTGGCATGCTATTGGGCCTGTGATTGGGGATGTGGCCCCCGCTGCAGTATGCGTCCCTTATTTTTTTGTATTAAAAATGGTAACCCTAGTTCATGTGCATATGAAACAATCACAGTCACAGTAAAATCAAATGCTGAATTGAAACTTTTTAAAATCCTGAATCAATATTGGAGTTAGTTTTGCACGCTGGAGGAATGATGACACCATGGCTGAAGTCTTTCTTTCAGATAGGTAATGTTATCTTTTAAAACTATTTTAGTCCCTCAAAGCTGATGTAGATTATGTTGGGTTATGAATGGGTTATATTCACAGAAGTGTTGTTCAGCCACTGAAATCTTTTGGCGAATGATTGATGTGACTATTTTCAGTTTCATAAGGGACCTTTTACAGCATCGGTAATGTAGATTTTTATAGTTTAACAACAAAACATCAGTAAATAGTACTATTCTGCCTAGCCTGCTTTTCTGAGGTGAAATTGGTTTTATATTCACATTGGTTCATTTTTGAACAATGACCGCCTCCTTATATTGTTTTCCATGCTACTCTGAATATTCACTCTGAAATAGCATTTAAGTATGGCTTAGTAATGAGTGTAATTCCTGCATGCTGCCGGCCAACCACTAACTACATTTCTAACTGGCAAATGACATGAGCTAGTTGGTTGTCTGCTGTCATGTCGCGGTGCGCACATTCAAGATTTCAGGAGGCGTGGCTCTGAAACACAGTCACCTCCGCTGCCATCCAAAGATAATATGCTAACCGGTTAGCATTTTGGCAGATCACCTACTGCACCTTTAATGTCCAACCTGAGAAACCAGCATAAGTCAAGCCTGTCTGAATCCTTTTAGTCTCCTCCAACGTTTTACATTGGAAGCAGCGGTTAAGTAGCGCATGCAAAAAATTCTTTATGTTGAAGCCCTACCTGATTTAATTATGTTTTTATAATTCAAAACACAAATGCAATAAAATAAATAAACAAAAGATACATTTATACTTTATACATTTAGGTTAATCAGTCAATCTGTTTCAAACAGATACTTATAAACAGACAAAATAATCATAATCATACAGTAAATGTATTTGGCTCATTCAGTCCCAAGGAAAATGAATTTCTAAAATAAGACAAGATTAAAATTAAATTAAAAAACACTTAAGCAGCACACCAATGCCACAAAAAAAGTTCAGACACAAATTTAACAAACAAACAAACAAACAAACAAACAAACAAAAAACAAACACACAATGTGCTCCATGTGCTCTGATATGAAACAAAACACTCAATGCGATCCGATAACAAATCCGATGTGCTTTGGATGAAAATAAAAATATGTGGTAACAAAATAGGAGAATAATCAGGGTATCTTCCGTCCATTCCATATCCGTTTTCAAACAAAGAAAGGAAAATTAAGAAAACGGCCATTTTTCGGTTTTTCTTTTGCTCATAAAAAAACGAGATTTTGGCTTGATTTTTGTTTTTAATTTAGGGTTAGGAAAAAGATTAAATGACTTTAAAATTCATTATACACATGTAGGCGGTGCTGAAACACCAATTTCCTCTGATTGGTCAGCCAAATCTGAGCTTGTGACATAGCCCTCAAAATAAGAACCTTTTAATTATTATTATTTTATTATATATATAAACTATGTTTACATATTCTGTCATTAGATCAGCTAGCAGGCTTACATTCATTGCGTATGCATAAATTAAATAAAAATGTAAATTAGCAGTATTATTAGACATTTGTCATTAAAATAAGGTCATAGTTCACTGCCAAAGTCCTGCAGCTGTGCACCTGATGCTGAGCAAAGATAACCATTTCCGACCAGCACCTGGTCTGCATGACTGTTTCTGAGCAAGGCCTATATAATAATAATAAAAAAAATAAATAATAATAATAATGATAATATATGCCTATAGTTCGCTGCCAAACTTCTTGCTGCTATACACCTGATGCTCTGCAAGCAGAACCTGGTTTGCATGATTGTTTCCGAGTTATGTAGGCCTAAATAATAATAATAATAATAATAATAATTAAGATTGTTCTCTTTTTTATTGTTTAGTTGTTTTAATAGTTGCTAGCAGGACCTAAATAATAACACATTGGGCCCAGTTGCTATAACAAAGGGTACCATTTGTTTTTATTTTATTATGTATATATATATATATATACTCTCAGAAATAAAGGTACGTGAGCTGACACTGGGGTGGTACCTTTTCAAAAGGTTCTTGTTCTTGAAGGGTCTATATTGGTACCTCATATATTAGCACCTAAAAATTTTAAGAGGAACAATTTTGCAGTTTGTAGGTACTAGTATGTACTGTACCCATGAGGTATTAATATGGACATTTTAAGTACAAATTTGTACCTTTCGAAAAGGTACCACCCCAGTGACAGCTTATTTCTGAGAGTGTATATAAATATTTTAAATAAGTGGGTTTAAATAAAATACAATAGGATCGGTGGCTGTGCACAAGCAACATCTCCAGGTAACCAACTCATTTAAGAGTTTAACTAAAAGAAGTTTAAGGGCAATAAGCCTATACAAAAAAATCAGCCGCAATGTCTATTTCTCATGCGTTTTCTCACACAACAAGACTTTCGAGATATTCTTAAATGCTGGATTAATGAACAAATTTTCAAAGGAACTATTAATTAGATACTTATAATTCATAATAAATAATGTCTTGTAGCTCCTACACACTATGCCGAATTAAGTTCTCTTTAATCTAATTCTGCTTAAATTGTAGAAAATCTTTAAAAGGACAGGACTCAAGCCTTTTCCATTTGGAGAATTGCAGTTATTAATAGCTTAGTCCTATTAAATGATCAGATAATAAAATACATCATTTACAGATCTACTGAAGAATAAGACAAATGTGCAATAGCTATAATATTTTTATAGGTCACACTTTATTTGGATGGTCCGTTATTTGAAATTAAATTACATGTCAACTAATTATCATTAGATTATAAGTAGACTGTTAGGTTGGGGTTATGATTAGGGTTAGTGTAAGTTTATATGTACCTGCAAAGTTTCTTATAGTCAGTTAAATGTCTGTTTAGTGGCAGCATCAACAGATATTAAGCAGACAGTCTACTAATACTCAAATGGACCATCAAAATAAAGTGTTACCTTTTTATATTTTATATAAACTATAAATATAAAAAATAAATACATTTAAAGTAATGGAACATTGTGTAAAACAAATCTAAACTATTATATAGGCTACAGCAGGGCTATTCAATTAGTTTGTCACGGGGGCCAGTTCATGAAAAGCCTCCTAAACGAAGGGCCGGAGAGATATGACTTGCAATATAAATGATGACACAACTGCATTTAAGAGCCAATGATGTATTTTTGCTCCTTTAGACACCCACGTTCTATTTTGTCTACATTAAAATGTTAATATATTGTATTTTGAAACTATATAATATCACTGCATTGTACAATAAGTTTTTTTAACAAACATTTAAATGTTGTATTTCACAGCACAACAAAATCAGTGTATTGCTGAAGTAGGCTTCTTCTACATTCAGATACGTTCATATGTCGTGTTCTGAACTGCATAACAATTATGGATGCAACAATTATAGATTTTGGTTGTACGATTATATAGTGTGAAGAATAATCAGTGTTTCACAGTTATCACGTCTAATGTAAATTTAAGCTTTATATTAGCTAGATTTAGATCTGGACATCCCTAACTAATATTAAAAAACCTTTTAAAGGCATTTTCATTAGTAATAGTTTTTATGCTGAAGGTTTTTCTGTGCTTATAGGGCTACACAATTTAATTATGTGTGTGTTTATAGAGAGGAATGGGAGAAAATAATATAATAATAATTGGTATGAAGGTCGGCGCCAATATTTAGATTAACTGTTGTTATCTGCGTTCATACATACATAATCATTTTAATAATAGTTCGTCTAACATGTCTTTTGTTTACATTGCACTGAAAGCTAAGCACAACTCTCACCGTTACAGCATGAGATGTTTTCTACTGCGTGCGCCCAAAGCCGCAAGCGCGTTGCTCCGCTTGCGCCCGCATATTGGCATATATTCTTACAACATAACAAACTTGCGCGTGGGAAAGACGTGATATGGGAACGGCCCGTGGCTATAGTTATTACAGTGTGCGTGTGTATTAGCGTCGATGGACAAGCTCAGAACTTTAAACTAGCGCACGGTTGGTAACTTGGCATAACTTTGTTCAGCAGTTTCGTTTCGGGCGGCAGAACAGAAATGCAGAAATGCGGCTTAGAGAAGCCTTTACGATTAATTAACCATGACGAATTAAAGCGCAGTTAATAGTGAAATCTGTTAATTGTTGCATCCCTAATAACGATATCAGTGCATTGTACAAAAAAACATTTCTGCAAACATATTCAAATGTATTCGGCTGCTCTCGCCACTGTCAGGTGACTCACGCTCTGCGCAGCTCATGCTGTATTGAACAGACGCACCTCACTTCATCACTATAGCGGCCGTTTTTTGACTGAACTAAATTTATTCTTGATGTCTTGGTCACCCTATTTGGAGGGCCAGAACAAATTGCCTTGGGGGCCGGGTTGGCCTGCGGGCCGCCAATTGAATAGCCCTGGGCTACAGGCTAAATAAAGGGACCTTGTCAGAGCTTTACAGCGTGTGCGTCAAAGATGCAATGAATGTAAGCCTGATCTGCAGAGGGCTCTTATTTTGAGGGCTATGTCACGAGCTCAGATTTGGTTGACCAATCAGAATCAGAATCAGAAAGAGCTTTATTGCCAGGTATGTTCACACATACGAGGAATTTGTTTTCGTGATAGAGCTTCTACAGTGCAACAGAATTACAGACAGGACTAAAAAACAGATAATAAATATATTTTAAAAAGTGAATGCAAATATACAAATTGACAAGTGTTTGTACAGCTATATTACAATATACAACATAATATGTGCAGCTGTTATGTGCAAATTGGCATGTAAAGTGTGTTGTTAAATAAGTGTGTGTATAAAAAAAGTGTATAGCAGGTAGTGATGTTGGTTCCACAATTACTATCATCAAGTGTTGATGAGATGGATTGCCTGAGGCAAGAAACTGTTTCTGTGTCGGGCTGTTCTGGTGCGCAGTGCTCGGTAGCGTCGACCAGAAGGTAAAAGTTCAAACAGGCAGTGTGCTGGGTGTGAGCGGTCCAGAGGGATTTTGGCAGCCCTTCTGCTCACTCTGGATAAGTACAGTTCTTGGAGAGTAGGGAGGGTTGTACCAATGATTCGCTCAGCAGTTCGAGCTATTCGACGTAGTCTTCGGAGGTCGGATTGGGTAGCTGAGCTAAACCAGACAGTTATTGATGTGCAGATGACTGATTCAATGATGAAGGTGTAGAACTGTTTCAGCAGCTCCTTTGGGAGGTTGAACTTCCTCAGCTGACGAAGAAAGTACAGCCTCTGTTGAGCTTTTTTGACAATGGAGTCAATGTGAGTGTCCCACTTCAGGTCCTGAGAGATGGTGGTGCCCAGGAACCTGAATGACTCCACTGCTGCCACAATGCTGTCCATGATGCTCAATGGGGGGAGAGCAGGGGGGGTTTCTCCTGAAGTCCACTATCATCTCCACTGTTTTGATCGTGTTCAGCTCCAGGTTGTTGTGACTGCACCAGACAGCCAACTCCTTAACCTCCTGTCTGTAAGCAGACTTGTCACCGTCCTGAATGAGGCCGATAAATGTGGTGTTGTCTGCAAACTTTAGGAGCTTGACAGAGGAGTCTTTCGAAGTGCAGTCATTCGTGTACAGGGAGAAGAGCAGTGGGGAGAGAACACACCCCTGGGGGGCGCCAGTGCTGATTGTGCGGGTACTGGATGAGAATTTTCCCAGCTTCACCAGCTGCTGCCTGTCCGTTAGGAAGCTGTTGATTCACTGACAGACAGAGGTGAGCTCAGTTAATTTGGGCAGGAGAAGTTTTAAGATGATAGTGTTAAAAGCTGAGCTGAAGTCAACAAACAAGATCCTCACATAGGTCCCCGGTCTGTCTAGGTCAGGGGTGCTCAACCCTATTCCTGGCGATCGACCTTCCTGCAGTTTTCAGTTGCAGCCCTTATCAAACACACCTGCCTGTAATTATCAAGTGCTCCTCACGTTCTAAATAATTGGTTCAGGTGTGTTTGATCAGGGTTGGAGCTGAAATCAGCTGGAAGGTCGATCGCCAGGAACAGGGTTGAGCGGTCTAGGTGTTGGAGAACATTTACCCACAAAAAATTAAAATAACTGATTTTGGCTTGATTTTCGTTTTTTTTTTTTTGGTTTAGGGTAGGAAAAGGATAGATGAATTTAAAATTCATTATCCACATGTAGGCGGTTCTGAAACGCCCATTTTCCTCTGATTGTTCAACCAAATCTGAGCTTGTGACGTCGCCCTTAAAATAATAGTCCTGTAGTCCTCTGTCGTCTTTGCTTTTTTTGTTAACAACGTCCTCCAAACTTGTGCAGTATAAACTCATTGTGAGAGATTGTCGCATGTCTGGCCATGATGCAAGATTTTTGTATGCAAATTTGTGCCAGTGTTTCAAGATAAACATTTTTAAAACACCTTAATATTTTAGAGAACGTAGATGAAGTTTGCATAACCAATGATTGATCCTATCCACCTGAACCACCTAATTAAATAAAAATGTAGACTTTAGCGGTTAAAAAAATACTCCCATATAGGCTATTACTGTTGCATTTTGTTAAAGCCAAGATGGCGGCGCGTACACATCGTGAGGCTCAGCGTCTCTTCAGTTTCTGCAGTTTTGCAGTATTTTTCCTGCTCATTTCGGGCCTGTTCGTGCAGAACAGTAATGCCTTTACATCGTACATCCGGCAGGAGATCTTGGATATTGGTTTGTGCATTCCGGAGAGTTTTATCAGCTATCTTCGACTCATTTCTGAGATCGCCAAAACACTCAAGGCTGAGCGCTCTGCCCGGCCGGGCGGAAGTGCTCGAAGGCGGCGTCGCGATCGTAAACAAAGACGGGGGAAGCGCCGATGTACGGTCCCTGGTGAACAAAATGGAGACATTGCTCTGTTAACCTGGAATTTCTAATGGTTAAATGCAGACCCTTTTATCTGCCACGCGAGTTCACCTCCACCATTATAACTGCCGCTTATATTCCACCCGATGCTGATGCCAAGCTTGCTATGAATGAACTTTATGCAGCCATCAGCAAACAACAGACTGCTCACCCGGAGGCTGCTTTTATTGTTGAGGGGGATTTTAATCACTCAAACTTAAAGACAGTGCTTCCCAAATTCCATCAAAACATTTTCTGTCACACACGGGGAAACAAGACTTTGGACCATGTAAACACAAACATGGCTGAAGCTTACGCTGTGACACCCCTCCCCCACTTGGGTGAATCAGATTATCTTTCTTTGTTTCTCACTCCCAAATACTCACCCCTCATCAACCGTGTGAAGCCATCAGTGAGGACCATCAAAGTGTGGCCAGCGGGGGTAGACTTCACACTCCAGGACAGGTTTCTACACACAGACTGGAGTATGTTTGCTTTCCAGGCCACCTGTGGCTCTCACACAGACATTGACAGCTACACTTTCTCTGTTCTGGAATACATCAACACCACCATAGACAGTGTTACAACCCAGAAGCAGATCACCACATACCCAAATCAAAAGCCATGGATGAACAAGGAGGTGCGCCTCCTGCTGAAGGCACGCAACACTGCCTTCAGATCAGGGGATGCACAGGCCTACAGCACTTCCAGGGCTAATCTGAAGAGGGGCATCAAAAAGGCCAAGCACTGTTACAAGCTAAAGCTAGAGGAGCACTTTTCCAACTCTGATCCTCTGCAAATGTGGCAGGGCATCCAGGCCATCAGCAACTACAAACCCAGCCAGTCCACACCCACAGCCACAAATGTCTCCTTCCTGAACAAGCTAAATGACTTTTATGCCCGCTTTGAAAGAGACAATATAGAACCCTACACCAGGATCACTTCCTCAACCAATCCCTCACCTATCACACTCACCTCCTCAGAAGTCTACATCGCACTGAGTCGGATCAATGTGTGTAAGGCTGCTGGACCAGACGGCATTCCTGGGTGCGTCCTTAAAGCATGTGCAGAACAGCTTGCTGGGGTATTCACAGACATTTTCAACCTGTCCCTTAACCTAGCAACTGTGCCAACATGCTTTAAAACCACCTCTATTGTGCCAGTGCCGAAACACTCCAGCCCAACATGCCTGAATGACTACCGCCCTGTAGCACTCACACCCATCATCATGAAGTGCTTCGAGCAGTTGGTCCTGGCACATCTGAAAGACTCTCTGCCATCCACACTGGACCCACATCAGTTTGCCTACTGTGGCAACAGGAGCACAGAAGATGCAGTCTCCATAGCACTGCACTCTGTTCTAACACACCTGGACAATAAAAACACTTATGTACGAATGCTGTTTGTTGACTTCAGCTCAGCATTCAACACTGTCATACCCTCTAAGTTAATGATCAAACTTAGAGACCTGGATATCGACACGTCCCTCTGCAACTGGGTTATGGACTTTCTGACTAACAGACCTCAGAATGTTAGATCAGACCACATCTGCTCCACCACCGTCACACTCAACACTGGTGTACCACAGGGCTGTGTGCTGAGCCCCTTCCTCTACTCCCTTTTTACCATCGACAGTAGGCCTGTGAACAGATCCAACACCATCATCAAATTTGCAGATGACACCACAGTGATTGGTCTAATCAGCAACAATGATGAGACTGCCTACAAGGAGGAGATACAGCATCAGGCCACTTGGTGCACAGACAATAATCTGCTCCTTAACACCGACAAGACCAAGGAGCTCATTGTGGACTTCAGGAAGGGACGAACAGGCTCACATGATCCCATCCACATCAATGGGATGGCCGTCGAGCCTGTCTCATCCTTCAAGTTCCTGAGGACCCACATCTCAAAGGACCTTTCCTGGACCACCAACACCTCCAGCCTGGTCAAGAAGGCTCACCAGCGCCTATTTTTCTTAAGCCAACTTAAGAAGAACCAGCTGTCATCAGCCGTCTTGGTGAACTTCTACCGCTGCACAATAGAAAGCATCCTGACAAACTGTGTCACAGTCTGGTATGGAAGCTGCTCTGTTGCTGAGCGTAAGGCACTGCAGCGGGTGGTGAAAACTGCCCAACGCATCACTGGGACCACACTGCCAGCCATAGAGGACATCCAGAGGAAACACTGTCTGTGCCGAGCACGCAGTATTCTTAAGGACTCCTCTCACCCTGCTCACAGACTGTTTTCTCTCCTGCCTTCCGGCAGGCGCTTCAGGCTCCACCGGACAAAAACCAGTAGACTAAGGAACAGCTTTTCCCCCAGAGCTGTCTCCCTTTGAACTCTGCCCCCCACTGACTCTTTGCCTCCCCAATATACCCCCCACTCTTCTCATAACTTTTTCTCCTCATAATCACTGCACTATTTAAGATTTGCACATATTCATTGCACTGATTCATTTATTTGAACTGTACATACCCACTGCACATGTACATTTGTAATTATGTACACACCCACTGTACATATACATTTGTAATTGTTTATCTATCTGCACACTTCTGATTATTAATAGCAACCTGTACATCTATTCATCTATTGTAAATCTCTGTTCATAGCTAATACAATCTGTATATAATGTTCATAGTACATCCATTTGTAAATATCACCATAGTTTTTCTATAACTGCAATTTATAACTTATACCTGTATCCTGCACTTGCTGCTATTGCAATCCTGGTTAGACCTAAACTGCATTTCGTTTCCTTGTACTTGTACATGTGTAAAGACAATAAAGTTGAATCTAATAATCTAATCTAATCTAATTACTCTTGCGAATACACGGAGTAAACTGCTGTGCTCTACAGTAAATATATTATTAATGTAGTGTAAGTAATATGTACAGTATTTTTAATTGATGTTTTGAAATAGATTTTTTTTTGTTATTGAAAAAAGTCTGAGAGAATAGTAAAAAATACATTTTGACTATTTATTTTGTAATGGGCGACGCAGTGGCGCAGTAGGTAGTGCTGTCACCTCACAGCAAGAAGGTCACTGGTTCGAGCCTCGACTGGGTCAGTTTCTGTTTGGAGTTTGCATGTTCTCCCTGCGTTCGCGTGGGTTTCCTCCGGGTGCTCCGGTTTCCCCCACAGTGCAAAGACATGCGGTACAGGTGAATTGGGTAGGCTAAATTGTCCATAGTGTAGGTGACGCATTAGACCAGGGGCTCATCTCCTGTTTCCAAAATGCATCACAAACTGCTTGAAAAACTGTTCTACTATGATAATTGGTGATGAAAATAAATGATGTTCAATAAGATGTACTTGTGTTTACTAACTGTTTATTCAGTTAAACATGAATGTTGAACTGTAGGCCTACATAAGCTCCAAACAGTGATTTCATACTTGCTTTTTATGTATGTACATACAGAAATTGCTGCTTCGCAAAGGCAAGTTCACAGAGCCCTGACGGTGTCAAACATTAAGTATGTTTACATGGGCAACAATGCTTTAATCCAATTTAATATGATTAAAACAATACTCTGATTAAGAGTCTACCAAGTAAACAGCGATTTTTGATTACTTAATGCAGCTAAAGTCATAACTGAACTAAACAGAAATGGAATTAGGACGTGGAGTATGCAGATATTAGTGGCAATACTGACAAACTATTCCCGTCATGTAGGTGGCTTTCAGTAAAGGACCGCACAGACACACAGACGCACAGACACAAACACACACACACACACATCGCAAAATGCGGAAGTTTGTTTTCTTCTCATTTGGCGTGCGTTATTAAATTCCATAACACTCTCACCTGTCCTTACTCATTTTTTTGCGTCTAATACCCCAAATTGTCACGAAGGCATGAATTAAATGTTCGTGAGTTAAAGTGAAACTGCTCAACTGCAGTTAGAGTCAGGCATCCTGCTGATTTTATATATATATATATTAGGGGTGTAACGGTTCACAAAAATCACGGTTCGGTTCGATACAACACAGTGGTGTCACGGTTCAGTATGTTTTCGATACAGAGGATTTCTCTAAATTAAATCTTTTTATTGTATGAAAACTAACATCATAAAAGCATGATCTCTCTTCTTGTTTTACTTTGAACTAGGGATGTCAGTTTCTACAAAATCCCATGATCGATGATCATTTAAATTAACGATCAATTAATCTATTAATCGCTCATCTCAATCTCATTCTTATAAACGATCCGTTTAAATCTAGGCCACTAGCCTGTGTTGAGGCTACTGAAGAATGAGCCGAATATGCAATGCATTATGATTAAAACTAGGCTACAGGCTGAGTAGCCTACGTCAGAGGTGAACATGCGGCACACGCTTCTGTTACAGCTTCCGTGAAGAACAGACCATAGGCTACGACAGACCAATGCTATCTCACAATATAATTTTCAGATCGCCATATCGTCCCCCAGTGAGATCGCAGACAGATAAGGGATAAGGCAGTGTTATGTTTTATGTTATTTTTCTTATTTGCTCATTTATTTAACTATTTTTAAACGTATTTAATAGGCCTTAACTTCCGGCTGTTTTTTAAAAACGTATTTAATAACCTACTTTATTTGCATTATGTTTTATCTTAGAAAATAATTCAAAGCAATGCAAATCACCGCGCTCTTAAAGCTAAATAGGCGATGAGACCGAAATTATTTCAAGCAAGACTCTGCAACAGTGCGGCGCGGGACAGGATTTGATAGTGACTTCGGGTGGTTCGATAGTTCCATGCCGTTATCAGCAGGACTGCAGCATATGTGCATATAATATAAATGGATAAAAGCCAATTAAATTTTAATTATCTTCACACAGAAGAAACAATGCATTAGGGTCCTTTCAGACGGGAGGCAGACGGAGAACTCACCGCCCATGTGTGACTGTTTGTATGCAGTGAAGGCTTTTATCCATGTCTGGTTTTTCAGTTGAGCGCGCCGCGGCTTCAGGTCTGATCATCATCATAAGTGTTACCTCTGTATTTGCTAAAATCTAACACAATGTTGCGCTTTGGGATATGTGTTTCTTGTTTGTCTGATAATAGAAACAGTTTTAATTTGGACATAGGCTATTGCCGACGAGCCGCAGTCATGGCTCTAATATTAGCCTATACAAAACTTTTCCCTGAGCTCAGTAAAATGTTTTATGATAAATTATTAATAATCTGTTCAATAATTCGTTAAAGCCTAAATGAATGGTAATTTAATATAGGCTATTTAAAAAAAAATTATAGCCTATATAATAAATATAGGCCTGACATATTTTTAAATGAAATAAAATAGGCTATTTTCTGAAAAATGCGCCTGTCTGTGTTAATTATTCCATCAAATTAATTTGATCGCAACACCTGTTATTCCAGAACAGAAGATTTGAGCTGGTTTCAGTTCTTTTCATTTTCTTTTTTCTGTAGTTTCATTTTTACAAATAAATTTATTTAATTTGTTTGTTAATTAAATTTTGTTATTTAACCTATTTTTTTATGCAACAAAATTGCAAATTAATTTGCTACGAGATGTGGCTGTGTATGGTAGTGCCAGCGCGCGTAAACTGCTGCTGAGAGAGAGAGAAAGCGCAATAGAAATAATTAAATTTTCGCATGCTGATTTATGTGAAATTGCGAATACATGACTATAATCGCATTGCAATTTTAATAATTATTGTATTTTTTTCCTTTAGGAAGGAAAGTCTATTTCAATTCATGCTAAAGACATGTGGTGCTGAAGTCCGAAAGTGCTGATCATGTTGATGTGAACAGCTGAAGCTGTCAAATTATTTTTAGTTTATTTATTATTAATGATGATTAAAAATAATAATGCAATTCATTTTATTCAATAATGTAATTAAAACATGTAATATACCTACATTAATGCAAAACAAGCTAAAGATCGTCTTTAAAGTCGTCATAAGTCTCAGCTCTCTGCGACATCTTTGCCTATATCCTCCTCAATACACGATATCCTCCATTAAATCAAGTAATTTGACCACAATGAGGCAGAACAGGCTTAACAAAATTCGCAGCACTGAACATGTTCCCAGACTGAGAGTGATTGATGATGAGAAAACTCAGAAACCTGTGAGAACGGAGGTGTTCACCGCATGTCTAGCCGTGAAGAGCGATTTTTTTAAATGAAAGCACATTTGTGCCAGTCTGTCAAGACTGCTTAAAACACCTTAATATTTTAGAGTAAATAGTTAAAGTTTGCATCACCAATGATTGATCTCATCCACGCGTGACCCACCCATACTTAAATATCATGCGACCTATTTTTTGATTACCTGACCCGCGGATTAACGGCAGCACATGTGGATATAACCGAGATCTGCTTGATTTCACTGTCACCTGCCATTTCAGTGGATCTGAAAGCAGAAATTAATATCTGACTGAAATGGGCTTATTAAGGAATAATGTAATGAGACTCTATTACATTTAACATTTTCTTAAAACCCGAAATTTCCACTACCGATTAACGTCTCATATCCACAGCTATAAATCTACCAATCGCCTCGGTGATTTGTTTTGCCCTGTTCGAATCTGTAGAAAATGCCTGTGCCAAAGTGCTCCCAAACGCCAGACCCGCTGTTGGTTATAGTAGGATTACATTAACGTTACTAGCCATTTTGCGAGCTAGTGCAGAGTGTGGCTGACTGGAGTATTTGGAGGTGGGCGAGGAAGGCAGATGTTGCCTGTCACATCATTTGGGATGCCTTGTTGAGCATTGTTGCACTGAAAACATTATATTCTGTACACTTATTCTCTTCTCTTATTATCTTTTTAGATATTTGTCTGAATTGTTCGGTTTGTAATGCGTACCGAACCGAAAGTCTCGTACCGAACGGTTCGATATGAATACGCGTATCGTTACACCCTTAATATATATATATATATATATATATATATATATATATATATATATATATATATATATATATATATATATATATATACTGTAGTGTGTGTGTGTGTGTGTGTGCGTGTGTGATATATACATACCCACACACACATCCATATTGTATAGACACACTGCATACACATACATACTGTATATACGGACACACACACACACACACACACACACACACACACACACACACACACACACACACACACACACACACACACACACACACACACTTATTCTTATTCACCTAATCGTAACGAGAGAGAGAGATAATTTTTTTTAACACATTTCTAAACATAATAGTTTTAATAACTCATCTCTAATAACTGATTTATTTTATCTTTGCCATGATGACAGTAAATAATATTTTACTAGATATTTTTCAAGACACTTCTATACAGCTTAAAGTGACATTTAAAGGCTTAACTAGGTTAATTAGGTTAACTAGGCAGGTTAGGGTAATTAGGCAAGTTATTGTATAATGATGGTTTGTTCTGTATACTATAAAAAAATATATAGCTTAAAGGGGCTAATAATTTTGACCTTAAAATGGGTTTTAAAAAATTAAAAACTGCTTTTATTCTAGCCGAAATAAAACAAATAAGACTTTCTCCAGAAGAAAAAATATTATCAGACATACTGTGAACATTTCCTTGTTCTGTTAAACATCATATGTATCAAATATTTAAAAAAAGAAAAAAAATTCAAAGGGGGTTCAATAATTCTGATTGCAACTGTATATAACACACACATATATATATATGTTGCCTCCTATAATGCCTTTTGTCGGACAGAGAAAGACTGAGCAGAGGAACACTGGGCGGCTTGTTTTTGTTCCGCTTCTTTATAAGTTTCAGGTTGTGTTGTCTGTAAGTGTTTATAAAAGCTGCTTGTATTGATTCCGTGTATGACTTTCTTATCACAAATATTGCTCGTGCAACGCTTTTTAAGCTGAGAAGCACCACAACATGCTGCGTTAACTCTCTGCCATCGTGTCATTCCGTAATGCAGAAGTGTGCGACTTGCGTGTGTTGAGTAGGCTATGTAAGATATCTGAAAGGCACATGATCATTCACGTCATATTCCGGATTGATTGGTGTAATGTCTTGTATACAAATTGTCACTGACAATCCTGTCCACAGCGCTAAAACATGTAGTTATGCAGAAATTATTAAAATATAGTTAAAATATCGATACTTTAAAAAAATAATATTGATACCAAATTAAAAGCTTCTGAGTATCGATATATCGATACTCGAGCATCGATGTGCACATCCCTACCTTACAACACGTGCGCCTCCTATCTATCTAACTATCTATCTATCTATCTATCTATCTATCTATCTATCTATCTATCTATCTATCTATCTATCTATCTATCTATCTTTCTCTCTCTCTCGCTCGCTCTCTCTCTCTCTCTCTCTCTATATATATATATATATATACAGAGAGAGAAGGAGAGAGTGAGAGAGAGGCAAAGACTATAGAATAAGGGGACTTTGATATAGACATATGTTTTGTTAAATAGGTCTAGTTTTAATGACATCCAATAATACGTGAAAATAATCACGTAAGCCTGATTATTATTATAAAGCTAGGCCTAGCTCGGAAACAATAATGCAAACTAGGGACAGCTCAGAAATGGCTATATTTTGCTCAGCATCTGGAGCATAGCAGCAAGAAGTTTGGCAGTGTACTATTTTAATGGCAAATGTCTAATTATACTGCTAATTTATGTTTTTATTTAATTTATGCATACACAATGAATGTATCAGGCATACGTTCTAGTATGTGGTTCAAACGATAGAATACGTAAATTTAGTTTATTATGTAAATATTAAACAGTTATTTTAAATGATGAAATTAAAGAGCATCGTTCTCTTGGGCTGTTGGATCCGACTCCATGCATTTGCATCATTCTCGTCACTCCTGCAGCTGCTGCTTGGAAGAGAGGCGCGGCGCCTCTGCCTCCCCCATATCTGTAGTAAGATGTCCAGCTGAACTAAATTGATTTTAAGGCCATGTAACACAGACTATAGGGCCAAGCCTGTGTATTGCACACTTATAACTTCCTGGCAAGGCTACACTGTAAAAATATCTGTTAATTAACAGTTTCCGTATTTTGTGTTTGTCGTTTATTTATGGTTGTGAATTGCATTATGGGACCTTAATCTCTGCTCTGTCGACTTTTGAAATAATATAATGTTTAAAAAATAATATAGGATATAAATAAATTAATCTGTAAGATATCAAAAAATGTACTGACAGTTTATTACAAGGTTTTTGCAGCATAATATACAACACCAGCCCAGACAATATAAATAAATACATAAATAATAAAAATAAATAAAAACGAGAATCACAAAATACGGAAAACTGTTAATTTACGGATATTGTTTTACAGTGTACTTGACCTTAATCCAGCGAAAGTGTTGAAAAGAAGGCTTGTTGTGTGAGAGAAAATGTGTGTGTGTGTGTTCCAATGTGGTCTTATTCTGGCCCTGCTAACAACTATAAAATAAAAACTAAACAATAAAAAACACTATAATAATAATTATTATTATTATTAATATATAGGCCTAGCTTGGAAACAATCGAGCAAACCAGGTGCTGCTCGCAAATCTTTTGCTCAGCATCAGGTGCATAGCAGCAAATTTGGCGGCTAACTATAAAGTTATTTTAATGATAAATTGTAATGATAAATGTCTAATAATACTGCTAATATATACATATATAAAATCAAATAATATTAATTAAATGCCTGGGTGCTGATCCGCAGAGGACTACAGGACTATTATTTTGAGGGTGACGTCACGAGCTCAGATTTGGTTGACCAGTCAGAGGAAAATGGGCATTTCAGAACCGCCTACATGTGAATAATGAATTTTAAAGTCATTTATCCTTTTTCCTACCCTAAACCAAAAATAAAATGAAAATCGAGCCAAAATCAGTTATTTTACTTTTTTGTGGGCAAATGAAAAAACAAAAAAGGCTGTTTCCTCGTTTTTTAAATTTCATTTAAAATCAAAAATCGAATGAAGGCAACATAAAACGGACCATGGAAGATACCCTGATTGAGAATGAATGGAAATAAATAGTTGTTCTCAAATGCTGAACACAATTAAATGTGACAAGCTTGTTGGATGACAAAGCCACCTGGAAAGGGATACAGATGGAAACAGTGATAACAGCACAGATTCCATTCATCTTTATTTCTATAGCGCTTTACAATGTAGATTGTGTCAAAGCAGCTTAACATAGACGTTCTGGTAAATACTAGGGAGCTAAGCCAGGCAGTCAATAAAATTTTAAAGTTTATACAATATTTAATAGGGAGCCAATGCAATGATGAAAGAACTGTAGTAATATGATAATATTTCTTTGTTCTAGAAAGCACTCTAGCAGCTCCATTTTGATCCAATTGATTTTTGTTAATTAGGCCTACAGGGCAAAGACCTAGTAACACATTTACAGTGATCTAAATGAGAGGTCATAAAAGCATGAATAAGCTTTTCCGCATTAGACATTTATAGCATATGTTGAAGTTTGGCAACATTTTTAAGATGGGAAAAAAAGCAGTTTTACAGATGCTTAAAATCTGGCCTTCAAACGACAAGTTGCTATCAAAAATCACCTCCAAATTTTTGACTGAGGATGATGGCTGAACTGAGAATCCATCAAGGGTTAGACAGTGTTCTGGGTTTTTGCATGTGAGGTTTTTAGGTCCAATAAGCAAGACCTGAGTTTTATCAGAATAATGTAATACGTTTTTAGTCATCCATTTTTTTATATGAGCTGTACAATCTGTTAATTACATGGATTTGTACAAATTATCAGCTTGAGAGAAGATATAGAGTTGTGTACCATTGGGACAACAGTGGAAAGTACAGTAACTCCATGTTTTAATGATATCACCAAGTGGTAGCATATATAGTGTGAAAAGTAAGGGAAACAAGAACTGAGCCTTGTGGTACCCCACGGTATACTTTTGATCAGTATGATGCCTCTTTATTAACTGAAATAAATTAATAACGTTTAGATAGAAAAGACCTGAACCAGGCCTATCAACGAGGATATTATGATCGATTGTATCAAATGCAGCACTGAGGTCCAACAACACTAAGAGAGAAATGCAACCACAGTCGGACAACAGGAGGAGGTCATTTGTAACTTTTAGGAGTGCTGTTTCTGTGCTATGAAATGCTATAAATCCATATTGGAATTTTCACAAAATCTTTTTCTCTACAGAAAGGAACATAGTTGAGCAGATACAAATTTTTTTGTATCTTTGATAGCAAAGGCAAGTTTGAAATGGGTCTTGAAACTTACAAATGTTTTAGTTAGACTGGCCACTGTATTAAACAGGACCCTAGGATTTTATTTATATAGCACAATTTTTTTACAACACAACGCTGCCCAAAGTGCTGAATGTAATTAATTCTAATTAAAATAACAAGTCGTACAGCACATGCATAACAATTAAAACGAAAAACAAATCCCTCAACATTAAAAAGGCTCAACTGCTAAAGAACAAAGATGCAGTTTCAGAAGGTTTTTAAAAACAGATAAAGTTAGAGGTTGTCTTATATGGGGTGGAAGCTTGTTCCAGTATTTTGGGGCGATAACAGCAAAAGCCTAATGTTCAATAATCAGAGTTTTTTATTACCTTTGATTTTTTTAATGAACATCAATTAGATTGTTACCTTTGAAGGGGTTTGGGAGTTTTTTTTTAATATTTAGAGGTTCAGAGACCAGACTCTTTAATCTATAACCATAGCTCATAACTTTGTGACAAATGCATTATGATGTTGAGCATTTTCATATTCAGCTCCTAAACTCTATAATAGTCTTCCTGATAATGCCAGAGACTTAGACACACTCTCTCAGCCACCCACTCTCTTTAAGAGCCACATATCAAACACATAATAAATACATAATAATCACACCACAGTCACCATGAAATGAAAGTTATGTTATTCTGAGAAGACTGCAGCTACCTAAGGTTAGCACAGCTAGCTACATTAAATGCATTGTGAGGCAAAATGTCCACTCAGCCTCCCTAAAACTTTTGTGATTAGTTCGGCAAACTGTACTCAATCGCCGCTTCTTGCCCATGTTTCAGCATGATCTTTAATCCACAAACTGCAGCAGCATGGATCAGTAATGAAGGACAAGGTGAGTGATTATCAACAGATTGTTATAATAACTGCATCTGTGCATTGTTTTTCAGTACACACAGTTTACAAAATGTCACGGGGAGCAATTTGAATCTCATCTATTGTAAAGTTTTTGCTTCGTTCCTTTTTGGGTCACAAAAATAGCCCTTAACACATATGTGTCAGGCAGTCACCAGAGCCACCCTGTTCACCTGGACTCATGCACACCCATTCCAAATCACTTGATTACTGATTGCTATCACCTGTATATAAAGCACTTCCGCTTATTTTGTCGGCCCTGAAACTCACACCCTGAGTCCTCTCCTGATCCACTCCCTGGTTCCTAATCCCATAGATACTGGCTCTCTGTCTGCTCCAGCCACTCTTTGTTTACATTGACTGTTACGTTTTCAGGATGGAGCCCGAACACACAGCACCACGCACACCACCACCCCCGGACGCCTTCACAGAACTGGTAAATGTTCTCAAAACTTCCCTCCTTCTTGCACTACAATCTCCCACGGCTGTCTCTGCCTATGTATTCGTAAGTCCCATGGCTTTACCACAAAAGCGTCTGAGTGTAGCGGTTTCCTACTTCAAGCCAACTTATATATTGATTTGCATCTGAGTCTATTTTCCACTGAACTTTTCAAAGTGGCATTTGTAATCTTTCTGTTATCGGGCATAACACTTCTTTGGGCTAAGTCTATATGGAACGCCAATTGTTTCATAATCAATTCATACTCCCAGTTTACTAACCATTTCTCTGAGGTTTTCAGTGTTGCCACCAGAGCTTTATCTATATCTGACCAACTGTTTTATTTATGTCAAGGTAATTCATCCATTTCTGATTACACACTTCAATTCTGGACTCTGGCAGCAGCTAGCAGGTGGAATGAAACAGCACTCATCTGTGCATATCGTCAAGATTTACAACCTCACCTTCGCTCTGCCATGGCCATTTATGATGTCAATATTGGATTAGAGAGTATTTTTCAACGCACAGCCTGCATCGCTTAACACTAATGGGTTTGCCATACTCCCATAACCACTCACCAGCCTGCTACCAGCGTTGCCTGTCCTTCAGTACCAGAACCTATGCAGCTCGATCCCAGTCATCTTCCTAGAACCGAATAAGCTCGTCATATGTCACATGGAGAATGCCTATACTGTGGAATGACGGGTCACTTCTTAAAAGAATGTACCGTGAAACCTCCTCATCCAGTGGTGAGTACTTTAAATGTTCCTAAAAAAGCGTTGCATCTTATGCTTATACCTGCTAAACTAGTCACTCCAGAACTGTCTCAATCTGTCTCAGCCCTTAAAGATTCCAGGTCTTCCAGTCATGACTGAGACATGAAATTTCCTGATCAACTTTAACTACCTTACATATGTCATCACCAACATTACTCCATTATAACCATCCAAGGAAAACCACTCGGACAAGGAAAGGTCAAACACTGCTCCCCTGTGGTTACTCTGCAGATCAGTTGTCTTCATCAGGAGAACTTTAGTTTTCTGGTACTTTAGGTGTCTACCGTCAATATCATCCTGGGACGTCCCTGGCTAGCACATCATCAGGGTTAGATCCACCCCATGTCTATCCCGGAGCACAAGGCAATGGAGGATTATGTGTCTGAGATGCTCCAACAGGGATTTATCCAACCATCCACCTCACCGGCAGCTTTGAGCTTCTTCTTCTTCTGAGGTTCTTCTGGATAAGAAGGATGGTGGTTTCCGCCCCTGTATTGATTTCCGGGTTCTTAATTCTGAGATCGTTTCCCAGCCGTATCCACTTCCCCTTGTCCCAGCCACCCTGGAAGAACTTCAAGGAGCTCGCATATTCAGTAAATTGGACCTGAGGAGCACTTACAACCTCATTCATATCCAGGCAGGAGACGAATGGAAAATGGCATACATCACCCGTGCTGGCGACTATGAGTACAGGGTAATGTGGTATGGCATTTCCATCTCACTCGTCTTCCAAACCTTTATGAATGAGGTGTTCCAGGAGTTACTTCCACTTTTTGTCATAGTATACATCGATGACATCCTGATCTACTCCTGAAAACTGGCCAAACATCACCACCACGTCACTTAGGTGCTCTAGTGCCTCCAACAACACCAGCTTGTGGTGAGGGGGCAGGGCCAAGAGCCATGGGAACAGCTAGCGCGTAAGTGAATAATGAGAAACACCTGTGGCGCACACCGGCTTCGAATCCCATGGAAGGAGCTCTGGACTAGAGGACTAGAGGAGGAACAATGGCAGAGGAAGCGGAGAGAGGTCCAGGCCTGGGCACAGTTATGTTGTGTTTGTTTTGGTTTAGACCAAAGTCCGCTAGTTTTATATTCTTCATTAAAACTTAATAAAAGTTAATCGGTTCTCAACCTCCTTCTTCCCGGCAGCCAGGTGGCCGTACATTTCATTACATTGGTGCCCAAACCCGGGAAAAGGAGGGACATGTTGTCCAGATGCCCTCGCCGATGAGAGGGGTGAGTGTTCGGGAGTAAACCCGAGTGGGGGAGAAACCCGTCCATATGCTGAAATCGCCGGGGCAGCCAGGGGTTGGCGAGAAAAGAGTTTGCTTGCTGCCGACTCCCAGCATTGGGAGGAGCAAGAGACGCAGGGCTCACCACAGCGTGGGAAAGAGCTGAGAGGAGCTGTCCCAGGAAGAAGGGGGAGTCGCCGCGATCTGCCAAGATGTAGAAGATGCCTGCTACCGGCCGCCGAAGCCAAGAGACGGCTAAGTGGAAAGATTCCTTCACAGAGACCCAGCAACGTCACCGATCTCTCAGCTGGTGGAGGACCAGGAGACAAAGTGTCAGAAGAACCGAACCCCAAGAAATCTTTTTTTTCTTCTTTCTTTTGTCTCTCTCCTCTCCCTCAGTCCACTCTGTCTTTCCTCCTGCTTTTTTCCACCTTCTTTTCTCCCGGCCCGTCTCATGTATGTCTTGTGGGTGCTGTGGTGCCAACCCCTGCAACGCTAGACACTTTGGCATCTCTGAAGAGATTGTGTTGGACAGGGGTCCCTAATTCATCTCTGATGTGTGAAAAGCCTTCTTTAAATTGTTGGGTGTTACTGTCAGGCTCTCCTCAGGATATCACCCAAAGACTAACGGCCAGACTGAGTGGAAGATCCAGGAAATCGGACGCTACCTATGATCATACTGCCAGGATGACCAGTACAGCTGGAGCCAGTTTCTTCCTTGGGCTGAGTATGCACAAAACTCTACACCAAAAATCTACAGGATTAATACCTTTCCAGTGCATACTCGGCTACCAACCACCCCTGTTCCCTTGGATGCGGGAACCATTGGAGGTTCCAGCTGTAGATTACTGGTTTCGGGTGAGCGATAGAGTGTGGGACTAAGCTCATATCCACTTCAAAGAGCATTAAAACGGAACAAGGGATTCGCAGACACCTAAGATCCAACGCCCCTTGTTAACAACCTGGAGACCTGGTATGGTTGTCACCCCAGGATCTGCGACTCTTTTCCCTGCCAAAAGCTGATGAGTCCCCGCTACATAGGTCTATTCAAAATACAGAGGCAGATCAATGATGTCACGTATCAGCTACAACTTCCACCTAGGTATAGAATTCACCCCGTGTTTCACGTATCACTACTGAAACCATGTTCTTCTCCCTCTGGAGAACCCCCTGGAGCTGGTATGGTGCCCCCTCCTCCCGACGTCCTTAAACCAACTACCATCTACTCCGTAAAGGAAATCCTGGATTCCCAACGCCGGGGTAACCAGCTTGAATACCTTATAGACTGGGAGGCCCAGAGGAAAAATCCTGGGTGCTCAGAGCAGAAGTCCTGGATCCATCTGTGCTGGGGGAATTCCATCAAGCCCTTTCAGACTGGCTGGCCCCTGGAAGTCATGGAAAACCCTGGTGCCGGGTTAGAGCGTCAGGAGCCGCCCCTGGAGGAGGAAGTAATGTCTGGCAGTCACCAGAGCTCACACATTCCAAATCACCTGATTACTGATTGCAATCACCTGCACACAGACACACACAATGTATATAAAGCACCTCCACTCACTGTCACTGTTGGTCCTGAAACTCACACCCTGAGTCTTCTCCCGATCCACTCCCTGGTTCCTAATCCCACAGATACTGGCTCTCTGTCTGCTCCAGAGACTCTTTGTTTACATTGACTTTTACTTCCTGCATTCCCTCTCATGTGTCGTGTGTGTCTGCATTGGATCTCTCCAGCTAAGACTTTATACTATACATCTGTTCGATAAACATTGTTATTTACCATATCCCTGTGTCTAGTCCTCAGTGTCATGACAATATGGATCCATATTTTGTACATGATCATAAATTATATAATACTGTTTTTTATTTAATATCGTTTTGTAATGAACCAAATATTTTATATAGTATAAGAGTAAAGGGGTTTGTTTATTTACTTTTATATTTTTAATTTATTTTAAAAACAATTTGATTTAGAAATGTGGCTATTTGGTTTTCTTTAGGTTTTTATTATTATGATTAATATTCATCCATTCATTTTCTTTTCAGCTTGGCCCCTTAATTAATCTGGGGTCACCACACCGGAATGAACCGCCAACTTATCCAGCATAGGTTTTACGTAGCCCTTTCAGCTGCAACCTATCACAGGCAAATTATTATTATTATTGTTATTATTATTATTATTATTATTATTATTATTATTATTATTATTATTGTTATTATTATTATTATTAATAATAATAATGGAAACAAAAACTATACTTGAAAATAGAAAAATGTTTGTACCTTTTGTATTGTACAGTATACAGGTGTGTGTGACGTGTTTGTATACAGGAGAGAGAGAGAGAGAGATACATCTTTTTGTGACTTTTTAAAAAAAGAGTTAGAAAAATAGACAACACACACATGGCACACTGCAAACATTCCTTTGCAAAAAAAATCAAGATATAGGGTATAAAAGCTATACTTTTAATATGAGTAGAAAATTACAAATTAAATAAAAATTATTTGAAAATTGTTTGTAAAGAAACTTTAATAATTGGTCTCACTGAGTGATTGCATGGAAAAATGAAACGACATAATTATACATTAACAGTTCATGAGTTCATGTAATACATTAATTACAACATGTATTAACAAGTAATTAAGGTAGCTGTTATTCACACATGAACTCTTGTGACTCATGTTGTGGTTATGTAGTTCAGTTCATGATTAGCATGCACCTTAACACCTCAATAATTCATAATAAAGTAATGTTTAGTTTACATAATACATCATTATTCATGTACTGTTACTGTAACGTAAAGCCATCTCTATGAGGACTTGAAGAGATGATGTTAACCCTACCTACGAGGACTTGAAGTGATGAGTACTTAAGCAATACACAAATAATCAAAAACATTGAATAATAACATAATAAAAATTATTTAAAACATTGAAAATGTATTATACACATACATAAATACTGTAGACATCACCTTTTTGGAAAGGACACTATAAACTATAACTGCAAGTTGTTTCTCCACTCTATACACAATTTGTATCTTTTTGAAATTTGGTTGTAATGTAACAACATGCACCTTTTGTAAACCTGCTTTGGAAATATAATTGTTGTAAAAAGCACTATACAAATAAACTTGAATTGAATATGAGCACTTAAATTTATCAAACAAATTTTTAATCACATTTATCAATGCAAAATCCCAACCAATTGTAGTCTTTTACTAACAACCATATTTAATATTGTGAAAAACTGAGGAAATCCAGAGAAATCTCAATCTGTATAGAGCAAGGCAGGAACCCTCAGCTAAATGTGCTCCAGCTTTTAGCCTAAGATGTCACTGGATAAGGAACAGTGATGTTATGCTTTGAAATAAAGCCATATGAGCTCAAGAGAACTTGCGAAAACACTAATAATCACTGAACTGAACACAGTCTGCTGCTGAATCAAGAAATGCCTCTTGACTTGTTGATGTTGAAAGGTGTACATCAGCTGTGTTCAATAGAGAGGCTATTGGTTTTCCAGGCCAGTGCTAATCTCAGATCATCAAGAATACACTGGAGATGTGTGCTGGGCTTAGGAGAAGGATGTATTTCAGTTTGATTCTGAAAAAAAAAGTCCCAGACTCAAAGTTCAGAGAGACCGTCCAAACTTTCTTGAGGGACAGATGTAAAAGCAGAGGTCTGTCATGGTCTGTGAAACAGCAGAGCAAACATGGGTGTAAAAAATGTGCGCACTAGTATCACTGAGATGGAGACAAATATTTGCAGAATATAGATTGATATATTGTCATCGAGATAATGTCTTTTATAGTAAGTCTGTGGTTATTAGATCAAGTCTCATTCTGCTACAGCAGCTTGGTTTTGTAGACACACAATGGACGCGCTTGACTGGCATTTCTGATTTTCAAATTTGTGTTCTGTTAAATATTTTATTTATGAATTTATTACATTTAAAAATAAAAACGTTTCAACTTTTCTGGAATCACCGTTGAAAATGATAACAATCGTAATTATTTCAAAGTGTTTATTTAATCTTAAACAATACCCAAATAATGTGCAACTTTATGAGGGAGGGACATCTGTTAGTATTGGGGTTCTATCCAAAGTCATAAGATATATAATTGATATATAATAGGTCTTATCCTGAAATTCTACTACTGGACAACTATTCAGAACATATTTACACACTGATTTATTTCTGTTTTTTTTTTTTTTTTTAAACAATTGTGGTACATTTATTGTGATTAATCTACAATAATTAGCTCTGTTTGTAGCTGCTTATTCTAAAAGACTGCTTAATCAAAAGACCAAGAACACCTACAGTATAAGCCAAATACACTTTTGATTATTATAGGAACATGAGTATGAAATACAACTTGACTTTTCTGTCAGCATGTCAGTATCTTTTTAGATGTCCACTTGTATAAATTGTTCAGATATTGCTGGACAAGAGACATGGACACCGATCATCAGCTGGCAAAAATATAGCCTTTTACATACAGTTGAAGTCAGAATTATTAGCCCCGTTTGAATGTTTTTCTTTTTTAAATATTTCAAAGATTATGTTTAACAGAGCAAGGAAATTTTCACAGTATGTCTGATAATGTTTTTTTTCTCCTGGAGAAAGTCTTATTGTTTTATTTCAGCTAGAATAAAAGCAGTTTTTAATAAAAAAAAAAAAAAACGTTTTAAGGTCAAAATTATTAGCCCCTTTAAGCTTTTTTTTTTAAGCTAATTTTTTTCGATAGTCTGCAGAACAAACCATCATTGTACAATAACTTTTCTAATTACCATAACCTGCCTAGTTAACCTAATTAACCTAGTTAAGTCTTTGAATGTCACTTTAAGCTGTATAGAAGTGTCTTAAAAATATCTAGTAAAATATTATTTACTGTCATCATGACAAAAATAAAATAAATAAAGTTATTAGAGATGAGTTATACAACTATTATGTTTAGAAATGTGTTGAAAAAAATCTTCTCTCCATTAAACAGAAATTGGGGCAAAAAATAAACGGGGGCTAATAATTCAGGGGGGCTAATAATTCTGACTTTATTATTTATATTAACTGTATATAAATGCATACTTTATATTAAGGTATTATGTCACTATTTTAATGTGAACTTTATGTTTGAATACAAAACAATTTATGTTGCATTACATTCTATATTGTCATGTTCAGAAATGATTAAGTGACAGCACTCAAGTCAATGCAGATTTACTGGAGTGATTGACTGAAATAGAAACATCATGAGCTGTTTGGTATAAAATAATGTTCTGTAATGACCAAAATTTTAAAATACTTTTATAGCTCTATTTATGTATGTATGTTCAACCTCAAATCAGAAAATGTTGGTACAGTATGGAAAACGCAAACAAAAAAGAAAGTAGTGATTTCCAAATTCTCTTTGACTTGTATTTCAGTATGAACACAAAATATTTAATGTTTTAAATATTCATATAAATATATGAAGTTCAACTTTATTTCATTTGTAAATATACATACTTTTCTGTCATTCATACCTACAACACATTCTAAAAAAAGTTGGGACAGGACCAATTTAGGGTTACTAATCAGTTAAATTGGTTAAATAATGATGTGATTTGAAACAGGTGCTGTCAACAGGTGATTATATTTATGATTTGGTACAAAAGAAGCATGCAAGATAGTCTAGTCTTTTATGAGCAAAGGTGGGCCGAGGATTGCCAGTTTGCTAACAAATATGTGAGAACATTATTGAAATGTTTAAAAACAATGTTTCCCCCAAAAAGATATTGATATGGATATTTCACCTCCAACAGTGCATAAAATCATTAAAAGTTTCAAGAAAGCTGGAGGAATTTCAGTGCGTAAAGGAAAAGAGTGCAAGCCTAAGCTGACGAACAATGATCATTAGTAAAAGATTCAACAATCGTCACTCAGCGATAAGCGATATCATTACATGGGCTCAGAACTACTTTAGCAAACCTTTGTTAAATACCACAATACATACAGTAGTTGCATCCGCAAATGCCAAAAACTGTACTGTGCCAAATGGAAGCCCTATGTTAACAGTGTCCAGAAGTGCCAAAAACTTCTCTGGGCTTGGAGGTACACCATCACATAGTGGAAACATGTACTGTGGTCAGATGAATCAGTATTTTAGGTATTTTTTGGGAGAAATGGACGCCGTGTGCTCCGGAACAAAGAAGAAAAGGAACATCCAGACTATTACCAGCAACACGTTTAAAAGCCAGGGTCTGTCATCATATGGTGTTGTGTCAGTGCCCTTGGCAAAGATAACTTGCATTTCTGTGATGGCAACATTAATGCTGAAAAGTACATAGAGATTTTGAAGCACAATACAGTGCCTTCTTTTCCAGAGATGCCCATCTGTATTTCAACAAGACATTGCATAGCCACATTCTGCACACATTACAAAGCCCTGGCTGCAGAGGAAGAGGATACAGGTACTTGACTGGCCTGCCTGTGGTCCCGACCTCTCTCCAATAGAGAATGTGTTGCGCATTTTGAAGTGCAAAATGGGACAATGAAGACCCCGTACTGTTGCCCACTTTAAGACTTGTTTGCAGGAAGAATGGGCCAAAATTTGAAACATTTCATCACTTGGTGTCTTCAGTTCCTAAGTGTCTTTTAAGTGTTGTGAAAAGGAATGGCAACATTACAAAGTGGTAAGTTTTTTACTGTTCCAATTTTTTTTTAAATGCATTGCAAGAACCAAAATTGGAATATGTTTATTTAAAAAAAAAATAAAAAATCATGAGGAACACATTCAATTATGTGCTGTTGTATGATCTGCAATGAAATACATTCATTCATTCATTCATTTTCTTTTCGGCTTAGTCCCTTTATTAATCTGGGTTTGCCACAGCGGAATGAACTGCCAACTTATCCAGCAGCGGATGCCCTTCCAGCTGCAACCCATCACTGGGAAAAATCCATACACACTACACACTCAATTTTAGCATACCCAATTCACCTATACCACATATCTTTAGACTTGTGGGGGAAACCGGAGCACCACGCAAACATGGGAAGAGCATGCAAACTCCACACAGAAATGCCAACTGACCCAGCCGAGGCTCGAACCAGCAACCTTCTTGCTGTGAGGCAAACGTGCTACTCACTGCGCCACTGTGTCACCCCCCGCAACGAAATACAAGTCAAAGTAAATTTAGAAATCCCTACTTTTTTTTTTATTTGTGTTTTCTTTATGTATGTATGTATTCATGTATTTATGTATTTATTTAATTATTAAGTAAAAATTTTTGTAAATCACACAGTAAACAGACTGTGTGTGTGTGTGTGTGTGTGTGTGTGTGTGTGTGTGTGTGTGTGTGTGTGTGTCTTGTGTCTTTCAAACTTTCTCTTTGCAACAGTTCAAAAAAATCTATACACGAAAAGAACATCTTAATTGGCCACACAGGTGGACGGGTTTAGAAGTCTTTTTCTCTGCATTGTCTTTTTTTTTTCATTCCTAAGTAGGCAGCAATTGCTTCCCCTGAGGGTGAAGCCAACTTTCATGTGGTAAGTCCTCCACTAGCAATCAGAGAGTAAACCACACCAGTTTACTCTGCCGCCTACTAGACACCCACCCATTGTGGCTTATTGTGCTTATTTTTTCATACATTACACAACACTAAAGAGTTAAAATGAAAGGTTGCAAACACTTTTTTCCATTTTTGAGTCTGTTTTTAAGGATAAATTATGGAACACTGATGAGTGATTTTTAACCACTGGCATCGTTTTTCAGAGCCTTTCCCACCATGATTTGATTATCTACTTGATGATACTTTAAACGCAGTTGATGCCACGATCCTAAATGTTGGTTATTAAAATAAACTTTATCTCTGAGATTCAAACGACCATTTTAATTGTAGGAAAGAATTTCTCTGTCTTTTATCAGTTCTTTGGCTGAGAAAAACAAATGTTTTGTACCCTGCACGGTCAACACTTGAAATTCATGAAAGTAAATAAGCAAAGCAAAACACTAACAAGTGTCTGCCAATAATATGTGTTATCAAATTATGATGAAAATATGAAAGACAATATAGCAAAATTAGGTCTGTCAATACATGAAAAAATAACAATAAAACAGTTAATGATCATACACATATATCATAAGCATTTGTCACATTAATCTAGCTATAATATAAAATAAATAAATAGTAAAGCTAAATTTAACCAAATAAAAGGCTGAGCAATGCAAAACTATATATATATATATATATATATATATATATATATATATATATATATATATATATATATACATACACACATACATACACACATACATACAGTTGAAGTCAGAATTATTAGCCCCCTGTTTATTTTGTTCCCCAATTTCTGTTTAACAGAGAGAAGATTTTTTCAACGCATTTCTAAACATAATAGTTTTAATAACTCATTTCTAATAACTGATTTATTTTATCTTTAATGTAATTGTTCATTTGTTCGATTAACCAACCTGTGGTCTATTTGAGTCCTAATGCCCCAGTAAAGTGAAGGGGACACTTTCAGATGAGACGTTAAACCGAGGTCCTAAATCTCTGTGGTCATTAAAAATCCCATGGCACTTCTCATAGAATAGGAGTGTAACCCCAATGTCCTGGCCAAATTCCCTCCATAGGCCCTTACCCATCATGGCCTCCCAATCATCCCCATCCACTGTACTGGCTTTATCACTGTCTCTCCACTCCTCCAATAGCTGGTGTGTGGTGAGTGCACTGGCGCCATTGTCCTGTGACTGCTGTTGCTTCATTCAAGTGGATGCTGCACACTGGTGGTGGTGTGGAGAGACCCTCCCAATGATTGTGAAGCGCTTTGGGTGTATAGCCATCACACACAATAAATGCGATATACAAATACACATTACATTACATTACATTACAGTACGCAAAAAACTACTGAACTTAAATGCTTCAATTAAAAGTTGTGTATGAATCAGATGTTTAAAAATATAAATACTGCCAGATGAATATAGAGGACAATGCACAGGTGGTGCAGCTTGACTCGTGTATTCAGCATTGAACAATATTGTGTCATAAATGTGTTAGTTTATGTTTTTATTGTAAAAAGTCCATTATAAAATGTTTTAAAAAGTATAATTATTAATACAATTAAAGTATTTTTTCTACTTATTTATAAATATTAATACATCAGGAATTTACCATTGCAGCTTTAATGGTATATTTACCTTCAGCCCACCACCCTCAATCAAGTTTGGTTTTTGGCTCTTCATAAGCAAAAGTTTGAGCACCCCTGTTGTAGATGAAATCAGGTTTAATTTTTGTCAAAATCTCTCTCTCTCACACACACACACACACACACACACACACACACACACACACACACACACACACACACACACACACACACACACACACACACACACACTCACTTATTATCAGAGTCATTGCTCAGCCTCTTCCTGACTCAGGAAATGGAGTAGAGTTTCTGTGGCTGTCCCACCGGACTGAATTCTGTCCCAACAACCAGACACAGACAAACACACACACACACACACACACACACACACACACACACACACACACACACACACACACACACACACACACACACACACACACACCCATACAAGCACACACACAAACACACACATACAAAAGTAACAAATCATGGTCATATTTCATAAAGCAACAACAACAAAATATCTTTTTAGATGTCTTTATTTTTTTCTCATAGACCTTATTAAGTTTGAAAAAGTCTATTAAATTTAATTACTCTGAATTTAATTAAATTATTGACAATAATTGTTGAATGTAATCTCCAAATTATTGGAAATTTCTACTTGAAATTGTTTCTGCTAAGAAAATTATATACTCAATTTGTAATGAAAAAGTCAGAGACTAGACAAGAACTAATTTGTGAGTCTGGACCAAAAAATCAGTCATAAATTTCAGTCACTATTTGGCTGATATAAAAGTTTTTTATAATCTGAAATCTGAGGATTGAAAAAAAAATTGTAACACTTTACTTTACTTGAAGGTGACGTGGTGGTGCAGTGGGTAGGGATGTCGCCTCACAGCAGGAAGGTCGCTGGTTCGAACCTTGGCTGGGTCAGTTGGCATTTCATGCGAGTTTGCATGTTCAGCTGGAAGGGCATCCGCTGCGTAAAACATAAACTGGATAAGTTGGCGGTTCATTCCGCTGTGGCGACCCCAGATTAATAAAGTGACTAAGCCGAAAAGAAAATGAATGAATGAATGAATGACTTTACTTAAAGGAGTGTTCAAAAGACTGTCATGAGACCTTTCAATCATGACATGACATGTTGTAAATATATAAAATATATAAAATGCAAGTTTATGACAACTGTCATTGTGTTCTTTGCTCAGTTATGTATTTAAAATCCAAATATTACATTGTTTGAGATGTCTTTGTTATGACTTGACAAACAAATTGTTTGATTTTCATTTTTTCTCCCTAATTTACTGTTGGTGGCTGTTTTTGCCCCATTGACCTCCAATATAACCAAATTTGATGGTGCATAAATAAACAGTCTTTGTTTTTATTTACTCAATGTAGTTCTGGGAAACCACCAGTGGTTATAATGGAAGTCAATAGGGGCGAAATCAGCCACCAACAGTAAATTAGGGAGAGAAAAAATTAAAATCAATCAAAAACAATGCATTAAAGGCAATGTTGTTTCACATGTCCAAGACTTTAATAAAAGGTAAAAAAAAATCCAGTCCACAATTACTTTTTAAATTGAAAATACATCTATTTGTGTTTTTTTTTTTTTTCAAAAAATCAGTGACATTATTTATGATTTTGGCAATTAAAGAGTTTAGGCAATTTAGTAGTTTTGATCAGGACTGAGGTTGATTAACAGATTAATACAAAAAAATTTAAAAAAATATATATCTAATGCATTTTTACAGCGGTTTAATTTAGTAAATGATTTCATCCCTAACATAAAGAAAGGGTATTAAATTTGCCCAGAGTGTATCGTTGAGTTCTTTAAAAATTTCAAAGCATTTTCTCAAAATATGTGTCAAAATAAGATTTGTCACCAAAATTAATTTCTACAAGCTGAAAAACAAAATCCCCCTAGAGTGGATGAAAACATTCCCAACAGTACATAAGTGTTAAGGCTTCATGAGTTCATTTTTCATCACATTTTTTTTCTGTCAATGTTGTCGATTTAGGAGAAACATCAAAGTTAACAAGTTTGTCTAAACATCCATAAAAACCACTTACTAATAATCTGACTCATACCGCACTCATGTTTGTCTCTGTTTCCCTTTCAGAAGTCAAAGGCAGTGGTGCTGTTGGTGCATATTGGAGACAGCAGTGATCTTGTCTGATTTTGAAGAAAATGCGGCTGGAACATTTGTGTTTGTCAGTAAGCTAAAATAACTTGAAGGGAGTGTGGGATCTACACACACACAAACACACATGCAGGCTGAAAATACAGGAAGACTCAAACAAGGAAGCATTTTGTTTCACCACAAATTGATTTCTGTAAAAATAAGGTTAACAGGAAAATGCTAAATAAATTATTTTAATACTGTAAAGTATGCAAATGGTTATTTTTTTCATTCTAGGCAACTTTATACTACAATTAGCTAAAATCAAAATAATTATGTTCCTTGGAAAATGAGTGAATAAAAGAGCTTACAGATTTTTTTGATTTCTATAGCTAAAATCTGATTTGAAAAAAAAAAGAGTAATGTGAGATTTCATCACTATGCATGTTGTTAAAACCATCTCCCTGTATGTTCTATAAAAAGCTAGTGCAGAAAGCACAGATCATTATGTGGAAGCTAATTGTGTTTTTGTGATGAGCAAAATAAAAATAATAATCGGTTGAGATGTACATAACCTGAAGAATCATAATCAATTTTGTTTGATATTTGCTTTCCACACTAATTTTGGAAAATTGAACTGCACAAATTTAGCAGCAAGTATTAAGACTTAGATTACAAAATCTATACTCCACCTATGGCAAAAATACATCTGTTGATCAGTTAATTCTTCCTTTGATTTTTATTCTTTATCACTTGACTTGAGACTCATGTCATCATTTCAGAGTCTATCTTCATGAATTAATAAACTGTCCTCTATTATTTTGACATATTAATCTTGATGATGAGAGGGATCAGCACATATTTAAAGTTCATTCTTTTATAGCTATTATAGTTATTTTCTGACAAATAAGGCAAAATACAGCCAAACAAAATTCTATCAGAATCATGCAATAACGAATAAAACGCAGACTGACCACCTTGCTGTTGAGCATCAGCAGCAGGGATGTATGTTAAAGCAGTAATTTGAATTCTATTATTAATTTTCTTAGAAGCCTTTTAATTTAAGTGTAAAAGACATGTCAGTCTACTGATGTTTTATTTATTTTTTTCACTTTGAGTTAATTGGTTAAGATGTGTACTGCTCTTTTTCTCTCTCTAAACAAGGGCAGAGGACAGGCTGATTTGCAGCCGACAGATGATTCTCTGATAAGTCCACAAGTTAGTGTCTGTTGTGTTCTGTGATGAGTCACAGACTTAGGGAAGTGGACCATTCAATGGCCCTGAGGCAATGATTCCTCTCAGGTTTCTGCTCTCACCCTCCCACCATCCTTCTGCAAGAGCTTGAAGAGCTCAAAACTGACCTTCCCTCTGGTTTTACAATGCAGTAGTATGAAGTCAAGATCTACTAGAGTGTCCCATAAAAGTGCAAGGACGTCTGTGTTCCTCTTTGCTGCAGTACTTGTAAATGAACTGCTTGATGTTATGTCTGGTTTATTGTTTATTACCTGCCATAAATAGCAAAACATATGGTCATGATTTTGACTTGCATTTCTAAATAGCAAAAATGACCAGTGTTTTCACACTCAGCCCCAGATACACATACATAAATACATATATACATAAATGGTTTTAATAGCCCATGTCATACATCTGAACTGCACAAAACTTGGTTAACATCACCCTTACACAATAAACAACTGAATATTTTATTAACTCAAGTCTAGATCTTTGCCACACTTTGTTGTATGGACACCAGACTTGAAAAGTACCAATTACAACCAATGTCCCTTGTTGGGCAGTGCACCACCACTCACTTAAACACTACATATATTTTCTGAATATTCTTATATTAGAACAGAACATTTAGAACATACAGTATAGGTAGCAATGAAAAGGGAAAAACTTGTAATCAATAGTTGCATTGAATGACAACATTACATTTCATTCTTTCTTTTACCATTTTAACCAGAAAGGGAAAAGTATTTATTTATTTATTTATTTATTAGTATTTTGTTTTTAAATACATTATAATTATTTAAGATCCACCAAGAAATAACTCCCTGAATTTTGCAGAATTACAAAACTCATTAACATTGTTGACCGACTTTTTATAATATTGACTTTAAGTGTCTTGGTACTTTAACATACAATAACAACATTAATGAATAATTTGACGGGCAACACGGTGGCGCAGTAGGTATTGCTGTCGCCTCACAGCAAGAAGGTCGCTGGTTCGAGGCTCGGCTGGGTCAGTTTGTATGTCTGTGTGGAGTTTGCATGTTCTTCCCACGTTCGCGTGGGTTTTCTCCGGGTGCTCCGGTTTACCCCACAAGTCCAAAGACATGTGGTTTAGGTGAATTGGGTTAGCTAAAAAATTGTCTGTGGTGTATGTGTGTGAATGAGAGTGTATGGGTGTTTTCCAGTGATGGGTTGCAGCTGGAAGGGCATCCGCTGCGTAAAACATATGCTGGATAAGTTGGTGGTTCATTCCGCTGTGGCAACCCCAGATTAATAAAGGGACTAAGCGAAAAGAAAATGAATGAATGAATAATTTGACAGATTGTTTGTTGAAGACCTCATCTGATTTTCCACCAGAACAGCTTTCTTTGTTTACAAGATTGATACTATGTTGGAAAAAAAAAGTATAATCATGCAAATTACTGCATGCTAGAGTATCAGAACACACTACATTATAAGGAACAATAAATGTTTTCACAACGATGATATTTTAGACCAGTTTATAGTAATGAATCACTACTCATCAGCAATTAAAATTATTTCCTTTTTTCATCCACTCATTGTATATACTGTATCCATTAGCTTTAGTGGACCTTAATCTTAATCTTAACCTTAATTATTTGTGCAGCTATACACTGGATGCAGCATTAATGGAGGCTATACAAGTAAAACCTTTAAGACATGCTTGTAGATAAGTTTTCACATCATCTCAACATCATCATCTGTTGCAGCAGTAAAATCACATCTTAGATTGTTCTTTCAATAAACTCAAATTATTATTATTTTTCTTTAGTTTCTCATTTGATTTGTTCAAACCTGACCTTGTCACTTAAAAAACGAAACCATCACTGGCATTTTAATGGGACAGATGTGCTTGCTTTTGCATGATGGACTGAGTAAAGCACAAATGGTAGATCCTGCTCCACTGGCATGCACTGCGGGGATCTGAACGGGGTGGACAGGACAGGGCAGCTCTCAAACGATCCACAGCTGGAAATAAATTATATATTTTAACTTTGTTATATGTTTTTTTTCTAGGCTTTTTTGGTTTGGATATGATAATATTGGTGTTTATAATATATATAAAATTGTATATATAAAAGCTAAGATTCTGCACCACCCCTATTCTGTTGCCACTGAGTTAGGCTATTGTTAAAACTGATTTTGTTATCATGTACTGTGCATCATTATTACAGGGTATAGTTGTGCATCATTAATACTGTACATGGTATATTTGTATGTATTTGAATTAAAATGTTTTACTTTTCAAAATTATACATTTAATAAAGAAAGTTCACTCACACTAATTGTTGAACTATAACTCCAGTTCGAAATATTGTGTGCACAACCAAAATTAGACAAGTGCTCTGTCAAAAGAAAGTAAAATAAAAGAACTGAAAAATCTGAAGCTAGTTTATCAGCTCCTATTATACCTTAATAAATTGTAGTGATTCAAACAAACCATATCTTTGTCAGTCAATGAGAACAAAAAACATGCAAGCAATCAAAGTCATTTTTTTCAGACTAGAGTGCCGACTAACCAATTATTCAGTCACCTTTATTTCTATAGAGCTTTAAACAATATAGTTTGTGTTAAAGCAGCTTTATAGAAACATAATTGTCATATTGTTAAGCAGTCAAATGTAAAGCAACATTATTATGGATGTAAAGCCATTATTTTTTTAATGACATCAGCCATCAAAAGAGAATTTACTCACAGGAAAAGGTAAACTATTCAGCTAATTAGATTTAGGCTGCAAGAAAAGAGCACTTTTAATATGTGAAATGATAACTAATATGAGCATGTGTGTAGTGTAACTAGTTCTTAATTGGAGAGATTGAAAGTGTTACAACTGACCATTGTTACAACAATCCCTGGCCTCCCACTTACATCATGTTTAACCACTATATTTGATCTAATTAAGGCATTTGTGCACTTTCATAAATAATAGTACACAAGCTGTCACTGTAGCTGTACCATTTTTTCAAAAGGTGCAATATAACTGTAATTTTTTTTTGTGATTTCACCTGTTGCAATGTGGATGCAAATCTTGCAGCCCACTAAACAAGCAACATATAAATTCTACATATTATTTGAACATGTATTTGTACTATTTTGTATTATTTGTACATGTATTACAAAGTAGTTAGCATCAAGACCAAATTGTATGTGCGTGTAATGTGCAGTGATTTAGATATGTGTCACATCTATAGCACAAACTACACTGAGTAGTCTAGCTGAAATAAGTATAGATTTTGCAGAGCTGTCAAACTTTCATAGAGTTTCTGGGTTGTTGCTCATTGGTGAAGTGATCGCATCCCTGTGTAGCTTAAATACACTCATAATACCCTCAAAATTAAGGTAATTTTTTAAAATAGTATTTTTAATAGTATTTTGAGGCAGATTACCAAGAACAGCCATTTTGGGGTGGTTTGTGATTAGTCTGACTTAGAATTTTCCTGACCACTCTAACTTTTCACAGTTTTAGCGGCTGGTTTTAGCACTGAAATGCTTTGTGAAATCTATTGGTCTATATGAATGAATGAATATAAAATTTAGGAGACAAGCAAATTAGGAGCTACATTAACTTTATGATCTTTTGTATATTTCCTGATTGCTTTCATAGTTCTCATTTACTAGTAGATTAGCATCGTATGATTAATTCCTTTATTATTCCTTGATTTTAAATCTCATTTAGCTGTTTTAAGAGATTATCTGACAGCAAAACTGTAAGCTTGGCTGTGGGTTTACTACAGAAATCTTTTACTGATCTACATCTTATGTGTGTTATAAAAATGGACAGTTGAATCCATCTTTGGTTAGTATAGAAATCTGCTTTAAAATTTATGGTCATGGCAAAATTGCAAGTTTACTAATTTCAGTAAATTCACTATTGTTTAGTATGAGAGAGAAGCAGTACTCCGCTCAGTGTAGCCATTAGTGCCTCCCAGTTTATAGATGTTGCTATTTAGTGCATACTGTTGGCTATTTCTCTCATATTAATGACAGTGACGTTGAAATACTAAATTCATGCCAAATTACTTAAGTAGCCCAGGTAACAGAATCTGAATCTGAAGAACATTAAACATTTAATAAAGCGGTCTGAAGTGGATTAACGCCACCTGGAGGGATCAATAAGAAAAACAGCAAGGGAGAGAGAGAGAGAGAGAGAGAGAGAGAGAGCGCGTGCGTGCGTGCGTGCGTGCATGCGTGTATTGGCCTATGAGGATCTTGCTTTTTTGATGTTCAAAATGTCCTCAATAATAAATGAAAACCTTTTCTAGATCACTCATTAAACATCGGATGTGATATAAAGCAATGGATATATTTTAATTTTAGATTTTAAAATAGCCTAATTTTAGTAATGTATTATTAGCCTATTAATAATAATGAATAATAATTAATAAAATTATGATGTAAAATGTATTATTATTATTATTATTATTATTATTATTATGAAGAAGAAGAAGAAGAAGAAGAAGAAGAAGAATTGCATGCTTGTCAAAGAGTTTATGTCTGCAGATGAACTGATTTCGCACGTCTTAATATTACTAAAAGCCTCTTCAGGTGATATTGACATTTGAATTTGAAATCACTAATCGTAATCAGCTATTTGTGTCTGGTTATTAAAAAAAAAAACTCAAATTCCTTGCATTTAATTTAGCCCATATAGTGCAAAGGTAGTATTCTACACTAACCTCTTTATAAAAAAAAATAACTCCTAAATGAACTAACTCCGACATAAATGATATCGTAAAATATTTAACTAGTAAATATTGCAGATTGAACGGCATTAGCAAGTAAAATTAACGTAGGATATATATAGAATAACTAAAGGGAAAGGATATATTGTTTTAAATCGTTTTCTAGTCTTCTGTCTGCCCTGTTTTATTATTGTCATTTAATTAATTGATTTTGCAGACATGATTTTGTCTAATTTAGGACGAATTAAAAGTAAATGTACTTGTTATTATACTTGTGTACATTCTATTAATTTAAATTCTAAAACAAACAAAAAACAAACCAGCACTAATGTATGCCAAAACAAAAGCGTGTGAGGAACTTTTCTGTTTGTATAATTATTTATTTTGAACGAGAAATATATTTACATTTAATTCAGATGTATGCTATGTGTAAAACAAATATGAATTTAAAGAATCTCGACCGAGTGTTGTTCCGGATAAACGTGCACTTTTAAATACTTTTTTATATTATATACTAGGTTGCTTGCTGTTACCATCGGAAAAGGGGGTAACGGAGAAATGGTTTCTCAAATGAAACTTGTTAAAGCCGTTTTGTAAATTCACTTGAATCTATCATCCTCTAAATAAGTACAAGCAAAACCCCATTTTTTTCTTATTTCTTCCAATTGTCATGTTTTTCCGTTTTTTTTATTAAAGTCTTATCTGTTTATTCCTTTTTTGTCTGCTTGTTAGCATTACTATATTTTTCAAATAAACCTGTTTGCTCCTATTTTTATCTTATAGATTTAACCGAACAACTTAACTTATCCACATTTGACCCAAATTTGGGTTTAAATAACGCTGAATTTTTAGTGAAGGCTATGCCGGTTTAACACGGCATTACTATTTTTACACCCCTGCCAGGTTCACACGTGTATTTCAGGTTTCACTGTAATTCCCAAGCTGTGTGTGCGTGCATGTGTATGTGAAAGACAGTTTTCCTGCATGGATGGGTCGTGACCTCCGTGTCGCCCGACATGGTCCCAGACACTCTCTGAGCACTGCAGGAAACAGCAAGTCTGTGTTATTTTCTTTCAGACATTTTTCAGCATTGCATGTTAACCGTCTATATCCACACACACCCTAACATCCACATTTAGATTCTCACAGAACTCAAGTGCAATCATGTGATCCAGCTGCATGTACTGTACAGCATTATAATGCATTGCAGTTTGTTTTTTAGCAATGGTGTTGAATCAAGCATGCTCTATATCTCTCGTGGTAGGTAAGTGTGATTGAGAGCATTTACTCCCCTCAGGTCGAACTGACACTATCCAGAAGAAAACACACAGGCACACACTGATGATCAGCACTGTCCTCCTGCACCAAGTGTGTGTGCTGGGTGTGGGAGTAAAGGGAGGAGAGGGAGAGAGAAAAAGAGCCTTAAAAGGCAATAAGTAAATAAATACTGTAACAACAACAACAGCAATAGTTATAATAATAATCTATCTATCTATCCATCTATCAATCTAAAATTCTAAACAACTTAATATTACAAAATACACTATAATTGTAACAAGTTTTAAGAGAAAAAAAGGTTTTATCAACAGAACACAGTATAATATTTATTCAGTCTATTATGAACAAACTAAATGACTAATGAGTAATGCAAGACACACATTTCTTTCAGACATATTTCTTTAATTAAAATATGTAGTTAAAATACACCTACAGTATCTAAATTATGTATCTCACTTCTATATTGATTGTAAAAAGTATCTTTCCAATGTGTTGATATGAAAAAAATATAACAAACAAACAGACACTATGTTAACTTTATGATTATGCCATGACGTTGGTTAAATGATTATGTAAAATGTTATTAAACTAAACGAGAAAAGATACAACAAAAAGGCTGATAGTAACAGTATTAAGGAAGCTATAAAAAATAATAATAATATAACATTTGGTAGGTTTTAGTGTGTGCGCGTGCATATGTTATTTTAGTAACAATTGAAAATATGCTAAAATTGCATTTTTAAATTGATCTGTTGTTAGAGTGTATCACTGCTGTACCATGAAAGTGTATTACTGCTCAAAAAATGAAACTTAATAAAAATAGTACAAATGATCTAGTAGTATGACGTTTAAAACCAGATGGTTGTAAATTGTATCTTTTTGTGAAATATTTTAATATATTATTGTGGTATAATTCCCCTTTAAATCCCATTTAATCTTTTTCAAAATCATTCTCTTTTTAACATATTTGTTTTCAGTTAATCTGCTTTTATTTGGGTGTGTACTGAGAGCATCGTCACAGAGGCAATGGAAAATTATGTCTTTATGAGCTGCTTCCTGTTTGTGTTTACTTAGAGCTTTTCACATTGAAAGTTTAATTCAACAACAAAAAAGAGGAAAACTCTACTAAAGACTTTAGTCTCACTTGCCCACATATGACATGTTTTGAACACCTCACACTCTCCTCAGGCCAGGCTGTGACCCGGCGCTCGCCTTTGCCCGTAGGAGTGCCCTGTTGATGGTCCGTGCATTTGCGTGCCGAGGCCCCCCAAGCCTCCCCTGTCAGCCAAGCCCTTGTGTGGTCCTTCAGTGCATATCTGCGTGTGTGGTCTGCACAGGCCCCCCGATCATCTGTCCGAGGGCTGCTAACTGCCTGCCCAGCCACCACGACTGTTTACTTTAGCTCTGTCTGCACCAGTCCAGTTCTGATCACTCCCTCTCTCCAGCTGGGGCAAATCAGGGCCCAGGACCCAGTCCACCGAGAATCACAAAGAAGGGAGGCCCCTGTCAGAAATGCAGAGAGCCCTGAGTGTTTCAGAAACCTGTCCTTTTCTTTCCTGGATATACTAGCACTAAATGAGAGCTGGATAGAGTGGCGGTCTTATGAAAACTAGTATAATTACACTGTCAGAGGCTTTGGTCAATTGCTGTTCATAATTACTCTCTAATACCCAGCATTTGAAGCCAAATAGCACATGCTAGTGGACAGGCTGTAGCTGATGTGTTTGAGAAGTTTCCAAAAGAAGCCACTTTAAGAAATCGCACTGATCTGACCGTCTGCTAAATACATTTTTTATAAATTATCTGATGCAAGCGACCTATGTGATGGATGAAGTGTTAACTGACACACACAGACAACCAATGTTTTCTAGCACCTGGTACAGTAGTGTTGAGATAAATTTACTGCAGGGCATTTCATTAAACATATTTATTCATTTATTTATTAATTCATTCATTCCTTTTATTGCAATGCTTAAAGAAGTACACTACATACAGAGTAAAAACTAGATTATTAGCATAGTTTATGTTCTAAACAAGCTACCGATTATGTTTTAATAACAAAAAATAAACACAATATCATCAACACTGGTGTCATGGTGGCGCAAGGGGTAGCATGATCGCCTCACAGCAAGAAGGTAGCTGGTTCGAGCCTCGTCTGGGTCAGTTTCCTCCAGGTGCTCTGGTTTCCCCAACAAGTCCAAAGACATGTGGTATAGGTGAATTAAAGGGACTAAGCCAGAAAGAAAATGATGGAATGAATAACCGAGTAATCAACATTCAATTACAAAAAACAATGCTTAAATAATAAGAAAAGACTTTAGTGTGAACATTGTTTATTTTAAGTTGGTGGCCACATTCTGTTTTGAGGTTATTGTCATTTTTTTTAATTAATATCTCTGCATCTAATGGAGGTCGAAGTGTTAAGTACCTGAGTGTGCCACCCTGCTCAGATTGTATGAGTCTGAGTAATGAGAGCCCTAATACCCCTTAATAAGGCCTGCTGACTAGTCCTTATGGGAAAACAAGTCCTCCTGTTAAGGTCTGTCTTTTTAGAGAGATAATTTCTGTTATTAAGGCCTGTGCTGGCAAGCTGTGAGGTAATTCTTCTTTTTTTTCTGAGAGTTTTGGAAACTTTCTGTGGACTTTGACCTGATGTCTTGAGATGGCTGGTAGTGTTTAAGTTTTGTGTTTTGCCAGGGAAGCCCCAGAGGTCAGAGTTTGCCTTTTACAAATTGAGGGTTCTGCCGGCAGGCGCCAGGGCAGCATGAAATGAGTTGGTTCCTTAGACCTTTGACCCAAACTCTGATGCCGTGCCCCTGAGCCCTGTGCAGGACATTGGTTGGCTTCCATGGGGAAAACTATGTTTTCTTCCCCCTAATTTTTTTCTAATTTTAGGCAGTCCATTCCACAAATTAACTGAGCTAGAATGCTCTTATTCATATGGATCAGACTTGAATAAAAGATCCCCATTCTTTTCATGTCAGAGGTAAATGGAAATGTAATTGTGATTGTACGCCAGATGTGTAAATGTTACAATTACTTCTTTAAAAAAAATGGGCTTTGCTCATAAATGAAAAACTCATTATAGATGTAATTTAATGTATTATTATTATTATTAATAATAATAATAATAATAATAATAATAATAATAATAATAATAATAATAATACTAATTATGATTATGATTATTATTATATACACCACTGAATCTGGGACTTTGAACTGAGACTTCTCTACAGTATGTACTGTAATATTCCCTAGACTTACAAGCCAAGTCAGTGATTATTAATAATACAAAATATATATATATATATATGTTACACACACAATGGGACCACACTGTGGACCTTTCTGAAGAAAAAACAACCTCTCCCAACCTCTCAGAGCTGTTTCCTTAGCATTTACATTAGTGGGTGGCAAAGATGCACCCTGCACAGCTCTCGTTAAGCATCTTCAGTGCTCCCACCACTCAAAATATATATCTCATCAAGCTTGGTGGCCCTACTGCTTCATGGTAATTGTTTCCGGAAGTGAGAGCAGCATGGTTCAAGAGCTCCCTAATTCTATCAGCAGTCCAGGAGCAGGACAGCAGGCTGGGTGTATCATGCGGTGAGACCACAAGGAACCGTCAAAGCTCATTTACCACCAACAGCATCAATATACCTGTCACTCAGCCATGGACCTGACTCCCAGCCTGAACATAGAAACATCTCTCAGGCTTTCATGTCGAATGATTGATGCATTAATTACTGGACTTTGTTCATGGGCTGTAACGGGGAAAAAGTAAGGCCTCTATTTTTGTGTGGTACATTTGTACAAAAATGATGAGGTGACTTATGTCTTGTTAATGTAAGATTTGCAAAGTGTTCTTGTAAATGGCAGCAAGTGTGCTCATAAAGCAAACATTTCTTGACCAATATACTTGATATTGACTATGTTTAAAAGTCTTTTGCTGAAGACACTTCATGTAATTAGACTACCACTACCATTTTTCAGAAACCTTTATAGACTGCATTGTTCCAAGTACTGACTTACAGATGTGGTCACACTGGTGGCTTGCTAACCAGCATTGGTAGCAGACCTGGGGCAACTGACTGACTGGCTGGTCAGAATTTCCCTTGTGAGGTCAGTTTGTGGAAGCATTACTTTTTCCTGACACAGACTAATCTCTACCCACCGGCATTCCATATGAATCTCTGCACAGGGACTTAGTGACACAAACAAAATGGCAGGAAATGGGTTCATCCAAAATTCCATGGCAGGCTTATAGTGGTTACACTGCTGTAATATTGAAAGTGTTTCTGAACATAGTAACTAAATTAGGCCAGCTTTGAATGTTTAATTAAATGTAATTGAAGACTGCACCTTCTATTTTCGTTGATGGACAAAAAATCTGGAACAAAATGTATTATTAATGGAATCTTTGTGTTGTTTTTTGTCCAGTCTTTTAGAGTATTTCTGTCCAGTCTAAATGAGTTTTATTATTATTTACAGCGTGTGCAGAAACTTTGAACTGTGATTAACAACAATCCAGGAAGCATGCAGAATGATTCTTAAACACATATAGCTTAAACACACATAAATACATACTTGTACAGGTTAATTGTATAAATAACTTAATTCAACCTCATTTTAGTGGTGGTTCTTTGGTTTTAGTCTATGGCTTTGAGGCATTAGCTTTAAGTGTGGAAATGGCCAGATGGAAGGTTTGCAGGGTTGGTCTACCAACATATGTTTGTATAGAGATAGGTGGTGAACCCTAAGCTGTAGCCATAGGCCTGTTGCCCACATGTGCACCTTCCTAGCTGGGTCTACCACATTACACAGCCCATTAGCAAAACAAAATTGTCAATAAAAGAGAAAAAAAGGATTGGTGCATTTGATATAGGGATACTTCTGAATTGTGTAGTTTGCTTTTTTTAGTTTAAAGAGCCTGACTAAAAATGCAAAAACATCAAAGAGTTATAAATAATATAATTATAAAAAATAATACAAATTATAAATATATACAAACGTACATGCACAGGCTAAATACAAACATGCATGCCTCTATGATTGTCTCATTAAGATGATGCAGAACTCTTTCAGATTGGAGGGTTTTCTTACCATCACCCTGATCCTCCACAGATTCTCTATAAACCCTTTTCACATTGACATTACTTCACTTCACTTCTTCCTTTCCGCAATGCAGTGTATTTGTAGTTCAGTTTTATCTTTGAATGAATGGATACTTCTCGGAATAACTTACAACTAAAAATATTAACATTGCACGTTGTGATTTAAAGGTGCAGTATGTAAGTTTGACACCCAGTGGTTAAACTAGGTGTTGCACTCCTGGATCAAAACAAACGTGAGCGTGGGTTGCCAGTTTGAATACAAGGAGTGAGTGATTTAAACTGTGTTCTAAATAAAAGCAACGACACGCGATAGAGGGAATATTTTCCATATTAAAGGGAGTTTTTGTCCTAACCAACACCTCGAATTGAATGATTAGAAAAGGCTTCTATTTCTCACAGCTGAACTTGTGAAACCTATGACAGTGATCACCTCAGGTAAATCTCGTGTGCTTTATTCAGAGCTAAATGCTAACAATATGAGTTTGAATGCCATTTTACATTTAATGATGTTAAATAGGGTTAACATGTATTAAACAGATTTTAAACCTTACCGTTTCATGAATGAGTGCATATTCTGTGCTTCTGAAAGGCTGTATTCAAATTTCTGTCGTGTTTCGTCTGGTACAAACAGCCAAATAGCTGATCACTGCCTCTCTCGTCACAGCATGTTGTTAGGACACGCGGTTACAATGTTACCTGCTCACCTAATGTTTACGTTCGTATTATTTATGTAATTTGCTAATTAATAACCTCATGTGGAACTGAATCTTGTCTCCCATACTGTCCTTTTCAGTCTCGGACGCACGCTTTCAGAGCCTTTCTGAATGAATAAATGAATGAAATGCGCTGTTTTCCAACAAGGCAACCCGAAGTGCTGAATTATAATTGGCTAAAATGGCATTGTGTATATGAAAATTACCTAAACAAAGACAGCGTTCCGGCACGGAAAAAACATTTTCAAAGCAGAATATCTGACTTCAGCATTGTTTTTCAGTTAAACAAGTATGTTCACTTGGGATGTTTCTTAAATATCTGCACACATATTATGGTATTTTTATGCTTTAGAAGAGTAAAAAAACTTACATACAGCACCTTTAAGAAAATATTTTATATTAAATTATTGGGCATGTGTCCAAATGTTTCCTTTTCAAGCTTTCTAAGATTGGAAATTATTACGTTTAAGTTAATAAGAATAGAAGTAAGCTATTGTTATTAAGAAAAGTATATAATTTTTACTTATTAATCCAGTTTATTTCTTCAATAATGAATTTTACTTTGATGTTGCTACAGTATGAAAATAAATTTACATTATTTATTATATGTAAATTTGAAGTCAGAATTATTAGCCCCCTTTGATTTTTTTTTCTTTTTTATATCTCCCAAATGATGTTTAACAGAACAAGGACATTTTCACAGTATGTCTGATAATATTTTTGTTCTTCTGGAGAAGGTCTTATTTGTTTTATTTCAGCTAGAATAAAAGCAGTTTTAAATTTTTTGAAAACCATTTTAAGGTCAAAATTATTAGACCTTTAAGCTATATATTTTTTTGATAGTCTACAGAACAAACCATCATTATACAATAACTTGCCTAATTACACTAACCTGCCTAGTTAACCTAATTAACCAAGTTAAGCCTTTAAATGTCACTTTAAGCTTTATACTGTAGAAGTGTCTTGAAAATATCTAGTCAAATATTATTTACTGTCATTAGATTAGATTAGGTTAGATTCAACTTTATTGTCATTACACATGTACAAGTACAAGGAAACGAAATGCAGTTTAGGTCTAACCAGGAGTGCAATAGCAGCAAGTGCAGGATACAGGTAGCTATATGTTATAAAGTGCAGTTGAACATTATATACAAGTTGTATTAGCTATGAACAGAGATTTACAATAGATGAATATATGTACAGGTTTCTATTAAAAATCAGAAGTGTGCAGATAAATAAACATAGTTACAAATGTATATGTACAGTGGGTGTGTACATAATTACAAATGTACATGTGCAGTGGGTATGTACAGTTCAAATAAATGAATCAGTGCAATGAATATGTGCAATTTATAAAATTGCATCATGGCAAAAATAAAAGAAATCAGTTATTAGAAATTAGTTATTAAAACTATTATGTTTAGAAATGTGTTGAAAAAAAATATTTTCTCCCTTAAACAGAAATTGGGGAAAAAAATAAACAGGGGGGCTAATAATTCTGACTTCAACTGTATATGTTCCAGCACCAGTGAACTTCTTGATTAAATCTTCTCATAATACCTGAAAATATGAGAAAATATGTTGTCTATAAATGCAATTAGTTTTATCATTAATTATTTATTGATTCAATAATAGTTTGTTCTTTTGTTCATTTGAATGAATTAAGACAGTGTCCTGACACCACCTACAGGGTGGTTTTAATTTTTGATATCTGTACTTATTAATTAATAATAAGTTACAAATAATTTCATAATCTATTACTGAATTAAAATGCAATCTGTTATTTTTGCAGTTGTAAATCACACATTGTAAGTCATATGCAATATTGTTAATAACGCAGTGGCGCAGTAGGTAGTGCTGTTGCCTCACAGCAAGAACGTCGCTGGGTCGCAGGTTCGAACCTCGGCTGGGCTGGGTCAGTTGGCGTTTCTGTGTGGAGTTTGCATGTTCTCCCTGCGTTCGTGTGGGTTTCCTCCGGGTGCTCCAGTTTCCCCCACAGTCCAAAGACATGCAGTACACGGGAATTGGGTAAGCTAAATTGTCCATAGTGTATGAGTGTGAATGTGTGTGTGGAAGTTCCCAGAGATGGGTTGCGGCTGGAAGGGCATCCCAGAGATGGGTTGCGGCTGGAAGGGCATCCGCTGCGTAAAATCGTGCTGGATAAGTTGGCGGTTCATTCCGCTGTGGCAACCCCGCAAGGGACAAATCTGACAAGAAAATGAATGAATGAATGAATGAATGAATGTTTTATGTTCGGGCGGCAAGGTGGCTCAGTGGTTAGTACAGTTGCCTCACAGCAAGAAGGTGGCTGGTTCAAGAACTGATTGTTGGCATTTCTGTGTGAAATTTGCATGTTCTCTTCGTGTTCGCGTGGGTTTCCTCTGGGTGCTCCAGTTTCCCCCCCAGTCCACAGACATGTGTATGAATGTGAGAGTGTATGGGTGTTTCCCAGTACTTGGATGCAGCTGGAAAGGCCTCCACTGTGTAAAACATATGCCAGTTCATATGTTGCTGGTTTATTCAGCTGTGGCGACCCCTGATAAAAACAGGACTAAGTTAAAAGAAAATTAATGAATGGATTAATGGATGTTTTATGTTAATAAAAAGTAACCTATAAAATGTGAAATACCCTATAGAATGTAAAGAATATAAATGTGTTTGTGAATCAGCTGTCCACTGTTAACCACAGTAAAATGCTGATATTTGACATCCCCACAGTTTTATTTATTACCTAAATAAATTGAAAATATCAACACCAGCAACACTGGGGTGGTCACATCCAGGCCAGGTTCTCCCCATTCATAATCACACTGATCCCCATCACCTGAATTCTGATTAGCCCTGTACCTGCACGTCCTTTCCTCAGCCCCATATAATCTGTCACCAAGCTCCATTCAGTGTCTGGCCACATTGCAACACGAATGATTGCACTCCTTTCACAGTCAGTGTTTAAATTTGAATTGAAAGTACTCACCTTGTTTTTCTGTAATCTCCAGTGTTTGCGCCTCTCCTTCTTAGTGTGGTCTATCCTGGTTTCCTATCTGGTTGTCATCAATTCCCCTGTGTCTGGTTTCCTGCATTCCTGTCCATCCTTATCCATCCTCCAGTCATTCCATCTCCATCCAATCCAGCCACATCCATCCTGTGAACCAATACTTCGTTTTTCTGTTTAACCTGCCATCCTTTACAATAAACTGTTAATAAACATCCTTGTACTGACCCTTCTGTGACAGAAGACCAGACCAAAATAGCCAGGATGAGCAGCAAAAACCCATTTCAAGCACTTGAGGACTCATTCAAACAAGTTTTGCAGACACCACCACCACCGAGCACTTCTGCCTTCTGCACAACTTCTCCACCGACTGTCAACGCCAGTCACATTGCCCGGCCAGTTTCATGATCAGGCTTGGTGGAGGAGTACAACGATTTTCTACTGCAATGTTTGCTAGTGTTTGAAATGTAACCCTTACAATATCCTACCGATGCATCCAAAATTGCTTTCATGATCTCTCTGCTTACAGGCAAGGCACTGCGTTGGGCTGAGAAACTATGGTGCTAAAAATGTGCAGTGATTCAGTCTTTAAAACTGTTCACACAACCTTTCCAGGAAGTATTTGTTCCCTCCACTGAGCAAGCATCTTCCTAAGCAACAGTTAATCCTTCTGAAACAAGGTACCATGACAATCCAAGAGTATTCACTTAAGTTTTGTACCCTTGCAAAAGCCAGCATGCAGGATGAAATAGCCCTGATGACTACTTATTGTTAATATCTTGAACCACATCTCAGAATGTCTCTTATGACTTAAGACTTAAGAACTTTATTCATCTGTCTATCCGTTGCTCAGCCCACATGGAGTTATGCAGTAGAGAACACCTCTACATACCAACTCATCCACTCAGCCTGTGCCCACTACCCCTTCAGAACCCATCCCTGAACATATGATCCTCGACCAGGGGAAGTTAACTGCAGCAGAGCGGCTCTATCTGCTGAACCGGGGTCTATGTCTTTATTGTGGAAAAGTGGGGAATTTCCCTACAGTGTGCCCCACACGTCCAGCATGTCCAACAGTGAGTGCAATACAAACTATTCAGGAAAACACTGGTCTCCCCTTACTACTGTTGTGATGTTTACTGCACCCAATTTGTCTCTTCCAGTGGTCACACTCCTTGACTCCAGTTCAGCGGACAATTTAGTTTCTGGCTGCTCAGCTCTAAGACCTGCTACTCTGAAAAGACCTATAAAGTTCAGTTTATCCTTGGAAAAGCCCTAAACCGCCATCATGTCAATCGAGTGGTGGATTCAATTCATATGCAGATTGGGTTATTGCAAGAAGAGACTTTTGGTTCTGTAGGGTTCTACTGCAGATATAATCCTAGGGCAAATCTGGTTAGTAAAACATAATCCTGTGACCTCTTGGGGCACTGGGAAAATTTTGAAGTGGGCATATTTCTGTTTCTCCAATTGTTTTTCTAAGTTTTCATTGAAGAAAAAAACTTGTCTCTAGTTCCTTGTCTCTGTGTACCACATCTGTAGAAGATCCCATAAGTCAGTGCTCTGAGAAGATTCCTCACTGTTATAAGGAGTTCCAGGATAATTTTTGCTCCAAGAGAGCCACCCAGCTCCCTCCTCATCGGCCATGGGACTGCACCATTGTCCTAAATGAGGGCGAGCCAGTGCCCCATGGATGCATCTATGCCATCAACAAAAGGATATGGAGGAGTATGTAAAAGAGGACCTTTCCCAAGGATACATATGCCCTTCTATGTCCCCTACCGCTTCCATCTTCTTTTTTTGCCAAGATGGATGGGGGAGGCATTGATTATTGTGCCCTAAACAAGACCACCATTAAGAAAAGGAACCCGCTTCCTCTCGTCCCAGCTGACCTTGACCATCTGTGCAGAGCCAAAATCTTCTCTAAATTCCAAAATCTTCTTTTAATTCTTCACTTTCGCCAATTTTTTCCACACCGCTGTCGCCACTGGCTTGCATGGTTCGGGACCTGTGGAGCTGCACATCAATGGATTTGCTCTTCAGTGTTTGAACTCTCAGCAGTGAATATTAAACCACACTGAACTGAACTAAACTGAACTTTAACACTGAAAACTGAACTGACACTGTTTCAATTTACTATAATCTTCTATGTGAAGCTGCTTTGACACAATCTGCATTGTAAAAGCGCTATAGAAATATAGATGAATTGAATTAAATTTTATTAAACTGGACCCCCACAGCACATACAGTATAATCTTATTAGGATCAGAAAGGGAGACAGGTGGAAGGCATCATTTATCACCCCTAGTGGCCACAGTACCATGTGATGCACTGTGGATTGGTCATCAGTATTTCAAGATTTCATGAATGAATTATGCCATGAGTTCCTATATAAGACAGTTTTGGTGTATATTGTGAATATACACAATATACACCAATATTTTGAACATCACCTGCACGTTGCGGAGATCCTGACTCGGCTCCGCGATTTTCATCTGTTTCTAAAAGCAGAGAAGTGCTCTTTTCATCAAACCATTGTACAATTCCCAGGGTTTGTCATTCCCGAGCATGAAGTGAAGATGGATGAGGTGAAGCTGGAAGCCATCACTTCCATCACGACCCCATTCCATCAAAGAGCTCCAGAGATTTCTAGAGTTTGCTGGTTTCTACCATAAAATTATTAAGAATTACAGTTCTATCTCTTGCCAGTCTCCTCCAAGAAAATCCCAAGTTGAAAGACACCTTTAGCCGGGCACCCCTCCTGGTCCATCCCAAATCTGATTTACCCTTCACAGTAGAGGTTGATGCTTCCATCACTGGAGTGGGGGGCACCCTTTTACAGTGGCAGGGAGTAACACCTAGAATCCATCCATGCCTTTTTTCCCTGTAAGTTCAGCCCGGCAGAAGCTAACTAAGATTCCAGCAATCACGAGCTTCCTCCCCTCAAGCTAGCCCTCTGGGAATGGAGGCACTGGCTGGAGGAGTCCAAGCTTCCACTCATCGTACTCACTGACCACAAAAACTTGCAATATTTCAGAGAGGCCCACTATCTCAATCCTTGACAAGCCAGGTGGGCTCTTTTTTTCACCTATTTCCACTTCTCATTTCATATCTTCCAGGCCATAAAAACACCAAAGCAGATGCCTTTTCCTGTCTCCATTGTTCTGACAATGCTCCAAAGGACCCCAAACCCATAATTTTTATCTAAATGATTTGTCAGGCCCATTGAATGGGAAACCCCTCCAGCTTCTGTAGAAGAGCCCCAAGTCATCCCACGGGGCTGTTTGCCTTGTATCCAATTCGTCCCACTAAACCAATGCACTCCACTGACCTGACTTACTCCTCACTGGGCACTGGTCACCCTGGGGCCAACGAAACTCCCTCATTGCTCAGAGATTGTATCTGGTGGCCCGGGATGGTACAGGATGTGAGAAGGTTCATGCAAGAGTGCAAGGACTGCACCATGGTCAAAACACCTCATCATCTGCCTTCCAGAAAACATGTACCCCTGCCTTTTCCAAATTGTTCCTCACATCTAGGAGTCGATTTCATGACTTGTTTTTGTCATTGTGGACAGATTTTTTTCAATTCTGTAAACTGATCCCCTTACCCAGGTTACCCTCTGTCATGGTAACCACAGAATTGATGTTCAATCCTGTGTTTCATAACTATGGTCTACCAGAAGATATTGTTTTAGATCGAGGTTCTCAGTTTTCCTGGATCTGGAGAGCTATTTTCAGGAACCTAGATGTGACTGTCACTCTGTCCTCGAGATAACACCCCCAAACCAATGGTCAGAATGAAAGAAAGATCCAAGAAGTGAAGAGATTTCTGTGAATGCTGTGCATGGTCACCAGAACTCCTGGAACAAGATCCCTGCGTCAACCTGCCACTGGACTCACACCCTTGCAGTGCATACTCGGTTACCAGCCTCCCCTGTTTCCCTGGTCAGGTAAATCCTCCGATGTTTTTGCTGAAAAAAAAAAAAAAAAAAAAAATATATATATATATATATATATATATATATATAATATGTATATATATATATATATATATATATATATATATATATATATATATATATATATATAAAGCCTAATATTACATTTATAAGTAGTAATTTAATAGTAATACACTTCAAATGTTTGTTTAATATGGGTTGTATACTAGTATTCCACTGTATTGCATAGACAGGCATAGCCATTTGAGTTCTGAGTAAGCCAAATAAGGCTCAACCCAGTAAAAAACACTTTCTATATTCAAGTGCATTTTTTGTTTCCATGTATTAAATAAATAAATTGCCACTTTTCTAATTAAATGACATACATATAAATATATATTTTTAAACTTACAAGCTAATTCACATATTTCACAATCTGAATGACAATAATAAATAAGAAGTATTTTTTAATGCTAGACAACACTTGATGTTTTTATCTCTGTCAGTGACAGTTTAAACGAGTACATTCTCTAAGTTGTTCTGTCACTGTGTTTAATCATTTCTGTGAAAGACTGTATAGTGGAGTTAATGCCACAAGAACTGTAAAGTGTTTTATATTGGTAGTTCATTTTGAAATAGAAAAAGCGAAATGTTCGTTAAGAGTTATATTTTTTTGCTGGAGGAAACAGCTGTGCTGATGAGGTGAACGCCAAGAAAACCCGACTGCTCCTCCGTGACATTGGGATACAGGTGAGGGCATCTATATCAAAGAACTGCAAATAAGCAGATATTATAACAATTTATCGATAAACACACACCTAGTTCTCTTGCTGTTCATGGCTGGGGTTTGCTGATCAAATAAAAAACAAAAGACAGGGAGGAGCTGAATTCTGCCACCGTTTTCTTAACAAATTTAAGAAAATTTTAATTTAAGGTGACAATTTGGTGTACAGTTTATGAACTAATCGCAAAAGTTTTAGGGGGCTGAGTAGTAATAGCCCCCCTAAAATAGGACTAGCAACACCCATGGTGTGGAGGAAGATTAGAGTATCTGGTCAACTGGGAGGGTTATGGTCTCAAAGAGAGGTCATGGGTTCCCAGAGACAACATGCTGTACCTGGTTCTGCTAAAGGAATTCGATACTGCTCACTCCGAATGCCCTGCGCCCAGAGGCCATGGAAGACCCCAATGTCACTAATGGAGGTGGTGGGGTGGGGTAGCATTTTGTTTAACAGACAACAGAAAACCGCCATAGTTATCATCTAACCATATCTGTAGACAAAGGAGTCAAACCGAACACTGTATGATGTCATGTGAAAAGTGTCTATTGGATTTAGGCCGGGACTCTGGGTGGGCCACTGTAAAACATTAAAGGGGACCTATTTTGGACCTATATTACAAACAGTAGCGTAACAGCCATTTGAATATTTTGAGGGGGGGAGGACACCTGCATGTGACACAAAGTTTAATAATTAGTTGTATAATTCCTTAATTTTTGGCAATCAGCTAAAAAACACTGGCTTAAAGACTTTTTATATTTTATATATTATTGTTCTCTTTTTATACAAATCTCACCAATTAGAACATAGCATAGAATTAAAAGACTAAAATTTGATGAAGTATAAGATATTTAGCGCAAAAACAAATTTGAATTATTGTGAAAAGATAATCCAGAAACTACTTAGGCAACAAAAGACAGCAGAACCCGACATGGGCAATTCTTGAAAATTATTTAAGGGTTGGCATGAGAAATTTGAGGCTTGGCAATACTGAAGCAAGCATCATTGCATGTTTTTTGTGAATTCACTGAATGCTATACATATACTGATTTGACAACACTTATGTTTAGTTGCAAGCAAGCAACTAAAGCAAAAACAAGAAAATATTATGTAGGCCAAATGAATATTCTATAATAGAATATTCTACTATATATTATATAGTTTTATTTTTAAATTCTACAACAATTTTTTTTAAGTATGACAGTAAATCATCTATCTTCATTTGTTGATGTGAACTTTATTTTATCAACATATATATATATATATATATATATATATATATATATATATATATATATATATATAATATATATATATATATATATATATATATATATATATATATATATATAGGGCGACGCAGTGGCACAGTGAATAGCATGTTCGCCTCACAGCAAGAAGGTCGTTGGTTCGAGCCTCGGCTGGGTCAGTTGGCATTTCTGTGGGGAGTTTGCGTGTTCACGTGGGTTTCCTCCGGGTGCTCTGGTTTCCCCCACAAGTCCAAAGACATGTGGTACAGGTGAATTGGGTATGCTAAAATTGACCTTAGTGTGTGTGAATGAGTATGTAGGGATGTTTCCCAGTGATGGTTTGCAGCTGGAAGGGGATCTGCTGCGTAAAACATTTGCTGGAAGTTGTGGCGACCCCAGATTAATAAAGGGACTAAGCCAAAAAGAAAATGAATGAATGAATATATATATATATATATATATATATATATATATATATATATATATATATATATATATATATATATATATATATATATATATATTATAGGTGGGCATAGATTAATTTCACTGTAATCTTGGAATTAATCTAGATTAAAATGGCTCATTTGAATTCTGCCGAAGGCATTCAGAATTTTGATTACCTTACCTGATACTAAAGTCATAACTGAACTAAACAGAAATGGAATTAAGACGTGGAGTATACATATATTAGTGGCATAATTGAAGTAAACACTGCAATCAAATTATTACATGTCATGTAGGACTTTTTGCCATATTTTCCGACAAGATCCACACACGCGGCTGTCATTAAAGGACCGCACGCACACACACACACACACACACACACACACACACACACACACACACACACACACACACACACCACAAAATGCAGAAGTTTTTTTTCTTTCCATTCGGTGTGCGTTACTAAATTCCATAACACTCTCACCAGTCCTTACTCCTTATTTGCGTCTAATACCCCAGTTTGTCATGGGGACATGAATGAAATGTTCACGAGTGAATGTGAAACTGCCGAACTGCAGTTAAAGTCACCCAAAATTACAGGAAACTCTTACATGAAAGCACTTCATGTAAACACCCTAATTATATTATTGTCTATTAAGGCAAATAACTAGATTACAGATGCCCATGTAAGCGTAGTCAGTTGTGTAAGTGAAAGATCCAGAAGGGCATCCTGCTTATTTGATTCAGAAAGGCACTTTTTTGTCTGACAGCTCACCAGTTTGAAATTCATTCACCGTCATTTATTTTAAAAAGCATCCGCTCCATTTTATTTGTATGTTTTACTCGAATGCATAAACTCTACAGGTGCCTGATAGTTAGATGTGTAGCTAACATTAATCAGATTCACTCTAGTGATCTACATCCATGTTAGCACATCACTGTTTTTATTATTATTATTATTGTAAATATTATATAATGTTTAAGTCAATGCACTATTTAATAAATAAATAAATAAATAAATAAATAAATAATTTATTAACTGATTAACAAATACTGTAATAAATGTAATGCTCATGGTTTGTAAGTATCCAAACTTCATTTTCCTTCTTCATTAAAGTCCAAATTGCTTAACTGTCAGCAGTATTAATGTTAATACAAAAAAAAAAAAACAAGTCCAATGCGACCTGATCTGGCAACATGGAGGACTGGAGGTGGCGGCTGCGTAATTAACTAAAAGAAAGCAGTTCATAAAAGTTGTTTGTTCGAACTCGATTAATTTTCATTAATTATGGGTACTGTAGGGTGTCACGATGGCGCAGTGGGTAGCACGATCGCCTCACAGCAAGAAGGTTGCTTGTTTGAGCCCACCTGGGTCAGTTGACATTTCTCTGTGGAGTTTGCATGCTGTCCCCATGTTCGTGTGGGTTTCCGCCGGGTGCTTTAGTTTCCCCTTATAGTCCAAAGACATGCGGTAGCCTATAGGTGAATTGAATAAACTAAATTGGCGAGTTACCAGTGCTAGGGTGGCTATCGCTGATTTGTGCATAGATCAGTGGTGGCAATGCTTTTTACCAAATAAGTAGTAGAGAATTGAACACACTGAATCTGAATGTGTTGAGGTCCCTACAGGTTAATGTGGAACATGGAAATGTGTGATTTGTGTCACCACAACATACTGTATCACATACTCACAAAAATGTAATTCTCTGCTTTTTTCTGGGGTGCATTTTATCGAACCGCATAGAGGATGAACTAACGTAAATTCGCAAGAGCAACACCAGGTGTGAAGCTCATGGCAGACGTGCTCAAGATATCCACGCTGTGATTGGCTGAATGTTACGTCACTCAAATCTAAGTAACAAATCGGAGAACACGGGCGGAAATATTGGTGCTAGGTAAAAAAAAAGTCAAGTAGGGGGACAGAATCACTTTTAAATGGTCTGTCTCTAAAAGTGAGGGGGACATGATAACCCAATACAGTATGGAAAATGCAAATAAAACATGATATTAGTGATTTTTAAATATACTTTGACTAGTATTTTTATTGCAGACAATACAACAAACATTATTTAATGTGTTCCTTGTGATTTGTATTGCTTTAAAAGAAACATGTATTCCAATTTTGGTTCTTGCAACACATTTTTTAAAAAGTTGGAACTGTAAAGCATTTACTGCTTTGTAATGTTGTCATTTATTTTCACAACACTTAAAAGATGTTTAGGGACAGAAGACACCAAGTCATGAAGTGCTTCAGGTGTAATTTTGTCCCATTCTTCCTGCAAACAAGTCTTAAGGTGGGCAACAGTAGGCTTCTGGACACTGTTAACATAGGGCTTCGTTTTGACATATTACAGCTTTACCCACATTTGTGGATGTAATTACATATTGTGGTAGTTGACAAAGGTTTCCCAAAGAAGTCCTGAGCCCAGGTGGTGATATCGCTTATAGATGAATGATGATTCTTTATGCAGTGCCGCCTGAGGGATCACGGTTGTTCAACTTATGCTTGCGCTTTTGTCCTTTATATTCTGAATTTTCCCCAGATTCCTTGAATCTTTTAATTATGTTATGCCCTGTTGAAGGTGAAATATACAAATGTCTCCAAAAGGGACATTGTTTTTAAAGAGGGTTTTTGAAAATGAGCTTCCATGCAGTGTGTAACACAGCACTAAGTGAATGAAAACATCCAGCTGAGGTTTAAATCTAACAGTGCACCTTGTTTAAAACTATTGATTCTTTGATTATTGATTGGGAATATTTGACTCAAGAGTCGAATAAACAAATCGAGTTGGGTTCATATCTTTTCTTTGATCTCATCTACTGTACGTTGATACTGTACATCACCAAATATGTAGTTCCGCTAAAATGTGCACGTGTTTTTACTTCAGACACTAGCGGAGGGGCGGGGAATCACGAGACTGATCATGACGCAAAGTTGACGATCACTGACAGATGGAGATTCGGCTGCGGGGAATAAAGGGTTAAAGTAAATTTTCACAACAATACCACAGTATAGCCAACCTAATGCTGTGTTTACTCCTGTCATTTTTCTGATGATTGATACAATAACCTATGCTGAAACGGGGGATTCGCTGGGCATTTGCTATTGAAGGAGATACAGAGACTATGGCACTTTGTCAGAGACTTTGTCAGTAACTTTTGCAGTTCATACAGACCAGTTTCTTCTTCCTCCGGATCATAACATGTAAGTGTAATTAAAATTGTTGCCTCCTTTTGTGTAGTTTGAAAAATATGTGTTTAATTGTGTGTTATAAGTTGTAATCACCCCGCGCGGCTTGTAATCATGTATTGATTATAGATCAGTGCTTGTACTGTATCTCTCAGGTTAAATCTGCATGAGGCTATTCACATATCGCGTCCAAAACTGGCAGTCGCTGGGATAATTTGGTAAAAATAAATGCATATTATAAGACAATGAAACACACATTCAGATACAGATACAGTGTTTTTTTGACCTTGCACGCATATCAGCATGTTGTTGGAGACCACTAAAACAAAAATATTACCTTTTTAATGCAAAATAGGGGCTCTTTAAACATTTCAATAATTGTTGCATATATTTGTTGCCAAACTCTCAATCCTCTGCCCATTTTTTGCTGTAACTGTGCTGTTTATCTTAGTGAGATGCAGCAGGTGAAGGCTACATGCAGCAGAGAAATGAAAGATCTCTATGGCTCTAACACACATGTGGAAACAATGAGCGAGGACAACCAGCTCATTTGCATTAAAGTCACAGGCAACAAAAACAGCTACAGTGTTCAAACAGATCCAATTTCCCATATTCAGAAAGGTATAATAAATAATCTGATGAGTATTTTGAGCTGAAATTTTACATACACATTCGGGAGACACAAAAGACTTATATTAATTCCTTGAAAAAGGGGTAAAATATGTGCCATTTAAATTTTTTTTGATTGAATTACAATAAACTGTTGAGCCCACGGGATCAATGCGGAAATTAGTTTGTCACTGGGGTCTTCCAGGAATCAGTCTCACACTATCACTATCCACTTCTTCATAACCACTTCTTCCTAACTCTTAGGCGTACTATTCAATGCTTTTTCTAGTATCTTGAAGAAAAGGCAGGTTTGAAATGGATCAATAATTTCCCAATTTTACTGGGATGAAACTGTGTTTTTTTAAATGTGACTTACTGACAGCTAGTTTAAAAATTTTAGGTACATATCCTAAAAGTAAGAGGAATAAAAATGTTAAGAATAGGTGTTCTGAAAATAAAACAATTGTTCTGAAAACATTTGTTTTAATAAATTGATCATTATATGATCTAACATAGACATTGTTGATTTGGAGGAATTTACCAGTTTAAACAGTTCTTTCTCTTCTACTGCTGAGAAAGTCTGAAATGTATCCATTAACAATATACAGTGCTCTAATTGGGATGACACTGTAGGAGACAGATTGCTGGTGCTTATTTTATCTCTGATATCATCAATCTTGCATGTAAAGAAACTCATAATTCACAAAGTCATTACTACTGTCTTGACAAACGTTTGCGGATGCTTTATTTTTTAGTTAGATTGGCAACTGTATTAAACAGGTCCCTAAGATTGTGTTTGTTTTCTACCATTAAAAAATAAGCAGTTAAAAAATAAGCAGATCTGGCAGACCTTTCATTCCAGGCCAAACGAAAAGCCTCTAGTTTTGTTTACTTCCATCTATGTTCCATTTTCTGAGCAGCTTTCTTTAATGCACAAGTGTGCTCATTTTCACAGAAATGCCAACTGACCCAGCCGGGGCTCGAACCAGCAATCTTCTTGCTGTGAGGCGATCGTGCTACCCACTGAGCCACGGTGATGCCCATTAGTTACAGTTATAATATATATTTAGATTGAGACCTATTGTTTGTATTGTACACAGAAATATACAACACTTTTACTTTAAAAAATTTTTATTTGTAGCCAGATCACTAATTAACACTAAGAGTATTACTTTATAGTATGCCAGCACCTCCACCTTTCTCTTTAAGATGAGGCTTGTGATTATAATGATATCCTTCAGGTGAAGACTCATTTAAGGTCATCTGGGTTTAGCCAGGTTTTTGTTAGACAGAGGCTGTTTCTCGATATGCGTCCTTCAGCGAACTTGCGTCCTCGTGTTCTCGTGTAACGTCATCATCAGCTGCCAAAGTTTAGTTCCAAAACTCAAGACCGCAAGAACAGAGGACACGTGAAACATCTTAATAAAGGAATAAACACATAGGAGTGTTTATTTGCTGAAATTTGTATTAAAATCTGTTTTATTTATATTGTGCAACATATATTTATAATGTTTTTATGCATAGTGTATATTTAAAAAAGGGGAAAAACAAATCGTTGTATGAATGCTGTAATGTTTAAATAATTTTCCATTAAAAAACGTGTGAAGGTCATGAGACCATCAGGAAGAACGCAGCATCTCATTTCGCACAGGACGCGTTCTCTGTTCTCGCAGTCTCCCGAGTTCGTTCTTCCGAGAACACCTGGCAAAACCGGTCTCTACAAGAATGCAAGTCCGTTCTCTGCGTTCTTGGAGTTGAGAAACAGCCAGAGTCTAGGTTTAGATCAATTATCAAATGATTAACAAAAAGAGTTTTACAGAAGAGTGATCTAATGTTCAATAATTAAAAATAAGTTTTATCTTTTGATTAACATAATTTTTTTATTTGATGAACATCAATTATATTGTTACTTTTTTAAGAGTTTGGGAGTTTTTTTTTATATTTAGAGGTTCAGAAACAGTCACAATCTCTATGTTATAATATGTGGCTACTAATGAGTGATAGATCATCACTAATATGTGGGACATTCCCCCTCTGTTTACATGTATAAAGGAAGAATCTATCAAAGTGTTTCTGCAGACTGTTTTTATGAAGCGTGATTATAAATAAAAAAAAATTATATATATATATATATATATATATATATATATATATATATATATATATATATATATATATATATATATATAATATAATTGCTTAAATGTTTTTGTCTGCTAATAATTTCTTCACCTCTTTTGCTGTGTTTTGTGTCGTTGTCATGCTGAAATGTCCACTGGTGCCCAAGGCCAAGTTCTCTGCAGACAGCCTGATGTTTTTGTTGAGAATTTTGATGTATTTCTCCTTTTTCACAGTGCTGTTTACTGTGATTGGGTTCCCTGGTCTACCAGAAGCAAAAAACACCCCTAAAAACCTTAGGTTCCCACACTATATTTGTCAGTAAGGATGGTGTTGTTATGGCGTTTGCTTTTTATACCACAGATGAAGACTACATCATTGTGGCCAAACAATTTTTGTTTCAACTGACCATAAAACAGAAGTCCAGTTGAACATTTGCAAAGACCAAGCTGGCTGTGTGCCTTCTCATGAAAAAATGCGAAGCTAGACTCTGGATCAGTGATCTGCTGCTACCCGCTACTGACAGCAGTTGGGGAATTGGTTTCCTTGCTCAAGGGACATCTCTCAGCCGTGGTTTTGAGGGTGGTGTGAGCACTGGTTATTCACTCTTACCACCGACAACCCCTGCTGGAGTCGGGACTCGCACCTGCAACTTTCTGGTCAGTAATAGATGTTAAGCAGTGGGATGAACTTGCGGACTTCACCATGCTAAGGTACTCTTATCTGAAATTTTGGCTTTAAATCACAATGATCGTCCACTCATCAGCATGATACAGCTTTGCAGCTTTTTGCTGGTCTATTTATATCCACAGAGACTCTTTTCAAACTCGTTCTTCTACTGCTGCAGCTGCAATTTGCATTACCCTGCTGATACACCTTCAAATAAAAAAAAAAAACCCCACTGGCAATCTAGACTGAAGCACTTGGCACATTTAACTGTGCAATCAATAAATAATGAAACAGCAATTATTATGGACACTATTTTAGAAAAACATACGGATGTTCTTTGTCTCAGTGAAACATGGCACAAAGACAATGAGTACTTTAATCTGAACACGTGTACTCCATCTGGATATAAATATCTCGACTGTCCTAGTCTGTCTGTAAGAGGCAGTGGACTGGCTGTCTTACTCAGATCTAATCTGTCCATAACTACTGATGATGCCCCAGGTGTTTCATCATTTGAATGTCTGACTTTTAAAATTAAGAGTTTCTCATCTGTCCTTGTGCTGCTGATCTATGAAAATGGAACAGCAGTACAAAAAAAATCTGGTTTAACAGAGCATAGACTTGTGTATTCTGAACAAGTCTGCTTACCACTCTACTTTAAACATGGCATTATTCAGACATGATTAGTGACCGATAAATTCCAAGTTTTTGTTTAAGAGTATTGATAAACTTCTTAAACCAGTTGAGGGCTTTGTTTCCTCCACTGTTGATCAGTGTAATACATTTCTCAGTTTCTTCACTGGTGAGATGGAGAGTATATATTCTTCATTAACTTTTAGTACCTCTAGTGCAGTTTCATATTCAGCTTGTAAACCCTTCAATTTCAACTTTCCTGAATTTTAAATTACTCGGAATTGATTTTATTGCAAGTACAAATAAGTATATAAATACTAAAAATAGCATATTAGATCCTGTTCCTTGTTCAGTAATAAGAACTGTCTAGAGTCCCTTTCTCCTCACATACAGTGCATCCGGAAAGTATTCATGGCGCTTCACTTTTTCCACATTTTTTTATGTTACAGCCTTAATCCAAAATGGATTAAATTAATTTATTTCCTCAAAATTTTACACACAATACTCCATAATGACAATGTGAAAAAAAGAATTTTTTTGAAATTGTTGCAAATTTATTAAAAATAAAAAAACCTGAAAAATCACATGTACGTAAGTATTCACAGCCTTTGCCGTGAAGCTCTAAATTCAGCTCAGGTACATTCTGTTTCCATTGATCATTCTTGAGATGTTTCAGCAGCTTAAATGGAGTTCACCTGTGGTAAATTCAGTTGATTGGACATGATTTGAAAAGGCATACACCTGTCTATATACTGTAAGGTCCCAGGGTTGACAGTGCATGTCAAAGCACAAACCAAGCATGAAAACAATGGAATTGTCTGTAGATCTCAGATAAAGGATTGTCCCGAGGCACAAGGCTAGGGAAGGTTACAAAAAAATTTCTGCTGCTCTAAAGTTTCCAATGAGCACAGTGGCCTCCATCATCCATAAGTTGATTTTTGGAACCACCTGGACTCTTCCTAGAGCTGGCTGGCCATCTAAGCTGAGTGATCGGGGGAGAAGGGCGTTAGTCAGAGAGGTGATCCATAACCCGATGGTCATTCTGTCTGAGCGCCAGCGTTCTTCTGTGGAGACAGAAGAACCTTACAGAAGGACAACCATCTGTGCAGCAATCCACCAATCAGGTCTGTATGGTAGAGTGGCCAGACGGAAGCCACTCCCCGCCTGGAATTTGCCAAAAGGCATCTGAAGGACTCTCAGACCATAAGAAACAAAATTCTCTGGTCTGATGAGACTAAAATTGAACTCTGGATGAATGCCAGGCATTACATTTGGAGAAAACCAGGCACCGCTTATCACCAGGTTAATACCATCCATACAGTGAAGCATGGTGGTGGCAGCATCATGCTGTGGGGATGTTTTTCAGCAGCAGGAATGGGAAGACTAGTCAGGATAGAGGGAAAGATGAATGCAGCGATGTACAGAGACATCCTGAATGAAAACCTGCTTCAGAGTGCTCTTGACCTCAAACTGGGGCAACGGTTCATCTTCCAGAAGGACAATGACCCAAAGCACGCCACCAAAATATCAATGGAGTGGCTTCACAACAACTCGGTGAATGTCGTTGAGTGGCGCAGCCAGAGCCCAGACCTAAATCCTATTAAATATCTCTGGAGAAATCTGAAAATGGCTGTACACTGTCCCTTACCATCGAATCTGATAGAGCTTGAGAGGTACTGCAAAAAGGAATGGGCAGAAATTCCCAAAGACAGGTGTGCCAAGCCTGTGGCATCATATTCAAAAAGTCTTGAGGCTGTAATTGTTGCCAAAGGTACATCAACAAAGTATTGAGCTAAGGCTGTGAATACTTATGTACATGTGATTTTTCAGGTTTTCTATTTTTGATAAATTTGCAACAATTACAAAAAATTCTTTTTTCACATTGTCATCATGGGGTATTGTGTGTATAATTTTGGGGAAATTAATGAATTTAATCAATTTTGAAATAAGGCTGTAACATAAAAATTTTCAGAAAAAGTGAAGTGCTATAAACACTTTCCGGATGCACTGTAACTTCAATTGTGAATTTATCATTGGCTTTATGAGTCATCCCTTCTCAACCAAGAACAGCTGCCATTACCCCAGTCCCTAAAAATTCTGGTGATAATGTATCTGATATTTCAAGCTACAGGCCGATCTCTAACCTTCGATTTCATGTCTTGGAACATGTTGTGGCCAATCAGTTAAAAAATGATCTTGGTCTATACAGTCTTCTCAAACCCTTTCAGTCTGGTTTCAGGAAGGGGCATAGTACTGAAACTGCATTAGTGAGGGTTGTAAATGATATTCTGATGTTTGCTGAATCAGGAACTCGCAGAATATTGGTCACGTTAAACCTCACTGCTGCGTTTGACACCATAAGCCATTCGATTTTGTTAAATAGGCTGTCTACCTGGCTCTGTCTCTCTGGGAATGTTATTGCCTGGTTTCCATCATATCTAATAATGCCCAGTTTATTAGTCTGAGAAATATAAGATTTGCAATCATGTCCATTAAACAGGGAGTAGATTAGGGTTCAGTATTAGGCTCAATCATGTTAGCATATGTTACCTCTTGGCAGATCATCAGGAAACATAGTCTTGGGATTCATTGTTATGCAGATGATATCCAGATTTACATTACCACTCGCTCAGATATTCACAGCACTACCTTCACTTAGTGAATGTTTAGAGGAGATCAGAATCTAGATGCAGTGTAATTTTCAGATCAGAGTCAGAGTCTATGACAAATGGCAGAGTGGCAGCAACTGGCAAGGCTGCTGCCATCAGCTTGGCTGTCGATTCTAGCACAATATATCCTTCTGCTCAGGTCTTGGTGTCATCTTTGATACTCAGCTCACTTTTGGTGCACATACAAAACACATTTCAAAAATTTAAGAACATTGCACGGCTCAGATCTTTTCATAATTTTGCTGATGTAGAAGGGCATATACATGTCTTTATTACATCTAGATTGGGCTACTGTAATGCCTTGTTTTCTGACCTTCCTGCTAAATCTCTAAACAATCTGACAAATTTAAACTCTAGTGTGACTGCAGCATTATTTCCCTTGTTTGTGCTGTTCTGTGCCAGATTGTTGTTTGCTGCTGACCCTGCAACACTGAATTGAGGGAATCTGATTAGTTTTTAGTTCACTTTTTTCTGTTTGACTCCAGGACTATCTGCCTACCTTTCCATTCTGGGGCCTTGACTTACCCTGCCAAGTCCTTGCTCTAGTGCTGCTTGAACTTATGATGTCCTTGACACTGGCCTGGTTCTGACAGTTGTTTGATTCCCCTCCAACCTGCCTCTGTTCTATCGGCCAGTCTATTTTTTTGTTCCTAGATATTACCAGTCAATCTCCCCAACTACAAGTCTGCAAATATTTTCTTTTACCTTTTTTCCCTATTTTTTGGATTGAGTAGTTGTGTTTTTTGTTATACTGAGTAGACTGCCTGCTGAAGAGCTTTTTTTGTTTCCTATTTGTTGGACTGAATTTTTCTATTTTTCCCCCTGAGACTGAAACATTACCATTAGAGGAGTTTGCTTTTGTTTTTGCCATTTTTACTTATGGACTGAACTGTCTGATATTTGCCTTATATAATAAACTATTTGTTTTCACCTGCTTTTGTTTTTTTTTTTCTGTTTACTGGCCATGCCACAAGGGTTCCAATTCAGAGACAGGACAGATGGAAACTTTTCTAAATGGTATTATCCTAGGGCCTGTTCCAGAATTCCACCCTATAACATGCGAGAACACTTTATGTGAAGATTGGAACTGGGATGTGATGATGGTGAAGGTCAGGATGTCAAGTTCAGTCACATGTAAAAAGTTTAGACAGTTAACAGAGGATTTGGACTCAGATGGATTTGACTCTGGCTACTACATACCAATCTGAATGAATATTGTAAACTATAACACGGTCCAAACCCACAGTGTGCCCACTCTTCTCATTAAATACACACTGGCCCGTCACAGAATGTGGTATCTGCACACACCTATTTGTTCCTTTGCTTGGTGGTCTGTTTAGCAGAGACAGACTCATATGCCAGGGAGGTAAAAGGGTGGCATGACTTTGTCAGCCTTATTGTCTACAGGTGCGATTGACATCTCACATTTTGTATAATACTTTCATTTCAGTGATGATATTGTTCATGCATTTTGTTTGTTAATGTGTTAGCTTACTTTTAGTGAAATGCACTACTCTGTGGTAGTTTTGAAATAACTTTTTCCACTTTTTTATGTTACAGCCTTATTCCAAAATGTGTGTGTGTGTGTGTGCGCGTGCATGCGTGTGTGTGTGTGTGTGTGTGTGTGTACATAGTACATTAATAAAAATGGGACAGAGTATAAACATATACTCTAAGTATACGTACACTCCAAGTTTATTGGTTGCATCTTTCATCATATGAAATGTTTTTTGAGGGGAAGAATCACAAGCAGCATAATTTGCCAGTTTTGGAAATATTGATTTTCATTTATTGCACCAGTGTGTAAGACTTGTGTGTATGTGTTTGTGTTTTTGAGGCCTTGTGTGTGATGTCTGAGGGCAAAGTTTGTTTTTTCAGCAAGGGTGAAATAGAGGGTAGAGCTTCATTTTGACCCAAAAATAAGGTGTTTGGGCATTATGTATGTGTTTACTGTTTTGAAAATATGAGGCAAAATTGTTTAAGCAATCGAAAAAAAAACTGTAAAAACTAATTGTAATTATTACACTTCCATCAACCTTTATTGGTAACACTTTAAAGTAATGGTCCATTAGTTAATGCTAATGTTCATTCATTCATTCATTCATATTCTTTTCGGCTAAGTCCCTTTATTAATCAGGGGTTGCCACAGTGGACTGAACCGCCAACTTATTCAGCATATGTTTTACGTAGCAGATGCCCTTCTAGTCGCAACATACCACTGGGAAATAATGCTAATGTGTTTACACTAATCAATGAACAATACAAATCAATGAGCAATACATTTATTAAAGTGTTTATTTGTCTTTGAAATAAAGTTCATACAGTGTAATAACTAATTTTAACAAGCACAACTCGATTTTATTAATGCATAAGTAAATGTTGAACTATGATTATTAATAATAAATGTTGTGCAAGATTGTTCATACTTAGTTCATTTAACTAACATTGATTGATGGACCATTATTTTAAAGTGTTACCTATTTATCAAAACAATCATTATGCAAAACACACCAGCATTGGTAGTAATGTAATTTTGGTCACAGGTGTGTGTTTATAGCTTTATTGTTTAGATGTTGGTATTTGTATGTAACATTTACACATTCAAAGTTATGTTTGTTTTTATTTGTATGTTTGTAGAGATGAGGGCATCACGATCGCCTCACAGCAAGAAGGTCGCTGCTTCGAGCCCCGGCTGGGCCAGTTGGCATTTCTGTGTGGAGTTTGCATGTTCTCCATGTGTTCACGTTGGTTTCCTCTGGGTGCTCCGGTTTCCCCCATGAGTCCAAAGACATGCACTATAGGTGAATTGGGTAAGCCGAATTGTGGACACTCCCACACTAGGTAAGTCTTTTAAGGTGTCTTAAAAAAATCACACCACACAATTCTGGAAGTAGCACAAACTTATGGGTAGCATATTTGAATAGGAGGTAGCACAAACAGCAAGTATTAAAAAATGTCTGTAAAGCAAATCTAGCACTCATATCAGTCAGTCAAGCATGCATGAGTGACAGCAGACAACATTTGAGCCAATTGTGGATGGAAGGTGTGGCCCAGATCCCCTTTGCAATTATGGGCCATAGCTTGTGTATTGGGCAGTCATAAGAATTTAGGCCTGCTCAATTCAAGACTCTCTCTCTCTCTCTCTCTCTCTCTCTCTCTCTCTCTCTCTCTCTCTCTCTCTCTCTCTCTCTCTCTCTCTTTAGGATTCAATAATAAAAACAACAAACAATAAAATCTATCAAATATATTGAATCAATCATCACTTACATTGTGAAGGGCTGGCATTTAAAAGTGCTATACTGTATTTGTCAAGCGCAAAGTAAATCTTCTTAGTATCTGTCAGGCCAGTGATTGTTGGAGTGTCTTGAATCTGGGGAGAAATGTTTCTCTAGCAGTGTGGTATTTGGGAAGGATGAGGCAGAATTGTTTCTTGTTCTTTACCTGCTCTAGAAAGTAGAAAGTCAAAAAGACATGACCTGCACTAATCTGTGTATCATTCGTTCAATCGTTTTTTCAAATTCAAACCAAAAATTAAAAAGCATAAAAACAACTCGTTTTTCCATTATTTGTTTCCTGAAAGAAAAGAAAAACATGAATAACGAGTTTTTATCTGATTTTCTGATCTTGCTTTCAGATCAAAAAAAGAAAAAACAAATAACGAGATTAGACTGATTTTGATTTAGTTTTTTTAATTTACCCAAATTGCCATGAAAACGGCTGTTTTTCAGTTTTTCATTTGCTCACAAAAAAAACTAAAAAACGAGATTTTGGCTTTATTTGATTTTAGTTGATTTTTAGTTGATTTTAGTGTAGGAAAACGGATAAAGGACTTCAAAATTCATTATAGACATGTAGGCGTGCTGAAACGCCCATTTTCCTCTGATTGGTCAACCAAATCTGAGCTCGTGACGATGCCCACAAAATAAAAGTCCTCTGCGATCAGCACCCAGGCTTTGTCATTCATTCATTTATTCATTTTCTTTTCGGCTTAGTCCCTTTATTAATCCAGGGTCGCCACAGCAGAATGAACCACCAACTTATCCAGCACGTTTTTACGTAGCGGATGCCCTTTCAGCCACAACCCATCTCTGGGAAACATCCACACACACTCATTCACATTCATACACTACAGACAATTTAGCCTACTCAATTCACCTGTACCACATGTCTTTGGACTGTGGGGGAAACCGGAGCACCCGGAGGAAACCCACGCGAACGCAGGGAGAACATGCAAACTCCACACAGAAACACCAAATGACCCAGCCAAGGCTCGAACCACCAACCTTCTTGCTGTGAGGCAACAGCACTACCCACTGCGCCACTTCGTCGCCCAGGCTTTGTTTGAATTATTATTATTTAATAATATAAGTTTACATATTCTGTCATTTGAACCACACACAGTTATCAGACTTCATTGCGTATGCATAAATTAAATAAAAACGTAAGTTAGCGGTATATCAGACATTTGTCATTAAAATAGGTCATTTTTGTGAAAAGTGGGTACATTACATAGGTTTCCATTCATTTTATACTGTTCAAACCGTATATTGTATTGCCCTCACCCCACCCTATCCCTAAACCCAACCATCACAGGAGACAGTGTACAGCTTTACTCTCTGAAAAAATTCTGTGTGATTTACTAGCTTTTTGAGAAGTGAGGACTTCACCAATGTCCTCGTATTATACCTGTGTCATACCCATGTCATTATACAGATTTGTGTCCTGATATGTCACAAAAACACGTACACACAGACAGACAGACAGACAGACAGACACACACACACACACACACACACACACACACACACACACACACACACACACACACACACACACACGTGCATATTGTTGCTGACATTATCTATTTATTGTTTTATTTTCTATTATTTGATTGATTTGATTAGGCTATATCTATGCACTTCCTTTTTATTTTTTTATGCAATAGTTAATGTATAAAATAAAATGCGATTCAATCTTAATATTATTTGTAAATGTAACATAGGCCCTTTATGTGCCATTTATATATATTTCAATTAATATGGAAAACGACTGCATGTTTTTACCAAAACTAATATTGGATTCTTTTTAAAATGTGTGTTTGTGTAAAACAATATAATTTGCACAATGAAATATGCGGTTCTTCTCTAAAGAAGTTGTTACTTCACCACCTTTAGAGCATCATTAGGAGCGTTTTACGTTATAACTAACGTGGTTCAAACGATGGATCTGCGACAGAGAAACTACGGAGTTTTGAGAAACACTTCTTCTTTTCCCAAGCGATGCATTGATCGTATGATAGTTCAACCCCGAGTTACGTAGTTGTTTGGGAGACGCACCCCTGATTAGTTTTAAATTATAATTTAATTATTATATATACAGTATACAATTTTTTGGTATACTTTGGTTTAAGTATTGCATTTTAAAATACTGATTTTTTTTTTTACATGGGAACAACAGCACAGAACACAATAACGCACCTTTACAGCATAGAAAAAAAATAAAATAAATAAAAATAATAAAATAGGCCTGCCCTCAGGCCAATAATATGTTTTTTTTCTTCTTCAGACAAATAAAAATAGCAGGCTACCTTAAATCAATTGCTTAACGGAGAATGTGCATTCAATTATTGCTCTGCTGTAATTCTTAACATCACAAACCACTGTTAACATTTTAATAGAAGTCATTATTTAAAAATTATAAGCATCTGATTTTAACTTCGAGCTTCTGTGCTTTCTTTTTCTGTCTCTGTCACTTGCTCAATGCGTGCGCTCTGCGCACGATGAGAAACAAGGCAATATGTTGCTATAGGCTACTATAGTATATAATAATTTAGTATTTTACATATAGTACTGCATTAATTTGCATAGATGTTTAATAGTTTATAGAATGAACGCCTCAGTTTGGTGCGGCGTTATCATGCAAATATATGTAAATTGAAAGTAAATCATTGGATTTGTTTGTAGGTTATTTTAAAAATGGATCTTTTATAAGAAATATTATTAATAACTGTAATTTTACAAATGGAAAAAAAATGTTGGTTTGTTGGTTGTATATGCTGCATGATTTTTTTCCATAGCCTTCCCCAGCCCATACACTCCGCGGGTCTGTTAGGCTATGCGGAGCCCTGATGACATGCAGACAAAATCACAGGCTCGAATTTAGAATAATTCTCTTTAAGCTATATGTTATGACTTCAATTAAAAATTAATTTTAGAATCTATTCGATTTGAATATCGTATGTGTTCTTTGTTCTGGCTTAAATGCCATGAATTAATTTGTAAGTTAATTCTTTTGTTAATTCCATAGATTTAGGACTAATCGAGGAACGAATTATTCGATTTCATAATTATTTATTAAAGTACAACATGAATTAAAACAAGGATACACATTAATAAGACGTGGTCATGGAAGTGAATTTGTAATTGGAATTATGTTCAGAGCTCCATAGTTTAAAATAGACCAACTGTCAGTTGAACTGCGATAAGATAACACACACAGCTGCCTAAATAAATATGCTATAAAATACAGAGCTGATCACTTAGGCCTATTAAAATATTATTAAAAAACTGTCCTGAAAGAAAAAAAGCACAAGAAAAAATGCCGCTTTAAAAAGGAGACTTATTTTATCAACGTACTTTAACAGTTATTTAAGATTTTTTAGTTACAAATAAATTAGGGTTAGCCTACTAGAGAAATGTTTCGTCGGAGCGGGATCTGAGCGGTATTGGTTTACCGGCGAGAGACTTTGGAGACAATCTAAAACATTGAATTGATGAACAAATTTTCAAATTAACTAATTAAACACATTATAATTGATATTAAATAATGGTTAGTAGTTCAGACTGAAAGATGAGCTTGCTGTTGCACTAATAGGCCTAGTGAACTTGACGTTTGCTCTTCGTGAGAAAATGACATTATGATAAAGTGCTACAGTGGGCCCAACTGCATATTGCACATATAAATATTGCTTAAAAGGCTACTATTCCATGCTGCCAACATTTTGCATTTTATTTTATGCATTTACTATTGCATGAAAAAATTAAAAATAAATAAAAACAATAAATAGATAATGTCAGCAACAGCGTGTGTGTGTGTGTGTGTGTGTGTGTGTGTGTGTGTGTGTGTGTGTGTGTGTGTGTGTGTGTGTGTGTGTGTGTGTGTGTGTGTGTGTGTGTGTGTGTTATAATAACCAATGTGTTCTTATTCTGATCCTGCTAACAACTATTAAAAAACAAAACAATAAAAAAACACTAAGTAATAATAATAATTATTATTGTTAGCCTTTTATTATTATTATTATTATTATTATTATTATTATTACTATTATTATTGTTAGCCTTTTATTATTATTATTATTGTTATTATTATTATTATTATATAAGCCTTGCTCGGAAACAATCATGCAAGCCAGGTTCTGCTCGGAAATGGTTATCTTTGCTCAGCATCAGGTGCACAGCAGCAAGACGTTTGGCAGCGAACTATGACCTTATTTTATTGACAAATGTCTGATATACTGCTAAGTTTTTATTTAATTCCATGCTCTCTGTTCCATCCTCTACATGTCTATAATGAATTTTAAAGTCCTTTATTCGTTTTCCTACACTAAAATCAATGAACGAAAATAAAGCCAAAATCTCGTTATTTCGTTTTTTTTTGTGAGCAAATGAAAAACCGAAAAACGGCCGTTTTCTTCAGTCATGGCAATTTGGGTAAATTAAAAAATCAAAATCAGTCTAATCTCGTAATTTGTTTTTTTCTTTTATTGATCTGAAAGCAAGATCAGTAAATTGGATAAAAACTCATTATTCATGTTTTCCTTTCAGGAAACAAATAATGGTGCTTTTTAATTTTTGGTTTGAATTAGAAAAAACGATTGAACGAATGATACATGGATTCACACTGCTGTGAATATGCACACACCCTGAAGACACACCTGGAACAATATACAGTCATTGCCATGTCAATGATTACTTGCGTCTTTCTCACAATATCTCTAGATCATTGTCACTTGATCTGTGTTTAGAGTGCATTTGTTTCTTTAAAAAATTTAATTAGTAAATAATTGGTCAATTTTGTTGGTGTATTGAGGATGGAGTAGTATTAAAGTTTATTTTGCTGGGTTTTTTGTCTTTGAGATTTTTATTGTTTTAATAATAATTTTGTACTCCGTCAAGAACTTGTATTGATGCACTAACAGCAAGAGTATTTAGCAGATGAGGTGCTGGTGAGGTTTCATTTGCCATGAGGGCTTTATAAGTCTAGATCAGACTGATGTCTAGGTGATGCCAGAACCGAACACTCTCTGACACTGATTTTGAAGTGGTTTATTTATAAACTAATTTCAAGAGGAGTGTGTGCTTATGATAGCTAATACACCAATCAGTCAATTCCTAACTCACCATAAACAACCAGAATTTCTTACTTCGATATCTTCAGTAAGAATCACTCCTGCCACCCCTACTCCTCCTTCCTTTCTAGACAGGGCGGCATGGCGGCCCAATGGTTAGCACAGTTGCCTCACAGCAAGAACGTCACTGGTTCAGTCCTTACCAGGACAGCCGACGTTTCTGTGCAGAGTTTACATGTTCTCCCCATGCTCGCATGGGTTTCCCCAGGTTCCCCGGTTTCCTCTCACAGTCTAAAGACATGCAACATAAGTGAATTGAACAAACCAAACTGGCACTCTAAGTAATTCGTAATTTGTCACTTATAGCAGGGGAGTTCTCGAGATCCACCCAAACTCAAACTCCCCTCTCACCCTTCAAATGGGAGGGAGCCCCGGGTTCGAGGATCTTTTGAGCTCAGGGCTCTCTCCCGGGACAGCATGCCAAATACGTTTTATTATCAATCATCAGCTAAGGGTGAACTCTTGAAATATGTTTAATACTTAACTACTTGCATTTGGAAGATGTTGTTTGTTTAATATTGTACTTTGAGTCTGAAACTGTCAGGATTGTGGGTGTGGGGAAAGGAGCGAGGACTCAGGTGCAGAAACAATGGGTATTTATTTATAATAACATAAAATAAAGAGGCAAAATAAACAACCCCGAGGGGGAAAACATTAATAAAACAAATAAATAATCAACACAAACTGAACAGGGCAGGCTGGCAGGGATCTGGACAGGACAAGGCAGGATACAGTGAAGAACGATGACGAACTGGCACAGGACAGCAGACATGAGGAGATTTTATAGAAGCATAAATTAACACACAAACAGGTGAACATGATAAACTAATAATGGGTTAACAAGAAGGGTGGGGCTAGACAATAGACTTGCGAACACATGACAGACACACAAGCACGCGGCGCATGTAAACATGAGTCACGTGCTAAACACAACACCAACAGAAGACTGAACACAAGATACGAGCACACGATAGATGAACACCTTACCGTGCGCTCACACATAAGCACCGCGCATGTTTCATCTCAGCGCCAACCGAAACCAAAACCAACCAGACTGAGATGCTGAGAATGAAACAGCGCGATGCAGACAGAACAAAACAAACACGAGTACGAGCGCGCGCGTCACAAGCATGCGCAGGCCGTACACTTCAGCATCAAGCGGGAGCGCGCACGGTTCGCGCGCACCCACGACAGCGCGCGCACACAGAGACACACACAATGACAGAATGCAAGTGCCCGACCCGAGAAAACTCGAGCCGAGCACAACAAGACCGAGCTAGTGTCTGGACTCTGCCACCAAAACAAGAGTTAACAAGACCAGAGTGGCAAACCCTGACACTAGCCCCCCCCCCCAAAAGGGACGCCACCTGGCGTCCCTAAAGGGAACACTCAACAATGTACAAGACAGACAAGAAACACCACAAGACAACAAAACAGGCAACATCAACACACACACACACACACACACACACACACACACACACACACACACACACACAAAGACAGGGAAGTGAACAGCCAAGACAACATGAAAGGGGGGAGGGAGGGGAGCCAAGCCAGACCCAACAAGACAAACAAGGGAGGGCTGGGAGGGCAAAACCAGGAAGGAACAGTTCAAGATGGGACCGGAGGGACAGTCCAGGACAGGACCAACGGGTCAGAGACCCCAGCAGGGGGCCAGGGTGGAGCAGGAGGGACTTTCCAGGGTGAGTTCAGAGGGTTAGGGGACCAGGCTGGGGACCAGGCTGGAGCCGGAAGGTCAGTCCAGGGTGGTGTAGGGGCAAACCAGGGAGGGGCAGGAGGGATGACCCAGGGAGGAACCTTCAGGAGAGACAAGGCAGGAGGTTTGTGGGGAGCCGGCTGGGCAGGAGGCCTGTGGGGAGCCAGCAAGGCTGGAGGTCTGAGGAGAGCCGGCTGGGGAGGAGCCGACTGGACTGGAGGCCTGTGGGGAGCCGGCAGGGTTGGAGGCCTGAGGGGAGCCGGCTGGGCTGGAGGCCTGAGTGGAGCCGGCAGGGCTGGAGGCCTGTGGGGAGCCGGCAGGGCTGGAGGCCTGTGGGGAGCCGGCAGGGCTGGAGGCCTGAGGGGAGCCGGCTGGGCAAGGAGCCAGGCTGGGGCCGGCAGGGCAAGACGTCTGGATGGGGCCGGCAGGGCAAGGAGCCGGGCTGGGGCTGGCAGGGCAAGACGTCTGGATGGTGCCGGCAGGACAAGGAGCCGGGCTGGGGCCGGCAAGGCAAGACTTCTGAGTAGTGTCAGCAGGGCTGGAGGCCTGTGGGGAGCCGGCAGGGCTGGAGGCCTGTGGGGAGCCGGCAGGGCTGGAGGCCTGTGGGGAGCCGGCAGGGCAAGGAGCCAGGCTGGGGCCGGCAGGGCAAGACGTCTGGATGGGGCCGGCAGGGCAAGGAGCCGGGCTAGGGCTGGCAGGGCAAGACGTTGGGATGGTGCCGGCAGAGCAAGGAGCCGGGCTGGGGCCGGCAAGGCACAGGCACTGAGCCGCGTTCTGGGGCTGGAGCCGTCACTGAGCGGCGCTCTGGGGCTGGAGCCGTCACTGGCGGGCGCTCCGGGGCTGGAGCCGACACTGGCGGGCGCTCCGGGGCTGGAGCCGACACTGGCGGGCGCTCCGGGGCTGGAGCCGACACTGGCGGGCGCTCCGGGGCTGGAGCCGACACGACACTGGCGGGCGCTCCGGGGCTGGAGCCGACACTGGCGGGCGCTCCGGGGCTGGAGCCGACACGGGCGGGTGCTCCGGGGCTGGAGCCGACACTGGCGGGCGCTCTGGGGCTGGAGCCGACACTGGCGGGCGCTCTGGGGCTGGAGCCGCCTTTGAAGAGGCCTTCCTCTTCATCCTTCGCTTCTGGGTGCGGGTCAACCCTTGGGGGTTGGGTATGGACTGGGAGATGGTGCTGGTGGTGAGAGGGGTCCATTCCCCCTGCAGGATTTCCCTCTCCTTCCTCAGGCAGGAATACTCCACCACCTCCCAATAAGTCCATTTCCCAATTTCACCCAGCTCCTCCCAATCGAATGGTTCATCCAATCCAGCCAGAAAGATGTGGATGAGGTTGGTCTCGCTGAACCCAAGCCCCCGGACTGCCTCAAGGAGATCTTCAGCAAAGACTCCAAAGGGGCGATGGTTCTGCTGGTGAGGCAGTCCTCTGGCTAGGGGTTGCAGTTTAGGTCCTTTTGTCTGGGAGAGAGCTGGGCGCAGAAATAAATCCATTTCTACTGAGTCCTCTTGTGGCCAGTTCGTACTGTCAGGATTGTGGGTGTGGGGAAAGGAGCGAGGACTCAGGTGCAGAAACAATGGGTATTTATTTATAATAACATAAAATAAAGAGGCAAAATAAACAACCCCGAGGGGGAAAACATTAATAAACAAATAAATAATCAACACAAACTGAACAGGGCAGGCTGGCAGGGATCTGGACAGGACAAGGCAGGATACAGTGAAGAACGATGACGAACTGGCACAGGACAGCAGACATGAGGAGATTTTATAGAAGCATAAATTAACACACAAACAGGTGAACATGATAAACTAATAATGGGTTAACAAGAAGGGTGGGGCTAGACAATAGACTGGCGAACACATGACAGACACACAAGCATGCGACGCATGTAAACATGAGTCACGTGCTAAACACAACACCAACAGAAGACTGAACACAAGACACGAGCACACGATAGATGAACACCTTACCGTGCGCTCACACATAAGCACCGCGCATGTTTCATCTCAGCGCCAACCGAAACCAAAACCAACCAGACTGAGATGCTGAGAATGAAACAGCGCGATGCAGACAGAACAAAACAAACACGAGTACGAGCGCGCGCGTCACAAGCACGCGCAGGCCGTACACTTCTGCATCAAGCGGGAGCGCGCGCGGTCCGGGCGCACCCACGACAGCGCGTGCACACAGAGACACACACAATGACAGAACGCAAGTGCCCGACCCGAGAAAACTCGAGCCGAGCACAACAAGACCGAGCTAGTGTCTGGACTCTGCCACCAAAACAAGAGTTAACAAGACCAGAGTGGCAGAACCCTGACAGAAACAATAGTACATACAATTTATTAGAATATATATTTTTATTAATTGATTTATATATGGTTCAGTGAAGGTGGTTCATTCCGCTGTGGTGACCCCTGATTAATAAAGGGACTAAGCCAAAAAGAAAATGAATGAATGGTTCAGTAAAAATCTTATGTTCAGATAATGAAAATGAAAAATAAGCATAGCATTTAGTTTCCAGCAACGTTCACAAAATGTAATAATTAATAAAGATTGTCCACAGCTCATTTGAACTTAATAAATTATACATTTTATAACAAGGTAATTTTTTGTTCAAATTTGTGAACAAAGTATGTATTTTTTGTTCACATTTTATAATAAGGTTTTATTACTATCATAAACTAAGAAGGAACAATACTTGATCAGCATTTAGTATTCATAGTAAACACAGTGAGCTTTAGTTTCCTTAAGTATCTTTAGCAAAGATAAATAATGTAATAAATGTATTGTTACAACTTGTCAACTTTAAGTGATTATTTTACTGATAATCCTCTCTAGAGGTTATCAGCACAAAAGTATTCTGGAATCAATTTGATTAAATTGAAAAAGTAGCACGCGATCGACATTGGCCGTTCATTGGCAGTTCAAAATAATGTCAAAAGTTCCTGACAATCTATGTACTCGTATTTACTCTTATGACACACAAAAAGCTATAAATTAAATTATGCATAGGGTATATTTTGTAGGATAAAATGTGCAAATATTTTGAGCTTTTAATAACCACAGATTTAATTGTCAAAATTAATGCAACCAAAAGTGGTAAAAGTACAAACTCATTTCTCACTGCATCACTTTGTGAGGAACCATACTTTTGTTGCCAAAGAAAAAATAGAATGTGTATTTATTTTTCAGGCTTTAGTCCACTAATGGTGCTTCTTGGCCTTGACAAGCTTCTTTTATTATTTCTAAAAAAAATGTATTTGAAAATGGTGTAAATGTATGAGAAATATAAAAAAGTGACTTAAATATTTCTTCTTAAAATTTACAGCAACATACATTTGCTTTTGTCCCCTCAGTGACCTTTGCATGGCTTCTAAAAGAGTATGTATAATGTGTTGTAGTCTGAATTAGTTAATTGCTTTGAATACAACATTTCTGCAGAATCACTATAATCCTCCTAGACTTAAACATTTCCTTCCTTGTGATAATGTTCTTCTATCTCACACTCCCTCTTGGTTCAGTCAACTGGATACGGATAGCATCAGTAAGATGATATCTCCTCCTTGAAAATAAGACAGTTAACTTCTATACTGTGCACAGCATTGTCCCTATTATGAATGAATATACAAATAAATTAATTACATACATATGTACATGAATTGAGGAAAAATCTAACTGTAAAACAACCATATGAAGCATCCTGTTCACTTGACTTATCCCAAAGAAAGGGCGTGGTCTAATTGGAAATATCGCGAGTTCAGAGAGACACGGAGATCTGGTAGCTGGCGAAAAGAAGCTACTAGAAATGTGCAAAAATTAAAAAGAGCTTTTATTATGACATTTTTAATTTTTTAAATGAACGCAACGGGTGGGGGGTTGTTGGTTAAGACGCCGTTCCTTTACCAGCTGACTGCGGGTCAATCAATAAAAGTGGTTGGGTTCAGGGTAGGAGAAGGGTGGGTCAGTCGATTGGTTGGTCGGTCATTCAGTCAGTCATTCAGTCAGTCAAACAGTCAGTCAACAGCGGTCTCTGCTGGAAAAAGCGTACACAGCGGCCTCTCGTGGATTCGCGATTCGGGGCCTCCAGAAACGTATAGAGATAGGTTTTCAGAATGAGCCTGGGTTGATAAATTAGCATGTGAACACAACCTTACTCCCAACAAGATCCCAAAAATATAAAGTACTAAAGTGACTATTTATTGTGTGTCCTCAGCACAAAGCCCAGAAATTATGTATTTAAACTACATTCATAAAATAAATGCATATTATTTTTTATTCATATGTATAAAGATGCTAAGAGTCAAAACAAATGTACAGTTGTAAATGTTAGCTGCCATTTAGCTGCAAAATTAGCAAACAAATGTTAATTCCGCACCATGTTTTTCATTCATTCATTCATTCATTTTCTTGTCGGCTTTGTCCCTTGCGGGGTCGCCACAGCGGAATGAACCGCCAACTTATCCAGCACGATTTTACGCAGCGGATGCCCTTCCAGCCGCAACCCATCTCTGGGAACTTCCACACACACACATTCACACTCATACACTATGGACAATTTAGCTTACCCAATTCACCTGTACCGCATGTCTTTGGACTGTGGGGGAAACCGGAGCACCCAGAGGAAACCCACGCGAACCCAGGGAGAACATGCAAACTCCACACAGACACGCCAACTGACCCAGCCTAGCCGAGGTTCGAACCTGCGACCCAGCGACGTTCTTGCTGTGAGGCAACAGCACTACCTACTGCGCCACTGGGTTGCCCACCATGTTTTTACTGCAACTAATTTATTAAACTATTGCTGTTAAAGACCTAAATTTGCAGTAGAGACAAGTTCAAGGTTTAATGTTTATTCATTGATTCTTTTTCATTTTCATTATGTGTTTTATTAGGGGTCGCCACAACGGAATGAACCACCAAGGTTTAATGTTTAGTATATTAATTTACAAATATTCAGTATATTGTAAATTATATTTAGGGCTGGAAGGGGTTACATTTAAAATGTATTTCACTACAGATTACAAAATACATGCTTTAAAAAGTAATCAGTAATGTATTTTTTTAGATTATTCAAGTTTAGTAACTTAACCTAAATACTACAGAATACTTTGAAATAGTTATGAACTAAAAATCAACGTGATTCTGTTGTTACATGCTGCATTCCAAAGATCAGTAGATTTGTATAATGAATGCATCGATCTAGTGATTACTTCACTGATGATAATAATTTTTAGAAAAGCATACAGCACAAATGAATCACTGAGTCAAAACTGACGGCCAGAGCAGTCCACGTCTTTACAGTTCATGTAAAAAATGTCTTGTTCACTGTCTTGGACATAGGAGGAGTTCACACCCATCTACCTGGAACTGCTTCTACTGGTGCTGCTTTTGTAATACTTTTTCTCTTTGGCTTGGGCTCGGGCCACATTCTCCTTAATCAATTTGATGAGGGCTCTCTGACATTCAAAAAAGGTATGGACAAAACTGCTAAGGTCAGATGAAGGTTGCAAAGCCCTTTCCAATGGCCCTTTTAGTTTCTGGCCCAAAGCAACCTCAGCTGGAGTAAACCCAGTACCTCCATGCCAGGCTTACTTAATGACAATTCTAAATTCAGCCAACCATTTGTCCCACTGGTGATGATCCTCTCTCATATAGGAGGAGATCATGTTTTTCAAGTTTTTCTTTACTCAGTAAGATTGGTTTGTGGATGGTTGGTAGTAGTTAACTTTTGAACAACTCTCCATTGTCTGTATACCAGACTGATTAACTGGGAGGTGAATTGTCCCCCTGTGTTTGAAACAAGGTATGCAGGAGTACTCCATCGAGTGAAGATATCCTATAATGATGTTTTGGTGATGGGAGGTGCCTTGACCCTCCTCAAAGGGAACAACTCTAGCCACTTTGAGCAATAATCCATCACCACAAGCAAATATAAATTTTGTTTGCCACTCTTTGGAAAAGGACTAACCCCAGGCACGTATCCTAGTTCTACAACTAAAGTGCTTTGTAACAGACCAGATGGCTTTTCTGAAGAGGGCTTAAATCTTTGACAAGTTCTTATGCTGCGTTCACACCAGACGCGGAAGAAGCACCAATCAAGAGTGATTTACATGTTAAGTCAATGCAAAGACACGAATAGACATGCTGCTGTGCGATACGCATGAATGAGGTGGCATGAATGACGCAATTGGCGTGAATGAAGCAACGTGAGTTGAGCGATTGACGCGCTTAAACGATCGAGTTCGAAAATCTGAACTTCGGCAAACATCCGCTCTGCGTTAACCAATCAGGAGCTTGCTCTTGTGGGGGCGTGATTATGACGTAGCGGCTGTTGGTGTCCCGGGGGAAAATCCTCCTGCCCACACTGACAACAGTACATCAAACTGGGCTCGGCTCAGTCAGAAGCACCGCTGAATGCTTCCATCATCATTCTTCGCCTGCATCAGAGACAGATAGACAGAAAGAACCTTTTTAGGGTCAAAGCCGCTGGGAGTCATGTGGCTCCAGGGGAATTACATGCATACTCACGTGCGTTGCTTTGGCTGCCCGCGTCAGTGAAAGTGGGTTTCCCTGGAGGCCTCATGCTGGACCACGCAGATTGAAAATATTTATTCAGGGTTCTGCAGGGACTGGCTCTGGTGGTAAAAAAAAATAAGTGGCCTGCCTCTCACCCAGGAGACCAGCCCACAGGTCTAAGAACCTCTGGATCCAGCTGTATTCTTCCTTGTTGAGAGACAAGTGGGCAGTGCCGAAGGCTCTGTTTGTCTTATGCGTGGTGATCTGGCCATAGAACAAGCAGAGACAGAGAGAGAGTAGAAGAGAGAGAGAGAGAAGGTGAGTGAGTGAGCGAGTGCATACTACTGGTGTCCTCCACCCACAGAGCCAAGGAGTCACACTCACGTTGATGACATAGGCAGACCTGTCCGGGCTTCTGGAGGCCTCTTCAACCTCCTGGATGGTCAAATTCTGGAACACGCCACAGTGGTGTCCAGAGATGGAGGTCAGGTAACCCGTCAGGAATCCATAAAACCACCACTGCTGCCTGGTGTCTGAGTTGGACTCAAGGTTATCTGGCAAAAGGCAGTATCTTCATCAATTAGACAGATTAGACTTTTCCAACAAACCTCAAACACCATGAATGATTTAACTGAGTGAGAGCTGTTGGTGCCCCAGAGCAAAAAAAAAAAAAAGTCAATGTTCCCACCATCCGGAAGAGGGTGGGGGAGGGTGGGGGGAACACTTACTGACTGACTGACTAAACACGCACCTAGAAAGGCACAGATTTTTCTTCCAGCGGTTTGGTGACAGCGTACCAGGCTGTCCTTCGAGATCAACCTGCCTTCTTTGGCCTGCTTGGTTCTCACCTTGTGCACCACGACATCAGCACTAGGGGAGTGCTAGAGAGGTGACAGGAGGCCAGCGGGGTTTCTAAGAGGTAATTCAGGAACTGCGCCATGTTCTTGAGGTACTGCTGCCTTGTGGTCTCTACCATTCGCATACGGCCCAGCAGCGCAGACCAGGCTCGGATTTGCGCTGCCTGGTTGAGAAAAAGGAAGCTCGCTGGATCAGGATGCCCTCTCACCATGTATCCAAGGAACACCTTGATCCTCATCAGCTTGGACGTCACGTTGTTTTGCAAATGGGCAGAGGGGTCGCTGCCCAGTTGGAAACCCTCGAACTCTTCCAAAAGCTGGTCTGCAGAATGTGGATGAAAGTCCAAAGTCAGCCGTGATATATCCCTACCAGTCCAACAGAACACAGCTGAAACCATACTTAACTGAGGGCTGGAACATGGTCTGGATAGGGATGCTGGTACGGGTTGTAAACTTCCAGAGCCCCTTGCCTGGGGGCCGGGTCGGGGGATGGTGATGGTGGCTTCCTCCCCCAACCCCCCCACCCCCTCCGCAACTCCCAGTATCGGCGTGTGACTTAGCCCAGGGCAGACCTCACCCTGTCCACCTGCTTGCTTAGGTCTGACAGCTGGGCCTGGATGCACTCCGACAGTGAGCCAACAGTGGGGGGTGGTGCACGAACACCTGGCTTTGGGGTCGTCTCGTTCCTGGTCCTCTTCTGACGACACTAGCCGAGACACTACGGGAACTACTGGGTGAGTGGACTGCAGCCACCGCAGTTCCTGGGCCACCTTCCGACGCTTTGCTTTCCCCATGGCCTCCTTCCGGGCCAAGGCAGAGAGCTCCGCATGCTGCTTTAGCTGCCTGTCTATGCCGTCCTCCAACAGCCGGGCACCGGACATGGCATCTTCCACGTGTCCACACGGCCAGAAGCCAGCGAGAGCAAAAGCCTTTTCTCCTCCAAGTTTCCCACCGTGTCGCCCGCTGACAGGTGCAGTGAGAGCCGGATGTACACGTTGAGGCAGAGCGCACATTCGGCCATGACTGTCCAAGACAAACGCTGGGGAGAAAGAGACTCACACGCTATGTGGAGCAAGCCAAAATGAGGCATCCACTTCTGCGTCATGCCGCTGGTGCCCTCCTTAAAGGGGAAGACACCCACCGTCCCAGAGGTGTGTAACCATTACCTTCAGATCCTTCCCATTGCATTCAATGCTTATTTGGGCAGCTTCACTGCGCCAGCCATGTGACCCTTTGCACGACTTCTCCTTCCTTTCAAAGGAACCAAACGGCACCATTTGTGCAGCTTCACTGCGCCAGCTGTGTAGGATTTTTGCATGGCTTTTTGCTGTGAGTGTGCGCAACTGACAGGACTGAACCAGACCGGGGAATGAGTCACCCTTACCCTTTTCTGGGTATGTTTCAAAGATCAGCCGGGTTTGGGGCTGGCCAGACCGTACATGCACCGCCCTTCTTTGTTTCACCCTGCCGTTCTCTACCAGGGGTGGTACTCCACTAGTACCTCTAGGAGCGGGACGTCCCGACAGGTAGGCCGGGAAAGGGGGCCTCCCGTCGAGCTGCGGTGCCCTGGGGGTTTGCCAATATGCCCAGCCACAGCTAGCGGGAATCGGAACACTCTTTCCCGGGCCAGCTTGCCTCCCTGGAGGGCCCCTGGCTCTTTCCCTTTGTGCCAATATGCCCAGCCATAACTAGCAGGAATTGAACACTCTTTCTGGGCCAGCTTGCCTCGCTGGAGGGCCCTGGGGTCTGCCAATTCGCCCAGCCACAGCTAGTGGGAATTGGGCACTCTTTCTGGGCCAGCCCGTGCCAATATGCCCAGTCAGAGCTTGTAGGAATTGCTTGCTCTTTCCTGGGCCAGCTCACCTTCCAGGAGAGCCCTGGGGGTCTGCCAATACGCCTTACGTCTTTCTGGGCCAGCTCGCCTCGTTGGAGGGCCCCTGGCTCTTTCCCTCTGTGCCAATACACCCAGCCACAACTTGCGGGAATTGTTTGCTCTTTTCTGGGCCAGCTCGTCTCACTGAAGGCCCCCCTGGGTCTTTCCCTCCATGCCAATATGCCCAGCCACAGCTTGCGGGAATTGCTCTCTCTTTCCCGGGCCAGCTTACCTTGCCGGAGAGCCCTGGGGGTTTGCCAATACGCCCAGCCACAGCTAGTGAGAATTAGACACTCTGGGCCAGCTCGCCTTGCTGGAGGGCCCCTGGCTCTTTCCCTCTGTGGGGGCCCTGGGGGTCTGCCAATATGCCTAGCCACAGCTAGCAGGAATCTTTTTTGGGGCGTCACACGAGCTCCAATCAGCCAGTGGGCGAACCAGACGCAAGACTGCTAAAAAGTCCGCATTTTACGTGTTGTCGGCAGGTCAGAGATAAACAGGGTTGGGCATGTACCTCCAGGCGCGGGACGTTCCGACAGGTAAGCTGGAAAAGGGGGGCCTTCAGGTGGGCATGGCCTGGCATTTTTGGCCTGGGTCAACAACTCAAGTGGTAAGCGTTGTAGAGCTTCGTTCCGGCGTGAGACCTCTCATTCTCCAAACCAAACTCGCTCCACTGGCTCTCACAGAAGCTAGCTTCTCCGGGGAGCTCCCACCCTTCCCGGGGTACGTCTCAGCTTTTAAAACCTCCCTGCTTCTGGAGCATTTCATCCATTGGCTGAACTGAGACCAACTCTGAACGGGAAATCATCACCTCCTCTGGGGGCGAGCACTTCCGTAGGGGGTCCCTGGATGAACACCTCACTCTCCAGCAGCATGCCACACTTAAGCCTAGGAACACAGACTTTGATAACCGCACGCACCAGCAATGCGTGCTGCTGGTGCCCCCCACAGCCGGGAGGGGGCCGCCACAATTAGTGGGTATTGCTTGCTTGCTTGTGGGGCACCTTGCCTCACTGAAGCCCCTCGGAGTCCTGGTTCTTCGCTTCCAAGAGGGCCCGCCACAATTAGCGGGAATTGCACGCTGTTTCCCTGGCCAGCTCGTCTCGCTAAAGGCCCGTTGGCTCTTTCCCTCTGTGCCAATACACCCAGCCACAGCTTGCGGGAATTGCTCGTTCTTTCCTGGGCCAGCTCGCCTCGAGGGCCCTGGGGCAATTATAAAAGGGCCCTGGGGGTCTACCAATATTCTCAGCCACAGCTTGCAGGAATTGGACACTTTTTTGGGGCATCACACATGCTCCAATCGGCCAGTGGGCAAACCAGATGCAAGACCGCCAAAACCCAAGTCTGCTATTTCATGCTTCATCGAAAACCTATCAGCAGGTCAGAGATAAATGGGTCAGGCACGTACCTCCAGGAACGGAACGTCCCGACAGGTAGGACGGGAAAGGGGGCCTCTCATCGGGCATGGCCTGGCGTTTTTGGGCCTAGGTCAACAACTCAAGCGGTGAGCATTGTCAAGCTTTGTTCCGGCGTGAGACCCACCATCTTTCAAATGAGAGCCACCATCCCCCAAACAGACTTAGTTGTTCCAGTCGCACCATCCCCCCAAAAGACCCACCATTCCCCCAAATAAAGGTTGGACGCTGAAAACTTAAATTTGTTCCAGACAGCAAAAAAGACCCACAATCCCCAATCCATTTTGACTTCCTAGGAAAACTGGCACAGTAAGTCTAAGTCCTGCATAATGTAAAGTGTCAAATTCACTGTTTGTTCTTGCATTTCATATTTTCAATTCACTTTTCCAACTGCAGTTTGTCCATTCGCCATGGTCTTTGCTTGGCTGATACGGTTCATGTTGGCACAACTGTTTTCAAAAGCTCTCTTGGATCAACAAAAAATAATGGAGACAACATACCTGCTCTGTAGGACTATTGGAATAGTGATGTTCTTGAATTCCTGACATTGTAATGGCTGATGGTAGGCTTGCACCACTTGATTACTTGTATATGGTGGCTTTTGCAGTTAGTCTGGAATGGCCATCTTTTTCCTCTGCTCCTCCCTGCCATCTGTCTGCCATCAGCACCACTGCATCAAAGCCTCTCTCAATTTGTCCTCATGTTGTAACCACGCCTTCAACATTCTTCAACATCCTTTATAATCCCTCTTAACAGGCAGGCAAGTCAGGGATAGCAGTTCTTCGGGATAGCTTGAATTATCTCCTTCTCATATCTTTCCTCTTTTAAGATGGCAGTAAGTGAAGCTAGATCTTTTCCTCACTCAAAGAACCCTTACATTATTCAATGAACACAATAGAATCGTCTTCCGGTGAGTTGGTGAAACTAGACAATTTCAGTCAACCCCAGGTTGATTAATTACATTAGGTCCTTAACTAACATTTTCTAGTTGTTGCTTCACCACCTCACATTCGCGTTGCACATTTTATTCTCCACCTTTCTGCGTTGTTTCTCTAACTTAACAGATGAAACTTTCTCATTCATCCCCTGTAGTTAAGCATTCAAGATGATGATGCATGCGTTTAGGCATGAGATTGCAGAAGATAGGTGGAAGTCCAATGTATTATTTCTTTCCTATGGATGGGTGGTGGGGGAAAATTTCAGCATCAGGAATATTATCCTCCGCTCTATCCCTTTCTTTATTGGAATTAATATACAGATCACTGAAGAAGGTGATCAGCCATTTCATTGGTTTTCTATTGGATACAATAGACACTGTGGTAAAGTTTGTAATTGGTACAAAATCATTCATATCCAAGGCAGAATTAATAGTTACTGAAATTTATGTTATTAAATTACATAAATGTTGAGGTTAATATATGAAAAGATTTGGTATTTAGGAGGTTCGGAAATAAGTCTTTCAGGTCCCTGTTCTGGAGACATTTTGTACGAATTTGGACATACCAAGCTGACGGTCAGCTGTTTTTTGTCGGTCAGGCTAGTTGGTTTGATGTGTTTCAAATGTTGCCTCTTGCTAGGTTAACATCAGAGCTCATTGGCTCAAATCAGCATGTAGAATCAGTGTTGGCTGGTTATTCAGCAACAATTTAAAGTGCAATTGTGACAAGTGTGATGTAGTAAAGTCACGTAGCAAATAACAATTCAAGCAAAGAAGGATCACAAAAAGGCTGGCTGCAATTTTGCTATTATCAGACACATTTTTTATAAGCAAAATCCTCCATGGTGAGGGAAAATTGCTGTGATAATGGTACTATAAACGCTGCTTTGTTTACACTTTGTCTATGTGCATCGAAGGTTTGGTTTCCTTTTGTCCAGTTTTGTCCAGATGTGATTCAACGCAAGCAACACTACAGTTGTGTTTCTTTGGTGTTTGTTCTTTGGCGTCGTCTTGGTGTGCCCCAGCCCTAAATCATTGCTTGGCTCTCTTCAAAATAACAAATTACAAATATATTTTTAAAGGAGAATTTTTCAGACTATTTGAAGTTAACCTTAAAAAGATTCAGACAGGAAAACATTGTTTTTATGACAGATGTCATATATTTTTTATCAAGTAAGGGATGTTTCCTTTTATGCTGTGGCCTGATTGAGATTTGACATGAAGCTTAGTTTTGAAGCTGTCTTGTCTTCAAGCTGTGCAAGTCGCTTTAAGAAAGAGTGTAACAGAATACAAGAATGACTTTCAAGTCAAAGTAATCGAGACTGCCTACAATGACTTTTATATTGCTCAACAGTAGGGCTGTATTATCATTCCTTCCTAAAGCTAACCAATCTAAACAACTAGGCAGCTGCACTCTTGTCACCAGTTTCCTTGTTGCCAAAGCTGTTGTTGCAAAGAATGTGTAGAAGAAAAATGTCTTGAGATGAATCTATATTCAATATATTTCTGCAACAATGGACCGGATGTCTGTTGGAATTGAAGAATGTGCAAAAAATTAAGGTAAGTTGTGTATCAAGCCAGAGGGGTTTGGAAGACTGGCCAGTGCACAACTTCATTATTTTGCAGATGCCAGTAGCTATGATTATGGCACAGTTTCTTATTTAAGGCTGGCGAACCAAGATGACAAGCTGCATGTATGCTGTATTAAACAGACAATCATCCCTGACCTTGAACTTACAGCTGCTGTACTGGCTGTAAAATTGCTTTCAACCTTACAAAAGCATATGCTTTCAACCTTACAAAGGAAGAATTAGATTATGAATGCCAGATATTCTTGTAGGAGGATAATATTTGAGTTTGTGGTCTGTAGAAGACATTGCAGACAGCCAAGTGAGCAGAAGATGGCCAACATGCCCAAAGAAAAAGTCCAGATCTGTCTTATTTTACAAAAGTGTGAGTGGATTCTGTTGGATCTAGTGAAGTTAGTAGTGGACATCCTGTGGCCAAAAGATATGGAGTTGTCTTTACATGTGTGGCTAGTAGAGCTGTGTATTTGGAAGTGGCATACACTCTGAGCACAGATTCTTGAATCAATGCTAATAGAATATTTGTTTGTTGCATAGGCCAAATCTGTAGCTTTAGATCAGACAAGAGTACCAAATTAGTTAAAGCAGCACAAGAGTTGAAAGAAGCTTTATCAGCAATTGATTACTACACGATTCATGGTGCTCTCCAATATGGTGGTTTGGTGGCTTCCATTATTATTAATGATGTCACGAGCAATGAGCAATCAGTGGCTACACCTTTTTTTCATTCTTAGTGCATACATACATATACATTTTATAATTGCCTCGGGGTATCTGGTGGCATAGTAAAGGAACACAAGGATGTGTTCATGGCATGTTTGTTCATGGGTGGATTTTGGTGCATTTCTTGAAACCTTAAGGCTGCGTCATTCTAAAGTTGTACCTTAAGCTGTATCTTAGCGGTAATATGTGTTTCCCATAGCTGTCTTGAAAAATATTTCAATGCAAAAAATTTTGTCAAATTCAGGTAATTCTTGCAACATTTAAATTCCTTAATCCACTATGGCAAGCATTTTAAAGGAGAGAGTAAGGGTTAGACATGGTTGAGTATTTTTTGCTGAACAGATGCTGGGCTCATCGATAAATATTGTAACAAATATCTTACCAAATATTTCACACTTCTACAGAAAACATGACAAGAAAATCTAAAGTGAATTTAAAACATGGTCCTCATTTAAATGCGAATTTAATACCCTGCATATTAATAGCATCTTCTTGGGGCTAAGTAAACAGTTCTTTGCAGTTTTACCATCCATATCAAATGATTTAGCACCACCTGCAGGGACAGTAACTCTGAGAACAAGAATCTATGAGCTGCTCTTGATGACCAGCATGAATTTAGAGATCACATTTCTAGAACTGCATGATCCTGCAAATTTGATGTACATGATGTCAGGAAGAACAGCTTCTTTCCATGAAACACAAAATAACATTCAAGGACTTTCACCTTTAATGTTCCATGCAGGTGGAATGACTTATAAACAAGCAACTAAAAGGCTTTAGTCATTTTAAAGAAATGGATGATGGGTCATCCCCTGAAACAATAGTACTTCTTATTGTATTCTGTTATGTTCTTTTTCTGTTTTTTTTTTCTGTTAAAAAATGCACACAATACTAAACTTACCGACACTTGTCACAGCATCATAACGTGTTGTTCTCATTTGTAAGTCACTTTGGATAAAAGTAACTGCTAAATGAATAAAAACAAATGTAAATCTACTTACCCTGAAAGTTATGTTTGCTTACTTACCCTTAAAACTTAACTGAGTGTGCCACATACTGTAACATGCTTTGTGGAATCTCACCAGGTCAATCAGTGGTAGAAACACACACACACACACACACACACACACACACACACACACACACACACACACACACACACACACACACACACACACACACACACACACAAACACACACTGTCTGTTTTACATGCCTGCATGTGTGTTTTGACCGAAATACTTCAAAATCTAAATCTAAAGTATGTTGGGCTTGTTTAGAAGTTCATTACAGGTATTCTGCCCATTAAATTGTTAGAAAAGATGAGTCAGCTTGAGAACAGTCTGTGCCAAACCAGCCAACATAATGATTTATTTATTTTTTAAGCCTTTTCAGCAGATAAGACTGTGGATGGCTGAATGCCACTGAAATGAATTAGAGTGTTTTGTTCTCTGGAGGTTAGGAAAAATTTCAGACAGAGAGATTCACCCTATAAAACATGACAGTAAATGTTAATCTTCCGGGTCGTCTGAAAAGGAAAGACAAGAATCTGATAACCACACAATGGGTCATTAAATAGGACAATTTATTTGATACAACAAACTGTAAATTATAAAGAGGGAAATGTTAACAAATTATATGTCTATACACATACAAGTACACATACTTTTTCATACTTTTTAGATTAGATTTATATTAGATTCAACCTTATTGTAATTACACATGTACAAGTACAAGGAAGCGAAATGCAGTTTAGGTCTAACCAGGAGTGTAATAGCAGCAAGTGCAGGATACCGGTATAAATTTTAAAGTGCAGTTATAGAAAAACTATGGTGATAATTACAAATGGATGTACTATGAACATTATATACAGGTTGTATTAGCTATGAACTCCAATAGATGGATATATGTACAGATTGCAATTAATAATCAGAAGTGTGCAGATAGATAAACAATTACAAATGTATATGTACAGTGGGTGTGTACATAATTAAAAATGTACATGTGCAGTGGGTATAAATGAATCAGTGCAATGTAGTGCAATGAATATGTGCAATTTTTAAACGTGCAAATGTTAAATAGTGCAGTGATTATGAGGAGTAAGAGCTATGAGGAGAGTGGGGGTGTATTAGGGGGGCAAAAGAGTCAGTAGGGGGCAGAGTTCAAAGTGGAGACAGCTCTGGGGAAAAAGCTGTTCCTTAGTCTGCTGGTTTTTGTCGGGGGGAGCCTGAAGCGCCTGCCGGAAGGCAGGAGAGAAAACAGTCTGTGAGCAGGGTGAGAGGAGTCCTTAAGTATACTGCGTGGTCGGCCCAGACAGTGTTTCCTCTGGATGTCCTCTATGGCTGGCAGTGTGGTCCCTGTGATGCGTTGGGCAGTTTTCACCACCCGCTGCAGTGCCTTACCCTCAGCAACAGAGCAGCTTCCATACCAGACTGTGACACAGTTCGTCAGGATGCTTTCTATTGTGCAGCGGTAGAAGTTCACCAAGACGGCTGATGACAGCTGGTTCTTCTTAAGTTGCCTTAAGAAAAATAGGCACTGGTGAGCCTTCTTGACCAGACTGGAGGTGTTGGTGGTCCAGGAAAGGTCTTTTGAGATGTGGGTCCCCAGGAACTTGAAAGATGAGACAGGCTCAACAGCAATCCCATTGATGTGGATGGGATCATGTGAGCCTGTTTGTCCCTTCCTGAAGTCCACAGTGAACTTCTTGGTCTTGTTGATGTTAAGGAGCAGATTATTGTCAGTGCACTAAGTGGCCAGATGCTGTATCTCCTCCCTGTAGGCAGTCTCATCATTGTTGATGATTAGACCAATCACTGTGGTGTCATTTGCAAATTTGATGACTTTTAAAGTGACAAATTGATTTTAGGCACTCTATGATAAATTCTTACACCTGGAATTTTTACAAAAAAGCTAAATTATGAATTTAAACCATTTATTTAGACCCATGTAGTGGCATGGGTGTGCTTATACACACTCTATTGACTACACCATGCTGGTAGTGGTGCAGGTACAGTACATCCATAATTAAGGCACAAATTCATTGCGGCTCAATCAGGTATCAGACACCAATGCTAAATAATCAAATAACTTATTTAAGAAGTGCAATTAATAAAATGAATACAACTACAACAACAAAAATGACTATACAATCAATTCAACCATTCACATCCACACTTTTTCACTTCAGAACTGGGGGTCCGTCTTCACTGCACAGCAACTCAGACACGTGTACCCCACACCACAGCACCCATTGTAAAAAGTGCAGACCAAGCCACCTCTACTTATTACTAGCAACCAGCATGCAAAAACATTTCACTTGAGTCAGAAAACAAAATAAAATCATTCATAAATAGCTTTGAAATATCATAAAAAAAGCAAAAGAAGAACACAAATGCAAATAAATAAAACAGAAAACAGTAGTGACAAATAAGATGGCTATTCATCACTTAGTCTGATATTAAGCCTACCTGCAACCACTTAATTTAGATGCATCACCTCAATCCACTATAATTATGATGAGTACGGATCTCTCTAACTTAAAGTAGTCAGAAACATCCATTGTAGGCAGATCCAATAATATGACATTGGGCAAGTACTCCAAACTGGTATACAATATACACGTACACTGCAGACAATTTTAGCTTATCCAATTCACCTGGTGCGTGTTTTCCAAACAACGATGTAACTAGCGGCTGAACTATCATAGTACAATGCATCGTTTGGGAAAAGAATGATGTATTGACGAGTGTTTCCCAAAACCCGTAGTTTCTCTGTCGCAGATCCATCGTTTGAGCCAGCGTATATAGCGTAAAAACACCCATAATGATGCTCTAAACGGGGTGGTGACAACTTCTTTAGAGAATTTAGAGAGTTTAAATGTTAGATTGTTCTAAATTAATAGGGCATAGAGGGGATAACTGGGAATAGAACACAGCCAGGAACTATATTTTTAACTACAGCTCCAGAGGTGTAGTTGCAAGGATACAAGTTTGTGATGCAGTTTGCAGATGTTGGAATGACGGATTGAGGAAACGGCAAATCAATGAACTATGTTTGTAACGATGGAACTTGCAACCTTAGTTGGCTAACGATGGTTTTCGGAAACGCACCCCTGTACCGTGTGTCTTCAGACTGTGGGGGAAACCTGAGCACCCAAAGAAAACCCACGCGAACATGGGGAGAACATGCAATCTCCACACAGAAATGCCAACTGACCCAGCCGAGGCTCGAACCAGTGACCTTCTTGCAGTGAGGTGACAGCACTACCCACTGGGCCACCAGTAATACATAGTTTTTAATTAAAATATTGAAGTAATTGAACCTGTTGTTCATAGATCAATGTACCAATAAGTATCCTGTACAAACAACTAGGAATTATTACAGTCCCATAATAGGCTGTCCATTTCATTTTCCAGTGAATTGTGGGTAATTATTTTTGGCAAGTGCAATGACTAGCTTCTTTGCCAGTTTAAATTACATAGGGATATCTGTGCTGCAACAAACTGTATTAACATTTAACTATATAGATTTTGTAACCTACTTGTTAAAAAACAAAACTGTTTAATGATTTATTTAAAATAATATAAAACTTGACACTTATAAATGCATGCAGCATATTTGGGTTAATTATAATCATTGTACAGTAACCTTCAGCAAGAACCAGTAATTAGGCTACAAACTCAGTATTATCAGCAGACTTCTTTAAAATGAAACTTATTTAATCTGTCAGCACATGTAAAGTTGTTTGTACATGTAAAATGCGTGTTTTAATGCAACATAACAAATGTTCATAAATATAATTTATTTTATTATTCACAAAATAATTCTCAATTATTCGTTCATTTGTCTTTACTTGGAATTCTTGAAAAAATCTTGCTATTGTCCCTCATAAACAGTAGTAGGTCTTTGCTATTATAATTATTTGGGGGTGATAGCAATGGCTGGATCCATTTTCAGCTTTATTCAGAGAATGGTCATACAGGCAAGGTTCAATCAGGGACAGACAGTAGCATGTAGATATTCCAAAGCATAAACAATGAGACAGGCAAAAGGTTGAGTCAGGCAGCAAAACACACAGTAACAATACAACAAAACAAAGGCCAAAAACACAGGTAGACAATGCAAGAATTTACATTGTAATGCTCACTACAAGGAAACAAAACTCAACCATTATGGGTGTGGTGTGTATATAGTCCATGTAATTTGTCCTGAACAGCTTCAGCTGTGTGAGTGTAATCAGGGGGTGAACTGGGACTGGTGTGTAAGTAAAGTGCATGATGAAATATGTAGTTCAGTTCAGTGGCAGATGTGCAGATGTGACACTCTCTGAACAGCCCAGGAGGGAGGTGGAGTGGGGGCGGAACAGGGGTGGGGACAGAGGGCCAGGTCCATGCAGCAAAGGTGAAGCAAAGTCTGAAGTGTGGAGTTGCGGAGGGCTTGGAGCGTGGAGCTGAAGTAGAACTCTGGGCTCTGGGTCAGCAGGCACTTATGAGTCAAATAACCCCAGTGGGTCAGGAGGCTCTAGATCAGGAAGCACTGGCAGATCAGACAACCCAAGTGGGTTATGAGGCACTGGCAGGTCATTCAACCACAATGGGTCAGAAGGCTCTGGATCAGGAAGTGCTGAAAGGTCAGACAAGCCCAGTGGGTCAGACAACCCCAGTGGATCAGGAGGCTCTAGATCAAGAAGCACTGGCAGATCAGACAACCCCAGTGGCTCAGGAGGCACTGGCAGATCAGACAATCCCAGTGGGTCAGGAGGCTGTGGGTCAGGAGGCACTGGGTCAGGAGGCACTGGCATGTCATAAAACCCTAATGGGCCAGGAGGCTTTGCATGAGGAAGCACTGGAAGGTCAAACAACCCCAGTGGAACAGCGGCTCTGGGTCAGGAGGCACTGGCAGGTCATAAACCCTAATGGGTGAGGAGGCTCTAAATCAGGAAACACTGGTGGGTCAGACATCCCCAGAGGCTCAGGAGGCACTGGTGGTTCAGACAAATCCTAGTAGGTCAGGAGGCTTAGGATCAGGAGGCACCAGCGGGTCAAACAACTTCAGTGGGTCAAGGGACTTAGGACCAGGAAAAATAGGTGGATTAGGAGGCATTACCAGATCAGGCAGTTACATTCACGGCCCTTCCATCTGTAGCTCTGGCAGGTGGTGGCTACTCTTGGAGCTCAGGCAGCAGCATCGACGGCTCTTGCATATGTAGCTCTGGTGGTGGCGGAAGCCATTCTTGGAGCTCAGGCTGCACTGAGAAGTCACACAAAAAACAATTAGAAAACAATAACCATGGCGACAGTTAACATTCACATTTAGTCAACAGCAACTTACAAATGAGGCATTTAGCAAATAAACAAGGGACAATACACACAACAAGTGCTAGTTATACAAGTAACTTGTTTGTGCTCAGAGAATTTAGTGCTAGAGTAATAGTGTGGGTTTTTTTTTTTTTTTGAGAGAGAAAGAGAGTCTGTGTTTCTACAGGTCGTTTGCCAAGCCCACTCACCTCTGTGAAGCACACTTCATAAATGCACAGTGTTTGTGTCGGTTAATATGGCAGTGAGATGAATGAGTGTGTCACTCACCTGTGTGAGGCACACTCAGATTTTATAGTATTTTGGGTTGGTGTGTGATGAGGTGGGGAAGAGAAAAGGGTTTTATTCATCAGAGTTCAGGTGTTATCAAAAAGTATGGGTTTTGATTGTCATTTGAAGAATACTAGTCAATCTGGAGTCTTTGTGGGAATGGGAATATCATTCCACTGTCGTGGAACATTAAATGAAAAGGTTTTGGAAAGTGATTTATAGCCTCTTTGCGATGGTACCATAATACTTCACTCACTCCCCGACCGGAGGCTCCTGGAGGGGATGTAGACATTCAGAAGAAGGTGGAGGTTAGAGGGTGCAGTGCCAGTAGCTGTTTTGTAAGCAGGCATCAATGATTTGAACTTGATCCAAGCTTCGACCGGTAACTAATGCAGAGGTATAAAGAGAGGTGTTACATGGGCTCTCTTGGGCCCATTGAAGACCAGATGAGCTGCAGTGTTCTGGATCATCTGTAGAGGCTTAAGGATGCAAAATGGGAGTCCAGCTAGAGTTAAGATTGCTATTTATGGCTAAGTGTGACATTAAGTCTACTTGTACCTCTATCTTAATGATGAGATGTACAGATCTTTCTAACTTAAAGTAAATAGCCAGAAACAAAACACCCATTGAAGGGAGATCCAATAAAATGATAATGGTCAAGTGCTCCAAACTAGTATAGCCACACATTCAACACAGTCCAAATAACAGTTACATTGGTTCCCACCATACAAAACTCTCAGTGTACGATAAACAGTTAGAAATTAAATGCCCATGGATATATATATTATGAAACATTTTACTTAAAGCTAAACATTTAAAAATATATTGTTTGTTAAGATTGTGATATGGTGATTATTGTTCTAAAGTATTCGTTCATCTGTCTCTCCTTGGAATCCTTGAAAAATTGCCACTATTGTCCCACGGTAATAGGTTTTGGCAATCGAGGAATCAGCTCTTAATTGCCCACTGTGTGTGTGTGTGTGTGTGTGTGTGTGTGGTAAGAATATAGTCCATGTAATTAGTCCTGAACAGCTTTAGCTATGTGAGTGTAACTAGGGGGTGACCTGGGACTGGTATGTAAGGGAAGTGCATTATGGGATATGTAGTTCAGTTCAGTGACAGATGTGTAGTTCGAGTGAATGACCTGCAAAAGCTAGATCGCTGGTCATCATAACAGCTATAAGGCTAGAAGTATAGTAAGGTTGGAATGCGGTGCAACATGTTCACTTTTAAGATAAAAAGTGTAGGTCTATGCTATTTAATAATTATGTGACATTAGCCTAACAGTAAAATAAAAAACATAAAATAGCCTATAGCAAAAAATATAGCAGAAATAAAAGTATAAAATAGGCTAATTTACTTAAAAACAGTCAACTAGACATTTAATATTCTATTTTTTTTTTAAATCAACCATATCGTTTACGATAAATTAGTTGCAGACACAATATCCCACGAGTACACACAAACAGACACAAATAAACAAATCAGGCTGTTTTTAAATAAAGGTTTTTATTATTAAGGCAAAATTAAATCTAAAACTACATATCTTTTTTTTTCTATTACACATTTCTACTACTGTGGAAAAGTTTTTGCTCCACATTGAAGCACAGTGAGAGCCATTATCTACAAATGGCAAAAAACATGGAACAGTGAAAATTTTCACAGGAGTGGTCTGCTGACCAAAATTACCCCAAAACTGCAACAGAAACTCATCTAAGAGGTCACAAAAAAACACCACAACAACATTCAGACTGCATGCCTCACTTGTCTCAGATAAGGTGAGTGTTCATGGCTCTACCATAAGAAGGAGACTGGGCAAAGATGGTTTGCATGGCAGAGTTTCTTGACAAAAATCACTGCTGAGCAAATAGAACAAAAAACTTGTCTCTGTTTTACAAGAAAACATCTTGATGATCCCTGTAGTCTGATGAAAATACTGTAGACTGATGAGACAAAAGTTTCACTTTTTTGGAAGGAGTGCATTCCATTATGTGTAGAATAAAAGTATCACCACCTTTCAAAAAAGAAAATCATACCAACAGTAAAATGTGGTGCTGGTAGTGTGATGGTATGTGGCTGTTTTGCTGCTTCAGGACCTATTAGACTTGCTGTGATAAATGGAAAGATGAAATATGCTGTGTACCAAAATATCCTGAAGAATAATGTCCAGCCATCTGTTTGTGACCTCTAGCTGAAACGAACTTGATCTCTGTATCAGGACAATGATCCAAAGCACACCATCAAGTCCAATGCTAAGTGGCCGAAGATCCTGAAGTCCTGACCTGAATCCACTTGAGATGCTGTGGTATGACCTTAAAAAGGTGGTTCAAGCTCAAAAACCCTTCAGTGTGGCTTAATTACAACAATTCTGCAAAGATGAGTTGGCCAAATTTCCCCAGAGAGCTGTAACAGATTGCAAGTTATTGAAAATGCTTGATTGCTGTTGTTGCTGTTAAGGATGACCCAATCAGTTTATTAGCTTTAGGGAGCAAACACTTTCTCACACAGGACTATATACTTTAGTATTTTGTTTTCTGTTAATAATAAAAACCTTCATTTCAAAACTGCATATTGTGTTTACTTGTGTTATATTTGACTAATATTTAAATTTATTTGATGTTCTGAAAAAATAAGAAATCATTAATGGGCAAACACTATTTCACCCCACTGTATTTACATAAACATATAAAGTCAAACTGTATTTACAGTAGATGTTTAGATGTTTTAAAAAAGCTTATTTTATATTTAGTAGTATTAGCAGTATTATTAACTGTTGTGTCTTTCAAAAAAATCCATCGTTAAAATCAGTTTTAATTATATCTCATTGTTTCTTTACTCATTGGTTTTTGTTACATGTTTTACTCTGTAGGATTGTATTACATTTTGTCTTTGAATTATTATTGTCTCTTGTATTGTATAAATCTCACAGAATCCTGTCTGCTTTACACCTGTTCCTGGTCTCCAATCAGCACACCTGGAAGTGATCACTTAATCTCCAGCACTGTATATTCAGTCACCATTCGCTCCCTTAAAGATGCAGTATGTAAGATTGACACCCAGTGCCAAATATTTAGAAATTGCCTTATAACCTTTTCCAGGCTGGGTAGATCTCAATTAGCTATTTTCTTTCTCCTTTGTTTTTGAATTTCTTTGGATCTCGGCATGATGTCTAGCTTTTGAGGATCTTTTGGTCTACTTCACTTTGTCAGGCAGGTCCTGTTTAAGTGATTTTTTTTATTGCAAACAGGTGTGGCAATAATCAGGCCTAGGTTTGGCTAGAAAAATATTAAACCAGAGCTAAGTTCTTGGTATCTTCAAAATGTTAAGTTTCAGCTCAAAATACCCATCAGATCATTTATCATGGCCTGCTGAAAATGTAAATTTGGGCGTCAGAGGAAATTGTAGCTGATTTTAGCCTATTCCTTAAAATGCAAATGAGTTGGTTCTCCCCGCTTACTCTTCCCACATGTATATCTGCTTCCTCTGCTTCATGCCAGCTAAACAGCACAGTGAGTGACAGAGACAGAGACACAAATAAAGCAGAGACACAGTTTGAGTCAAAAGCAAGACTCATCCAGGAAGTTTCCTGTTTTTGGTTATTTGATGTGGAGTTTATTCAAGACTTTCTGCAATGATGAGTCACATACAAATATTGTAAGAACGTTCACAGTGTACACACACACACACACACACACACACACACACACACACACACACACACACACACACACACACACATTCCCTTTGCACTGTGGGATACAAGATAATATACACTGCTGTATGGATATCCGTTATTCTACTGTACAAAATAAGCCTGATTAAAAGTCTACAAACTGGGACTACTGTTGTGTGGTTGAAGCATCTTCATTTATAGTTGTACTGACACTATGCAACTGTGGTGATTCCAGCAGTAATGAATTACATAGCACTTTTAATGCCAGTTCTTTATTACAAACATGCACTGTTTTAATAACATTTCAAACTTGTGAAACACGTTCTTGAGCTGCAGCTGATCACAGATAGTTGGAACAGATCTTTTAATCCTTGTTTCTTGTGGACAAGATTATATGTGTTATAAGAAGATATGTCAATAGATATGTTTTACTCACTTTTCAAAATTTAACTCAACTAATTACTTTCTACAGTGAAGGGGAATAGTTTTTGACTCATTCATTTTGGGCTTTATGTGTTTGCCACAATATTCAGTTTGTTTTAAGGGCATGAACATAATCTAATATGTCGGAATTGATGGTTTTGCTTGAGTTGTTTTGATATTAGAACTTTTGAAACAGTGATTTGTTCACAATGTTCTGTAACTCCTGTTTCCACAAAACAATGATAAAATAACACAAATAATAGGCAATAATGCTGCCAGCAGCAGCCCTAAATTGTGAGCCTGATGAGGGAGAGATGGCAACAGTTACTCTTAAACCAGTGGATCTGGTGAGACAGTTATGTCAGGCTACCTTTGCATCTATCACTATAGGGCATGCGGGCGATCAACAACACTAGTAAAATCTCAGGACATCCCAACTCCAAACGTTCACTGCTATATATCACTCCACATTATCTGACATGAATATTTTATTTATATTTAATGAGAGAGCAGTGATCCTACACCTGTTTCACTTACTGTTATTTGACAGTAACGGAGTTTCAAAACAGTAAATGAATAAACATACACAAAGACATCTCATTAAGAAATCTAATTTATGGATATATATGCAAATTACATGTATTACATACAAGCTTATGTTTGAATTTGACAATAGAATATATGTCATATATGCAACATATACTTCTAAACTTGCAAAAATGGCCTTTTACATATATTTTTTTTAACCACTGGAATTGCACATGTAAAGTACATATATGTTCAAATTAGGGCTGGGCAAGTTAAAGGGGAAATGAAGCACTCAGTCGAGTTTACCTTATTTTGTACATTTTATTCCACTTTAATGAAAATATAATAAACAAACTCGATTAATGTAACCATTTAGCAGAAAACGGCATGTTTTACTGTAGATTTTAGACCTAGGGCGCCGCCATCTTGGAATATCGCTGTCTCTGACGTCACGGGGTTGGTTTGCGGTGATAAGCTGAACGGACACAGTGGAAGTAAAGGAGTGAACGCGGAGACTGGACAGCCTAATTTAACCCAATGCGTGAAGTTGTGGGCGTGGAGCTGCTGCAAATACAAGCATCAGATGTGTGTCTAATATAAAAGTATATAAATGTATTCTATTTTCTTTTTTCCTCCATTAATCACCGATCATTTGATGCGCTTTGATTCACTCTCTGTATTACTCTGCCTGACTGCCTGTCTGGGTTTCAAACGTGACTGTAACGGACTAAACATGGACACTGAACAGCTTAATTTAACCCAATGCATGAAGTTGTGGATGTGCATCACAGAGCTGGTGAAAACACAACAAATACAAGCATTTAAGTGTCTTGAGTTGTGTATTTTTCTTTTGCTAATACCTCTCGTTTGATGCGCTGTGGTCAACTCTTTCACGCTGCTCCAGCACTGCCTGACGAGGGGATTTACATTCAGACTAATGCAATGATTTAAATCATACATGACTTCATGCTTTACTAAGTCACGTCTGTCTGGATTGTCAAGACATATTCCCTCTTCAAGTCCATAGACTCGATCTCTCAACATGTATGAAGGATAAAAACCTGCCATAAGAAACACCGCGCTGATCTGAGTTTGGTTTAAACACGAGCAGAGGCGGAGGGGTGTAGCGGTGAAAAGTGAAAGTATCCGCCCCCATGACGTCAGTAATGATTCACTCTCCCAATACTGTGGTTTTCAACTAGGTCCGGTGTAAGCGTCATGGGGCGGGTACTTTCACTTTTCACCGCTACACCCCCTCGCCTCTGCTATGTAAATCCCTTCATCAGGCAGTGCTGGAGCAGCGTGAAAGAGTTGACCACAGCGCATCAAACGAGAGGTATTAGCAAAAAAAAAAATATACAACTCAAGACACTTAAATGCTTGTATTTGTTGTGTTTTCACCAGCTCTGTGATGCACATCCACAACTTCATGCATTGGGTTAAATTAAGCTGTTCAGTGTCCGTGTTTAGTCCGTTACAGTCACGTTTGAAACCCAGACAGGCAGTCAGGCAGAGTAATACAGAGAGTGAATCAAAGCGCATCAAATGATCGGTGATTAATGGAGGAAAAAAGAAAAATAGAATACATTTATATACTTTTATATTAGACACACATCTGATGCTTGTATTTGCAGCAGCTCCACGCCCACAACTTCACGCATTGGGTTAAATTAGGCTGTCCAGTCTCCGCGTTCACTCCTTTACTTCCACTGTGTCCGTTCAGCTTATCACCGCAAACCAACCCCGTGACGTCAGAGACAGCGATATTCCAAGATGGCGGCGCCCTAGGTCTAAAATCTACAGTAAAACATGCCGTTTTCTGCTAAATGGTTACATTAATCGAGTTTGTTTATTATATTTTCATTAAAGTGGAATAAAATGTACAAAATAAGGTAAACTTGACTGAGTGCTTCATTTCCCCTTTAAAGCAGTATTATTGCATTAACACTAATTAATTAATGCAGACAATTATTTTATCATATGTTAACTCATTTATCATATGTTAACTCAGTTTTTTTTATTATTATTGTTATTATTATTGTTATTTAAAAATCAATTGCTCACTGGGTCTGAACACAAAGATCTTATCTCTATCTTAATCTCAACTTACCATCTGTGTCCCGGTCCTTCTCTATCTGAAAGTCGGACTGAATACTGCCAGGATGAGTAACCACGACCCTTTCCAAGGCCTCGTGGATTCCCTTAAACAGGTGTTGCGGACACTACCACCAACGTTACTGAGCACTTCTATCTTCACCCCGTTTTCCTCACCAACAGTCAATTTTAGTCCCACGGCCCGACCAGTACCATATTCAGACTTAAATATGGAGTGCATCAGTTTCTTGCTCCAGTGTTCACTAGTGTTTGAGATGCAACCTTTACCCAATTGATTCTTCCAAAATTTTGTTTATGACTTCTCTGCTTACAGGCAAGGCTCTGTGGTGGGCGGAAACCTTATGCACCCAGAAGGGTGCAGTAACTCAGTCGATTAAGCTGTTCATGGAACATTTTCAAGCAGTCTTTGGTCACTCAGCAGAAGAAGCATCAGCTGGTGCACAGCTATACCATCTGAAACAAGTTGCATCACAACACAAGAGTATTCACTAAAATTTTGCACCCTCGCAGCAGTCAGCCAATGAGATGAATGGGCCCTGATGACTATTTACCGCCAAAGTCTCAAACCACTTCTAAGAATGCATCTGGCTTTCTATGATAATACAGTGGGTCTTGAAAACTTAATTCAGCTGTCAGTACACTTTTCATCCCACCTAGAAGCCAGCATGCCCTATAGGTCTATCGTGTCCAATGGTGAGTGCCATTCATGCTATATTAGAAAATATGCTTCCACCTACTACTTATGTAACGCTTACTGCACCTCATGTTTCTGTTCCAGTGGTCGCATTCCTTGACTCTGGTTCAGCAGGCAGTTTCATCTCTGGAGTCCTCTGTCGCCAATTCTACTGTAGGACCCAACCCTTAGAGAAGAGCTATCATGTACAACCCATCATTTGAAAACCCATCATTTGAAAACCCTTCATCTGAAAATCCATCATCTGAAAAGCCACCATCACGTCAATCGAGTGGGGGATTCCATTCATTTGCAGATAGGGTTGTCCCACGAAGAGTCCCTTGATCTTTTGGTTCTGGTTCTGAACTTTTTAGCCAATGCCCCTTCAGTGTTTCAAGATTTCACTATACTGTATAAAACAGTTCTAGTTTATATTGATGATATCTTGTTTTTGTTTTTCCCAAAACCTGGCCAAACATTGCCATTTTGTGGAGGTCCTGGCTCGACTTTGCAAACACCATCTGTTCCCTAAGGCAGGGAAATGCTCATTTCACCAGACCACCATCCACTTCCTGGGGTACAGTATGTCATCAATTAAAACAGAGTGAAGATGGATGAGGGAAAGGTAGAAGCAATCTCTTATTGGTCACAATCCACTTCCATCAAGGAATTGCAACGTTTCTTAGGATTTGCTTGTTTCTATAGAGAATTTAAGAATTCAAGTCAAATCTCTAGTCAGCTGTCATGTCTCCTTAAGGGAAAACGCAAGTCTGGTCGAAAGAAGCAACCAAAACCTTTCACATGCTCAAGAATGCCTTCACACAGGCCCCCTTCCTGGTGCATCACAATCCTGAACTCCCCTTCGTAGAAGTAGATGCGTCCACCACTGGAATGGGGGCCATCCTCTCACAGCGGCAGGGGTAACCACCAAAGCTTCATCCATGCACCTTCTCCCATAAGTTCAGCCTGGCCAACGCCAACTGTGATGCGGGAAACAGAAAACGACTAGCCATCAAGTTGGCTTTGGAAGAATGGAGGCATTAGTTGGAGGGGTTCAAACACCCATTTACTATATTCACCGACCATAAGATCAGCCTGGCCAACGCCAACTGTGATGCGGGAAACAGAAAACGACTAGCCATCAAGTTGGCTTTGGAAGAATGGAGGCATTAGTTGGAGGGGTTCAAACACCCATTTACTATATTCACCGACCATAAGAACTTGCAGTACTTGAGAGAAGCCCAGCTAAATTCCCGGCAAGCTAGATTGTGTCTATTCTTCACACACTTTACCTTCTCTATTTCCAGAAAGAAAGAATACTAAAGCCAGTTCCCTGTCCCGCATGCAAGGTCCCGACAACACTTCTATAGATCCTGAACCCATCTGAACACATTGTTCGCCCCATCGAGTGGGAGACCCCTCCAACCTCACTGGAAGGGTCGCAAGCTGGTCCACCTGGTCCTCCTTGTATGCAATATATCCCCAGAACACAACATACTCCACTCATTCACTCCTCACCGCACTGGCCACCCCAGGGCCAGTGAGACCTGCTCGTTGCTAAAAGATTGCTTCAGTTGGCCAGGATTGGTTAAAGACATGAGAAGGTTCGTGCAGGGGTGTAAAAACTGCCCCTGGCCACACCTAGAAGAGTAATTTTGACAGATCTGCCCATATCATGAGGTAACACATGCATAATGGTTATTGTAGATAGATTCTCTAAGTTTTGTAAATTGATCCCATTACCTGGGTTACCCAATGCCATAACCACCACAGAGTTAATGTTTAATCATTTATTTCGCAATTAAGGTTTGCCTGAAAATATTGTTTTAGATTGAGGTCCACAATTTATTTCCCAGGTCTGGAAGGCCCTCTTTAAGCTCCTAAGTGTGACCATAAGTCTATCCTTAGGATACCACCCCCAGACAAATGGACAGTCTGAAAGAAAAATACAGGGGGTGGTGCAGTTTCTATGAATCTTCTGTTACCAGAACTCCTGGAACCAGTTTTTTGGCTGGGCAGAGTATGTGCAAAATTCCCTGTGCCAACCTGCCACTGGACTCATGCCCTTTCAGTGCATACTTGGTTTCCAGTCTCTGTGTCTGGTCCCTGTGCCTCTCGCTCTATCCAGCATCTGCATCTTCTGGTCTTCGCTTCTGCCATTCATATTCACATCCATTTAGTATTACTGCCATCCAGTAAATAAACTGTTTATCTCAACCTACCATCTGTGTCCCAGTCCTTCTGTGACACCTTGATGCCTAAATTTTCTAGTAAATAAGGTCTTAAGTATAACTTATATTTATTATATACGTATAAATCAGTTTTTCTAAATCCCGGTCCTAACTAGCCACGATTCTGCTGCTTCTGTTATCACTTCAAAAATTTGTTCTTCTTTGGCCATACATATGTGTCATAGCCCTTCATTGTCTGTCTTTTCTGTGTTGTCTACGTTCTATGTGTCTATGTCTATGTTGTGTCTGAACACATGGCTCAGCCTCTCTTTGTTTCCAGCTGCTACGGCCCCTTGTTTAGCCCTCATCTAGTCCTCGTTACTCTCAGTGTTTACACCTGGTCCTCATGTTCTTTTTTTGTAGCTGCTGATTACTCTGTCCAGTACTCTCAAGCACAACTTCCTTTGTCTATCTGCTCTATCCAAGACTCACTAGCACTTCCCTGTTTAACACTGGTGGACTTTGTTTCACCTAACCCCTACTACATATCCCATAATTGTCAATAAACACCTCCTGCACTCATTCTACATTTGGGTCCTCCTTCCTCTAACCGTGACAGAATGAACAGACCAGAACCTGGACCCAGCAGAATGAGCCTCACTGCTCCATTCCCCATTGCTCCAGGGAGACTGGCAAATATGCGAGAGCAATGGTGGGGAATGCCTTCACAACCTGCATCAGCAAACTGCTATCTACCCATCCTCCCTTTCCAGTCTAGTCAAGACCAAGACTATCCTCCCTTTTCTACGCTGAGACCACAGGCTGTCAAAGAACTATTAGTTCAGCTAGCTGCATCCCGGTTTGACCCCATCATCTCTGTGAAAGCTGCTTTCAAGAAAGTTTCCCCCAAGCCAGTCAAGTCCACTATAGTCAACTTTGAAACTTCTGAATATCCTCCTGTTATCCTCAAGACTGTTACACCTATCACTGCCCCTGTCTAACCCTGTTCCTGTGTTACAGCCTACTGTGCTTGTTTTTGAGTCTGCTGAATTTCTGGCCACTGTAGTGGAGTGTGCTGTTTCTACTTGTTGTAAGTGAAGAAAAAGGAAGCATGCCCTACAGCCAGCTGTTCCTCAACTCCCTAGTCTGTGTGTCCTCACTGATTCAAGTATAATCGACCCTTCTTATTTTCTGTTCCTGTGTCCGTCGACCTCTATCATGTAAAGACTAACAATCTGCCCAGTCATATTCCTTCATCAGAGATCATCTCAGAGTCACCTGCAGTGTCTGACTTCCCGGAAGCTGTCACTGAGTAGCCTGCTCACAATTTCCTGGCCATGGAGGCCATCCCCGGGGCTCTCAGTCTGCCTGGTATGGCCACAGAGGCAAGTACAGAGTACCTTGCTCTCCCTGTTACAGCTGATGAGATCAGTCCTGAGCACTTTTTTGACTCTGCAGCAGAGGCCTTATTGGAGTTATATGCCAGCCTTGCAAACTCTATTAAAGATATCTTGTCACTCCTTGCCCATGCTATCAATAGTCAATGTCCTGTATTTGCTCCAGAAAGGGTTTCCCCAGAGCCTGCAGGGCCTGCTCCTATTCCAGGAAGTGCAGCCCCTGAGCACAGCGCAGAGCCAACTTCAGCCCCTGAGTATTTTCCAGAGATGGCTCCAGTCCAGGAACTGAAGACTTCAGTCCCAGAATCTGTCTCTGCTCCAGAGAGAGCCATTGCAGAACCTGCTCCAGAGAGAATAGCCCCTGAGCACAGCGTAGTAACGTCTACAGCCCCCAAGTGTATTCAGAAGTGGGCTCCAGTCACCAACCACTGTGAAATGAAGACTTCTGTCCAAGAGCACAGTGCAGTGCAGACTTCAGCCGCTGAGTGTATTCAGAAGAAGGCTCCAGTCCACAAGCGCTGTGAGAGGAAGACTTCAGTCTCGAAGCTCGCTAATGTCCCTAAGAGAGCCTTCCCAGAGGCCACTTCCACTCCAGAGGGAGCTGTTGCAGAACCTGCTCCAGAGAGAGCAGCCGTAGGGCCTGCTTCCATGCCAGAGAGAGTAGCCCCTGAGCACAGCACAATGTTGACTTCAACCCCTGTGTGTATTCAGAAGAGGGCTCCAGTCCCCAAATGCTGTGACATGAAGACTTCAACCCCTAAACACAGTGCAGTGTAGACTTCAGCCCCTTAGTGTCTTCCAGAGCTAGCTCCAGTCTCTAAGCACTATGTCATGAAGACTTCGACTAAAGAGCTCTGTCCAGTGGCGGCTCCAACCCCTGAACTCTGTCCTGTTCCTGTCCCTGATCCAGTCATTTTCCCTGAACTTTGTCCTGTTTCTGTCCCAGCAAGGGCTCTTCAGATCCAATTCAATTCCTGCAGCCCCAGAGGGCTCTTCTGACTCAGACCCAAGTCAGCTGTAGCAGCCCTGCAAGGCACCTGTAGATGTTTTCTGTACTCAAAGCCTTCCCCAGAGTCTATCCAGAGTCATTATATATATATATATATATATATATATATATATATATATATATATATATATATATATATATATATATATGAGTTCAGATGCAAAGCCGCTAAACGCCACTTCCGCCAATATATATATAAATGAGATAATGACATTGAGCGAATGCTTCAGGCACGTAGTACACCATCAACAAATAGATTTGCTTCTAATCATCCAAATCCCAGCGTCATATATATATATATATATATATATATATATATATATATATATATAAATAAACCATATATCAGATGTCTACATTTTAGACCATGGGTGACCAACCCTGTTCCTGGAGAAAGGTCGATCTCCAGGAATATGGTTGAGACTGTTTTAGACTTTTATCATTGTGTGTCATTTCTGCATTTTGCTCTTTTATTCATACAATAATATCTTTATAAAAATCAGCATGGGTTTTGGGATGTTATTTTGTTATAAGTGTGTATGCATAAAAAATTGTGAGATACACTGAAAAATCTCTAAATTCGTCACCTTGGAATTATAAGGTTGAGATATTGCGCTTTAAAGTTTTTGCATTCCATACAGCAAACAATATGTGTATAACAGTTCTCTTTCATACATTAACATTACAGAGACCCTTAGGGCGTACTCACACTATGCTATCCGAACCGCGCCCAGGCCCGTTTCCCAGATTGTTTGAGAAGTGTGAGTGCCCGGTTAAAAGAGGTGGGCCTGAGCCCAAAACTGAAAGCGGGTCTGTTTAATATGGATTAATTAATCATTCGCACGAGGACTTTATGATTGTTAATGAGCATCAAAAGTGGCTGATCTCGTCGGTGAAATATTTGACTGCGTGTCACCGCATAACAAACGACTAAAACATTATAACTAAAAAATCTCCACTGTGCTGAGCGAGAGCGCTTACTGAACAGCGCATCATCGCTGACGTAAGCGTGCACAGTCACGAATGTAATGTGAGTGCGGGCCGCCGGGGGAGACGGAAGGGGGGACAAAATTTACTCTAAATGTAAATTATCAAAATTTTCTTATATTTGCAAATTGGGGTAAAACAAACAGGGCAAATGCAGATAGGACCTTCTAATTCTAAAAGGTCATTTTCTGCTTGGAGTTATAAGGTTCTATCTGGCAGATCATTCATTAAAGCATTACTTATCAAGAAATACAATAAAAAAGTGTTGTAACAACATGTTGATGCTTGAGAAAGTTACATTTTTGCTTTCTATAACATTTATTTAATGTTTTAGGATGAATATATTTTCTTGTTCAAATTAAACATACATTTCCCAGTGATGGGTTGCAACTGGAAGGGCTTTCGCTGCATAAAACATATGCTGGATAAGTTGGCGGTTCATTCCACTGTGGCGACCCCAAATTATTAAAGGGACTAAGCTGAAAAGCTGAAATGAATAAATGAAATTAAGCATACAAGGATGGGCTAAATATTTTATCCAGTGCAGCTGTTAATTTTCTGTAATTAATATGGTAATATTTATTGAATTTTTGCTTTATATGAATTATTGAATTTTTTATTGAATTATATGTCCCATGAGTTATTAAAGTATTTGCCCTTCAAAGCTTAATATTAAATTTAAAGACTTTAAAAGAAAACAGACAATGAGCAAATGAGTTTAATAAACAAATAAAAATATTTCACTGACTACAGTATATATACACTAATAAAAATATTTCACATCTAATTTATTACATTTTTTAATAACTGTTACTTTTTCCAAGAATGTAACATTTTATATTTCATCTAAATGTCAAAAATGCTTCTAAATCATCACATTTACACACATCTTTTCAGTTTCAGGTTTCTTTTCAATTTTGTGTGGTGCGACATTTAGTCAACTTTGATTTTGTGATTCTTTCTGGTCTTTTCCGCTGTTAACGGAGCAGTCCGGCAAAATGACATAAAAAACTGATCCTGATTGGTCCTCATTCCCGCATTCGAAATGCTGATCACATAAATCACATGATGTAAATAAGTTGTCATTTAATAAGAATATGTGAATAATTCAATTTTGACAAAAATGTCAGATAGAACCTTATAATTCTAAAATGACGAATTGAGTTTTATGTATTTTGTAATTCATGTTATTATTTTTTTTTTTTTTCTTCACTTATTTAGACTTTTGAAATGCATTTTGGGACCTTGATCTTTCTTCCAACAGCTCTTAACCTTGAAAATTTTCAAAAAATGTGACTTTTAATAGTTAATATTTTAAAAGTGTTATATTGTCTGAATTGGTGTGTTTTTTATTACACTGCAAAAAAACTGGTTATAAGCTGCCAGTACATTTTCTGTAATTTTGCAAACTAAGTTCTCCATATATTATTTCTTAAACAATATCTTGTCTCAAACTACTAAATGTCAATAAAAGTCACTTTGTTAAACTGCAGAGTTGAATTTTCTACCTCAAAAGTCAACAGAGCAGAGTTCAAGGTCCCATAATGCAATTCACAACCATAAATAAATGGAAAACACACAATACGGAATCTGTTAATTAACATATATTTCTTACAGTGTAGTAGCAGCTTTTGTAGTTGTGGAGCACCCTATTGGAGAAAAATTCAGGGCTGTTGGTTCTTGTGTACAACTATTAGACACATTTGTCTGCATGCTTTTGTAGTATTTAAGACTGCATAATAAGATTATTTGCGAAGCATACTGTGCAAGGTATCAGAACAGATGTCCAGTAACTACCTCTATGATTAACTGCTTGACCGGCAGTACTGAAACCCACAGACACTAGTTTGGAACATGTTGGCAAGATTAATGGCTTAAGGTGCAATGTGTACATTTGGTTTTAGAGTGTGTGCGTAGGATTATGGTGAAGGATAGTGAGCTGTGTTGAGGCAAATAGCTCTGCCGAATGTTCAGCCGAGGAAATGTTTATATTAGTCTGTGATTAACACCGTCCAGGTGCTCTTTTGGCCATGGCGACCGCTGCTGCTGCTTCAGACACTCACACATTTTGTCTGTGGCTGGCTGCAGTCATCTATATTTACAGAACGCCGCAGGCCAACACTCTGAACTGTTGACCACCATTTATTCTATGAACGTCTCATAAATGGCTCTTCTCCTCCAAAGTGCATCTGATGTTTGAGGATGGGGGCTGAAATTCTGCAAAGGAACGTCATAAGCTGTTTTGTAGATTGTAGATGTGTGTATGTCCCTAGAGTGTCACAGTAAGGTTGGTAAGAGTCTGTTTCATAGACTGATATTTCAGACAGCGTTCTGTGATGGTTCTGAGTTTTCATTAACCCTATCTCCTCCAGTCTAGACAGGAAGGCCCACATCGGACAAATAAGCACTAGCACTGTCATCCCAGTTAGTCCAGATGGTGGTTACAGTTCAAACTGGATGTCCATACTGTATGTTGACCTTGAACTTGAACTGTAATGACAGCTTAGTAATGGGAATTAGGGCTAGAGTTAACTTTTTTTTAGAATTTACAGGTCAGCTTTTCTTAGCTCTGAAGTTTGTGCTTTTATTTTGAGCAATAAAAATGTGTTTATAATGTTTATAATATACACCAACATTCATATTCAAGTAAAGAGCTCTTTTAAGACTTTTTCAAGTCTAATTGATGTTATTATGATCAAATTGATTATTGGTAAATATGCACTTTTATAAGCATAATAGATGTGTAATTAATTGTTGAGATGTATGCATGTATGATTTATTTGTTTGACATTAATTAAAATATTTAATGCTGACACAATGGTTCATGTATTTTGGGGAAGATATTTTAAAACAACTTTAAAATATAGTTTGAAAAACAAAAATTGTATAACATATAAATATGTTTTAACAAACTAGGTTTTTTTATGTTACCTTTTTGAGGGTATTGCCTAATTTTAAAACCTCAACTGATTATTTAGAAAATGTTTTCTTTCTTTTCTTTCTTTTTTGAGCAAAAATAACAATTTGGTTTTGTAGAAATCCAGTCTTGCCAAATAAGGGTATTACTTTTTCAGTATTTATACCTATTGGTATATTGTTACACAACAAAAGTATTCCTAATAATTTTTTTGGTTGTAATATTAATATTACTGAACAGTTTTCCTTGAGGGTGACGCAGTGGTGCAGTAGGTAGTGCTGTCGCCTCACAGCAAGAAGGTCGCTGGTTCGAGCCTCGGCTGGGTCAGTTGGTGTTTCTGTGTGGAGTTTGCATGTTCTCCCTGCGTTCGCGTGGGTTTCCTCCGGGTGCTCCGGTTTCCCCCACAGTCCAAAGACATGCGGTACAGGTGAATTGGGTAGGCTAAATTGTCCGTATGAGTGTGTATGGATGTTTCCCAGAGATGGGTTGCAGCTGGAAGGCCATCCGCTGCGTAAAACATGTGCTGGATAAGTTGGCGGTTCATTCAGTGGCGACCCCGGATTAATAAAGGGAACTAAGCCGAAAAGAAAATGAGTGAATGAATGAGTTTTCCTTGATAAAGCCTCTTATGCGAAACTTAAATAAAATTGTTTATCTCCTTCCTTTTTTTCAACTTTTCATGAGCAGATTTCTTTTGAAGAAAGACCACAGCTGTAACATGGAGGAAAAAGGGAAAAGGACCCCATCTTGCCAATGTTCTGCTGAAACAAGAAGGAACTACATAAATAAACTGTTCCACTGGGCTGCAAGGGTGGCCCGTGCCATACTTGGCTGGGGACGCACAGGCTCTGGTTAATGTTAGAGCTGCCACACACCCCCACCTGCCTCCCCTCCACCATCTCCTCCACGCCGCAGATCCAGAGACATTCTTGGCATTCTTAGTGGGCAGAACCAGATTAGAGATAGTTAGATGGTTGAGGTGTGTGCCAAATCACTGATGGGGTGTTGCTTGTGTCACTACTGGTGATTTGAACTAGTATGAAAACCAAAGTCAGATTCTGGGACATTCCGACTCTTACAGTAAAGAACAGAGTGGCTGAGAGAAAGGCTGAGGCTAAGCACTGAGGCTTATGTAGGTCCATGGCAGAAGTTCTGAATTCATTCATCTCTCTCTCTCTCTCTCTCACACACACACACACACACACACACACACACACACACACACACACACACACACACACTCACAAACATCACTCCATCTCATTCATATCCCATCTCCCCTCGGCTCTCCACTTATGCTTGAGTGCAGCTGTGCAGCATCTTGCACAGGCAGCTCTTACTAAACTTGGCATGCTCTGACAAAATCCATTTTGTGATCAAGTCATGATTAGAGTGATATGGTCTTGGCTCCTAAGCATTTAGTCTAAATGCACAGCTGTCTCACCCACATAGTGAGAACACACACATACACAAAATATTACTTGCATGTGCTGAAATAGATTGCTTTAATGTACCTTGTTGAGTCTCATATAATATAATAACATAAGCAAATACATTTTGCTGTGTCATTTACAGCTTTTGTATTTTGCAATATTTTGAACTGTTTGTTGGCCTATGGCAGAGAAGATTTATTGATTCAGAAAGTTTTATTTATGTTAACTAACGTATAACCTCGATCCCGTTATAAGATAATCACCAGAGGAAACTATCCAAATCTATGCTAATCAATGCTAACGCACACCAACACACTAAGCTCCCACCATCACAATCAATTACATTTTTGTTTCCATTCTACATCTTTCATGAACTTCATGATTTTTTTTTCTTCAGATGATAAAGTACATGAGCTCGGCAGCAATGCACAATACTCCATTTATTGTAATGTGGTTTGACTGCTTTAAGAGACAAATATTGTAAGTTTTGCCCCCTATTTGAGTTCGGCTCAGGCTTTTTTTTTTACATGGCGAACTCTAGACATACAGAAGTTCAGCTGTAATGACACTGAACTCAGTTTTGGGCTGTTGGAGTTTCCATCACTTTGTTTCACTGGAGTCACTTTGTTTGGTCTCATTAGGAGAGTTTTGAAGTAGGTCAACGACTAACCGTCCTCATCTGACATAAATGGCAAGTTGGTGAAAATAGCACATATAAACAGTCAGTCAGATTAATTGATCATTGCAGTGAGGCTTGCGTGCAAATGATCTGGCGAGCAGCAGTCCATTAAATAGGTGACTGTGGCGTAGGCGTGATTTGTAAACACATTTGTATATTCATTGCTGTGTGTGTGTGTGTTTGAAGATATGCAACTCTCCCACTTGTTTGTGTATGTTCCTCTGTGGTGCTAAATGAGTGCGTAGGTGTTTTGAGACACACAAAGACGAACACACACATGCAGTCAAAAGGTTCTTATTAGATTGATCAATACGAATATCTGATCCCATTGCTTGTGTTTCTCTGCCAAGTCGTTGAGCATGCTATTTACATCTGTCTCGTCAGCACTCAATCCATCTCACACATCAGAAAGCCATCCAATCAGAGCTCTAGATGAGAAATGTCTCTCACACTCATCATCACGCTGATTGATTCATTATGTGTCCTGCTGGCCAAAGGGTTACAGGCAAGACTGGCAGGACTCTGTGTGGACCGGGGCAGAGGTCAGACTGCTTATGAAAGTTGGAAAAGCAGTGTTTCCACAGGCTGACCACTGACCATGTGTCAAAGAGGTCCTGTCAGTAATATCGAGCAGTTGTGTTGACCCCAATACCACCCTCCTCTTCAGCTCTTTCAATGTTATGCTTTTTTCACTCTGTAATTGCTTTTAATTAGCTTGTTGACAGAATCCCCAGCTTGTCTGGCCTCTGACGTGGCTGTAACCAGAGCCCCCTGGAGGAGGATGAGGACACATTTGGCTAATGCACTGAAACACACACACACACATACACACATCTGCTCTTGCCTAATTATGGTGACTGCGTGGCTAACCAATGCAGCAGCAGCTAAATGGGGCTGAACTCCTCTATGAGTAAAGGCAGGGGCTACCCACTTCATTATTTGTTGCTTTGCAGCAATCAACGTCAAATAATTCCTTGCCTTCCCGATGATGCCAAAACAGCTTGCCAGCTGCAGAGAAGAGAAGGCACTGGTGCTGATGGGAGAATATTTAAGCAAAAGAAGGTGGGGTGTATTTCTTCATCTCTGCTGACGTTGGTCCAGTGAGAGAATTTATGACACTGTCATCTGAGAGCAAACAACATCTCACTCATACATACTTTAGCTTGTGGAGTTTTCATCCCTCTGCTTTATTTCTCATCTGGTATATGGTCTTTTGCACGTTTACTCTGTTATCAACTCTTGCTTAATGTTTTCAAGAAAAATATCCCTTAAGGTGTTTTAAGTGGACATTAATTATTAATTACTTTTAAGGTCAGTAAAGTATATTCCTAGGGAATAATAATGTCCAATATGTTATTATTAACATTAATATTTAGTCTTTAAAACATAATTGAATGAAAAATCTTGATTTTTTTTTATCACAAAGCATACTTGGTTATATTTTTGATTTGCTTGTTAGATTAAAATAACTTAAATTAAAGTAAAAATTAAACAAAGGAATAAGATCACACCACTGAACTAAACATAAGAAATGAACTCATGAGTGTCAAAGTTCTTATATTGTACAACTGAACATGACTTCATAAAATCAATCACACTTTTTTTATCTGCTTTATATCTTTGAGGATAAAAGAGCTGTGGTCTTTGGAACTGAAATGAGGGTGTTTGTCTCATAGCTCAACACATCTTGTTCGTGACTCTGGCTGCTTTTCTCCCATTTGCTGCTCTCATCCTTTTTTTTGTAAAATAAGTGGATTGCCCCCAACTATGTTCTTCTTATGAGTAAAGTCCAATTAAATGTGCTGCATTATTCAATGTATTGATATAATTTCAACTGTAAAGTAAGTGTTCGGTGAAGCAAGGACAGAATATACTAAATGACTTATCCCTTTTTGAAAAATAGCCAATGTTATTTAAATTGTCACAGCATAAATAACTTCTTTAAAATATTTTGTTTTATTATTTTAGTATCGCTGTGGTTGTTGTTTTTGTTGTTGTTGTTGTTGTTGTTGTGGTTATTTTAAATTCTTTTTTGTATTAGAATTGTAAAAGTCGTGACTGTTTTTTTTTTTTTTTTTTTGTCCATATGTTTTCTTATAATTGTGAGTGAATCTGTTGTAAGATATATTTCAAAATTTGCATGACAACAAGAGTTCATCACATACTGTTTCATATTGTATACAGAAAAAAAACCCCACATGCAAACTCTCAATTTCACTGAATTCACTGGATTTATTAGTATTAGAAAAAGGAAAATGTTTATTTGTTTTATTTTATAAAAGTCCAGTAGCATTTTTTTTTTGTTCAATTTCAAGTAAAAATGGCAGTTGGTTATAATAATAAATGGTTTCATATATTGTGATTGAAAAATCATAAAAGTTTTTCCAATAATTATTGATCTCTTTTTAAGTTAAGACACTTGTGTAAACAATATATACTTTGTTTAACAATATAATCTTTATATTTTATATATATTGTGAGATAATATATATATATATATATATATATATATATATATATATATATATATATATATATATAATATATATATATATATATATATATATATACAGTTGAAGTCAGAACTATTAGCCCCCCTGAATTATTAACCCCCCTGTTTATTTTTTTCCCCAATTTCTGTTTAACCAAAAGAAGATTTTTCAAACCATTTCTAAACATAATAGTTTTAATAACTCATTTCTTATAACTGATTTATTTTATCTTGCCATGATGACAGTAAATAATATGTTACTAGATATTTTTCAAAACACAGCTTAAAGTGACATTTTAAGGGTTAACTAGGTTAATTAGATTAATTAGGCAGGTTAGGGTAATTAGGCAAGTTATTGTATAACAATTGGTTTGTTCTGTAGACTATCGGAAAAAAAAAGTTAGCTTAAAGTGGCTAATAATTTTGTCCTTAAAATGGTGTTTAAAAAATTCAAAACTGCTTTTATTCTAGCCGAAATAAAACAAATAAGACTTTCTCCAGAAGAAAAAAATATTATCAGACATACTGTGAAAATGTCCTTGCTCTGTTAAACATCATTTGGGAAATATTTAAAAAACAATAAAAATTAAAAGGGGGGCTAATAATTCTGACTTCAACTGTGTGTGTGTGTGTGTGTGTGTGTATATATATATTATTATTTCTAATTACTGATTTATTTTATCTTTGTCATGATGACAGTAAATAATATTTTACTAGATATTTTTCAAGACACTTCTATACAGCTTAGTGACATTTAAAGGCTTAACTAGGTTAATTAGGTTAACTAGGCAGGTTAGGGTAATTAATTGTATAATGATGTTTTGTTCTGTAGACTATCGAAAAAAAAAGTTAGCTTGAAAGGGGCTAATAATTTTGTCCTTAAAATGGCTTTTAAAAAATTTAAAACTGCTTTTATTCTAGCCAAAATAAAACAAATAAGACTTTCTCTAGAAGAAAAAAAATATTATCAGACATACTGTGAAAATTTCCTTGCTCTGTTAAACATCATTTGGGAAATATATAATATAATTCTGACTTCAACTGTGTATATATATATATATATTAGATTAGATTAGATTAGATTCAACTTTATTGTCATTACACATGTACAAGTACAAGGAAACGAAATGCAGTTTAGGTCTAACCAGGAGTGCAATAGCAGCAAGTGCAGGATATAGGTATAAGTTATAAAGTGCAGTTATAGAAACACTATGGTGATATTTACAAATAGATGTACTATGAACATTATATACAGGTTGTATTAGCTATGAACATAGATTTACAATAGATGGATAGATGTACAGGTTGCTATTAATAATCAGAAGTGTGCAGATATATAAACATAATTACAAGTGTATATGTACAGTGTGTGTGTACATAATTACAAATGTACATGGGTATGTACAGTTCAAATAAATGAATCAGTGCAATGATTATGTGCAATTTTTAAATGTGCAAATGTTAAATAGTGCAGTGATTATGAGGAGTCTGAGTTATGAGGATAGTGGGGGTGTATCAGGGGGGCAAAGAGTCAGTGTGGGGCAGAGTTCAAGAGGGAGACAGCTCTGGGAAAAAAAGCTGTTCCTTAGTCTGCTGGTTTTTGTCCGGGGGAGCCTGAAGCGCCTGCCAGAAGGCAGGAGAGAAAACAGTCTGTGAGCAGGGTGAGAGGAATCTTTAAGAATACTGCGTGCTCGGCGCAGACAGTGTTTCCTCTGGATGTCCTCTATGGTTGGCAGTGTGGTCCCTGTGATACGTTGGGCAGTTTTCACCACCCGCTGCAGTGCCTTACGCTCCGCAACAGAGCAGCTTCCATACCAGACTGTGACACAGTTCGTCAGGATGCTCTCTATTGTGCAGCGGTAGAAGTTCACCAAGACGGCTGATGACAGCTGGTTTTTCTTAAGTTGCCTTAAGAAAAATAGGCGCTGGTGAGCCTTCTTGACCAGGCTGGAGGTGTTGGTGGTCCAGGAAAAGTCCTTTGAGATGTGGGTCCCCAGGAACTTGAAGGATGAGACAGGCTCGACGGCCATCCCATTGATGTGGATGGGATCATGTGAGCCTGTTCGTCCCTTCCTGAAGTCCACAATGAGCTCCTTGGTCTTGTCTGTGTTAAGGAGCAGATTATTGTCGGTGCACCAAGTGGCCAGATGCTGTATCTCCTCCCTGTAGGCAGTCTCATCATTGTTGCTGATTAGACCAATCACTGTGGTGTCATCTGCAAATTTGATGATGGTGTTAGAACTGTTCACAGGCCTACAGTCGATGGTAAAAAGGGAGTAGAGGAAGGGGCTCAGCACACAGCCCTGTGGTACACCAGTGTTGAGTGTGACGGTGGAGGAGCAGATGTGGCCTGATCTAACATTCTGAGGTCTGTTAGTCAGAAAGTCCATAACCCAGTTGCAGAGAGACGTGTCGATATCCAGGTCTCGAAGTTTGATCATTAACTTAGAGGGTATGACAGTGTTGAATGCTGAGCTGAAGTCCACAAACAGCATTCGTGCATAAGTGTTTTTATTGTCCAGGTGTGTGAGTACAGAGTGCAGTGCTATGGAGACTGCATCTTCTGTGCTCCTGTTGCCACGGTAGGCAAACTGATGTGGGTCCAGTGTGGATGGCAGAGAGTGTTTCAGATGTGCCAGGACCAACCGCTCGAAGCACTTCATGATGATGGGTGTGAGTGCTACAGGGCGGTAGTCATTCAGGCATGTTGGGCTGGAGTGTTTCGGCACTGGCACAATAGAGGTGGTTTTAAAGCATGTTGGCACAGCTGCTAGGTTAAGGGACAGGTTGAAAATGTCTGTGAATACCCCAGCGAGCTGTTCTGCGCATGCTTTGAGGACGCGCCCAGGAATACCGTCTGGTCCAGCAGCCTTACGCACATTGATCCGACTCAGTGCGGTGTGGACTTCTGAGGAGGTGAGTGTGATGGGTGAGTGGTCGGTTGAGGAAGTGATCCTGGTGTAGGGTTCTTTATTGTCTCTTTCAAAGCGGGCATAAAAGTCATTTAGCTCGTTCAGGAAGGAGACATTTGTGGCTGTGGGTGTGGACTGGCTGGGTTTGTAGTTGCTGATGGCCTGTATGCCCTGCCACATGCGCCGAGGATCAGAGTTGGAAAAGTGCTCCTCTAGCTTTAGCTTGTAACAGTGCTTGGCCTTTTTGATGCCCCTCTTCAAATTAGCCCTGGAAGTGCTGTAGGCCTGTGCATCCCCTGATCTGAAGGCAGTGTTGCGTGCCTTCAGCAGGAGGCGCACCTCCTTGTTCATCCATGGCTTTTGATTTGGGTATGTGGTGATCTGTTTCTGGGTTGTGACACTGTCAATGGTGGTGTTGATGTAATCCAGAACAGAGGAAGTGTAGCTGTCAATGTCTGTGCGAGAGCCACATGTGGCCTGGGAAGCAAACATACTCCAGTCTGTGTGTTGAAACCTGTCCTGGAGTGTGGAGTCTACCCCCGCTGGCCACACTTTGATGGTCCTCACTGATGGCTTCACACGGTTGATGAGGGGTGAGTATTTGGGGCTGAGGAACAAAGAAAGATGATCTGATTGACCCAGGTGGGGGAGGGGGGTCACAGCGTAGGCTTCAGCCATGTTTGTGTATACATGGTCCAACGTTTTGTTTCCCCGTGTGTGACAGAAAATGTTTTGATGGAATTTGGGGAGCACTGTCTTTAAGTTTGAGTGATTAAAATCCCCCGCAACAATAAAAGCAGCCTCCGGGTGAGCAGTCTGTTGTTTGCTGATGGCTGCATGAAGTTCTTTCATTGCCAACTTGGCATCAGCATCGGGAGGAATATAGGCGGCAGTAATGATAGTTGAGGTGAACTCACGTGGCAGATAAAAGGGTCTGCATTTGACCATCAGAAATTCCAGGTTAACAGAGCAATGTCTCCCAACGATGACAGAGTTTGTGCACCAAGCTTTGTTAATATAAATGCATAATCCTCCGCCTCGGGTCTTACCGGAGTCATCCGCCGTTCTGTCTGCTCGGAATGTGTGATGCTCAGTTAAAGATACAGCGTTGTCTGGTATTCCGCTGTTTAGCCATGTTTCTGTGAAAATCATGACATTACAGTTCCATAATCTTTTGCTGTGGTTGATGCGCAGTCGAATCTCATCCATTTTGTTCACCAGGGACCGTACATTGGCGAGGAAGATGCTGGGTAAGGACAGCCGGTGCGGTGTTAGCTTTAGCTTAGCTCTTAGCCCGCCGCGCTTCCCCCGTCTTTGTTTACGATCCCGCCGCCGCCTTCGAGCACTTCCGCCCGGCTGGGCAGAGCGCTCGGCCTCGGGTGTTCTGGCTATCTCCGGAATGAGTCGTAGATTGCTGATAAAACTGTCCGAAATGCACAAACCAATATCCAAAATCTCCTGTCGGGTGTACGATGTAAAGGCATTACTGTTCTGCACGAACAGACCCGAAATGAGCAGGAAAAACACTGCAAAACTGCAGTTTTATATATATTATATATATATATTGGCGACGCAGTGGCGCAGTAGGTAGTGCTGTTGCCTCACAGCAAGAAGGTCGCTGGTTCGAGCCTTGGCTGGGTCAGTTGGCGTTTCTGTGTGGAGTTTGCATGTTCTCCCTGCGTTCGCGTGGGTTTCCTCTGGGTGCTCCGGTTTCCCCCACAGTCCAAAGACATGCTGTACAGGTGAGTTGGGTAGGCTAAAATTGTCTGTAGTGTATGAGTGTGATTGAGTGTGTGTGGATGTTTCCCAGAGATGGGTTGCAGCTGGAAGGGCATCCGCTGCGTAAAACCGTGCTGGATAAGTTGGCGGTTCATTCTGCTGTGGCGACCCCGAATTAATAAAGGGACTAAGCCGAAAAGAAAATGAATGAATGAATATATATAGTAATATATATAGTAAATGGTTGAAATGACAGCATTTTGACAAACATTTCATTAGTACAGTATGAAATAAAAACGCTTTGCTTAAAGAACAAATCTACTACTTGAAATTGGTTTCTTTTTATTAATAGCTGTATATATGTTTGTTGAATTAATATGAACCTCTACAACAAAAAAATTTAATTAAAAACATAATTTTTTTTTATTCCGATGTTAAAAATGTAATATGTGATGTATCTTCATTGAAGAATCAAATATTCAATGCAAATAACCCAAAAAAATAAATAAATAAATAAACATGTTTTAAAATTGAAACAAAAAAGAGCGTATATCATTTAATTTGATATCATATCACATCATAATCATTTCAATCGAAGTACCTATACATCTTTTTGTAGGTAATACACCCTAGACTTGAAACCTTAATTCAAATTTACATGACGTGATTTATAATTTTTTGCTTAGATTTATAATTTTCAGCTTAGTCCCTTTATTAAACAGGGGTTGCCACAGCGAAATGAACCGCCAACTTATCCGCCAAATGTTTTAGGCAGCGGCTGCCCTTCCAGCTGCAACCCAGTACTGGGAAACACCCATACACTCATTCACACACACTCATATACTATGGCCAAATTAGTTTATTCAATTCACCTATATTGCATGTCTTTGCACTGTGGGGGTAACCAGAGCACCCGAAGGAAACCCATGCGAACACGGGGCAAACTGTTTTTTTTTTTTTAACATTTTGCTGTGAGGTGACAGTGCTAACCACTGAGCCACCATGCCACCCTTAAAATCAAATAAAAGGTCTGAGCTTGGTTTCATTTTAATACAGTATAGATCCTCATCATTCATATGTCTAGAATGGTGATGATATATATTAAAATGAAACCAAACTTAGACCTTCTATATATTACATTTTTTCTAAGCTCTTTTCAACACCAAATTTCAATAATTATTGAATAGGTTTCAGGTCGTGTTATTCCCATAAACACACTCACACACAGCATGTCTATTAAACAGTGATGTCCTGTTGTCTAGAGATGTATGGTATTAGTGTTTTGACCAAAGCACACTGAAAGGTCTCATAAAATCTCTCTCTCCCTCTCTCTCTCTCTCTCTCTCTCTCTCTCTCTCTCTCTCTCTCCTTGGACAGATAGTGACCTCAGGGAGGCGTCTGCTGTGGATTTGGCTCAGACAGAGTGATGGTGATGAGTTGGCTTTCCTCTGTGTAATCCTACGATTTGTTTGCCTTTTATGCTTGCATTTCAACAGAGGCCACCCAGGAGAATCTCTCTCTCTCTCTCTTTCTCTCTCTCTCTCTCTCTCTCTCTCTCTCTCTCTCTCTCTCTCTCTCAGTTTGGGTCACAGAATCGCAGTCTTTGCCCAGAAAACTTTTTTGGCAGGAGCTGCTCCATGTCCTGTCTTACCACTGATTCTCTGTTTACTCTACAGGGTTCCTGAACTCTGAAATTACAGATATAAGTCATATCGTCCTTCCCTCGGCAGACCAGTGCTCTCTCTTTCTTTGCCATGAGCCACTGCAGTTTTTGCGTCACACTGTTACTGCTTTCTTGGCCACTGCATTTCTTATGTCTTAGGAACATACTTTTCATGTCTGGAGTAAAAGAAGCACAGGCATTTCAATGAAAAACTGCTACTCAAAAACAGTTGTCTCCTACTGAACTAGTGTTTACATCTTCAATGAAGTCTCTCTCTTTTTTTTTTTTTTTTTTTAACTAAACTGCTGTTTTTATGTCAGTGCCTTTCGTTTGCACGCTAATCTGACAAAGTGATTTATTGAGCTGCTCACAAGTATCTTAAAGCTGTTTAGCTGTTGTTATAATGCCAAATTCAAACACTCATAAGTCATTTCACGAATGTCTACACATTCCTGCATTTATCAGCATTACATTTGTAGGTAATTATTATGGTTGTGTAAGTGCTCCAGTAATGCAGGAAATGCAGGGACTGTGCATCACTATGTGACCTTTCAGCACTTCTTGACGAGCTTGTTATTTATAAACATGTGAGGTCATGTTCAAACCAGAATTTATACTGAATGTAAACCCTGATCTTTTCTGAAACTGTTTTATTGATTTGTCTGATATTTACACGTGGAAGCTTCAGTATGTCTTCTATGTCATTCTGAATGCTGAACAAAAATATATTTATTTTTATGTAAGTAGAGTATAACTAGACTATTAGAAACAATTGAACAGAAAAACACCATCAAACTCAGACCTTTTATTACAACAGTGCCAGAGTGACTGAGAAACTGAAACCGTTTAATTTAAAGATATCAGAATGCAGTTCAAAATTGATTAAATAAATTCTAAAGCTTAAGCCAATTTCAGATTTCATAATAATGTTTAATGTAAAAGTATTAATTTTTAAGAGTTATGAGTAAAGTAATGCTTCTCTAAAAGCACTTTATTTAGCTACCCAACAGTGTTTGCTGTGGTTGGAGCCATAGCTGTGTGTTTTGAGGTTCTGCACTGTTCCCATCTTATTTCTCCCACTACTTCCTGTCTCGCATTCACTGTCCTATAAATGCGGTATACAAATGTGCACTACGTACAAAATATGTACTAATTAAAAAGATAACTACACTGTTAAAAGTAATTCGTTAAGTTTACTTAATTAAATTATGCAAACCAGTTGCCTTAATTCAATTAAAGAGCCCCTATTATGGGTTTTTGAAAATTACCTTCCATGTAGTGTGTAACACAGCTCTAGGTCAAGTGAAAATATCCAGCTAAGGCTTAAATCTGAAAGTAGACAGTTTTTAAAACAATTGATTCATCTAAAAAAAGAGTCGACTCATTGTGGTTTAAATGAATTGCTTGATAACGAGTCTTTAGCCGTTTCGGCGTGACGTGGATACGAAACATAATTGTTGCGCGCGCAAATTTAAACCTGTGGCCCCGCCCACTAACACAGCAGCAAAGACAAACAGATCCTGAAGTCATGAGTCATGAAGACGCTGTGCTTATATTATTAGAAGTGTGAGGGAAAGGAGTGGTTCAGAAATCTGCACGCTTACAATGGGCGATTTATCAGTACACAGCTCATGGATTAGTTTCTTCCTCCATTTTGTAATGGACAGACAATACACCAGGGGTGCGGCCAAAATAAGGACAGTTTATTAGGCACACAGTCAAACAAAGGCAGGCTGCTGCACGCTGGACTTCGGGCTGGTGCGCTGCACTTAAAAGGCTTGTGAAGGCTCAGGGTGAGCGCGATGGGAGCCCGCAGAGATATCTTGTCAGAGGACAGAGGAGGAGCGCTGGTGAGCGATACAACCCTCCGGCTGGGGATGTGATCGTTGGGCAAGCAGAGTACAGGTAAACCCTGAGATCATATAACACTTCACGCAAGAGGTGCCACAGCAATGATTGCAAATAGAAATTATCTACATGTTTTGTTACTTGTAACCGCTTGTACTGTATCAGGTTAACTCTATATTCTCATATCGCGTCTAATGCCACGTTGAAAACGCGACGCGTGCTGCTTTGTTTACGGATTTAAATACGTTTGTGAGCTCTTTCCACTGCTGTTTGTCGTTGCTATGGCCACCGTTAGCTGATCCTACACACGTGCAGCAGTCAAGGTTCAGAATAGTTTAGTTTTTGCTGCTGTGTGGATTAATATTGAATGTGTGTCATACTTAAGAATAGTGCAATTTACTGGTGTTTAATTGCACTGCTTTCAGGGGTGAGGTGTCTGAATAACACTGTTGAGAACCGGGTACTGTTTACTGTGGTGTTGGTAAGTTTACTATGAAGCGTGTTTCGGGCGTCTGCTGCAATCGGATCCTATACCAATGTTGGCGACCTGGGGGCTTGATAAACCGCGCTGGGCATTTTACTGTCTCGCGCTGAACACTGTCGACCAGTCGCAACAGGCTGTCATCGGTCCAATCAGCGCAGATTAGCTTCGCGCTAAAGAGGGGTTTGGGAACAAATGAATCGCTGAATCATTCATATGGGAGTCGCTGGGATAATTAGGTAAAAATAAATTAATATTATAAGACCATGAAAGTGTTTTTTGACCTTGCATGCATATCAGTATGTTGTTGGAGACCCATAAAACCGAAATATGACCCTTTTTAAAGTGTAATAGAGGCTCTTTAAGTATAACTTCATCGCATTAGTACTATTTACCAATGTAGAAAAATTATTTTTACTTATACACATTTACTTAGGTCAATTAAGTCATCTTAACTTTATATCAAGTATTATTTACTAATGTAGTAAAAGTAATTCACAGAGTCACATTTAGGCCCAATCCCAATTCTACCCCTTACCCCTACCCCTCATTTTGCACGTTCATGTGAAGGGGTAGGGGTGTCCCAATTCTCTTTAGCTTGAAGGCATAGGGCTAAGGAACGGAGATTTTTTAGGACCACAATCGAAACCAAGGGGTAAGAAAATTTCCCAGAATACACCAGCCACAACGTCAGCATAGCTGCACCCGGAAGTAAGTACATCCACAAATTAGTATTTTTTGTCATTAATAAGAATTTTTACAACAAACAAGCACATGTTTTAACACATTAATAACTGCGTTCGTGTTTTACCATCATGCTTAAAAAAAAACGCTAAAATAAAAACAGCTAAATTTCGCTATCTATAATCCATAATAATAACACCTGTATAGCAGTCCCACAACATTCTGACACTTGATGACACTCGAATACCCTGTCAGAAAAGTCTTGTGGCTGTGAATGTCCTTTTTACAGTGTCTGCTATAATGTTAATGCTGTTTTTGTGTGTTTGCACAGATGAATATGGCCACAGTGTAAATGCGCAGTACAGTTGTGATCTTATTGCCATGTTAGATCGTTATGATAACATAATATATGCCTTCAGTGATGTCCTGAAGATAAATTCCAAAAAATAACGCAACTGGAATAACTTCAGCAGTCGCAATCATCTGATCTCATATGAAGCAAGAGCTCACGATGACATATGATGACGTGTGCAGGTGCTGTAGTGGTGTCCCATTTTTTAGGAGTAAATTTTGAAGCCCTTCCCCTTCACACTCTGTTTCAAGGGCCAAGGGGAAGGGGTAGGGGTACAAAAATAGAATTGGGATTGGGTAAGTATTACTTACTAATGTACACTGTAAAAATGATTAGTTACTTAAAGCAAGTAAACCAATTAACTTAAAAGCAACAAGTTGACTTTACAAAAGTAATGCAAGTAAACCCATTGTAACTTGGAACTGTTAAGTTGACTTAATTTGCATAATTACTGTGTGCTAATTGTACTTACAGTTGAAGTCAGAATTATTAGCCCCCTTTTGATTTTGTTTTCTTTTTTAAATATTTCCTAAATGATGTTTAACAGAGCAAGGACATTTTGACAGTATGTCTGATAATATTTTTTCTTCTAGAGAAAGTCTTACTAGTTTTATTTCGGAATAAATGCAGCTTTACATTTTTTAAAAACCATTTTAAGGTCAAAATTATTCAACAGAGGCTCATACTGAAAACGTAGTCCCGTGGACATTTCTGGAGACCACAAATTATTTAGTCGGAGGTACGTATGGCTGCATTTCATTTTTAAGCGAACGCTACGGGGCGGTATGACGCCGTTCCTTTAAGTGCTTACCGGCTGACCGCTTACCTCCCTGTGGAGGCCTTTCCCGCCGTAACCAGTTTGTCCCATTAGCTCGTCGTGTACGTCGGCGGACTTGAGACACAGAGAGTTGACGACGACGACCGGGTTCAAGTCTGGGGAAGAGTGGTTCCAGAAATCAGGTAGGACAAAAACAGAATCCAAAAAAATTAAATGAACGAGTGAACAACAGGCTGAGAATGTGATAAAATCAGAAAACGTGGTAAAAATCAGACGAGGGCTTTTCTTTTTCTGGATGGCTTTTGTAAACCATTGGTTGGGTTTAGGGAAGGAGGAGGGTGGGTCAGTCGATGGTCGGATTCGCAAAAACAAAAACTGCAAAAATACGTACCTCCCGGGACGTATTGTGCGATCTTCAGAAACGTCCACGGGACTACGTTTTCAGAATGAGCCTGGGTTGAAATTATTAGCACATTTAAGCTATTTTTTTTCGATAGTCTACAGAACAAACCATCATTATACAATAACTTGCCTAATTACCCTAACCTGCCTAGTTAACCTAATTAACCTAGCTAAGCCTTTAAATGTCACTTTAAGCTGTATAGAAGTGTCTTGAAAAATATCTAGTAAAATATTATTCACTGTCATCATGGCAAAGATAAAATAAATCAGTTATTAGAAATGAGTTATTAAAACTATTATGTTTAGAAATGTGTCGAAAAAATCGTCTCTCCGTTAAACAGATATTGGGGGAAAAAATTAACAGGGGTGGGCTAATAATTCAGGGGGGCTAATAATTCAAGTCTATAAAATATACAACTATAGCCTGTATTGAATTTAGAAGAGACACTGGAGTCTGGAAGAACAGATTTATTTTACTCTATGTCGTTTTGCTAAATACAGAAAAGCTGGGGGGAAAAAAACAAATATAATAAAGGTGTATTGGAAAAAAGTGATTAGTTTACTTTTATTTTTAAAAAGAGTACAATTTGCATAATTATAAAAATTAAGTCAACTTAACAAGTTACAATGTGTTGACTTACATTATTTTTGTAAAGTCAAGTTGTTGCTTTTAAGGCAATTGGTTTACTCGCTTTTAGTAACTAATCACTTTTTACAGCATAGCAAAAGTAATTCGTATTCTTTCTCAGATGGAATTCTAACATTATCTATGTTCAATAAGTATATAAAATACCACAACTGAGTGAAAGATAATAACATTAGCTTTAGCAATAACCTGAAACCACACGAGGAAAATGGCAACTTTATGAAATGACATGACACACAAAACACATGCTTTTTTTGATTAACCATTATACATGCATAAAACATATATCTTACCTGTGTGTCCACAAAATGGAAAACGTTCGCTTATTTTCTCCATTTGTATTGTGAAATCGTCTGTTTGAATCCCTTTCAAATGGCGCCAGGCGAGTCAGTGCACCTTCCATCTGTGCATGTGCAAATTTATGCAACTGCTGACCAAAGTGCGGTACTGCATGGCTCCAACCTTCAGTCAAACTTACTTGAACTTTAGTATAGTTTACTAAAGTTCTTTAGTTTATCTACTGGATCCATGTTAAAGTTCACCTAACACAGTCAAATCAAGTAAAGTCTACAAATTTGCCAAAATTTGTAAAGTTTACAGGCATTTTTCAAGTAGATTGAGTGATTACTGTACAGTGTATAACTCTAAAAATCAAAACTACTTGCTTTGATATTCATATTCACATTTGTTTTTAATTGTTACTAAATAAAGCAATTCACAATGATGATGATCATGATGATGATGGTAGTGGGGAATAGTAGCTATAGATTGTTTTGCTTTTTTTAGTTTACAGTTGTCCCTAGACAAAAGATGAAGACGCAGATGGGAGAGTTTAGACTAAAGTGAAATACTGTCCAAAAATACACACTGCCAAATTCTGACAATAACATACTGTTTTCTAATAATAGCTCTATTATACCATAGAACACAATGGATTTTGGATCATGTTTATTTTCCAAAATAATAGAAGCCAGCAGCAGTAATTAGTGAATTAACAGTGCTCCGGATCGACAGTCACACCCTGAAGTGAATCAAAACCTTTCATCAAAGTTGATATTTTATTGAAAAACATTTTTTATCCACTTCAAATGTTGACTTATTTTACGCCCTAGTTTACAATTTGACAGTTTACCTAAATTTACCAACCTACATTTCATTTGAAATCAGCCATCATTATGGTGGAAAACAAATTGGCAAATACTGCCAAAATACTGAAAATCCTTAATTTGCAGATATTCCTGTATGTATTTATTTATTTACTTCTTTTGCAGAGGTGACTTGAGTGTTTTAATATTGTCCTAAAAAAGATATTCAGTAATTGTATTTATTTGCACATTGCTTGTACTGTGTACTGTGTGGGGTATTGTGATTATTTGGATGCAGTGGAGCTTAAATTAGTATTAGTCATTCCAAATAAAATAATCAAAACATCACCTTGGATCTATAAGGTTCTATCTGCGATCTAAATGATTTTGAGATATTGAGCTTCAAAGTTTTTCCCTTCCATATAGCAAACAATATGGGCTCTATTTTAAAAAGCCCCCTGAGACGAAGAAGGCATGGAGGCAGTGGTTTTTATATTTATATAGAAAATAATAATTTTTGTAATATTTTAATCCTTTATTTATTTATTTTTTCATTTGTGAAGACATTTGCTTATTGTACATCCTGTGTGTATTAAGCAATGCCTATGCGTTTAAGGCGCACACGCTGGACTTTAGACCTGCTTTCAGCTGGTCAATTACACAGTTTATTTTAAATAGCAACGCGCCAACAATGCTCCTTAACACACCTCCATTCTAGACCAGCACACCCAGGAGTCCACAAAGTGGCGCAAATGGATTTGCTATTTAAACAAAGTTGAAATTAATGTTGCGCTGGTCTCAAAATAGCAACACATGTCATCTAACACATCTTGTGCCTTATTGCGCGGGATGTATGTAACAGTTCTATTTTATACAGTAACTTGACAGATACCCTAAATGTACTCTAAATGTAAATTATCAAAAAAATTCTTAAATATGCAAATTGGGGTAAAAATAACAGGGCAAATGCAGATAGAACCTTCTACTTTTAAAAAATCTTTTTCCGCTTGGAATTCTATCTGGCAGATCATTAATTGAAGCATTACTTTTCAAGAAATACAATCAGTCTGCTTATTAATTTGATAATAAAAAAATTATTATATTATATTTATTGAATTATATGCTCCATTAATTAAATTGAAGGGGCTTCAAGGCTTAATATCACATTTAAAGACTTTAAATGAAAACAGACTATGAGCAAATGAGTTGTTTAACAAAGTTTAATAAACACCGAAAATGTTTCACTGACTATATTCACATTTAATAAATTAAATTTTTTAATAACTGTTTCTTTTTCAACAATTTTAAATTTAACATTTCATCTAAATGTCAAAAAACGCTGCTAAATCATCACATTTACACTCATCTTTTCAGTTTCAGGTTTCTTCTCAATTTTGTGTGGTGCAGCATTATTTAGTCCACCCTGATTTTGTGTTTCTTTCTGGTCTTTCCCGCTGAAGAAAAGAAAGCTGGTCCTGATTGGTCTTCATACATGCAATCATAATGCTGATTGGCTCACATAAAGAACTTTACAGTATACTGTAGAGTCAAGCAAGAGTTCAACTTTATTTGTTTTTTTTTAAAATAAAAAGTCTTAAAAAGTAAACAACTTAAAACATCACATAATGTAAATAAGTTGTCATTTAATAAGAATATGTGAATAACAAAAAATTTGATAGAAATGTCAGATAGAACCTTATAATTCTAAGGTGCCGAAATGTGTGTGAACACGTCTGGTTTATTGCTCTGTCTGTTCACACATCACAGGCACATCTAATCTAATTTCACTGTGTTAATCTCTCTCACACATTAACACATTAACACACCTGTCAAGTGTTTTGTCATATGACCCCTTATAACTGAAGAAAAACACTGATTGTGAAGTAAATACACGTGGCCATCTGTAAATGCTAAAGTGTATGTGTGTGTGTGCATGCCTTTAACGCGTGTATGTGTGTGTTTTGTGTTGTTACAGCCTTCACATTTATCTCTCTTATTGTGATGTACAAGCTGTCCGGTTGTTCACCCCACAGGATCAGGACCATGAGCAGGTCTTGGGCTGGTGGGGTAACAGCACAGGGCATTGTGGGGCCCAGGGTCTCAGTTCCTGGCTTCCTGAGTCACCCTACAAGTCCTAGAAACAAACCCTCTCCATCAGCGGGTCACAAGGTTAACACAAGCCAATTACCAAAACAGTTAAGGTGGAGACAGGAAATACAATATTTACCAAATGACTGCCAGAGCGATCTGCCACACAGAACAGGGTGCTCTGGGTTAAAATGGCTTTGTGTTCTGTTCTTAAATGCTGGAGACAGACAGCCAGAGAGAGAGAGCACTGTCCTGATTGCAGCAGTTTCTAAACATGTGTTAATATAAATCTTAGGAAATGATGAATGAAAAACATTTATTGATTTCATTTGTATTAAACACTTCAAATAACATTTCATAGTATGCAAACCAGAAAATAAAAGTCTCTTAAAACTAAAGCTGCAATGTTACAACATGCAATACCTAGCATGCATAAAATTCAGTAATAAAGTAAGCACGCTAAAAATACAGCATGCTAAAAATACAGCGCTACACAGGAATACAATTGTTTTTAAAAATAAACAAATCGAAATAATATTTCACAGTATTTTGGTTTGAATAACATTTTGATCGAATAAATACAGGGGTGAGCAAAAGCTAATGGTACTGTATTCTTAATAGCAAAGATTATAATAATGTGTGATCCTTCATTTTGGACCAATGATGTTCACTATGAGTCTATCGAACACAACTCTATGGACTTTAACATAGTAAGTAAGTAATGCGTATTTATATAGCACATTTATTGTGTATGGCCATACACCCAATCCACAACACCACCAGTGTGCAGCATCTTGGATGATGCGATGGCAGCCATAGGACAACGGCGCCAGTATACTCACCACACACCAGCTATTGGTGAAGTGATAGAGCCAATTCGATGAATGGGGATGAATGGGAGGCCATGATCATAAGAATCGATGGAGGGAATACCCCTACTCTTTACAAGAAGTGCCATAGGATTTTTAATGATCACAGAGAGTCAGGAACTCAGTTTAACATCTCATCCGAAAGATGGCACCCACTGACAGTGTAGTGTCCCCTTCACTTTATTGGGGCATTAGGACTCCATCCAGGTACCGACCAGGCTCAGCCCTGCTTAGCTTCAGTGAGTAACCGATCTTGAGCTGCAGGGTGACATGGCTGTTGGATGGGGAGTGGTGACATGTCCTGAATGAAATGTTCTGAACCAGTACATTTTAATGGTGATTAAAAGATCCAAAATGTTGCTTGTCTCGGATTCATTTAAAACTGTGTGAAAGTTTTAAACATTTGTTGCTATGTTTGGACTTTTTTTACAGGGTAACCTAAACCAAACTAAAGGTGCATGAATGGTAATAATGTTTGCAGCTATCTAATTACAAAAGAAAGAATATTCCTTTTCCTTATAAATCCTGAAATCATGTCTATCTGAGATTAAAACATTCAAAAAAAAAAAAAAAAACACTGTGGATTGATAGCGGTTTGGCTGTCATGTCAATCAGAAAGACAGAAAGCAAAAGGAGGGAATATTCTCTTGACTCAGATAATAGTGCAGAGAGGGATTAGGACCCTCACAGACCCCAGCGGCTGTAACCCTGTCTCTTTTAACGTCTGCAGCAGGGCTTTTAGTGAGCATAACCGGGGTCATGCTGATTAAAACCAGAGATGAGTCTGGGAGACACGGTGGGTTTGAGGCTGCAGGCAGGAGGGGGGTTCTGATTGGACTCTCTCATGTCAGGAGACTCTGGGTCTTTTAGCATGGATCTCTATAAACTCTCTTTATACACTGTCTCTCAAACACAACTGAACTAATTCTGTCAGCGCATTTCTTTTTTATGGCTTGTGTGTGATGTGCATTTGTTACAATAGATTATTTCAAAGCAGCATCACAGAATTAAACAAGCAGGTAACAAAATCAGGAAGGCAAACTTCAAAATCCAATATCTGTTCAAGCAATTTGCGTCCTCATTTACTCATTTAATTCAGAATAAAACTCAGTTCAGTTGCTGTCAAGATGTCTTTTAGATCTCAGGAAAACAAGTTAAATATGACAGTGCAAGAATCCAAAAAATCAGATGACAGAAAATAAATAAGTAAATAAAAACTGGCTCAGTTGGGGGATCATTATTTCTCTGGCCTCCAGCAGAAGTAGCAGTGTGGCTAACAAGCAGAAAAGGTCTATTTGATTTAATGTTTTAAAAGGTAATATTTTGGTAAATTGCGGTTTTATTGTGTAAATGTACTATTTACTGACATATTTATTTTTACTTATTTATTTTTGCTTATTTTATGAATTATTTTGTAGTGTACAGTGTATAAATATCATTAACCTTATGGATGTCTTTAAAATGACCTCACTAATACAATGAAATAACAAATGAGAACTTCTTTTTTTGACGATCAATTTGTACAGAAGAATCTCTTTATTTGTTAAAAATATGTATAAACGTTAATGCAGGAAGGACATGGGTTAGGATTAAGCTGATATTTGGTATTGATTATATAAATTGCTCTATATATAAGTATGTGTGTGTGTGTGTGTGTGTGTGTGTGTGTGTGTGTGTGTGTGTGTGTGCGTGCGTGCGTGCGTGCGTGCGTGCGTGCGTGCGTGGGTGGTTGGCCATTCAGTGTCAGGAAGGAATTGTCTTTATAAAGTCTGAGCAGAAGTGAACTGTTGAAGGTGGTTGGAAAGGCTGGGTGAAATCACAACATTGTCCCTCTCTGAAAATCTCTATGGAGGCAATTGAGTGAGATATGGTGCAAAAGACCACACTAGACCTGTCTGGGTCAAACATTTGACTAGCACCGCTAAGACCTCTGGTACAACACAAAAAGCAGCATTCAGAGATGAGTACACTGTTGTATCACTGGCTTATTATACTTGACCAGACTACACTCTCTCTTTCTTGATGTGTGTGAGAGTATAAGTAATTCAAATTATAGTCTAGGTTTAGTGAAACTTAGATTGAACATTAATCAAAATGAACCCTATTTACTTTCTAATTAGACATAGTGATAATAATAATAATAATAATAATAATAATAATAATAATAATAATAATAATAATAATAATAGCACTGTGAAACAAATAATAACTGTGAGTAAAAACTCTGGACCATGTGCCACTTTTGTTGTTGATCCATGTAGCCAAGTAACCTGGTTATTATTCATAAGACTTTTCTTTTTCATAACATTACAATTACCCTTATTTGGAAAGCAAATATGAGGCTCACAAAGTCTCAATTGCCCCAGTGGTCTGGGTGGTCTAATGCTGGTGACTTTGCAATCACCTCTGGCTGTGAGCTCCATGTATCACTGTCACAGATCTGGTGGAAGCACGTTCAGAGTGATTAACCTGTGCAGAATAAGCCTGCTGGATCTCAGAGATTCTAACAGAGTAATTACAATACACGTTCACAGACACATTTTTTTTTTCTGTTATGATAAGCTAATGATGTAATCTCCCCACCCTACACAAGATGTAATAAAGTTTTACATAATAATAATAATAAAAGAAAAGAAAATGTATATACACTACTGGTCAAAAGTTTGGGATCATTTTTTTTCATGTTTTTGTACTTATTTATTAAATATTCATTTATTTCTTATTGTATGTATTTTCAAATGAAATTATTAGTCCAGTCATTATTGCTTTTATTACTATTACTATTAATAATAATAGTATTAATAATAATAATACTAATAATAATAATAATAACAACAATAATAAATATACCTGCAAGCAGCAATTGTCAGGGCCAAGCAGCCCAGCGGCTACATCATAAACAAGCATGGCAGCAAGCTACAGAGCAACTGGAAAATTCTACTTTTTGGCATGTTGTTTTCATGTTCTGAGCCAAATTTGGTGGAAATTGGGCTAACGATCTATGGAGAGTTCAAAACAACAGTTTTCAAACATATTCAAGATGGTGGAAAGGAAGTTGTGTAAATCAGGGAATATATTATATTAATGTTCACATATCAATGATACAAGGAATCTGCAAGACCAGTCTCATGATAATAGACAAAACTGTAAAGTCATTTGAAAAATTTTGTATGATTTCTATCGTTACAATTTAATTGTTTGTCAATTTTACCCAGAAGCTGGTGCAAACTGATGTAGTTTGGTCAATGTCAGGTCTAGATCACACACATTAAGTTTGGTTTCAATACTTCAAACCATTGCAGTGATTCAGCCTGTAATGTCATCTGGCAGCATTACATCAAGTTTGCGCATATGCTAAATGACAACAGTTTTGTCTATCATCATGAATGCTATAACTTGTGGTCTACATGGTCTGAAGATGATCTGAGTCAAAGTTGGTGAAGGTGGAGTTAAAAAAGCATGGTTTGAACAAAATCAAAATGGCGGACAGGAAGTTTGACAGATTATGACCCAAGGAATAATTTGAGACCAATTTCATCAAAATAAGCATATGCAGTCAAAAGTTATTACCAAATTTGTAAGTTTCATTAAGAATGGCTAATGAATGTCTTATAAATCTTGACCCATAGGTGGCTCTGTCACCAAATATTTTTGGTGTGGTCAGTGTGAGGCGTTAATGACAAACCTAAAATTTGGTGCCATTATCTTTAACTATCGCAGAGATACAGCCTCAGATAGTTTGGCATCATGCCATCACATTTGTCGGTGCAGTAAGCAAAAACCGTTACACCTGTCGACACAAATTTAATAACTTTTTGTCAGCATGGTCTGAAGATGATCTGAGTCAAATTTGGTGCAATCTGTCAAATGATGTAGGTGGAGATTGAAAAACAGGTTTTTGACTTAAGCAATAACCTAATAATTTAAGCAATAACACAATAATTTAAAAGTTAACAAGTATATTAAGTGGCTTCCAAAAGAAATGAAATATTTAGGGATAAAATTGACTCAGAATTTAAATGAAATAATGATGTTAAATTATGATCCATTGCTGACAAAGATAAAACATAATATTGACAAATGGAAACAGTTGAAGCTTTCATTATGGGGAAAAATTAATACTGTTAAAATGGTAATTGCACCACAATTTAATTATATATCAATGATGATACCTATGAATATCCCAGATTCTATTTTCAAAAGATATGATATGATGATAAAGGACTTTCTCTGGGAAGGTAAAAAACCCCGGATCAAAATGAGTAAACTTTGCTCCCCAAGAGATAGGGGAGGCCTTGGGTTGCCTGATGTAAGGATGTACAACCTTTCTTTTGAAATGACCAAGTTGGCCAAGCACTGGGGAGAGACAGATTCAGAGCTGGATTGGATAGAATTGGAGAAAAATTTAGCATCACCATTCAACCCGATTGACATTCTCTCACAATGTTCTGGAACTAAGTGGGAATCAAACCCAGTGACGATACACTCAAGATTTGTATGGAGTAGAATCCATAAACTGTGCAGAACATCACATTATAAACAGTCATATGCATCATTGTGGAATAACCCAGAAGTTTGTATAGGCAAAAAAGCAGTGTTTTGGAAACAATGGCAACTAAAAGGAATTGCTAAAGTGAAGGATCTGCATGAGGAGGGAATATTCATGTCATACTCTGATTTAGTGGACAAATATGATATTGGAGCCCAAGGGGACTTCTGGAAATACCTACAAATTAGACACTGCATCAAGGACAAATTTAAAGTGAAGGACAATCCTGTATATGCTTATTTACAGTCACCACAGGATGCTAGGACTGCTTCTATGTGTTACAAAATGATGCTCAATGTAAATTCAGAAGTGTGTAATAATTTGAGAATAATCTGGCAGAAGGATCTGGGGATTGATATTGAGGAGAATGAGTGGCTGGACATCCTTTCCAATGTAGGTAAAAATATAAGAGAAGTTAGAGGAAAGTTCATTCAGTACAAAATAATACATAGATACTACTACACACCATCCAGACTCTATAGGATGGGACTAGCTATAAATAATTTGTGTTGGAAATGCAGTAAAGAAGAGGGTACTTATTTACACATGATCTGGGAATGTTGTTTAGTTTACCCATTCTGGTGTAAAGTTTTAAGAATGATGGAGGAGTGGCTAGGCTGTGAGTTACCTGTAGAGCCACGGCTATGCCTTCTGGGTGACAAACTAGTGATACCTAATATAGGTAAAAATTCCTTTATTCTTCTCAAGATTGGATGCATTACAGCTGCTAGGATGATACTACGTAATTGGAAGTGCCCCAGAATGCCAGAATTGAAAGAGTGGATTAATGGGATGATTGAAATTGCATCCTATGAGTGTATGCTGGGGAGATTAAATAATGAGGGAGAAGTACATAGAAAATGGGATAATCTCTGGCAACATCTAAAATTAGGATAAATGAGTATGTGCTTACAAAGGTACCACAACCTTAATTTCCATATATGTTTATTATATGCTGTTTTTCTTAGCCGAATTTTCTTGGAGTGACAGGTGGCTGAATATTTACTGTAACATGTATCATATGTTTGTGTATTGTGAAGTGTGTTCTTTGTTCTTGGCTGTTGAACAATAAAAAAAGTTGAATTCTAAAAAAAAAAAAGTTAACAAGTATATATATATATATATATATATATATATATATATATATATATATATATATATATATATATATATATATATATATACAGTTGAAACCAGAAGATTGCATACACTGTATAAAAAGGCACATAACCATTTTTAAAAAAAAGTCAGATGTTAATGTGACTAAACTTTTCTCTTTTAGGTAAGTTAGGATTATCAAATTTGTTTCTGTTATGCTTCATAGCAGAATAATGAGAGAGATATTTTTTGAAAAATTGCTATAACTTTTCTTGAAAGTCAAGTTTACATACAATAAATTTAATAAGCTCAGATGACGGTGTCAAGGTTTTGGAAGTTTCTGATTGGCTAATTGACAACATTTGATTTAATTGGAAGCACAACTGAAGAATAGTATTTAAGGAAAACCTCAAACACACTGCTTCCTTGTGTGTCAACATGGGGAAATCAACAAGCCAGAATCTACAAAAAAAGCCAGATTACAATTTGCAAAACTACTCTAAGAAAAATAATATTTTTTTGTCCTGTGGTCTGATGGAACAGAGATTGAACTGTTTGGCCATAATGACCAGTGTAACATTTGGAGGACAAAGGGGAAAGCTTATAAGCCTAGGAACACCATCCCAACTATGAAGTATGGGGGAGGCAGCATCATGTTATGGGGCTGTTTTGTTGCAGAAGAGACTGGTCCACTTCACAGCATAGATGGCATCATGAAGAAAAAACATTATGTAGAAATACTGAGGCAACATCTCAAGACATCAGCCAGGAAATTAAAACTTGACCACAAATGGGTCTTCCAAACAGACCATGACCCCAAGCATACTGCCAATTTAGTTAAAATGTGCTTTAAGGACAACAGAGTGAATGTTTTGGAGTGGCCATCACAAAGCCCTGAGCTCAATCCTATAGAAAATGTGTGGGCAGGGTTGAAAAAGCTTGTGCGAGGAAGACAGCCTACAAATCTGACACAGTTACATCAATTCTGTCAGAAGGAATGGGCCGAAATTCCCTCAAACTATTGTGAGAAGCTTGTGGTAGGATACCCAAAACATTTGATCAAAGTTATACAGTATAAAAGAAAAGCTGAAAAAATACCAAAGAAATGTATGTAAACTTTTGACTGTGTAGAAATTAATAAAAAATTCTCAAAAAAATTCTCTCATTATTCTGGCATTTAGCAAATGTAAATCATTTAGGTCAGTGGTTCTCAACTCCAGTCCTCGGGCCCCCCTGCACTGCACATTTTGTATGTCTTCCTTACTTAACACACCTGATTCAGATCATCAGCTCATTAACAGCGAGATCCATGAACTGATCCTTGTGTCTCAAATAAGAGAGACACAAAATGTGCAGGGCGGGGGGGCCCGAGGACTGGAGTTGAGAACCACTGATTTAGGTAATCCTAATGGACCTAAAACAGTAAACGTTTAGTATGATTTACCATCAGACATTTGTAAACTTCTGGTTTCAACTGTATATATATATATATATATATATATATATTTTTTTTTTTTTTTTTTTTTTTTTATATATATATATATATATATATATATATATATATTAGATATAAATTACATCTTAGGAACACATTGGCATAATTTTCTTATATTGGTCTGAAAAAGCCTTAAGTATACTTACACAAACTGCAGACATTCAGATTTGGTTGCACACAAACCAGACCCCTACCAACCCCTATCCTGCCCAGCCATGTTCCTCTAGGTGGAATGTGCTGTGCGTGTGCCTTTAATTAAAAGATGCACCATCTTCCCCTCATTTCTGTGGCCTTCATGGGCCAATCTCAGCCTATAATCATCTAAACAGAAAAGTTGTGGAGAATATTTTCTATTGATTATTAGCAGTCCCATTTTTTATTATATATTATCATAAGCATATTATTACATTACATATCAAATGATTGTTCTTTGGTGTATGCGAACGTGTGTCTAGGAAGATGGTAAGCTTCTCTGGCGGAGACACAGGAGTTAGAGGCTGCAGGGTCATTTACACAGCAATGGCTTCCAGATGCTAGTTAATTACACCGCCTGCATCTCACTGCTGCTGGACATAGAAGACACACACACACACACACACGCACACACAGCCTATGTGTGTATGCTTTTGGATGGCATCCTACCTCCTTCCTTTACCCCTCAGGTTTCCCTCCCCAATGCTCAGCTCTTCCCACGCCTGGCTTTTGTGGTACAATAGCAGCAGTGTTCAGATGCGTCAGCGTGGCCATGCTGAACACCGGCGAATGAGACAGCCAATAAAATCAGCCACTGCAACACGGGTCACAGCAAATGACACACCCTCTGTCTCTCCTGTTCTGTGTGTGTGTGTGTGTGTGGATGCACAGGAGAGCTTGTGTGTACATGTGGATGTGTGGGTGGGTGCAGGTGTGTATATGTGTGTGTGGATTTAAATTGAGTATCGGTCTGCCTCAATGGTTGTTGTTTGAATGTCTTATTTTTAGTCTCTGACTCTCTCCTTACCCCAGAGAGAGTGACAGGAAGAGCAGAGAGACACGGCGCCACATTTCAACACTTTCATTCCTGTTGCCTCACATCCTCCAACATCTACATTACTGCTGTTCAAACGTAGCTCTTACACTACAATTCACAGAAGCTGTCATAGTGAAAGCTTAGAAGCCATCTTGTATTTATTTTGAAGATGTGCCACAGAATGTTTGTTAGTCGAAGGTGGTTAAAGAGGGATATTTCTGGAGAAACTGCAAAGTTATAATCAAGGCCATAGTTTTCTTACAGTGTAAAAATATTTTAAATGACAGCAGAATAAGTTTTTTTTCTTTTCTTGAAATGTGAACTGCTGTACAAGGATGATCTTAATTTTTATCATTTACTTAATGTAAATCATTCTCGCTGCAGTCGAGCATCTACAGTACTCAACATTGTGCAGAGGAACATTCTTCACTCCATGATTATAGCAAATACTTAGGATCCTGTTGTCCAGACTTTCGTTTTCTTTACAGTTGTTCAATAATTTGAATTTAACTTAATTGTAATTGTTGTTGTCCTAGAATTCTGTATACGTAAATTTGTCACCTTAGATATATAAGTTTTTAACTGACATTTCTGTCAAAATTGAGTTATTGACATATTCTTATTAAATGACAACTTATTAATATTATGTGATGTTTTTTTTTATAAGTTGTTTACATTTTAAAGGTTTAAAAAAAAAAAAAGGTTTTAGCTACAAAGTAGAACTCTAGCTTGGCTCTATAAGGTTCTTTCTGTGAGCCAATCAGCATTTCGAATGGACGCATGAGGACCAATCACTTTTTTTCCAATCAGCTTTCTTTGTCATTCCACTGGACTGCTTCATTGACTGCGGGAAAGACCAGAAAGAAATACAAAATTGTTTGTTCTCAAAATTGAGAAGAAACCTGAAACTGAAAAGATGTGTGTAAATGTGATGATTTAAATGCATTTTTTGACATTGAGATAAAATGTTACATTTTACATTGTTGAAAAAGAAACAGTTATTTAAAAAAATGTAATATATTAAATGTAAAATATATTTTAATTTGTGTATATATAGTCAGTGAAACATATATTAAATGTTTATTAAACTTTGTTAACTCAGTTGTTCATAGTCTGTTTTCTTTTAAAGTCTTTAAATTTGAAATTAAGCCTTGAAGGGCTAATACTTCATTTAATTCATTCATAGAATTCAATAAATATAATTCAATATTTTATATAAAGCATGTAATTCAATAAATATTACCACATTAATTACATAAAATCAACATCTGCACTGGACAAAATCTTTAGCACAGCCTTGTGCCTTCATATATTCATCCTAAAACATTAAATAAATGTTATAGAAAGCAAAAATGTAACTTTCTCAAACATCAACATATTGTTACAACACCAATTTTATTTATTTTTTTATTAATTTAATAAGCAGACTGATTGTATTTGTTGAAAAATAATGCTTTAATTAAAGATCTACCAGATAAAACCTTATAATTCTAAGCGGAAAATGACTTTTTAAAAGTAGAAGGTTCTATCTGCATTTGCCCTGTTATTTTTACCCCAATTTGCAAATCTAAGAGAATTTTGATAATTTACATTTAGAGTACATTAAAGTTCTCTGTCATATTAATGTATGAAACAGAACTGTTTCACATATAGGTTTCATTTATAATTCGAGGTGACTAATTTTAGTTTGGGTCAAAATTTACCTGCCTTCACTAAACCTCTAAAATAAAGCAGATGCATTTAATTTCAACCCACAAGTCTATTTTGCATGAAGAAACAACCTCATCTTCAACACAAATTGAATGTTTATTTTTTTTTTCTTCATCCCTGTGGAGTATTTAAGCAATGTTTAGTCAGTGGGAAACAAAAGGATATATTATCCTAAAGATCCTAAGTGTAAAAAGTTTAGCAAGACAGTATTCATAAAGATTAGAGCAGCAGATACTTAGTGTGTGTGTGTTGTACCCTAAATGTGTACAGCCTTTATAAAAATTTTTTTTAGAAAAAGTCAACAAAATTATTGCTGTTAAAATGATGCCCGGGTCATATATTTAAAAAAAGTGATAGATCAATTTATTTATTTATTATTTAACTGTTAACAAAACAATGTTGACAATGCTATTCTGTATTACACTGAATATTCAACTTTTGAAAGACCTTGAATTATCAATCTGATATGAAACTTGTTAAAAACTTGAAATCTTTACACATTCTTTAACATTCTTTTACCTTGAGTCAGATTTTTTTGAATTATTAAACTTATTAGCAGTTATTATTACATTAACTGCTGTTTAATGGGGAATATTTAGTTTTAAATAGTTTTAATAACTAATTTCTAATAAAAAGTCTTTGCCAAATTGACAGTACATAATTTTTTCATATTATTAGATACTTCGCAAGATACTAGTATTCAGCTTAAAGTGCACAACATAAGTAGGTTAATTAGGTTATCTAGGCAAGTTACAGATTAATCATAAAGTCATTGGGACAACAGTGGTTTGTTCTGTAGCCCATCAAAAAATAAATAGTTCTTAATGGGGCTGATAATATTGATCTATTGAATTTAAAACTGGTTTTATTCCAGCCAAAATAAAAGAAAGAAGACTTTTTTCGAGAAGAAGAAATAATTATAGGAAAAAAACATGACTTGGGAAATATTTAGAAATGTATTACAATTTCACAATAGAGCTAATTGTTTTGCCTTCAACTGTATATATTGTACATTAAGGCTATCAATGAATGATGTTTCCAAAGGTACAATAAAAATTTCATTTGAAGTAATCCCTCTTTGCTCGATGCTTGATGATAGAGTCTGATGATAGTTCTTGGTCCTTGCTAATGTTAATATGTGTGTTAAGATGTGTACATTTGGAAAGAGAGAATACAGCAACAGGCCTACATTGATCTCTGTCAGAATGTGTGTTCATTTTCTTACAGAATGTTAATCTTAATTGAGCAGATACAGCTTTTTCTAGTATTTTTGATAGAAAAGGCAGGTTTGAAATGGGTCTATAATTTACACATTTTTTAGGATCAAGCTGTGGTTTTTAATAAGAGGCTTATTGACAGCTAGTTTAAAAGCTTTAAGCCTATATCCTAAAAGTAAGGATGAATTCAAATGTTAAGAACCGATTCAGAAACTTGGTCAGTATAAGATCTAACATAGACTTTGTTGATTTGGGGGAATTTAACAGTTTAAATAGTTCTTCCTCACCTAGAGTACTGGTGAGAAAGTCTGAAGTTTATCCATTAATGATCTACAGAGCTCTAATTGGGACAATGCTATAGGTGACAGATTGATGGTGCTTATTTTATCTCTGATATCATCAATTTTGCATGTGAAGAAATTCATAAAGTCATTACTGCTGTGTTGAGAAATGTTTGCTGATGCTTTATTTTTAGTTAAATTGGCCACTGTGTTAAACAGGACCCTAGAATTGTGTTTGTTTTCTTCTATTAAAGTTGAAAAATAAGCAGATCTGACAGACTTTAAAGCTTTTCTAAATAAAGCATAAACAATTTACAGTAAAACCATCTGAATTTAGATAGAAACTAAATTAATTAATTAATAGAACCAGTATTTATAAAAACAATTTAATTCAGTAGACAATAAATGTTAAAACGGTGACACGGTGGCCCAGTAGGTAGTGCTGTCACCTCACAGCAAGAAGGTCGCTGGTTCGAGCCTCGGTTGGGTCAGTTGGCGTTTCTGTGTGGAGTTTGCATGTTCTCCCTGCGTTTGCATGGGTCCGCTGCATAAAAACATGCTGGATAAGTTGGTGGTTCATTCCGCTGTGGCAACCCCGGATTAATAAAGGGACTAAGCCTAAAAGAAAATGAATGAATAAATGTTCAAATTAATGTGACAGCAAGTCCAAAACCCGATTACGTTATTTCCTGTCAAATAAAAATGGCATTATCTCTAATTACATAAAGAAACAACACTTGTAAGATTAGTATGTTGGTGCGCATTTGCATTCATACAGTATCTGTCTGACATTACCAATGAATGTTTCTTGTAACCTTTATTGATGGCACACATCACAGTCCTTGTATGTGTGTGTGTAACATCTGGTTTACATAAGGTCTAAAAAGTCTGAGCACTGGAGAGAGGGTATTAGAGGTAATTTACTTATTTAGAGAAAAAAAGGGGGGGAATCACAGAAGCTGTGATTGTAAATGTATCTGCAGCTTATCTGAGCTCTAATCGAGATGTCCACGAGGGGAAACATGTGAGCATGCAGACACTGTACCCCCGTTCCCTCCCTGCAGCTCAGATTGAGTGTCAGTGTTGTTTTCAGAGAAACTGCATTAAGGGAATCGTATTAACCCTTTGCTTTACCAAGGGCAATTACTGTACATTGAGGCGAGCAAAGCGGCTGTTTCAGATGTCAAATGTGCTTTAGCTCTTCGCTAGGCTGGTTGTGTTTGGAATAAAGGTGCTCAGACTCACGCTGCTAACTCTGGCAAAAGCCAGTGATTACTTCTGTGTGGGATTTTTCATGTTGTGATGACACCAGTGTAATAAAATGATGATTATTTTCTTAACTGTTCTGAACATGCGTCATCCAGTGCCGAGAAGGATGGAAATAAAACAGAGTTGTGTTTGTGCGTGCGTGTGTGTCTTACAGGAGGGTAAGGAAGCATTTTTACCTTAACTCACCGTCATCTGGAAAGAGATTTCTGAGTGCACTCTAAGAACATAAACTACACAATTGTTGGAAAAACCTTTTCATATCCAATAGGCTCTACTTTCTGTATGAGGACCACACCTAAACTGCAAGATAACAGAAACCTCTAGTTTGACAATAACTAAAGATGGAACTGAACTGTTTAATTTCAATATTTATTCTTTTGAATTGCCCGTATTAAAGGATGTGGAGGAAATCATTTATGATTCTTTTCACATTACTGTTATTGAAAAAAAAATACATAAAAATTGTCAAACAGTAAATCTCTTAATTCCCAAATGTTTTGACTGAAATTTGACAAATTATTTGTTAGCAAAATAACTCCTAAATTAAAGGTGCAGTAGGTGATCTGCCACAATGCTAGCCTGTTAGCATAAATCTCTGAAACACTGTCCCTCCCCTGCCGTCCAAAGCCACGCCTCCTGAAAACACGAGCACACGTACCTTAACGATAACAGCAGAACCCTCTCTCATGTGTTGAGCTAAAGCTAAAGCTTGGCTGGCGGCATGCAGGAATTACACTCAGTTCTAAGACATACTTACATGCTATTTCTGACCGAATATTCAGAGTAGCGGTAAACAATATAGGGAACATGTCACAGGTTGTCATTGTTCAAAAATGAACCAATGTGAATATAAAACCATCTTCAGCTCAGTAAAGCAGGCTAGGCAGGATAGTGCTATTTACTTATGTTTTGTTGTGAAACTAAATAAAAAATCTACATAATCGATGCTGTAAAAGGACCTTATGAAACTGAAAATAGTCGCATCAATCTTTCGCCGGAAGATTTCAGTGGCTGAACAACACTTCTGTGCATATAACCCATTCATTACAACCCAATCTACATCAGCTCTGCGTGAAAAATAGTTTTAAAACAGAACATTATCTGTCTAAGAGAAATACTTCAGCCAAGGTGTCGTCCTTCCTCCAACGTGCAAAAGTAACTCCAATATTGATTCAGGATTTTAAAAAAGTTTCGATTCAGCATGTTTTTACCGGTCGCTTTTGCGTTCGCACTCTCTCTTTCTCGTGAACACACAGCATGTGTATGCACAAACGGCAAAGCTGCGTACAAACAGGTGCGCAGTAGCTCAAATCTGCATTTGCTGACAGACAGTTTGAGCTACGTATCAGAATTATGGGAGATGTCGGCCCAACACTATTTTAATTGGATGAACATTTTTTTAGCCTTATGCCTTACCCAGAATATAAAAATACATAAAAATATATTTAGATCATTTACTTTAATCAGTACTATTGGAATGTGAAGAGACTTTCAACAAGAACAACACAAACTGTTTCTGAAGACAATCACCTACTGCACCTTTAACTTAAATAATTGATGTAGATTTAGACAAAAGTAACTGTTGGACTTATTTAGCATTTATTTTGTCTAATGCAACCAGTCACTGATATTAATATTCCTAGTTTTTTTTTTTGTTTTGTTGTTAAGGTCCTGTGCTTGTGTTGCTACTGAACTACACTGTAAAACTAATTTGTACAATTTTCTTGCAATGCACTGAAATAACATGTGCTTTTATTTTAATAAACAACACAGTAGATTTTGTTACAATCTATATTGCAAACAAACATCCCCAATTAAAGTATTGAGATGCCTAACCAATCACAGAGTCAGAAAAAGCAAGTTTGAATTGAGTACTAAAGAAGTCAATTATTTAAAGTATAATGCATTTTTTTTTCTTTTATGGTATTTACATCACAAAAACGTTTTAACAGGGAGTTAACAGGGTATTGACCGTGTGCTAAGATCCCACCGTGCAATTACTTACAACACAATCCATTAACTCAACAGCAAATCACATTTTCACTCATCCTGAAGACAGCTTGACAGATAAACTGTGAAAGACTCATTGGCTCTGTCAACACGATGCCACTCATCTGTGCCATTTCATATAAATGTTTAATTGAGAAATGACGGACTGATCTTGTATAGAGTCAGCAGGTCTGTTTTGGAGCCCAGCACTTAATCCTCCCTTGGCTGCTCACAAAGCATAGACACTAAACTAAGTCAGGATGTTGTCTGTGAATCAATTGCTAGTGCTTTCCATTGTTATGTCCGTTATGTTAAATGATCACCCCTGACCCTCAGCAAACACACTCAGACACTGAGTCAAACTGGAAGTTTCTGATGACGAAGGACATGTGCACAGACAAGCCACTGTACCCCCATAAGAACAAACGCATTATAACATTTCATCTTTCCAATGACACATCACACACGAAACACACACTTCTCACTCCCACACTTGTGTCCAGCTCAGCCAGCGCATGAAGTTTTTAAAACATCGCTGCATGTGTGTTCGTGCTTGTAGGGCTGAGCAAATCTCAGCTATTTTTACATTCACCAGACAGACTCACTGAATCACTATTGCTCTCATGAGATCTATTCCAAAACCTATTTAATATCAGGCAGCGATTAGATTCATGCAGAGCAACACAACTTTGATGGAGTGCTTGTGATGTCTATGCTGGGATATTAAAGTATGGTAAAAGAAAGAAAGAAAGAAAGAAAGAAAGAAAGAAAGAAAGAAAGAAAGAAAGAAAGAAAGAAAGAAAGAAAGAAAGAAAGAAAGAAAGAAAGAAGAAAGTTATCTTAGCTCTGCACTGTAAAAACAAAATAAAATCTGTTAATTTTTAACTTTTAGTTTTCAATTTTTAACATTTAGTTTTCATAGTTTGTGATTCACAAGTGTTTTCCGTTACTTTTGTGAATTGCATTATAGGACCTTAATCTCTGCTCTGTTGACTTTTGATATTAAAAATTCAACCCTACAGTTTAACAAGGGGACTTTTATCAACATTAATAATATAATTATATTAATAATTATTAATTTATTGATATTAATAATATAATGTATAAGAAATATTATAGAGAAATGAATCAGTAAAATAATCAAGGTTTTTGTATAATTTACAACACCAACCCAGAAAATATATCACTTTAAACTATTTAAAATTTTAATGAAAGTCAATTTTTTTAACATTTCAAGGTTAAAAGTTGTTAAAAAAAAGAGAAGAAGGTCTCATAATGCAATTTATTCTATGTTGTGGGGACCAATAAATATAGTACAATATGACATTTTGTCTAGAGGAAAACACAATATAAAAATACAAAAAAAAAAAACATTTATGTAAAAAGATGCAAAAATGTGATGTGTAGGTTTAGTGGCTATAAATAATTGTTAGGTCACTATAAAAATATTAAAATTTTAAACTTCAAAAAGGTTTATTTTTTTATAGTTGTGCGTGTGTGTGTGTGTGTGTGTGTGTGTGTGTGTGTGTGTGTGTGTGTGTGTGTGTGTGTGTGTGTGTGTGTGTGTGTGTGTGTGTGTGTGTTTGTCAGTGGTATGTTCACTATAGGTGGGCATTATGTGTGTGCAGGGGAGGCAGTTCACTGCTAATCCCGTGATTGATGGTGCTGGATTGAGCATGTCTTGTTTTCATTCTCTTGCAACCTCCATGAGCATTAAATGCTTCAGTCACACATTCACATCACAACCATGTAATTGTTCATTACTGTGGAATTGACAAAGCTACCGAATTACACTGTAAAACTAATTTGTACAATTTTCTTGCAATGCACTGAAATAACATGTGCTTTTATTTTAATAAACAACACAGTAAATTTTATTACAATTTATATTGCAAACACACATCCACAACTAAAGTATTGAGATGCCTAAATCACAGAGTCGGAAAAAGCAAGCTTGATTTGAGTACTAATGAAGTCAATTATTTAAAATGTAATGTATTGTATTGTATTTTATTTTTCCATAGTATTTACATCACAAAAATGATTTAACAGGGAGTTTATTGACGTATTGATGGTATGCTCATGTCCCACCATGTGAGCTGCGATTACTTACAACTTACACTGCCCTTGTGAATGAAGTCATATCACATCTGATTAAATCAAAAAGCATTTACATAAAATTTTGTTTCATGTTTTAGCATACTGTTTTAAGTATACTGTTTGCCTTTAAGAACATCAAGCAAAAATGAATGCAAACAAAAAAATAAACAAGACTGCTGTGTATTGAAATGTATATATTTAAAGTTTTAGTTTAATGAAAATCTGGTGTTATCAAAATTGTTTAATTCGGAACCTATTTTATGGAGAAGTGTGCATGCATGGCACTATTGTTTACATACATTACATTATTTTTTTAGCACTCAAATACTTTGCAGAAAAGTGCTTAGGTTCTGCTCTGTCTTTATTTTCCTTGTGTATGTGTGTGTACTAATGTTTGATAGTTTACAAGGACATACATTTGTTTAATGACATGGGTATGACTTAGGTGGTTTAAAAGGACATGTCTAGTGTAATTTAAAACACTTCAAAATCCTACTTAACGACATCTTGTCACATTCAAAATTTTCCACAGGTGGAAAGTTGTGTTTAGGGTTAGGGGTAGGGTAAGGCCATAATAAGCATTTTTACTTTATAAAATTAATTACGGTTATTGAGAGTCCTTGTAAACCACCAATACCAATGTGTGTGTGTGTGCGCGCAAACATGCATGTGTGTGTTTGAGACAGTGACCAGACCACCAGGTTGTCTGTGTGGCCTGTTCTGTTGCTGTTTCTTGACTCTCTCCTGGTTTCCAGGGAAAGTTCAGTGTGTCATAACTGCTGCTCTGTTTATCCCTCCTGATGTCTTTTAGAGTTTGTAGAGGTTTTTTTGAGGAATACAAAACCAATAGTGGTTCTTTCCACTTTTATTTCTAATAAAACATATTATTATTGTTATAAATTTTGTCTTCTGCAGCTTTTTATGAATTCTTTCCTGCTTGCAAGTTGAAAAAATATACTTTTTTCCATCTATGATTATAAATATTTCTTTTATGGATTGCGGTTTATTTTACTTACTTACTTACGTACTTATCAGTGTTAAAATAAAACATTTATAAGTGTCCAGATAAACATTTGGTCAAGTCACATTTACTGTATAAATGTGTAAATGCAGGTATGATTAAATTAAAGAAAATGTCATATTCCGTTCAACTGTTGCAAGATCTTTTCTCTTCCCTAACAAAAATTAAATAAAGGATTTATAGAACAAAGCTATTTTGAAGTGACCAAGTAATACTTTTATCATTTTTATGTGGTTTACTATGTGATCATATAACAACAAAACAAACATATGCACATGTTGTTAACACTTTACAATATTGTTTATGTTGTTAAACTGAATATGAGCATTATATTTTAATAGCATATATTGGCTTTACCTAATGTTGGTTAAAACACAATTTTCCGTTGCTTGTTCATGTTAGTTTACAGCACATTAATTCATGTTAGCAAGTCATTTTGATTGTACAGTTAAAGTCAGAATTATTAGCCCTCCTGTTAGTTTTTAATTCGGTCATATTGTTCCCCAATTTCTGTTTAGCAACAAGATTTTTTTAACACGTTTAAACAGAACAGTTTAATAACTAATTTGTAATAACTGATTTCTTCTATCTTTGCAATGATGACAGTACATTATATGTTACTAGTTAATTTTCAAGATACTATTCAACCTAAAGTGGAATTTAATGGCTTATCTAGGTTAATTAGACTAACTAGGCAAATTGGGGTAATTGGTCAAGTCATTGTATAACAATAGTTTGTTCTGTAGCCAATCGAAAAAAATTATATTTCTTAAGGGGGCTAATATTATTAACCTTAAAAATGTTTTTAAAAAATTAAAAACTGCTTTCATTCTTATCTAAAGCAAAACAAATAAGACTTTCTCCAAAATATATATAATAGAAAATATTGTGAAAAATGTCTTACTCTGTTAAACATCATTTGGGAAATATTTGAAAAAGAACCAAAAAATTCACAGAAGGGCTAATCATTTTGACCTCAACTGTATGTATGGTATTAACATTAGCTAAGACTTTAAAATACTGCATAAACATGGTTATTATTAATGCTTACTAATGTAGGTAATTTATTAACGAATGAACCTTAATTGTTAGACTGTCTTATATATTTATTTATAATTTTGTTTGCATCGAATTAATTTACAGGTATATTCGATATTTGACCACGGTAAAATCAAAATCTAATTAGTGTAAAGCATATTTAGCGTAATCTACGGCAAAATTAAAATATTAATAAAAACAGACGCTGAAAAGTAATTAAAATGCTTATTAGTTACTGACATATATATGTCTTTAAATGTGTGGGCTTTAAGAAATTTTATATACGACCACAATAAATTAATTGAACAAATCGATATGTTTTCTACTGTTGTGTGACGTTTTGTTGTGGAACATTTGTAACCAAATATAGGCCGTTTGAGGAAAAGCAGAACTAGCGGGCAGACACACATGGCAATGTTACAATAAAGAGTTAACACTGAAACACAATGTAAAACACTTTTTGATCTCCCTTATATTTTTTGACCATTACATATAATGCCTAAATATTACAAAAAATGCATGATGGTTATTTCCAAGGGGTTAGTCTCTCTCAATGTGTTGTACAAATATATATTTTTATCATCCTTTTGAGATTATTCTGGGATTTTTTTCTACTTCATTCCGTTGCTTAGAATGCCACCTACTGGAGTGATCGAGCAAGCCTTCTAGCCGGTAAAAATGGTTAAACAAATCTGACCGAATACATGCTTAGCTGTGGAAAAAATGCAAACTAAACAAAACAAAAAGGATTGGTTTCTGATTCTATTAGAAGAGTGTTCTGGAAAATGCATAGTGCAGAATTTTATTTTAAATAATTATTTACATGCATTTCAATATTTTTAATAAGCACATTTCAATAACCCCAAAAAATAATAAGCAAAGAAAATGTAAAGCTTGTTCCAGTAAGATCCAAGAACTGTTGGTATTAAATCAAAAGGATCAAAGCAATCATGATTCAATTTTCAATAATGTAATTATACTGCTGATATAGATTCTCTTTTGATCCATATATATAGGTGATATAAATACTGCAGTTATTTGTTCTATTCCTCAGTCGAAATCTAGGCTACTGGAATGGGGTTTAGAATGCTAATATAGGCTATCTTTAAAGATTAAATATAATTTTACCTTTTAGATAAAGGTGAGCATGGTTGTGATGAAGTGCCGATATACAGTAGTCTTACAATTTTGTTATGTGCATTAACGGAATGTTCAAAAGACTTTAAACTCTAAATTTAAAAATAAATATAAATAAATGTAGACTATGCCCAATACAAAACCAAAATATTGATTTAAATAGACTTAAACAAATAAATATAGTATAGATGTTTAGCATAAACGATTGTTAAAATCGCACTACCATTCACGTATTGAATAAACATTCATATTAATTTGGAAAAGGGTAGCCTATTTAACATTTGCACAGTATCGTAGGCCCTATGTTAAAATCTCATAAAACATAAGCGTCGATTGTTTGGCTAGTTAATTCGCGAATTAAAGTGAAAATAATGAAAACATTTTTTATAAAAGCATTTCACCTCGTCTCTGTCGTCCAAAAACAATATTAAATGTGAATAGATACTCGTTAAGACAGGTAAAATTCAGCATTTCACTTCATATTTACAAAAGCTATAATAACTTGAATGCCACATTAGGGTGCATTCGTGACCGTTCTAATCGAATCATCAATTTGTTCTGCATATCTGTGTCGTTTCCTGACGTTTTGTGGAGTTCAGAGGTGCACTGACCGCTCTGCGCTGAGTGCTGCCAATAAATCACCTTTTCCCCGCTGCCCACTCATCTGCCCACTGGGGTTAAAGCAACAACGGTAAAGATTGTTTATACGCTGCTCTGACAGACGACGTGTCCGGTTCTTATATCACGTCTGTCAGGATAGGCCTACAACAGCGACAGAACTTTGTATTCATATTTTACTATTAATTTACATGTTGTTTGTGTTATGCTGAATTTGTTCCGCAGAGATTCAGTGATTGCTGTTCTCAGAAGGCCAGGCCTGCAGATAAAGATAATCTGGCAGCACATTTGTGCTCATCTGTCTTGCAGTGAAAACATTGTCAGTAGGGTTTGGGGTGTGTGGTGATCAGAGTCAGATGAAGACTGAGTTGAAAAACTGTGGGCGCTGACTTTTGACTATGCGTATCCCCATGCGGAATATGTAGCGCCTTTCATATTATGAAAACTGGAATTAACTATAGCACGAATAGAGATGAACATTACAGTAATTTAAATTGGTAAAAAAGGTTCAAATAAGAAATAAAAGCAATATAAAAATGTGCCTAATTAAAGACTTCATTTAATCTGTTTATAGATAGCCAGGATAATCTGTCATCATTTTTGTACACACACTGGAAAATGAAAATAGCCTACTCAAAAATGTCAATAAATGACAACACTAAATTCGATTTTGCTTTAAATTGTGCACATTATTAAATAACGTTACGATTTTATATACGGATTTAACAGCTCAGCTGGAGGATAGTTTGTCCTAACTTTGGTGTGTTTAATTTGTGTAATTGATTCAGCTGAAAATATTTTCAATATCAATCATTTCAATGTCAACTCCGAAATCGTGTATTGCAGCTACCCCAACACTGCAAAAAAAAAAAAAGCAAAATATTCAGAATAAACCTGCAAATATTCAGTTTTGATGGAACTTCAGAAACACGATTTAACCACACGCAGTTTTCCGTAATTTTTTTTTTGCTCGTTTAAACTACTTAGGCTATTTAAAATGAGCTGAAACAACACAATTCTTGAGATTTCATTGGGGCAACCCAATTTTTTATGTTCAATCCACATAAATTTGTTAAAAGTGTTAAGTTAACTTAATCAGTTAGGGCATGTGGACCAATTAGAAAATAGTTTTATTTATTAAGATATTTTTAAACAATTGCTATTATACTAGCAGTGTTAGATTTTTGTAATTGTGTCAGTTCGTTTGTAATAATCATACTTTGTGGAAATCGTTAAGGGAAAACAAATTGATATTGTTGTGAATGTATTTATTTACTATGTAAATTATAGGGTTTGTGCTCCTGTGACGTTTACATTTTCTTTCAGAGATCATTAAAGTTTAACCCATATCCCGGCTTATATTCCACATGCTGAAATGTAGCTCACATCAGTATATCAATGAGTTAATTAATAATTCCATCAATCAATGTAAAAACACATAATGAGGCTACATATTTGTATATTTGTAGAAGTTTACGGTTCAAATGTTTTCACTTTATACGTCACAATATTTCATATAAAATGAATTGTAGTTTGCTCCTGAAAGTGCTGTAGCCTTTTATGAACATTATATAGTTGTTTTGTCTTGTCTTGATGGGATATTTTTTAAAGTGTATTGTAAAAAGAAAATTCATAGGCTATGACATCAGTTTGGTTACAGCACCACCTATTGTTTAAAAATATCTTATAAATAGTCTTATATGCGTTTATATTTTACTGTTGGTTTGCATTTGCTTTGGTTTGCTTTTGTTCTTGGCCCCTACATTTCTGATATTTCTTCTTATGATCGTGCCAATAGTTTAACTCCCAGATCGGCTGCTATTTTTCAGAAGACCGATGAAAATGGTACTTATATTAGCGTCTCTTTTTTACATTACATTATAGCGTCATATCCTGAATGTGCCGTGAGCCAGCAGTGCGTCAGAGACAGCGCTTCCTCACTGCGGTCAGGCCAGCCGCCAAGTCAAAATGAACGGTCATTCTAGCCGCCAATGTATTTCGGCGGTCGCTCATACACTGCGTATTACGGTAGAGCGCCAAAGAACTGAGCTGAACACAAATACTGTTGCTGCTGCTAACGCATGTTTGTCATGATACATCAGCGTCTCTTACTTGACTGATGATAAAATATTAAATAATAACGAAATAACAACAAATTATTGCAACCAAACAACCGTCAGGTCGAGATGGCTTTATCCGTAATTACAAAATAAAAGCCATTAAAACCTCATAAACTATACTTCTTTGTCCCTCTACTCAAAAAGGTATAGTATTAAAACGAATTGATTTCACAGTCCAAATACACCTTTGATTAGACACTTCCAGAATTTCAACTAAATCTTTTTCATGGCCATCTCATGTGGAATTATAAAATTTTAACCTTACATAAAAAACTATAAAAGAGGCCTTCAAACCTTAGACAAAATACTGTTTGCCCTGATTAAAAAATATATTAAAATAAAACTATTAGATATCACAGCCCAGTTTTACCTCAGATTTATAATAGACATTACCACAATATTAACTAAACACTTCATAGGCATCTGATGTGAAATTATAAAATAAGAGCCATTTAAATCCGACACACAAAACACTGTTGGGCCTTAATTAAAAAAAAAATAATTTAATTAAACTATTAGATATCACAGCCCAGTTTCACCTCAGATTGATAGTAGACATTACCACGGTATTACCTAAACACTTCTTATAGGCATCTGATGTAAAATTATAAAATAAGAGCCCTTTAAACCTTACACAAAATACTGTTTGCCCTGATTAAAAAATAAATAAAAATTTAAATAAAACTATTAGATATCACAGCCCAGTTTCACCTCAGATTGATAATAGTTGTTACCACGGTATTAACTAAACACGTTTTATGGATATCTGATGTAAAATTATAAAATAAGAGCCCTTTATACCTCAGACAAAACACTGTTTGCCCTGATTAAAAAAAAATATTAAAATAAAACTATTAGATATCACAGCCCAGTTTCACCTCAGAATGATAGTAGACATTACCACGGTATTTACTAAACACACTTTATGGACATCTGATGTGAAATTATAAAATAAGAGCCCTTTAAACCTTACACAAAACGCTGTTGGGCCTTAATTAAAAAAATATATTAAAATAAAACTATTAGATATCATAGCCCAGTTTCACCTCAGATTGATAGTAGACATTACCACGGTATTATCTAAACACTTCTTGTAGGCATCTGATGTGAAATTATAAAATAAGAGCCCTTTAAACCTTACACAAAATACTGTTTGCCCTGATAAAAAAATATATTAAAATAAAACTATTAGATATCACAGCCCAGTTTCACCTCAGAATGATAGTAGACATTACCACGGTATTAACTAAACACACTTTATGGACATCTGATGTGAAATTATAAAATAAGAGCCCTTTAAACCTTACACAAAACGCTGTTGGGCCTTAATTAAAAAAATATATTAAAATAAAACTATTAGATATCACAGCCCAGTTTCACCTCAGATTGATAGTAGACATTACCACGGTATTATCTAAACACTTCTTATAGGCATCTGATGTGAAATTATAAAATAAGAGCCCTTTAAACCTTACACAAAATACGGTTTGCCCTGATTAAAAAATATATTAAAATAAAACTATTAGATATCACAGCCCAGTTTCACCTCAGAATGATAGTAGACATTACCACGGTATTATCTAAACACGCTTTATGGACATCTGATGTGAAATTATAAAATAAGAGCCCTTTAAACCTTACACAAAACACTGTTTGCCCTGATTTAAAAAAATATTTAAATAAAACTATTAGATATCACAGCCCAGTTTCACCTCAGAATGATAGTAGACATTACCACGGTATTAACTAAACACGCTTTATGGACATCTGATGTGAAATTATAAAATAAGAGCCCTTTAAACCTTACACAAAATGCTGTTGGGCCTTAATTAAAAAAATATATTAAAATAAAACGATTAGATGTCACAGCCCAGTTTCACCTCAGATTGATAGTAGACATTACCACGGTATTATCTAAACACGCTTTATGGACATCTGATGTGAAATTATAAAATAAGAGCCCTTTAAACCTTACACAAAACACTGTTGGGCCTTAATTAAAAAAATATATTAAAATAAAACTATTAGATATCACAGCCCAGTTTCACCTCAGATTGATAGTAGACATTACCACGGTATTATCTAAACACTTCTTATAGGCATCTGATGTGAAATTATAAAATAAGAGCCCTTTAAAACTTACACAAAACACTGTTTGCCCTGATTAAAAAATATATTAAAATAAAACTATTAGATATCACAGCCCAGTTTCACCTCAGAATGATAGTAGACATTACCACGGTATTATCTAAACACGCTTTATGGACATCTGATGTGAAATTATAAAATAAGAGCACTTTAAACCTTACACAAAACACTGTTTGCCCTGATTTAAAAAAATATTTAAATAAAACTATTAGATATCACAGCCCAGTTTCACCTCAGAATGAGAGTAGACATTACCACGGTATTATCTAAACACGCTTTATGGACATCTGATGTGAAATTATAAAATAAGAGCCCTTTAAATCTTACACAAAATACTGTTTGCCCTGATTAAAAAATATATTAAAATAAAACTGTTAGATATCACAGCCCAGTTTTATCTCAGATTGATAGTAGACATTACCACGGTATTAACTAAACACTTCTTATAGGCATCTGATGTGAAATTATAAAATAAGAGCCCTTTAAACCTTACACAAAATACTGTTTGCCCTTATTAAAAAATATATTAAAATAAAACTATTAGATATCACAGCCCAGTTTCACCTCAGATTGATAGTAGACATTACCATGGTATTAACTAAACATGTTTTATGGGTATCTGATGTCAAATTATACAATAAGAGCCCTTTAAACCTTACACAAAACACTGTTTGCCCTGATAAAAAAAAATTAAAACAAAACTATTAGATATCACAGCCCAGTTTTACCTCAGATTGATAATAGTCATTACCACGGTATTAACTAAACACGTTTTATGGACATCTGATGTAAAATTATAAAATAAGAGCCCTTTATACCTTAGACAAAACACTGTTTGCCCTGATTAAAAAAAAAAATTAAAATAAAACCATTAGATATCACAGCCCAGTTTTACCTTAGATTGATAGTAGACATTACCACGGTATTAACTAAACATGTTTTATGGGTATCTGATGTCAAATTATACAATAAGAGCCCTTTAAACCTTGCACAAAACACTGTTTGCCCTGATAAAAAAAAATTAAAACAAAACCATTAGATATCACAGCCCAGTTTCACCTCAGATTGATAATAGTTGTTACCACGGTATTAACTAAAGACGTTTTATGGACATCTGATGTAAAATTTTAAAATAAGAGCCCTTTATACCTTAGACAAAACACTGTTTGCCCTGATTAAAAAAAATATTAAAATAAAACCATTAGATATCACAGCCCAGTTTCACCTCAGAATGATAGTAGACATTACCACGGTATTATCTAAACATGCTTTACGGACATCTGATGTGAAATTATAAAATAAGAGCCCTTTAAACCTTACACAAAACACTGTTTGCCCTGATTTAAAAAAATATTTAAATAAAACTATTAGATATCACAGCCCAGTTTCACCTCAGAATGATAGTAGACATTACCACGGTATTATCTAAACACGCTTTATGGACATCTGATGTGAAATTATAAAATAAGAGCCCTTTAAACCTTACACAAAACACTGTTTGCCCTGATTTAAAAAAATATTTAAATAAAACTATTAGATATCACAGCCCAGTTTCACCTCAGAATGATAGTAGACATTACCACGGTATTATCTAAACACGCTTTATGGACATCTGATGTGAAATTATAAAATAAGAGCCCTTTAAATCTTACACAAAATACTGTTTGCCCTGATTAAAAAATATATTAAAATAAAACTGTTAGATATCACAGCCCAGTTTTATCTCAGATTGATAGTAGACATTACCACGGTATTAACTAAACACTTCTTATAGGCATCTGATGTGAAATTATAAAATAAGAGCCCTTTAAACCTTACACAAAATACTGTTTGCCCTTATTAAAAAATATTTTAAAATAAAACTATTAGATATCACAGCCCAGTTTCACCTCAGATTGATAGTAGACATTACCATGGTATTAACTAAACATGTTTTATGGGTATCTGATGTCAAATTATACAATAAGAGCCCTTTAAACCTTACACAAAACACTGTTTGCCCTGATAAAAAAAAATTAAAACAAAACTATTAGATATCACAGCCCAGTTTTACCTCAGATTGATAATAGTCATTACCACGGTATTAACTAAACACTTCTTATAGGCATCTGATGTGAAATTATAAAATAAGAGCCCTTTAAACCTTAGACAAAACACTGTTTGCCCAGATTAAAAAATATATTAAAATAAAACTATTAGATATCACAGCCCAGTTTCACCTCAGAATGATAGTAGACATTACCACGGTATTATCTAAACACGCTTTATGGACATCTGATGTGAAATTATAAAATAAGAGCCCTTTAAACCTTACATAAAACACTGTTGGGCCTTAATTAAAAAAACATATTGAAATAAAACTATTGGATATCACAGCCCAGTTTCACCTCAGATTGATAGTAGACATTACCACGGTATTATCTAAACACGCTTTATGGACATCTGATGTGAAATTATAAAATAAGAGCCCTTTAAACCTTACACAAAACACTGTTTGCCCTGATTAAAAAAAATATTAAAATAAAACTATTAGATATCACAGCCCAGTTTCACCTCAGAATGATAGTAGACATTACCACGGTATTATCTAAACACGCTTTATGGACATCTGATGTGAAATTATAAAATAAGAGCCCTTTAAATCTTACACAAAATACTGTTTGCCCAGATTAAAAAATATATTAAAATAAAACTGTTAGATATCACAGCCCAGTTTTATCTCAGATTAATAGTAGACATTACCACGGTATTAACTAAACACTTCTTATAGGCATCTGATGTGAAATTATAAAATAAGAGCCCTTTAAACCTTACACAAAATACTGTTTGCCCTGATTAAAAAATATATTAAAATAAAACTATTAGATATCACAGCCCAGTTTTACCTCAGATTGATAATAGTCATTACCACGGTATTAACTAAACACGTTTTATGGACATCTGATGTAAAATTATAAAATAAGAGCCCTTTATACCTTAGACAAAACACTGTTTGCCCTGATTAAAAAAAAAATTTAAAATAAAACCATTAGATATCACAGCCCAGTTTTACCTTAGATTGATAGTAGACATTACCACGGTATTAACTAAACATGTTTTATGGGTATCTGATGTCAAATTATACAATAAGAGCCCTTTAAACCTTACACAAAACACTGTTTGCCCTGATAAAAAAAAATTAAAACAAAACCATTAGATATCACAGCCCAGTTTCACCTCAGATTGATAATAGTTGTTACCACGGTATTAACTAAAGACGTTTTATGGACATCTGATGTAAAATTTTAAAATAAGAGCCCTTTATACCTTAGACAAAACACTGTTTGCCCTGATTAAAAAAAATATTAAAATAAAACCATTAGATATCACAGCCCAGTTTCACCTCAGAATGATAGTAGAAATTACCACGGTATTACCTAAAGACTTCTTATAGGCATCTGATGTGAAAATATAAAATAAGAGCCCTTTAAACCTTAGACAAAACACTGTTTGCCCTGATTAAAAAAAAAAATTTAAATAAAACTATTAGATATCACAGCCCAGTTTCACCTCAGATTGATAGTAGACATTACCACGGTATTAACTAAACACGCTTTATGGACATCTGATCTGAAATTATAAAATAAGAGCCCTTTATACATTAGACAAAACACTGTTTGCCCTGAATAAAAATATATATTAAAATAAAACTATTAGATATCACAGCCCAGTTTTACCTTAGATTGATAGTAGACATTACCACGGTATTAACTAAACATGTTTTATGGGCATCTGATGTGAAATTATAAAATAAGAGCCCTTTAAAACCTTACACAAAACACTGTTTGCCCTGATTAAAAACAAAGATTTTAGTAAAACTATTAGATATCACAGCCCAGTTTCACCTCAGATTGAAAGTAGACATTACCACGGTATTATCTAAACACGCTTTATGGACATCTGATGTGAAATTATAAAATAAGAGCCCTTTAAACCTTACACAAAACACTGTTGGGCCTTAATTAAAAAAATATATTAAAATAAAACTATTAGATATCACAGCCCAGTTTCACCTCAGATTGATAGTAGGCATTACCACGGTATTATCTAAACACTTCTTATAGGCATCTGATGTGAAATTATAAAATAAGAGCCCTTTAAATCTTACACAAAATACTGTTTGCCCTGATAAAAAAATATATTAAAATAAAACTATTAGATATCACAACCCAGTTTTACCTCATATTGATAGTAGACATTACCACGGTGTTAACTAAACACTTCTCATGGGCATTTGATGTGAAGTTATAAAATAAGAGCCCTTTAAACCTTACACAAAACACTCTTGGGCCTTCATTTAAAAAAAAATATTAAAATAAAACTATTCGATATCACAGCCCAGTTTCACCTCAGACTGATAGTAGACATTACCACAATATTAACTAAACACTTCTTATAGGCATCTGATGTGAAATTATAAAATAAGAGCCCTTTAAACCTTACACAAAACACTGTTGGGCCTTAATTTAAAAAAAAAATATTAAAATAAAACTATTAGATATCACAGCCCAGTTTTACCTTAGATTGATAGTAGACATTACCACGGTATTAACTAAACATGTTTTATGGGCATCTAATGTGAAATTATAAAATAAGAGCCCTTTAAACCTTAAACAAAACACTGTTTGCCCTGATTAAAAAAAATAAATTAAAATAAAACTTATTAGATATCACAGCCCAGTATCACCTCAGATTGATAGTAGGCATTACCACTGTATTATCTAAACATTTCTCATGGGCATCTGATGTAAAATTATACAATAAGAGCCCTTTAAACCTTACACAAAATGCTGTTTGCCCTGAAAAAAAAAAAAAATTAAAACAAAACTATTAGATATCACAGCCCAGTTTTACCTTAGATTGACAGTAGACATTACGACAGTATTAACTAAACATGTTTTATGGGCATCTGATGTGAAATTATAAAATAAGAGCCCTTTAAATCTTACACAAAATACTTTTTGCCCTGATAAAAAAATATATTAAAATAAAACTATTAGATATCACAACCCAGTTTTACCTCATATTGATAGTAGACATTACCACGGTGTTAACTAAACACTTCTCATGGGCATTTGATGTGAAGTTATAAAATAAGAGCCCTTTAAACCTTACACAAAACACTCTTGGGCCTTCATTTAAAAAAAAATATTAAAATAAAACTATTAGATATCACAGCCCATTTTTACCTTAGATTGATAGTAGACATTACCACGGTATTAACTAATTATGTTTTATGGGCATCTGATGTGAAATTATAAAATAGGAGCCCTTTAAACCTTAGACAAAACACTGTTTACCCTGATTAAAAAAAATATTAAAATAAAACTATTAGATATCACAGCCCAGTTTTACCTCAGATTGATAGTAGACATTACCACGGGTTTAACTAAACACTTCTCATGGGCATCTGATGTGAAATTATAAAATAAGAGCCCTTTATACCTTACACAAAATACTGTTGGGCCTTCATTTAAAAAACTATTTTTTAAAATAAAACTATTAGATATCACAGCCCAGTTTTACCTTATATTGATAGTAGACATTACCATGGTGTTAACTAAACACTTCTCATGGGCATCTGATGTGAAATTATAAAATAAGAGCCCTTTAAACCTTACACAAAACACTGTTGGGCCTTAAATAAAAAAAATAATTAAAATAAAACTATTAGATATCACAGCCCAGTTTCACCTTAGATTGATAGTAGACATTACCACGGTGTAATCTAAACATGCTTTATGGACATCTGATGTGAAATTGTAAAATAAGAGCCCTTTAAACCTTACACAAAATACTGTTTGCCCTGATTAAAAAATATTTTAAAATAAAACTATTAGATATCACAGCCCAGTTTTATTTTAGATTGATAGTAGACATTACCACGGTATTAACTAAACATGTTTTATGGGTATCTGATATCAAATTATACAATAAGAGCCCTTTAAACCTTACACAAAACACTGTTGCCCTGATAAAAAAAAAAAAATTCAAATAAAACTATTAGATATCACAGCCCAGTTTTACCTTAGATTAATAGAAGACATTACCACGGTATTATCTAAACACTTTTCATGGGCATCTGATGTAAAATGATAAAATAAGAGCCCTTTAAACCTTACACAAAATGCTGTTTGCCCTGATTAAAAAATGTTTTAAAATAAAACCATTAGCTATCACAGCCCAGTTTTACCTCAGATTGATAGTAGAAATTACCACGGTATTAACTAAACACTTCTTATAGGCATCTGATGTGAAATTATAAAATAAGAGCCCTTTAAACCTTAGACAAAATACTGATTGCCCTGATTTAAAAAAAAAATTAAAATAAAACTATTAGTTATCACAGCCCAGTTTCACCTCAGATTGATAGTAGACATTACCACAGTATTAACTAAACATGGTTTATGGGCATCTGATGTGAAATTATAAAATAAGAGCCTTTTAAACCTTACACAAAATATTGTTTGCCCTGATTAAAAAATATTTTAAAATAAAACTTATTAGATATCACAGCCCAGTTTTACCTCAGATTGATTGTAGACATTACCATGGGTTTAACTAAACACTTCTCATGGGCATCTGATGTGAAATTATAAAATAAGAGCCCTTTATACCTTAGACAAAACACTGATTGCCCTGATTTTAAAAAAAAATTAAAATAAAACTATTAGTTATCACAGCCCAGTTTCACCTCAGATTGATAGTAGACATTACCACAGTATTAACTAAACATGGTTTATGCGCATCTGATGTGAAATTATAAAATAAAAGCCCTTTATACCATAGACAAAACACTGTTTGCCCTGACTAAAAAAAATATTAAAATAAAACTATTAGATATCACAGCCCAGTTTTATCTCAGATTGATAGTAGACATTACAACGAGATTAACTAAACACTTCTTATAGGCATCTGATGTGAAATTATAAAATAAGAGCCCTTTAAACCTTACACATGTTAGACCACCATCTCCACGCCAGATAAATACGATCCAGCCCCGGACGCCAGATCTTGTCAGGAAATGTCTGTTTCTCCAGGTATATGGACAACAAGTCAGCAAAGTTTCCAATACCTAAACCTGTTAACCAGTATTCAACTGAATTAACAGTCTCCTATCAATATAGGAATTGACTGAGAAAACCAGAGAGGAGCAGAAGCAGGAGACGAAGTAATGATGATAAAGAAAGAGCAGAGTTTATTGAATAATCTTAGTTGCGTATGATTCAATGCTCAGACTTCGTCTGACCAGGATAAATCCAACAAGTGTTATTATACCACAAGCAACAGCAATGGAAAATTACTGCTTCACAACATTGTCCAGAGACAATACAGACCTTGAAATGGAGACATTCTCTTATCTCTTACTCATGAAAACAAGTTTTGCTTGAATCCACAGTCATAAGATTATAACAATATGGGAAAATGGAAATAATAATGAAGCAATAAATATATTAAAATAGTGATAATAAAATATAAAAAACAAAATAAAATGACAAATAGTCAATAATAATACTCAAATCAATAACTAATAATCAATAAAATGATATAATGATAATTATATAAATGACTAATGATCATATGATTAAATAAAATAATTAAATGAAGAATAAATGAATATAAACAAATGAAAATAAAACACAACACAAATTAATGGTTGCTTTCCTAAAACAACACACACATAAGTTTACTACAAGGATTCTCAGATTCTTAGTTAGATTCTTCACACAAAACACTGTTTACCCTGATTTAAAAAATATTAAAATAAAACTATTAGATATCACAGCCCAGATTAAACACTGACTGATAGTTTTACAAAATGTCATGATGCAGTATAAAGTTTACTTCTTTGCTTTGGGCCTTGTACTCTGTGTGTGTATTGTAAATGATAAATTCTTAAAACATTTATCCTTATTTTCTGTTTCAGTCAATATGTCAGCATCACACCTGCTCTCTCAACGTCTATTGCTATGGTGAAAGAGATGACAGAAGTTTTACAGTGACTTTAATTTGTGTAGTAAAACCATGATATGATATGTAATACAATTATATTTTTAAAATCACATATTTTAACCGCATAAGATCTGGAGCTGCTGGAAATTATAAAAATAACAATTACATTTATGGTTTACAGCACATATAGCAAACAGCAAACAGAATTAGGAAAAAAAAAGAAACATGCCACTATTGTAATCTGTGCAAAAGCTGTATTCATGTGAAGCTGCTAATCTATGCTGTGGCCAAACATATGGTGCAAAACAAGCTAATAGTTATGCCATCTTAGTTATGTTTGTGATGGTAAGTAAGTATAAAGCTTAAAGTCTATAGTGAAGTTAATGAATTTTTAACTGTAATATATTTGTTTATTTATTTGCAAAATTGACAGATTTTTTTCAACAAGAGGTAGCTGCCTTATAATCTCTTTTTCAAGTACTGGAAATTAGATTGTCTTTGAAATCAAGATATATCAATGCAAAACATAATGTGTATACCATTCTATTTTGCAAGGAAATGTATAAACACTGATGCAATTTTAAGTAACATAGATTGCTTATTTTTACATTATTTTTATATTGTATAATACATCACAGTGATCTGCGTACAATTCGTGAACACCAGAGGCTATGTGGCGAGATACAGACTGACAAGCTTTTTTTGTGAATTGTATGCTCTAGTTACTTTGCATAACTATAAACCTGTAGTTAAACAAATGTAATGATTTAGTTTACTATAGTAATAACAAATAATTATGCATGGTTATATGTTACTAAACCTTAACCTAATCTTCATCTAGACTCTATATACAATATAAAAATAATACAATATAAAAATAATTTTAAAAAAATTTTTTAATCAGGGCAAACAGTGTTTTGTGTAAGGTTTAAAGGGCTCTTATTTTATAATTTCACATCAGATGCCCATGAGAAGTGTTTAGATAATACCGTGGTAATGTCTACTATCAATCTGAGGTGAAACTGGGCTGTGATATCCAATTGTTTTATTTTAATTTTTTTTTAAAATCAGGGCAAACAGTGTTTTGTATAAGGTTTAAAGGGCTCTTATTTTATAATTTTACATCAGATGCCCATAAAACATGTTTAGTTAATACCGTGGTAATGTCTACTATTAATCTAAAGTAAAACTGGGCTGTGATATCTAATAGTTTTATTTTAAAATATTTTTTAATCAGGGCAAACAGTATTTTGTGTAAGGTTTAAAGGGCTCTTATTTTAGAATTTTACATCAGATGCCTATAAGAAGTGTTTAGTTAATATTGTGGTAATGTCTACTATCAATCTGAGGTGAAACTGGGCTGTGATATCTAATAGTTTTATTTTAATATATTTTTTTAATCAGGGCAAACAGTGTTTTGTCCAAGGTATAAAGGGCTCTTATTTTATAATTTCACATCAGATGTCCATAAAGCGTGTTTAGATTACACCGAGGTAATGTCTACTATCAATCTGAGGTAAAACTGGGCTGTGATATCTAATTGTTTTATTTTAATATTTTTTTAATCAGGGCAAACAGTGTTTTGTCTAAGGTATAAAGGGCTCTTATTTTATAATTTTACATCAGATGTCCATAAAACGTGTTTAGTTAATACCGTGGTAACAACTTTTATCAATCTGAGGTGAAACTGGGCTGTGATATCTAATAGTTTTATTTTAATATTTTTTTTTAATCAGGGCAAACAGTGTTTTGTCTGAGGTATAAAGGGCTCTTATTTTATAATTTTACATCAGATGCCTATAAGAAGTGTTTAGTTAATATTGTGGTAATGTCTACTATCAATCTGAGGTGAAACTGGGCTGTGATATCTAATAGTTTTATTTTAATATATTTTTTTAATCAGGGCAAACAGTGTTTTGTCCAAGGTATAAAAGGCTCTTATTTTATAATTTCACATCAGATGTCCATAAAGCGTGTTTAGATTACACCGTGGTAATGTCTACTATCAATCTGAGGTGAAACTGGGCTGTGATATCTAATAGTTTTATTTTAATTTTTTTTTTTCAAATTAAGGCCCAACAGTGTTTTGTGTAAGGTTTAAAGGGCTCTTATTTTATAATTTCACATCAGATGACTATAAGAAGTCTTTAGGTAATACCGTGGTAATGTCTACTATCAATGTAAGGTAAAACTGGGCTGTGATATCTAATAGTTTTATATTAATATTTTTTTAATTAAGGCCCAACAGTGTTTTGTTTAAGGTTTAAAGGGCTCTTATTTTATAATTTCACATCAGATGTACATAAAGCGTGTTTAGATAATACCGTGGTAATGTCTACTATCAATCTGAGGTGAAACTGGGCTGTGATATTTAATAGTTTTATTTTAATATATTTTTTTTTAATTAAGGCCCAACAGTGTTTTGTGTAAGGTTTAAAAGGCTCTTATTTTAAATTTCACATCAGATGTCCATAAAGCGTGTTTAGATAATACCGTGGTAATGTCTACTATCATTCTGAGGTGAAACTGGGCTGTGATATCTAATAGTTTTATTTTAATATTTTTTTTAATCAGGGCAAACAGTGTTTTGTCTAAGGTATAAAGGGCTCTTTTTTTATAATTTTACATCAGATGTCCATAAAACGTGTTTAGTTAATACCGTGGTAACAACTTTTATCAATCTGAGGTGAAACTGGGCTGTGATATCTAATAGTTTTATTTTAATATATTTTTTAATCTGGGCAAACAGTGTTTTGTCTAAGGTTTAAAGGGCTCTTATTTTATAATTTCACATCAGATGACTATAAGAAGTCTTTAGGTAATACCGTGGTAATGTCTACTATCAATCTGAGGTAAAACTGGCCTGTGATATCTAATTGTTTTATTTTAATATTTTTTTAATTAAGGCCCAACAGTGTTTTGTGTAAGGTTTAAAGGGCTCTTATGTTATAATTTTACATCAGATGTCCATAAAGCGTGTTTAGATAATACCGTGGTAATGTCTACTATCAATCTGAGGTGAAACTGGGCTGTGATATCTAATAGTTTTATTTAATTTATTTATTTTTAATCAGGGCAAACAGTGTTTTGTCTAAGGTTTAAAGGGCTCTTATTTTATAATTTCACATCAGATGCCTATAAGAAGTCTTTAGGTAATACCGTGGTATTGTCTACTATCAATCTGAGGTAAAACTGGGCTGTGATCTCTAATAGTTTTATTTTTAAAAAAATTTTAATCAGGGCAAACAGTGTTTTGTCTAAGGTATAAAGGGCTCTTATTTTATAATTTTACATCAGATGTCCATAAAACGTGTTTAGTTAATACCGTGGTAACAACTATTATCAATCTGAGGTGAAACTGGGCTGTGATATCTAATAGTTTTTTTTTTTATATTTTTTTTAATCAGGGCAAACAGTGTTTTGTCTAAGGTTTAAAGGGCTCTTATTTTATAATTTCACATCAGATGCCCATGAGAAGTGTTTAGTTAAACCCATGGTAATGTCTACTATCAATCTGAGATAAAACTGGGCTGTGATATCTAACAGTTTTATTTTAATGTATTTTTTAATCAGGGCAAACAGTATTTTGTGTAAGGTTTAAAGGGCTTTTATTTTATAATTTCACATCAGATGTCCATAAAGCGTGTTTAGATAATACCGTGGTAATGTCTACTATCAATCTGAGGTGAAACTGGGCTGTGATATCTAATAGTTTTATTTAATTTATTTATTTTTAATCAGGGCAAACAGTGTTTTGTCTAAGGTTTAAAGGGCTCTTATTTTATAATTTCACATCAGATGCCTATAAGAAGTCTTTAGGTAATACCGTGGTAATGTCTACTATCAATCTGAGGTAAAACTGGGCTGTGATCTCTAATAGTTTTATTTTAATATTTTTTTAATTAAGGCCCAACAGTGTTTTGTGTAAGGTTTAAAGGGCTCTTATTTTATAATTTCACATCAGATGTCCATAAAGTGTGTTTAGATAATACCGTGGTAATGTCTACTATCATTCTGAGGTGAAACTGGGCTGTGATATCTAATAGTTTTATTTTTTTTAAAAAATTTAATCAGGGCAAACAGTGTTTTGTCTAAGGTATAAAGGGCTCTTATTTTATAATTTTACATCAGATGTCCATAAAACGTGTTTAGTTAATACCGTGGTAACAACTATTATCAATCTGAGGTGAAACTGGGCTGTGATATCTAATAGTTTTATTTTAATATATTTTTTAATCTGGGCAAACAGTGTTTTGTCTAAGGTTTAAAGGGCTCTTATTTTATAATTTCACATCAGATGCCTATAAGAAGTGTTTAGTTAATACCGTGGTAATGACTATTATCAATCTGAGGTAAAACTGGGCTGTGATATCTAATAGTTTTGTTTTAATTTTTTTTTATCAGGGCAAACAGTGTTTTGTGTAAGGTTTAAAGGGCTCTTATTGTATAATTTGACATCAGATACCCATAAAACATGTTTAGTTAATACCATGGTAATGTCTACTATCAATCTGAGGTGAAACTGGGCTGTGATATCTAATAGTTTTATTTTAATATATTTTTTAATAAGGGCAAACAGTATTTTGTGTAAGGTTTAAAGGGCTCTTATTTTATAACTTCACATCAAATGCCCATGAGAAGTGTTTAGTTAACACCGTGGTAATGTCTACTATCAATATGAGGTAAAACTGGGTTGTGATATCGAATAGTTTTATTTTAATATTTTTTTTTAAATGAAGGCCCAAGAGTGTTTTGTGTAAGGTTTAAAGGGCTCTTATTTTATAACTTCACATCAAATGCCCATGAGAAGTGTTTAGTTAACACCGTGGTAATGTCTACTATCAATATGAGGTAAAACTGGGTTGTGATATCTAATAGTTTTATTTTAATATATTTTTTTATCAGGGCAAACAGTATTTTGTGTAAGATTTAAAGGGCTCTTATTTTATAATTTCACATCAGATGCCCATAAAACATGTTTAGTTAATACTGTCGTAATGTCTACTGTCAATCTAAGGTAAAACTGGGCTGTGATATCTAATAGTTTTGTTTTAATTTTTTTTTTTTTTTCAGGGCAAACAGCATTTTGTGTAAGGTTTAAAGGGCTCTTATTGTATAATTTTACATCAGATGCCCATGAGAAATGTTTAGATAATACAGTGGTAATGCCTACTATCAATCTGAGGTGATACTGGGCTGTGATATCTAATAGTTTTATTTTAATTTATTTTTTTTAATCAGGGCAAACAGTGTTTTGTTTAAGGTTTAAAGGGCTCTTATTTTATAATTTCACACTAGATGCCCATAAAACATGTTTAGTTAATACCGTGGTAATGTCTACTATCAATCTAAGGTAAAACTGGGCTGTGATATCTAATAGTTTTATTTTAATATTTTTTTTTTAAATTAAGGCCCAACAGTGTTTTGTGTAAGGTTTAAAGGGCTCTTATTTTATATTTCACATCAGATGCCTATAAGAAGTGTTTAGTTAATATTGTGGTAATGTCTACTATCAGTCTGAGGTGAAACTGGGCTGTGATATCGAATAGTTTTATTTTAATAATTTTTTTTTTAAATGAAGGCCCAAGAGTGTTTTGTTGTAAGGTTTAAAGGGCTCTTATTTTATAACTTCACATCAAATGCCCATGAGAAGTGTTTAGTTAACACCGTGGTAATGTCTACTATCAATATGAGGTAAAACTGGGTTGTGATATCTAATAGTTTTATTTTAATATTTTTTTTTTAAATTAAGGCCCAACAGTGTTTTGTGTAAGGTTTAAAGGGCTCTTATTTTATAATTTCACATCAGATGCCTATAAGAAGTGTTTAGTTAATATTGTGGTAATGTCTACTATCAGTCTGAGGTGAAACTGGGCTGTGATATCGAATAGTTTTATTTTAATATTTTTTTTTAAATGAAGGCCCAAGAGTGTTTTGTGTAAGGTTTAAAGGGCTCTTATTTTATAACTTCACATCAAATGCCCATGAGAAGTGTTTAGTTAACACCGTGGTAATGTCTACTATCAATATGAGGTAAAACTGGGTTGTGATATCTAATAGTTTTATTTTAATATATTTTTTTATCAGGGCAAACAGTATTTTGTGTAAGATTTAAAGGGCTCTTATTTTATAATTTCACATCAGATGCCTATAAGAAGTGTTTAGATAATACCGTGGTAATGCCTACTATCAATCTGAGGTGAAACTGGGCTGTGATATCTAATAGGTTTATTTTAATATATTTTTTTAATTAAGGCCCAACAGTGTTTTGTGTAAGGTTTAAAGGGCTCTTATTTTAGAATTTTACATCAGATGTCCATAAAGCGTGTTTAGATAATACCGTGGTAATGTCTACTTTCAATCTGAGGTGAAACTGGGCTGTGATATCTAATAGTTTTACTAAAATCTTTGTTTTTAATCAGGGCAAACAGTGTTTTGTGTAAGGTTTAAAGGGCTCTTATTTTATAATTTCACATCAGATGCCCATAAAACATGTTTAGTTAATACCGTGGTAATGTCTACTATCAATCTAAGGTAAAACTGGGCTGTGATATCTAATAGTTTTATTTTTAAATATTTTTTAATCAGGGCACACAGCATTCTGTGTAAGGTTTAAAGGGCTCTTATTGTATAATTTCACATCAGATGCCCATAAAACATGTTTAGTTATTACCGTGGTAATGTCTACTATCAATCTAAGGTAAAACTGGTCTGTGATATCTAATAGTTTTATTTTTAAATATTTTTTAATCAGGGCACACAGCATTTTGTGTAAGGTTTAAAGGGCTCTTATTGTATAATTTCACATCAGATGCCCATAAAACATGTTTAGTTAATACCGTGGTAATGTCTACTATCAATCTGAGGTAAAACTGGGCTGTGATATCTAATAGTTTTATTTTAATATATATTTTTATTCAGGGCAAACGAAGTTTTGTCTAAGGTATAAAGGGCTCTTATTTTATAATTTCAGATCAGATGTCCATAAAGCGTGTTTAGTTAATATCGTGGTAATGTTCTACTATCAATCTGAGGTGAAACTGGGCTGTGATATCTAATAGTTTTATTTAATTTTTTTTTTTTAATCAGGGCAACAGTGTTTTGTCTAAGGTTTTAAAGGGCTCTTATTTTATATTTTCACATCAGATGCCTATAAGAAGTCTTTAGGTAATACCGTGGTAATGTCTACTATCATTCTGAGGTGAAACTGGGCTGTGATATCTAATGGTTTTATTTTAATATTTTTTTTTAATCAGGGCAAACAGTGTTTTGTCTAAGGTAATAAAGGGCTCTTATTTTAAAATTTTACATCAGATGTCCATAAAACGTCTTTAGTTAATACCGTGGTAACAACTATTATCAATCTGAGGTGAAACTGGGCTGTGATATCTAATGGTTTTGTTTTAATTTTTTTTTATCAGGGCAAACAGTGTTTTGTTGTAAGGTTTAAAGGGCTCTTATTGTATAATTTGACATCAGATACCCATAAAACATGTTTAGTTAATACCGTGGTAATGTCTACTATCAATCTAAGGTAAAAACTGGGCTGTGATATCTAATGGTTTTATTTTAATTTTTTTTTTTAATCAGGGCAAACAGTGTTTTGTCTAAGGTATAAAGGGCTCTTATTTTATAATTTTACATCAGATGTCCATAAAACGTGTTTAGTTAATACCGTGGTAATGACTATTATCAATCTGAGGTAAAACTGGGCTGTGATATCTAATAGTTTTATTTTAATATATTTTTTTAATCAGGGCAAACAGTATTTTGTGTAAGGTTTAAGGGCTCTTATTTTTATAATTTCACATCAGATGCCTATAAGAAGTGTTTAGTTAATACCGTGGTAATGTCTACTATTAATCTGAGATAAAACTGGGCTGTGATATCTAACAGTTTTATTTTAATATATTTTTTAATCTGGGCAAACAGTATTTTGTGTAAGATTTAAAGGGGTCTTATTTTATAATTTCACATCAGATGTCCATAAAGCGTGTTTAGATAATACCGTGGTAATGTCTACTATCATTCTGAGGTGAAACTGGGCTGTGATATCTAATAGTTTATTTTAATATATTTTTTAATCAGGGCCACAGTGTTTTGTGTAAGGTTTAAAGGGCTCTTATTTTATAATTTCACATCAGATGTCCATAAAGCGTGTTTAGATAATACCGTGGTAATGTCTACTATCAATCTGAGGTGAAACTGGGCTGTGATATCTAATAGTTTTATTTCAATATGTTTTTTTAATTAAGGCCCAACAGTGTTTTATGTAAGGTTTAAAGGGCTCTTATTTTATAATTTCACATCAGATGTCCATAAAGCGTGTTTAGATAATACCGTGGTAATGTCTACTATCATTCTGAGGTGAAACTGGGCTGTGATATCTAATAGTTTTATTTTAATATATTTTTTAATCTGGGCAAACAGTGTTTTGTCTAAGGTTTTAAAGGGCTCTTATTTTATAATTTCACATCAGATGCCTATAAGAAGTGTTTAGTTAATACCGTGGTAATGACTATTATCAATCTGAGGTAAAACTGGGCTGTGATATCTAATAGTTTTGTTTTAATTTTTTTTTATCAGGGCAAACAGTGTTTTGTGTAAGGTTTAAAGGGCTCTTATTGTATAATTTGACATCAGATACCCATAAAACATGTTTAGGTAATACCATGGTAATGTCTACTATCAATCTGAGGTGAAACTGGGCTGTGATATCTAATAGTTTTATTTTAATATATTTTTTAATCAGGGCAAACAGTATTTTGTGTAAGGTTTAAAGGGCTCTTATTTTATAATTTCACATCAGATGCCTATAAGAAGTGTTTAGTTAATATCGTGGTAATGTCTACTATCAATCTGAGATAAAACTGGGCTGTGATATCTAACAGTTTTATTTTAATATATTTTTTAATCAGGGCAAACAGTATTTTGTGTAAGATTTAAAGGGCTCTTATTTTATAATTTCACATCAGATGTCCATAAAGCGTGTTTAGATAATACCGTGGTAATGTCTACTATCATTCTGAGGTGAAACTGGGCTGTGATATCTAATAGTTTTATTTTAATATTTTTTTAAATCAGGGCAAACAGTGTTTTGTGTAAGGTTTAAAGGGCTCTTATTTTATAATTTCACATCAGATGTCCATAAAGCGTGTTTAGATAATACCGTGGTAATGTCTACTATCATTCTGAGGTGAAACTGGGCTGTGATATCTAATAGTTTTATTTTAATATATTTTTTAATCAGGGCAAACAGTATTTTGTGTAAGGTTTAAAGGGCTCTTATTTTATAATTTCACATCAGATGCCTATAAGAAGTGTTTAGATAATACCGTGGTAATGCCTACTATCAATCTGAGGTGAAACTGGGCTGTGATATCTAATAGTTTTATTTTAATATATATTTTTTAATTAAGGCCCAACAGTGTTTTGTGTAAGGTTTAAAGGGCTCTTATTTTATAATTTCACATCAGATGTCCATAAAGCGTGTTTAGATAATACCGTGGTAATGTCTACTTTCAATCTGAGGTGAAACTGGGCTGTGATATCTAATAGTTTTATTTTAATATATTTTTTAATCAGGGCAAACAGTATTTTGTCTAAGGTTTGAAGGCCTCTTTTATAGTTTTTTTATGTAAGGTTAAAATTTTATAATTCCACATGAGATGGCCATGAAAAAGATTTAGTTGAAATTCTGGAAGTGTCTAATCAAGGGTGTAGCTGGACTGTGAAATCAATTCGTTTTAATACTATACCTTCTTGAGTAGAGGGACAAAGAAGTATAGTTTATGAGGTTTTAATGGCTTTTATTTTGTAATTACGGATAAAGCCATCTCGACCTGACGGTTGTTTGGTTGCAATAATTTGTTGTTATTTCGTTATTATTTAATATTTTATCATCAGTCAAGTAAGAGACGCTGATGTATCATGACAAACATGCGTTAGCAGCAGCAACAGTATTTGTGTTCAGCTCAGTTCTTTGGCGCTCTACCGTAATACGCAGTGTATGAGCGACCGCCGAAATACATTGGCGGCTAGAATGACCGTTCATTTTGACTTGGCGGCTGGCCTGACCGCAGTGCTTCACTGGGATCCTTCTGCTCATGAGGATCCACCAAAGCACACATCGTCTGCAAAACGGAAGAGGGAAATTCAATTGTTAGTGTGTTAAAATGCGTTTTTCAATAAATCTACATTAATTAACTCATACTTGCCTCAGATTTTGCTTTTGAAATGTACCTCTTAATTTTATGCTCTCTATATAGCAAACTTCTGCAACCAAAACCATCGGTTGTTGGATGAATTCAAACAGTCAAAAAAGCTGTAGTTATTAAAAAAGTAGTCATAAGTGAAATACCCCAAAAACTGTTCGATGTTGTTTTAGACAGTCTCCTCACTCCATGAGCTGGAAAGTAAAATAACATAAGTCCAGAGGGATTGCAAAGTCAACACGTTCATTGGCTAGGTGTGTTTTTCAATACTGCTGCTGAAATTTTAAAGCACCTTTTGGATGTGCTGAACCCGTCGGGCGTCATTTATTATATGAAGTGAAGAAGGCAGTTTGGCTAGGCTGCACGGATCTGAATACTAGAGCTAACAAGAGAAATGAAGAAGAACTCTCAGCAGCCATGAGCTGGCTGGCTGACCCGCCAAAGCCAGAGTTAAATCAGCAAACATCAGCCAGAGCTCCTGGTTTGTGGTTTTGTTTTTGCAACTTGCAAATCTCATATGGATTCTTTAATGGGAAAAAGAATAAATCCAAGATTATAGTTTTTGAAATATTAAAAAGCAGTAAAGTGGTTTTGTTCAAATATTATTCCAGTGAAAATATTTGTAAAACATATAGGTCTAATTTATTTTTCAATACATATCTTGATAGGAAAGACCAAAAAAGTATAATGTCATTGATTTAAAAAGAAGCTAAATATGTGACTGACTGCACTGTAAAAATATCCGTAAAATTGCAGTTTTTGTGATTCATGTTTTTATTTTCCCTCTTTTTTATGCTTTTGAATTGCATAATGGGACCTTGATCTTTCTTCTAACAACATTTAGCCTTTAAAAGACTGAAAAGGTGACTTTTATTAACAATTCTGTTAGTTTAAAGTGATATATTTTCTCTGTTGTATAATACGGTGCAAAACCTTGTTATAAACTGCGTACATGTTCACTTATTTTACAGAATTATTCTGTCTATATATTATTTCTTATACAATATATTATTGTAAACTACTAACTTGTCAATAAAGGTCACTTTGTTAAACCGTAGAGTTGAATTTTCAACAGAAAAAGTCGACAGAGCAGAGATCAGAGATCAAGCTCCCATTATGCAATTCACAAAATTAAATAAAAGAAAAACACTTGTGAATCACAAGTGAATCAAATATGCAAACTGCTAATTAACATATTTTTTTACTGTGTAATGGCTGATGTCTCAGCATTTGGAGAAGAGCTGAAGATTGAGTATGATTCCATATTTCTTTTCCTAAAGAGCCGCCTGAACTATAAATGAGGTTAAGAAGTCATCCGAGAGGTCAGGTTGCTGACATGCTATTGGACAACAGGTCACAGACACAGGATGCTGATAACATTCTGTGAGTCTTTCGTATGCACACGCATGCCATGTCAAGGGGTTTACTTCACTAGGCTGTTTATATATTATACATTAATATCTGTATATAATGAGACAAGCGAAGCCACTGGACCATGTTTCAAGGTGTGTGGCCAACTAAACCAGACTGATCCTTTCACAAAGTGGAAGATGGTTTTGAGATGAGTCACCCTGAATATACAGTTTACAACACCTCTCTAAAATATCCATGCACTCCAGTAAATGGTAACAAATGAGTTTTTCAGTTTACCACAGTTTGTCAGTGACCACTTAAATGAAATTTGTATCCCAAATCTTACATTATGCGTTTGGAAGGTTAAATATTGTTTTAATTCTGTTATTTTAATGTATTAAAAACGCTTTAAATTTGAAGTACTTTGTAAACAGCAGTGCAGTCCTAACAACAACAACAACAACAATATTAAAACTATTAAGAAAGCCAAAAGCATGAAGTCAAAAGATGTGTAATTGCTAGACTGTAGCAAGTGGTATGAGAAGTACATTTCCATTCTAGAGAACCTTTAACACACCCATGAGTGCCAGTTTTCATGTTTAGTCATTCTCTGATGGTTGTTATATACCATCATCATATTGTTCTCTTGGTAATATTGTTTTATCTGTTGGATAGTTTTATTTAAATACTATTATTCATCCCAGCATGTAAATGTTTTCTATCTTTTGTTATTGACATCAGTGTGTAAATGCATTGATTTGCATGACTCCCCAGTGAACATCAAGTGTTTGGAGGAGGTCATGTTGGCTGTGACCTCAGATGAATGAAAGCTCCATCACTGTCCTTTAGTCTTTCAACACACCGGAGACAGGAAACTGTAACTCACACTGTCTCTCCAGTGCCTATTTCTGGACACAGGAAGGAGTGGAGTCGCTGTGCTGGGGCAAGAGTTTCATTCGACACAGTCATCATGGTATGTGCACAAAGTAAGGCAAGTACTTTACAGTTTGACTATCAAATAGATTTGTGAGCCATGGTGATCAGCATCTTAAATTGGTGAATATATACAGAATAACAATAGCATATTAGCACACACACACCCACACATCTACACCAATGGATTTTTTTACAGCATGCAGTGTCATTTTGAGTTTTTCCAGTCATCCATGTGTTTATATTGCACCATCCCTGTCCCAGTGCTCGCTGTCTGTCTCTCTTGCTCTCTCTCTCTCTCCATTTCTCTGCAGGCATTGGCAGAGGTCACTACTTCCTGGTGAATGTGTTAGTGTGAGACATGCTCTGATAGATTTATGCTGTTGCTATGTTTAACTCTGGAGGGCAGCGTTCCTCAGGACACACTTCAGTTATAGCACGCACACTGGAAGTTAAGACTGAGGTTACTGTGTGCGAATACAAGGGTGTTACTGCATCTGGATTATTTACTGGACCCTGTACTGTGTTTGTACCATTGGTTTGTACTTGTTCTTCTGCCTTCATTCTTAAAAGTGTTGAAAATTTTATTTACCAAGTCATTCATTCATTCATTCATTTTCTTTTCGGCTTAATCCCTTTATTAATCTGGGGTCACCACAGTGGAATGAACCGACTTATCTAGCATATGTTTTTTCGCAGCGGATGCCCTTCCAGCTGCAACCCATTACTGGGAAACATCCATACACACTGATTCCCACACATACAGGACACATACAGGGGAGTACATGCAAACTCCACACAAAAATGAAAACTGACCGAGCTGAGGCTCGAACCAGCAACCTTCTTTCTGTGAGGCGATCGTGCTACTGTACCAACTGCGCCACCATGACGACCATTTGCCAAGTCATCACATTATAATTAATTTACCTATGACACCTTCCTGTATCGCTCTCACAGCTTAAACTGCCTAGAGAACTGACATGTTGTTATATATATTTATATGTATATATAAAATCTTAATTATTTGCCCTCTTGTGCAAATTTTTTTATCATGTACTTATTTTAAGTTTTGCTTAACAAAAAGAACTTTTTTCAGATTTTAAAAAACTTAATAGTTTTAACAATTACTAATTAATTTTATAGACTCCATTTATTCATTTTCTTTTTGGCTTAGGGTCTTTATTAATCCGGGGTCGCCACAGCAGAATGAACCGCCAACTGATCCAGCACATGCTTTATGCAGGAGATGCCCTTCCGGCTGCAACCTATCACAGAGAAACACATACACATACACTCATTCACACACATGCATTACGAACAATTTTAGCTTAACCAATTCACCTGTACCACATATCTTTGGACATGTGGGGGAAAACAGAGCACCCGGAGGAAACCTACGTGAACGCAGGGAAAACATGCAAACTCAACACAGAAATGCCAACTGACCCAGCCAAGGCTCAAACCAGCGATTTTCTTGCTGTGAGGCGACAGCACTACCTACTGCGCCTCCGCATCGCCTAATTTTATAGAATAGTTTTTGCATTTATTTAATTTTTTTTACTATATTACTTTTAAGTTGACTTGTGGAGCTGGAGACTGCACATCGATGGTTTTACTCTTTACTGTTTAGACTTTCAGCAGTGAAAATAAACCACACTGAACTGAACTAAACTGAACTTCAACTCTGAAAACTGGACTGACACATTTTCAATTTACTAGAACGTTTATGTTAAGCTGCTTTGACACAATCTACATTCTAAAAGCACTATAGAAAAAAGTGAAGTTTATTTATAAACTAATTTCGAGAGGGTCACCTGCTTATGACTGAACACAACTTTTCCTGCATTAGCCAATTCATGATTCACCAATCAGATGATTCCTAAGTCTCCACAAATAACTTAAGATCCACACGACAGCCATCTTTGTTTGAAGAATCCCCCCTTCCACCCCTACTTCTCCTCCTTTCCTAGATGGGTGGTGCAGTGGCCCAGTGGTTAGCACTGTTGCCTCACTGCAAGAACGTCACTGGTTCTAGCAACATAGGCTCATTCTGAAAACGTAGTCCTATATACGTTTCCGGAGACCGCAAATTATGTAGCCAGAGGTACGTATGGGCTGCATTTAGTTTTTCAAATGAACGCTACGGGGGCGGTATGATGGCATTCCTTTTCGCGCTTACCAGCTGACCGCTTACCTCTGTGTGGACAGCTTTCCCACGGTAACCAGTTTGTCCATATAGCTCGTCATGTACGTCGGCGGACTTGAGATGCAGAGAATAGTTGACCATGACGGTGGGGTTCGAGTCCGGTGAAGAACAGTTCCAGAAAGCAGGTAAGACAAAAACAGAATCCAAAAATAAAGTGGGGTAGGTGTGTAAGGGTCAGCGATCGTGAAGTGAAGTGGGGGGGTGGGGTTTAGGGGGCAGGCCAGATTGACCGTCAGGCCACAGGGAAATGTCTTGGTGATCCCTATGGCCAGTCCGCCCCTGGTCGTGCTACTAGTAAGTAGTTATCTCTTCATCTCATGAGCTCAAGCCTCTCTCCCAGGACAGCATGCCAAACATGCTTTATAATCAATCATCAGCTAAGTGTGAACTCTTGAAAGGTGAATTATTGCATAATATTTTCTACTTATTTTATATAAGATATTTAAGATTCTAGTATTCAGCTTAAAGTGCTATTTAAAGAGGTTAAAGTTAACTTTTTTACTGTTAAAAAATGGTTTTATTCCAGGCAAACTAAAAAAAAACTTTCATTAGAATATTATTATAGGAAATACTATGAAAAGACTATTTCCTTGGTCTGTTAAACAGCACTTTGGTAAATATTAAACAAATAAAAAACACACACAGGAGTGCTAATAATTTTGACTTTAAATGTATACAGTAGTGTGGGGCTTGACACTATAATTAGTTTAAGCGAGGACAGCAAAATAACATACACTGACTTTTTTTTTTTACCAAAAAAGTGACATGCGGGAACAGGAACTTAAGATTTTGCTGCAGTGAGTCTGGAAAATATTAAAGTTTAGCTTAGATGAATCTGCTTTACAGCAGAGACTATAGGTTAAAGGTTGAGGTTAAAACCCTAGTTCAACCAAAAATGAAAATTATGTCAGCATTTACTCACCCTCTACTCATTTCAAACATTTATGTGTTTCTTTATTCTGCTAAACACAAAATAAGATCATCTTGAAAACCCTATAATCACTGATTTCCATAGTACTTGTTTTTCCAACTAAAGAAGTCAATAGTTACAGTATTCCAGCAAAATACATTCTTTTGTATTGAAAAAAGAAAGAAACTCATTAAGGTTTGAAAACACTAGAGGGTGAGTAAATTGTGAGTGAATTCAACTATCCATTTAAAGGTGAACCAACAAAATAGTTATAGCTGTGCACCTATTTCATTACTAACAGTTGTCTTAATGCTTTTGGTTGATTGCAATCCATTACATACTCTTTCTCATTCATTCATTCATTTTTTTTCAGCTTAGTCCCTTTATTAATCCGGGGTCGCCACAGCGGAATGAACCGCCAACTTATCCAGCACGTTTTTACGCAGAGGATGCCCTTCCAGCTGCAACCCATCTCTGGGAAACATCCACACACACTCATTCACACTCATACACTACGGACAATTTAGCCTACCCAATTCACCTGTACCACATGTCTTTGGACTGTGGGGGAAACCAGAGCACCCGGAGGAAACCCACGTGAACGCAGGGAGAACATGCAAACTCCACACAGAAATGCCAACTGACCCAGCCGAGGCTCGAAGCAGCAACCTTCTTGCTGTGAGGTGACAGCACTACCTTCTGCCCCACTGCGTTGCACTACATACCCTTTCTATTAAAGTAATCTAATTTTGTCAAGATTAATTTGTTTGAAAACATTATAAATTCCAAGTTATTTTTAAAGCCATTTTATTATTTAAAAAAATTATTATTTAAATTATTTATTATCGACTATAGCAAATAAACTGTAATAAAATGGGAATTGTTGAAGGCTGTATAAATACATTTTTGTTCACCGCATAACAATGAACACCTTATTTTTTAAATATTTGACTAAACACATTTCATGAGGAAGGGGTATTTTTTTCTTCAGATGTACCCTAGGGATGTTTTGTATAAAATAAAAACAGCACTACTGCTTGTTTTAGTAAGGTTGTGGAAGTCTTTTGGAGATTTCGAGCAGCCTATTCATTTGTGATGCCACAGTGTTTGTAATGAATTTACAATGCTTTTAAAGCCCATGTGCAGTGTGTCTATTAAGTCATGACATCATAGGTCATTGCTGAGTCTAATGGAAGGGAGCTGACTGTGGGTGATCATCCAAGAGCCCACAGCAGACATCAGGCTCCACACTGCCATTACATACTACCTCATATCTGCAATTACAGCCGGTGAGTAATTAGTTGAAAGAAGCAAGTATCAGGGCATTTGTAGTCTGTATGTGGAAAACAAGAGGAAAAGGTCATGGCTCTTTTTGTGTTTGTGAATATCACTAACAAGGACACTGGGTAAATAAATGACGCACAAAACACAAATTAAATTCATCAGTGGTGGGCACAGAAACACTTAGGTTTTCAAAGAGGGAAATTAAAACTTTTTTTATGTGTGTGTGTGTGTGTGTGTGTGTGTGTGTGTGTGTGTGTGCGTGTGCGTGTGCGTGTGCGTGTGCGTGTGTGTGTGTGTGTGTTCACAGGCTCACAAAGGTTAAAATGCACATTCTTTGAACAAATCATTTAGCAGATTTTTGTGTTTTGTTTTTGATTTTTTTAATGTTTGTATACTTACCTCATGTTGTTTCAAACCCATTTTTATTGTAATTTATTTATTTATTTGTTTTGTTTTTTACTTTTAATGCATGTATTTATCTATTTATTTATTCATGAAACAAAAATATTGATGAGAAATAGGTTAGTGATTATAAAAAATGAATTATTATCACTATAAAATTAGCTCCTACTACTTTAATAATGTGTAGACTCTGTGCTGAGTCACACCAACAAACAGGAAATCTTGACTCATTGCATCCGCTTGTTGGAGAAAGTGTCAACAGTAAGGTGAACTCATGGCGACATCTACAGTATGGACTTTTCAGGTAATCAGAAAAACTGTTCAGTTCTTCGTCTGTCTTCGTTCCATCTGCCCAGTGGCAGTTCTAGTTTAAATGCTACCCTGGGCAAAACCACCCCAAACATCCCCCTTCTCCCATTCCTTAAGAAATAAAGACACTATGTGGTTGACTTTATATATATTTAAATATATTTAAATATATTTTAAATATATACATTTAGGCAATGCAGTGGCACAGTAGGTAGGGCTGTCGCCTCACAGCAAGAAGGTCGCTGGTTCGAGCCTCGGCTCTGTCAGTTGGCATTTCTGTGTGGAGTTTGCATGTTCTCCCTGCATTCGTGTGGGTTTCCTCTGGGTGCTCTGGTTTCCCAGACAGTCCAAAGATATGCGGTACAGGTGAATTGGGTAGGCTAAATTGTCCATAGTGTTTGAGTGTGGATGTTTCCCAGAGATGGGTTGCAGTTGGAAGGGCATCCGCTACGTAAACCATGTGCTGGATAAGTTGGCAGTTCATTCTGTTGTGGCGACCCTGGATTAATAAAGGTACTAACCTGAAAAGAAAATGAATGAATTAATATATACATTTAAAATTCATTCATTCATTCATTTTTTTTCGGCTTAGTCCCTTTATTAATCCGGGGTTGCCTCACCGGAATGAACCGCCAACTTATCCAGCATGTTTTTACGCAGCGGATGCCCTTCCAGCCGCAACCCATCCCTGGGAAACATCCACACACACTCATTCACACTCATACACTACGGACAATTTAGCCTACCCAATTCACCTGTACCGCATGTCTTTGGACTGTGGGGGAAACCGGAGCACCCGGAGGAAACCCACCCGAATACAGGGAGAACATGCAAACTCCACACAGAAATGCCAACTGACCCAGCCGAGGCTCGAACCAGTGACCTTCTTGCTGGGAGGCGACAGCACTACCTGCTGCGCCACTTCGTCGCCGATATATATACTTAAAATAAATATTAGAAATACATTTAAATATACTTATTTATTTTTAATAAATATAACAATATTATTCTAAAAAATAACAAATTAATCCTAAATGTAACTGAAAAACAATGTAAAGACACAACTGGAGTAATATTCTAAAACTTTTGCATGAATATAAATTACAGTTCTATAGAATACAAAAAATATATATTTTATAGAATAATTTGTTGTCTTAGACTCATGGCTGAAAATTAATATTATGATATCTTAGTTACCTCCCTGACTCATTATTCCTTCTTACTGCTTTATAGCCATGCTTAGTCAAAGTAATATCATCGACTTGCATGTCGATGCATATCGGCGTGCATGTAAACAAGCGGGATCAGGGGGCAGCGCATGAATGGCTTTCTGCTCACATGCGTCAATTTGTTTTCATCAGCGTTGTTTCGGCTGCACATAAAGAATAACAAACTTGCGTGTGCAAAAGATGCCAAATGTGGATGGCCCCTAACGTCTTTATTCTTGGATAACCGCTCTATACACTTGCATAAAGTAATTCTTATCTCAAAGCTTTTACTGGGGCACTTTTTTGTCTCCCCGTGCCGCCCCCAGCAAGATGCCGCCCTGGGCAATCGCCCATATTGCCTATGCCTAAATCCGCCACTGCATCTGCCTGAGATGGAAAGGTAAACAGTAAAACAGAGCCATATTTATGAGAACAATGTAAAGCCCACAAAAAATAAATAAATAAGAAAATAAAAAAATAAATAAAGAAGAAGAAGGACAGGAAGTTAATGACTATTTTTTCAGAATAAGGATAAAGGCATGGTTTTCTGATGGATGCCCACTCCAGGATGGAGTAACACATATAATTTCTTATGTCTTTATGATCATTAATAAAGTTGAATGTTTAAGAGCATAGATTATATGATGACCTAAGTGTCATCCCTCTTCAGAGTAAATCTGAATTATTATGTGTGTCATTGCTTTTTCTGTATGCCAAATGATTTGTTTCCTTAGGATCTACCAAGCTAGGTCAGAGGTCATGGGGACCTCTTGAGTGAACCTGAACTCTTGAAGGATCAGAAACAACTGTTTCCAGAGTTATTTGCTATTTTATGTGATAAATATTTTAAAGTAAATTCCTTTATATGTAAGCTGCCAGTTTTGAACGTGATTGTACTAGATTTTAACTAGTTTGATAAGATGGCTGAAAAGACTTGAATAAGAAACAGATTGTACTTTGTGTGTGTGTGTGTGTGTGTGTGTGTGTGTGTGTGTGTGTGTGTGTGTGTGTGTGTGTGTGTGTGTGTGTGTGTGTGTGTGTGTGTGTGTGTGTGTGTGTGTGTGTGTGTGTGTGTGTGTGTGTGTGTGTGTGTGTGTGTGTGTGTGTGTTCTATTTGTTTGTGGGTCTGTATTGCAGGTCTGGGGTCAGCTCTGAATACCTTAGTGGCTGTCTGATTTTTGTATGGGATGCCTAAATAATCATTGGAAGATATTGTTCGGAATTACACACACATAGACACACATAAAAATTCTATCTGTGTTTTAACCAAACAGGTTAAAACACCTATACGTATGTATGATGCAGTTAATGTTGTTATATGATATTATGATATTTGATAAAAGATTATGAGGGCAATTGCATTTTTACTAAATAACAAAGTGCAGATACATTGTTTATAACAAGTATTATATAGCTACATAAAAAAATAAGAGAAAAAAGCAATAAGAAGCTAATTTAAATTTCATGGCGACTTTTATAAAAGATGATGTTTTTTACAGAATGAATGAATTTTTTCATTACATCTGCCACTGCCATTCTTTTGAACACACCCCTTTCGATATATATATATATATATATATATATATATATATATATATATATATATATATATATATATATATATATTAACCAATTATTTAGAATGAACCGCACATGACACTCTACAGTTGAATGTGTTGTTGTTTATTATTACACAACTGCATCCACGCACAAACTATTGCTAATAACAGTGACAGGTCAAGTGTTTATTGATGTTGTACTGCTATTCTTGGAACACAACTTATTTAAAGTACAGATTTAGGGTCGACAAATATTTTGTCTGTATATAAATACAACAGAAGTATATGTATACACTCAAAAATAACTTTTGCAGCTTGTTCAAACTTATTTAAAATTGAAGCAAGTTGAAACAACACAATTCTTATGTTTTTTAGGCACAACTTCAATTATTAATTATAGTTAATAGGTTATGCAATATCATTACAATACATTTTTTATTTGAACTTCAATTGATGAGACTATTGTTCCTATTTTTAAAATGGCTGTCAGTCAAAAGCGTGAAATTAGAAACATTATCTTCATTTCATGCTTAACTCATAAAGTACTCCATCTACTGCAACAATATATGATACTATAGTAATATAATAACAATATAATACTGACAAAATGAAATAAACTCTCAGCATTGGCATTCTATTATCTGCAATCACTGTTCGGTGCTGCAAAACAAATCCAAACAAACAATTTCCTTAAACACAGCTGATATGGAGGAACTGATAGCATCTGTTTGTCCTGAAGGAATAATTTTAATGGAAATGAGAGGATGAGAGGAACTGCATATATAGATGTGTGTGTGTCCTCTAAAATGTATGTTTAAACATTCTTAGAACAGATGCATTATAAACGGCACAACCTGTTATTTCTTAACACACCTATGTCTAGTTAAGGACAACACAATCTGTGTTGTTTTGAACTCAAACAGTGTAATATTCTTCTACAAAGCTCTATTGTAATGCACATTGACCATCTAAATAATTATATATATACAGTTGAATTCAGAATTATTAGCCCCCCTGAATTAAGTCAGAATTATTAGCCCCCCTGAATTATTAGCACCCCTGTTTATTTTTTCCCCAATTTCTGTTTAACAGAGAGAAGATTTTCTCAACACATTTATAAACATAATAGTTTTATTAACTCATTTCTAATAATTGATTTATTTTTTATTTGCCATGATGACAGTAAATAATATTTGACTAGATATTTTTCAAGACACTTCTATACAGTTTAAAGTGACATTTAAAGGCTTAACTAGGTTAATTAGGTTAACTAGGCAGGTTAGGGTAATTAGGCAAGTTATTGTATAATAATGGTTTGTTCTGTAGACTATTAAAAAAAAATTGCTTAAAGGGGCTAATAATTTTGTCCTTAAATGAAAAATGAAAAAAAAAAAACTGCTTTTATTCTAGCCGAAATAAAACAAATAAGACTTTCTTCAGAAGAAAAAACTTTATCAGACATACTGTGAAAATTTCCTTGCTCTGTTAAACATCATTTGGGAAATATTCAGAAAAGAAAAAAATTCAAAAGGGGGCTAATAAGTCTGACTTCAACATATACAGTATATATATATTGCTTGAGGTTTCAGAGTAAAGAAAGCAGCAATCTCATTCATTGGATGATATTTAACACACATTGTGTTGGGCAAAATGTGTTCATTTTTTCTTTCTTTCACTTCTTCCATCTTTATTTTTACACACAATCTATTAACAAAATACACACAAAAAAAAACACAAAAATGGGTTATAATTTAACCCATCATTTGTGATCATTTAATATTCTTTCCTAATTTAAAAACTAAAACCCACTGCCACATTTCAAAAACCTTTCCCTAAAAACAGGTAAACAATAAAAATAAATATTTACCATGTAGTGTTTTTTAATGTGTCTGTAAAGTTTTTCTCAGTTCTATCAAAAAAAACTTTTAAAAAACTATTAAATGAATGGGTATGGACCAATGACTGTATAAAATGGTATGGACTATAGGCACGATTGCTTTCGAGCTGTGTAAGCGTCGACCAGAGGAGGGCGCTGTGGTATTTCAATATTTTGCTGGGTCCTTCACTTGACCTTGGAGAAGCATCTGACCTAACAGACAGATTCTCTATTTGCTGACTCTGTCAAATCAAAAACAAGAAGTTAGAGCTAATCTTTATTTTCGTTGTTGTGTTTTTTTTCAACAACCCAAATCTTTGCAACACATTTCCTAATAGATCATTGTATAAATCAAGTTTTGAAAACTAAATCCAGATGACAACAAAAAAAAATTTCTTGCATGTTTATTCCCACAGTTAACGGACACTCACCAACAGCATACTGTATGCAAATGTAAGAGAAGGGTGGATTACCTGTTTGCCATCTTTATACATGCAAACATTAGCACATTGCAGTCAAGCCCTGCTGCTCAAGCGTACAGGGACATTTCAGCGTACAGGGACACTTTCACGGTATATTACCAGTTAGTATGGAAATGTTGCATTTTAGCAGGACTGAATTTATTATATATGTCACTATACCTATATTAAACTTTTATATGTATGTCACTTAAAGAGAAGTTGTTCATAGTTTTTTACGTGTTAACTTGATCCTCACTATACAGTATACAGTTTACAGTAAATTAGGTCTTATCCTTTTCAAAATATTACTGTTATTACTGTAATAGGTCTTGTATTTACTACACTCTCTGGCTTTTTAGTTGTTTTTGTTTGTTTGTTTGTACCAATTTGTCAAGAAATGCAAAATTAATGTAGCTTTCTTCACTTGCAGTACATTCAAATAAATGTTTGCTGGGCTATGTCTTTGCCATTTCGTCACCTTGGAATTATAAGGTTCTATCTGCGCTCTGAATGATTTTGAGATATTGAGCTTCAAAGTTTTTGCATTCCATATAGCAAACCGTATGTGTGTAACATTTGTTTTTTGATAAAAAGTCTTAAAATGTAAACAACTTCCCACAATGTAAATAAGTTGTCCTTTACAGTATTTTTCCAACTGCTTACACACAAAATCTTTTCTTGTCACACAATTTCTGAAACATCTCACTCAAAATGCAAAACTACAGAGCAGATCTCCAAAACCAGAAAATGTTTCTCAGCCTTAAACTCAATTTTCAATTGCATAAAACACTTTTTTCAAAACTCTACACACAATTATCTACCTAAAACACAAAACTCTAATAGGAATCCACTTGCTTTCCTTTTTCAAACACTACCAATCAAAATGCTACACTTATTCACAAGGTCGCACACACACGCTCCTCAAATGTGGAAACACTAATTTCTTTACTGATCACTAACCAATCACTGCTTTACTCTAGTATAGGCCAAAGGTGATGGGACACTGGGCTGTTCTGGTCCAAAAAAAAACTGGTTGCACCCATCCACAATTTGTAGTTTTGAACTTGCCCCATTTTCTCCTTATCTAAATCCTAAATTCTAAAAAAAATAGAGGAATTCTGAGCCTGTAGAGCTGTAAAGTATATGATGACCAACCCTATGACCACATGACGCTTTTCCAGGCAATGGACGCTTTTCCCCCCCGAAACTCCCTTCACACACAATTGTGTATATATACAGTATGTTTATGTTTTTTATGCTTTAAACACCAATAATGTTTGGCCTAATAAATATTTTCAGTTTTTTCATGTGATTGGTGTTTAGTGTACCTGTTACTCCTCTCAGCAGATTACTGTCACTGTAAAACGTTGTATTGAAATGATATAAGCCTAAAGAGTGAAGAGCTTTAGATGTAGAACAACCATGTTTACATGGTTTATTCAAACATTTACTATTATGAGAGGTGTTTGCCATTTGATGCAAATTCTTTATTCTGGCATGTGTTTATGGCATTTTGAATGCAGTGTTACATTTTGAAGGAGATGTGAGGCATTTTGTGTGTGCAGTTTTGAGAACTGTGTGTAGAGTTTTGAAAAAAAAGGAGACATTGTTTTGAAAATGTAAGCAGTTGGAAAAAATTGTAATAAGAATAGGTGAATAACTCAATTTTGACAAAAAAAAATGTCAAATAGAACCTTATAATTCTAAGGTGACGATTTATGACAGTGCATAGTAATTTTCTACTTTTGTTGCAACACTTGTATTCAGCTTACAGTTTTTTCTGATAGTTTAAGGACATTTTTTGTAACTATTGGCTATTTTTGCAAAACTCCATACACCAATAAGAAAACTCTTCACCAAATCTGCAAAACATTTTAGTTCTCTTGCAAAAGCTAATAAACCTTGCTTACAGTTTTTTCTGAATGCTTAAACCCTAACCGAGATTCTCATAGCACAATTTATAAAACGATTAATTCTTATAGCAAAACCACTCACTGAATTTGCAAAATTAAAAGCACAAACACTGCTTTGCACTAAGTTTGCAATTTTGTAACACACACTTTTCATTGTAGGTACAATCCACTGCACAGCACTCTTTTTGCGGAACTGTAAACACAACTCACTGCTTTACACTGCATTTCCAAATGATCAACACACTTTTAGCAAAACTATACACATGTATGGCTATTATTTACACTATTTTGCCAACTGTCTGGCACACTGTCACATGTGAAAACTGATTTAGATCATTAGTTCACTTTGCAATCAGATACTTTCCCCGGTGCCTTGGACTAGAGGACATTACATGTGATGTAGATGAAATTTTGTGGCTGGACCCAGAGAGACGACACGATGTAGTCTAATTATTTTTTTTTCTCAGTGAAATTACTATTTTGTGTTGTGATTTGGAAAAACACTTGTGCTTGTTTTGATGTGTGTAAATAAACACCAGTACTTGAAGTTTGCATCCCTGTATGTTTACAGAACTATGAAAGAGGTATGACCTCAAACTGACATAGCCTAGCTTGTGCTCAGAGAGGGCAAAAGCCAGATGTTTTTATTTTTTATTTTATTTTATTTTTTATTTGCTTTTCAAAAACAACAATTTAGGCCAAACTCAATCTAAATATAATCTTGCACACATTGACTGAGACATATGAGATATATGAATCAAATATAAAGCCATAACATTACACCAAAATACGAAACAAACAAACATACAAATAAACCAACAAACAACAAAAATATATATATATAAAATAACTTACAGTAACAAAAAAAAAAAGAACAACGTGCAGACATCAATTAGAAACTCTGTAAGGGGTTAAATGAAACCATATTCTTGAAACAAATCATACAATTGTTTAGTCTTCTCACTCTTCATTATTTTTAAAGCTTCTACATAGGTGGGAAACTCCTTTTTAAAGACAGTCAGTTGAGGAGCTGTTTTCAAAGCAAAAGCCAGATGTAGTTTTTATTTATTCCATCAGTGTGTAGTTGGAGCATTGTGTGCTTATTAATGTGATGGCTTGAGTTAAATGTTTGATACAAAAATACCATTTTTACGAAGGTTTGAAGAGTTAAGCAAGGTTTATCAGCTTTTGCAAGAGAACTAAAATGTTTTGCAGATTTGGTGAAGGGTTTTCTAATTTGTGTGTAGAGTTTTGCAAAAATAGCCAATAGTTAACAAAAAATGTGCTTAAGCATTCAGAAAAAAACTGTAACTCTTCAAACCTTCGTAAAAATTGTATTTTTGTATCAAACATTTAACACAATCCATCACATTAATAAGCACACAATGTGCCAACTATGGAATAAATAAAAACTACATCTTGCTTTTGCTTTGAAAACAGCTCCTCAACTGATTGTCTTTAAAAAGGAGTTTGCCACATATGTAGAAGCTTTAAAAATAATGAACGGTGAGAAGACTAAACAATTGTATGATTTATTTCAAGAATATGGTTTTATTTAACCCCTTACAGAGTTTCTATTTGATGTCTGCACGGTATGTTGTTCTTTTTTGTTACTGTAAATTATTTTATATATATTTTTAGTTGTTCGTTGGTTTATTTGTATGTTTGTTTGTTTTGTTTTTTTGTGTAATGTTATGGCTTTATATTTGATTCATATATCTGACATGTCTCAGTCAGTGTGTGCAAGATTATGTTTGGATTGAGCTTGGCCTAAATTGTTGTTTTTGGAAAAAAAACAAAAAAAAAACTTCTTGCTTTTGCCTTCTCTAAGCATAAGCTAGGTTATGTCAGTTTAAGGTCATACCTTTCTCATAGTTCTGTAAATATACAGGGATGCAAACCTCAAGTACTAGTGTTTATTTACACACATCAAAACAAGCACAAGTGTAAAACTGTAAAGGGATAAAGTAAAAGATATAAAAATTTATAGACTTAACTATGTTTTTGTGTTAACAAGGCAAGTTAGGTTACGTTTAAAGTATTGGATAACAGTGATATGTTCTGAAGCCAATCAAAAATAAATAAATTCTTAAGGGGGCTAATGATATTGAGCTTAAAATGGTAGAAATAGTACAGCAAACACTGTGAAAATGTCCATGGTTTGTAAAACATCACTTGGGAAATAGTTGAAAAAGAAAAAGGTTTCACAAGAGGACTAATTATTGCTAATGGCTAATAAGGGCTAATTACTTCAATTGTATCTATTTCCTTCTGTTTACCGAAATAATCTTTTACTAAATATTTGTTACAATTTTCCTTCGGTTTTAACACAGGAATATATTGATAATAACCCACACACATAAAACACACAAAAAACATTTCCCAAATGATGTTGACAGTTTTTTCAATTGCTAACCCACACTTTTTCAAACTAGTCTGGTTTTATCAAAATACTTAACACAATTCACAAAACCACACACCCAAACTGCAAAATACCTCATATATCCTGCAAAATGAAGCACTGTAACCGAAACTACGCATAACATTATCAAAATCAAACTTTTGCATGAAATGGCACACACTTCATTCATATTACCAGATTTTTGCCTAACCAACTACACACTGTTGGGCATAATGAAAAGCACCACCAACTTTAGAATGCTTTGCCATAATACTAAAATATGTATCAGATTGTTCACATGCACAGAAATACAGTATTTGCAGATACACACACATGATGTTGCAACATGTTTTATTTATTTTAATTTTATTATTTTATTTATATTTATTTACATTCATATACTGTAGGGCTTGGACAATGCAGGCTAAATATTTTCCCCCACAGTAGAGTACATTGTACAGGAAACTTGTACAGTTCATAAATGGCTGATGTCATTCACTAAGTAAACAGGTGTCGCCCAACTGATACAATATGACATGGGGTATATTACATGTGTACCACATTAAATTTTGGTTACCTGTTCTCCAGTCAAAAAATCCGGATGACAGAGGTGACAGTTTGGCCAAACAACTCAAGTTTGGCTGCACTCTCTGTCCAGCCTCACACATCGTCAGCCCATGGTTGATGACGTGATCTAAGGTTGCTCTGATTTCATTTGAAAGTTTTTGTCCTCTTGGCTATGAAGTCCTCTACCTGCTCTACCCCTACCTCTCACTTCTCCCCCTCTTATTCTCAACCTCCCTCTTCCTCTTCCTCTCTCTGCAAAGTCTTCCATTGTTGTTGTAAAAAAAGGTTCTCACCTGTGGTCTTTTCATAGTGCTTACATCCTGATTAAAGTGTTAACAATTAACCATTGAGGTGTTGGGCCATGTGGCACATGTAATTGGCCAATTAGCTCATGTAGTGTCAATTTGAATGGCAGTGTTTTGAAATGTCAAACATGTGACTTTATGTCAGATTGTTGTGTCTTATGCAGAGAACTGTGCATTTCAAAAATGTCATTTTGAAATGCAAAATGTGTGTAAAGCAGAAAATATGCTTAGACTTTTGGAGCCTAAACAAGAAGTTTTCCTCTTTGTGTGTCAGTTTACAGTTTTTTTTACAATGGCTATGACAGTTTTTTTCAATACATTTAACAAGTTTCCTAAACTCTTAACACAGTTAGCACAACATCCGCCTCTGTAGGCTATACATTTTACACATTCTTGTTGCTTTGATACAAAATGCATACATTTAGCACCATTTCAAATGCTTGAACTTCTTTTACACACAACCTCAACCAAGACCAAAACAATGTAATTTTACAGTCAAATTTACAAATGCTTTCACACAGTATGTCAGAACAGATAACACCATGGTTCTAACAAAACTTATATAGGCTAAAGTGAACAGCTGCTACAAATATATTTCCTGTATTTTATTCCATTTGCCAATGAGAAACAGCTTATTGCAGTTATGTAAATATATATATATATATATATATATATATATATATATATATATATATATATATATATATATAGATATATATATATATATATATATATGCATAACTGCAAATAAATATATTTGTGTTTCAATTCACATTATGAATTATGAATTATATGAATATCACAGCTCATTCCCATTTAGAAACCACACTCATGTGTTGAGATTTTTCCAATCACATGATCGTATGCTCTAAAAGAGGACTCTTTGGGGCTTTTGATAGGAACAGTGAGCGTATCAAAGGGTTCCGTCACCAATAAGTCTAGGTAAGTTTATGCAATACAGTCATTGCTGTACTATACACAGTGTTTGAAGTAAACTACTCTATAAACCTGGACTTCATTAGTACATAGAGTAGATATACAGTACAGCACAGCACAGCACAGCATTTACATACACTGTGTCTAATTACTTTCAGAGAATCATGGAGTTGGAGGCCAATCAATTCCCACATTAAATTATCTATGTTGACGAGGCTGGCTTCAATCTGGGGAAAAAGAATTTCGCTGTAGGAGAAACCTACAGTAATAGACCAAAGGGCCACAGTTACCGTGCCGTGCCAGAGATGAAGAAGCCGGGCAAATTCAGAAGACAGGGTAGAATAGAAGATTACTTTGTTTTTTTTTTTATTATAATTCCAGTGCTTTTTCTGTGTGTATATCTTGCAGTGATGCCTATTGCAAATAAAGTCTGTTCTTCAGCAATTTTGTGTCTGCATTTTATTTATTTTTTTACATAAACTGTACATTTTATTTTATTATTTAATCTACTCTGAGATCGTCTTTCATTTTTTTTGTATTGAATTTCTGCAGCAAAACAAAATGCATGCATTTACTAAACCCACAAAAACAAAAAAGTATAGAGGCTTCAAATATAAAACAGACCTGACACATAAAATAATGCAGTTTCTGTAATGTCAGCTGATGATAGTGTTTTATTGTCAATGTGTTATGATTGACTAAATGTTCCTGTTGGAAGAGAACATGTGTTAGTGTTTTGAATAATGATTTGCTTTTGAAGCATGTTTACAGTGTTTTGTTAGACGTGGTGTATTGTGTTGGTTTATTATTGTATTTTGAACATTAGTTTTGGAGTTTAGTTTACAATGTGTGATTTTGAGCATGAAATTAACTGTTTTGACAATTGTGTGTTTTAGGTGTGTTGGTGTGTTAAGAGTTTAGCAAACTTGTTAAATGTATTGAAAAAACTGTCATAGCCATTGTAAAAAACTGTAATTAGGTTAACTAGGCAGGTTAGGGTAATTCTCATTGTATATTGATATTTTGTTCTGTGGACTATTGAAAAAAATAGAAACTGATGTTAAAAACTGCTTTTATTCTAGCTGAAATAAAACAAATAAGACAGAAATTGGGAAAAAAAATAGAAAAGAATTGAAATGTATGATAACAATGCTATGCTATGAAGTGACCCATGAACAAAAGATTACAATTTAATATTTCAGATACACGATTCTATCATCCTTCTCAGTGCCAAACTCTAGTGCTCTCTCGCCCTCTCTCTCTCTCTCTCTCTCTCTGTGTTTGTGTGTGTGTGTGTGTGTGTGTGTGTGTGTGTGTGTGTGTGTGTGTGTGTGTGTGTGTGTGTGTGTGTGTGTGTGTGTGTGTGTGTGTGTGTTTAGAGAAGCAAGAGTGTGTGGTCACAAGGGTCAGGTCTCTGTACTTGAACAGTTTGTCTGAGGTCTGACCACTGGCTCCTCTCAGCTGCAGGTACTATTTTAAGATTGCATCCTGAACACCTGCGGCTGCCATGGTTTCTCCTGTGCACTAGGGTTGTGTAATCAAACACACACACACACACATGCACACATAAGGTTTTAAGGTTTTGCTGAAACTTTACAATGACACACACAGATTTTTATTCATTTATTTAGTTATTTACCATTTTTAATCAAACTGTGCATTCTATACCTCAACATAAACCCTCTAAACCCTGTAAATTTTACTTACTTGTTACCAGTGTCTGGGAAAGTTACTTTAGAATGCATTACAATATTGAGTTACTCCCTAAAAAGTAACTAGTTGCATTACTTAGCTACTTTTTATGGTAAGTAATTTGTTACGTTACTTTTGAGTTACTTTTTCTGACCTGGCTGAGGCTTAATGTGCTTCATAACTCGCATGTTTTTTTCATCATTTTTTTTAAATAGAGGAGCTCTGCAATTACAGTTTTTCTCATTTGCTAAGACACGCTCAGTGAAACTAGGATTCACTTGATCTTCATCATCACTATCCCATCAGAGCAGAAGACATGTCTTGCAAATGTGTAAACTCATTCCCATTGGATTGACACATTTTCCCCAACATTTTTCAAAACAGTTAGCACAGATTTCATTCAAGCAGTCCAAAGTACATTGTTTTAGCTATGGTAACCAAACAGAAACCATATATTCCTAACCATTAGAAACTACCAACATCAGTATGAAATCACTGAACCTCTGGTTTGACACACCTTCACACAAATCTTCAATTAGCAATCAGTCCGCAAACCTTATAAAAACAGTGGAAGGTCTGTGTTGTTCTTTGCCAGCATGGATGAAGGAGGTCAATAGTGGCTATGTCTTATACTCAATAGATTTGACTGTATATTGGTTTACATGTGTTTTCTCTAATATTTACAGTGTTTTATTAATTTTGTCTGTTTGTTTTTTTTTTTACAGTAACAGTATTTCAGTTTTCAGCCACAATTTGAAAAATGTCATGAATTCAATATAAATTTACTGTAATCAAAGCATTTCTTATTCTGGATCCAATTCTTTGCAAAAAGGCCAATTTGACAGCCCAAATAGAAAGACAACAAATCGTCACCTTGGAATTATAAGGTTCTATCTGCATTCTGAATGATTTTGAGATATTGAGCTTCAAAGTTTTTGCATTCCATATAGCAAACAGTACGTGTGTGACATTTGTTTTTTACTGTAAATAAAAAGTCCTAAAATGCAAACAACTTATGAAAAAACATCCCATAATGTAAATAAGTTGTCATTTACAGTTTTTCCCGATTGTTTACACACAATTATTTGTACTTCAAACACAATGACTACAACATGTAACTGATGCACCAACCCCCTGAACCCATTCTGCTAAACTACAAGCACAATTCCTGCTTTACACTCAAATTGAAGATTTAAAACACACTTTTTTCAAATCACTACACACAATTCTCTGCATTTAACACAGTTTTCATGCATAAAATCTCTTGTTTTCACAAGGAACACACTGTCATTCAAAATTGTAAAGTCAGTTGTCCTACTTTGCATACTAACTCATCACATAGGTAAACACTTGTCACACATAATTGCAATTTAGAAATCAGAGCTCATCTCATATTCTCCATTTCTCAATCCTATTGAGGAATTTTTTTTCTGCCTGGCAATGGAAAGTTTATCCACACTGTTTTTTTTTTGTTTTTTTACTGTAACTGTATTCTGTAAATACTTCTGTTGATGGCGTATGTAGACCACGTTATGTGCAACTTTGTGTTGGTTGGGATGAACACTGTGTACACTGTTTTTGTGGGAACAATACAGTAAAATATATTTGGTACCGTGTATTTGTGTGTTTTGTATAAAAATAATATTCTGAAAAATTTTACAATGCACTTCTGTAGGCCTGTGTACTGTCTGCAGTAAGTGTAACATTGAACAAAAAAGGTTTACAGTGAGTCATTATGACAAATGAAGAAGAAGTGGTCATAGTGTTTTACATTAAGCACATAAGTGATCAACTGGTTCTTATAAATGTCTATTCATGTGATGGTTTGTGTGTGTCTTTTGAAAACAAAATATCATTTTGAGAAGAAATTACATTGTTTTGAATGTAAAGATTCATTTTGCAAGAGAATTGAAGGGTTTTGCCCAATGTGTGTGTGTTTTGTGATTTGTGTGTAGAGTTCTGACAATATGAGACATGCTTTCAGAAAATGTGTGTAAACAATTGGGAAAAACTGTAATAAAAAAATGTCAATAACTCAATTTTGACAAAAATGTCAGATTGAACCTTATAATTCTAATGTGACGAAATGGCATTGGCAATAGGCTACAATGGCAAATCAATGGTGCAGTGATTCACACTGAGTTCTGTATTTTGTGTTTTGCTGTCTATTGAGAAATGATTAATTGAAAGAGCTCATATACTTGTTTGCAAGTTGTGTTGTTTGAAGGTAAAATTAGCTTTTGTTGCATATTTTAAATGTTTTGACACGGTATGTGCATTTTGCAAGCAAAATATGTGATTTTGTTTTAAAAATGTAAGGCCTGTGTGTTAACTGTTTTAAAAATGTGGAGTTTCAGTTGACGGCTGCATCAAAGCAATCAAGAAAAACTGTAACAACGCACTTTTACCTTTAAAAAAAACACATAAAAAATGAATGTAGGAAAACATCTTCAAACTTATCTTCAGAGAACTTCCTGACCCCAGAGCTTTCTACATGCTGCATATTACAGATTAATGACAGTGTAAAGCAATGCATTTGCTACTTTTGTACTTTTTGTTTTATTAAAAAGTAAAATCTCTGTCCATTCAGATAATCCTCTTTTCCTTTTCTTCCATGTTTTCAAAATAAAGAGAATATTTCTATTGCAGAAAAGTAAGGCTCTGCCATCTTCCTTTCTGTCTTTTCCTGCATTCTCTCATTGTGTGCAGGATTTAACGTGACTACAATCATTTTAATTCAGCAATTTAATTTTTAAAAGCAAATTAACTAAAATAAACTTGCATTACATTTTTTACAAAATAACTCAAATATTATTATTTAATTTTGAAAAGTAATGTTACTTTACTCATTACTTAGAAAAGTCAATTATTACGTACAGTGGTGTAGTCCTAAAAAAAAAGGTGGTGTACTATTACACCCGACCAAAATTTTAAATGAAAGTAAACAAAGAAATGACGAAAGTAAATGTTTCTTTGATTCATTAACTATATATATATATATATATATATATACAAATTTGTTCATTTTAAAAGGAGATGCTAATAGTCTAATCCTATTTAATGATTTATGTTTAGCTAATAGTGCTCCCCACCCGCAGCAGACTCGGAGATTGGCTGTATTTATACAGTATGTAACTTATTTAATCATTTTAATATTGAAAAAAAGAGTCAATCAAGATAGTTACAACAATTTAGTTGACATGGAAAGACAGCTTTTTAACTTACTTTCTTTACTGGCTTATTACTTTACATTTAATAGGTTCCTTTAAACATCAATCAGCCATTATTTTTGATTGTCACATTCGTGCATGCTTGTTTTAAACCAAACAATTAGAAGTCTGTCTTCTGTTGTCGCTATTATATACTAGTAGTTACCCTTTTAAATCGCATATTGTTACGCGATTTATGAGTAGTCTTTGCCTCATCGTTTTTAGTGTTTTATATATAGTATCGTTCCCTGTAGCAGTAGGCACGATTAAGATATGTGAAATACTGTTTTACAGGGGTGATTTTAGGATTTCTCTCGCACTGAACAGATGTGGTTTGCTGATTAAATGAAAAACGAGCTGAAAATGGAGTGGCGGAAGTCTGCCACTGTTTTCAAATCAAAATTAAAGGGGACTGAGGCGATCATTTAGTAGTGTACAGTTTATGAGCTAATCGCAAAACCTTTATGGGTGCTAAATAGAAACATGGGAGGGCTAAAGCGACACCCATGCTGTTTCATAAATTTACCTGAACGTTTCAGCGAGACATCATTAAGTTGACTTGTTGTGGTCTTAGAAAAACTCTCATAAAATTTTCTCACAGCTGCTGCGGTCATCAGTTAAACAAAAATGCACCAGTTGCAGCAAATTAAAATGCGAGTTGAAAAAAAAACCTTTGGTATACAGTTAAAGGGGACATGAATACACATAAATTAGGGAAGTTTAATCAGAAAAACAAGTGAGTATACTGAGGGTATACGCAATTATTGATCCTCAGAAGTGGTAATACCCAAACAGCTCATGGAAAAAAGTAAGCATACTGAGTATACGTGCGTATAGCAAGGACTACACCACTGATTACGTAACTCGCAATGCGTTACCCCCAACACTGCTTATTACCCACTTGCTCATTTATTTGATGTCTTTATTTATTTATTTTCATTTAGTTTATTTTCATCATTATTATTTAAATCCAACTCGATTACTCGATTTAGAAGCTGTTTTCTTCATGGTTGGAAAATATGGTGAAATTTTAGTTGTATTAAATAGGTAAAACCTTAAACACACAAACACACATACACACACACACATTTGAAAGCAAAGTTATTAGCCCTCCTGTGAAATTTAAATTATTTTCCCCAAGTGATGTTTAACTGATTTTCACATTTCCTAATATATACAGTTAAAGTCTTAGGCCCAGTTTCACAAACGGGGTTATGCTTAAGCCAGGACTAGACCTTAGTTAAATTAGGCTATTTAAGCCACATTTATAAAAACAGCCTTAGAAAAATACATTACTGGTGAGCACCTGTAAACAAAAAATGACACTGACATATTTTAAGACATCTCACTGCAAGTTATTTTCAGTTGAGACAGCTCAAACATGCAATTTAATCCAAGACTAGTCTTAAACCTTATTTGTGAAACCGGGGGTTAAAGAATTATTAGCCCTCCTGAAATACCCCCCCCCCCCCCCCCGTATATTTTTTTCCCCAATTTCTGTTTAACAGAAAGATTTTTCAACACATTTCAAAACATAATAGTTTCAACTAATTTCTAATAACTGATTTATTTTATCTTTGTCATGATGACAGTACATAATATTTTACTAGATATATTTTCGAGATACTAGGATTCAGCTTAAAGTGATGTTTACAGGCTTAACTAATTAGATTAACTAGGCAGGTTAGCTTAATTATGGAAGTTATTGTATAAGGATGGTTTGTTCTGTAGACAATCAGGGAAAAAATGTTGCTCAAGGGGGCTAATATTATTGACCCTAAAATAGTTTTTAAAAAATAAAAAAATGCTTTTATTCTAGCCAAAATAAAACAAATAAGACTTTCTCCAGAAGAAACAATATTATAGGAAATACTGTGAAAAATACCTTGCTCTGTTAAACATTAATTGGGAAATATTTGAAAAAGAAAAAAATCCACAGGATTGCTAAATATTTTGACTTCAACTGTATGTATGGCACTGGCAAAATATTTAAAAAGTTGATATTTCAAAAACTTACTTTCAGAAGCTTTTTTTCTTGTCAATTTCGTACATTTATTTATTTAATTTATACTAAATCCTAGTAATGTTAACAACTACTAATTATAGTTCTACTATAAATTCAAATGTTTCTCATTCTCATGAACTTCAGTGGTATTTTTGAACTCTTGTGTTCTGTCTAAAAATAAACATGTCACATCACCCACCTGTGACAGAAATCCCAACCACTGTAACATTAAGCAAAATTACCTTCAACAGACCGTGAAATAGTGTTAGATGGTGGGCTTTATTATAACAGCATGTCATATGATTTTTGAAAGACGTATGTATTTCACATGACTGAGTAGGCAGATTCTGGTCACAGGTTTGGGTATTTTGTGAACCCAAAATAACATCAGAAAGAGTTCAGAGACAAACCCATTCATGTCACAAGCAGGATGGAACAGTAATATTATTGATAAAATAACATGACAGAACAATAATTTGATCTTATCTTTGCCATGATGACAGTAAAGAATATTTTACTAGACATTTTTCAAGACGCTTCTATACAGCTTAAAGTAACATTTAAAAGCTTAACTAGGTTAATTAGGTTAACTAGGCAGGTTACGGTAATTAGGCAAGTTATTGTGTATTGATGGTTTGTTCTGTAGACTATCAAAAAACAATATAGCTTAAAGGGGCTAATAATTTTGACCTTAAAATGGGTTTTAAAAAATTAAAAACTGCTTTCATTCTAGGCGAAATAAACAAATAAGACTTTCTCCAGAAGAAAAAATATTATCAGACATACTGTGAAAATTTTCCTGCTCTGTTAAACATCATTTGAGAAACATTTAAAAAAAAAGAAAAATTTGAAGGGGGGATAATAATTCTGACTTCATATATATATATATATATATATATATATATATATATATATATATATATATATATATATATATATATAGCCGTACATGTATATGGTGGAATGCTAACTTTTTATAAATTTAATTGGACATTTAAGTGAACACAAAAACAATCAAGTTGTCTCAAAAACACTTAAGAATTGTGTTGCTTCAACACATTTTGAATTTTAAAAAGTAGTTTGAACAAGCAGCAAAAGTCTTTTTTTAGTGCATACTGTAAAGTTTAGTGTTTAACTGTAAAGCACCACAAATACAGTATTAGCGCCATCATATTCATTTATTTTACTTCACATTTTCTTACTTCGGTCAGGTCTCTTTTCTTAGATCCAGCAACCTTGGGGTGCTCATCGCACATTTGCAATCGCAGGCCCTAAACTCTGAAATATTGTTTATCTGAAATATTGCCCCAGCCATATCACCCTGTAGCCCAAGACCGGTTATTCACTTAAGCTAAGCAGGGCTGAACCCTGGATGGTTGACCACATAGGAAAACTAGGTTGCTGTTGGAAGTGGTGTTAGTGAGGCCAGCAGGGGGCGCTCAACCTGCTGTCTGTGTCCTAATGCCCCAGTAAAGTGAAGGGGACACTATACTGTCAGTGAGCGTTATCTTTCAGAGGAGACATTAAACCAAAGTCCTGACTCTCTGTGGTCATTAAAAATCCAATGTCACTTCTCGTAAAGAGTAGGGGTGTAATCCCGGTGTCCTGGCCAAATTCCCTCTATCTGCCCGTACACATCATAGCCTCCCGTTTATCCCCATCTACCAAATTGGCTCTATTGCTGTCTCTCCACTCCACCAATAGCTGGTTTGTCCTGTAGCTCTGTCGCATCATCCAAGTGGATGCTGCACACTGGTGGTGGTTTGGAGAGACTGCCTCTCGTGAAGCACTTTGGGTGCACAGCCATACACGATAAATGCGCTATATAAATACACATTACATTACATTTACATTACCTCCTTTCTTACCTTGTTCTACTTAGTGTAGAGTCTAATGTATTTTATTTGGGTATAATGTATTTAAATGTATTACTCTTTTCACGTTTGATTCTGCATTTTGTCAAACTTGAGCTGTTAAATTTCAATTCAGTTCAATTCAATTAAATATTGTTATTGCTGGAAGCGATGTTGGTATGCATATTTTAATGTGTGAATATGCAGTCAACAACATGCAACAAAATGGCAACTGTGGAAAAAAGTGCAATTCAAAAGCATCTGATCATAGCATTTTGTATATGTTTGCACTTGGGTGCCTTTATTATGTATATTATTATTATTTTTATGTGACCCCTTTCTTATTTTTTAAAGAAATAACAAAGAAAAAATTAGTAAGGAACTAGATTTTATTTTAAAGCAATCTACTTATAATATTTGAAAATAGCTCAATTGGTTCAATTGGTAACACCTAAAACAATTGGGTTGTTTTGTTTTTATGAAGTTTGTAAATCAGATTTATTCTTTACATGACCAAGAGGAAAATCAATCAATAAATCAATCAACCAGTCAGTTAATCATTCAATCATGTTTTTCTTTGTATTATAGCATTGGGTATTGAAACCAGGCATCAGGCATATATAGCCATCAGGCATATGGCATTGAGGTTACAGGATATATATAGAATTATATAAATTGCAAATTGATAGCTGGTAAGAATCTAGGTGGGTTGAAAGGTGTTTCAATGGAAGTGATACTGATTTGAGGAAATATGTTTGGAATCTGGTCAGTGAGAACAGCTGTGGTCAGGTAAATGTGGTCAGCCATCCATCCACACACCTGCAGTACCTCCCTCAGAGCTGCTAAACACACACACACAGACACACACAGTCTAATTACTTTCCCCACACTCCCAGTTCCCCTGATACTGTTTCATCTTTTTCAGAAACACACACACAAACATGCGCGCACACACACAGACACACAAAATCTTGCAACTTTACCAAAGTGGCATTCTGTTCACATATTCAATCTCAGTCCCATACATCCCATATTCACATAATATAAAGAATACAATGCTTTGGCACCTTTCTTTATTAATATATTTATCACATATATTGAAGCAAAGGTTGAAGGCATACAAATGGCCTATTTATTTCATAAACAATCTCTTGGTTTCACAGAACTTTTGGGACTGTCAAGGATGATAGAATTATGTATTTGAAAGATTAAGCTGAAATCCTAGGGACACTTTCATAACTTTGGATTCTTTATAGTTAATTAAAAAGACCATAACCTAACTCACATCTTGAACAGTTTTCTAACTCTTTTTTTTTCTTTGTATTTTTTATTAGTAATGATGGAAGGATGGTCCATAGAGATTTAGGTTTATTCAACTTCAGTGTTTGAAGTTGTGCCATATATTTTTTTTAAGTTGAGTTAACTTAAAGTTTTAAAGCAACTGACTGCAAAGAAATTGAGAGTTTATTTAACCTCAGTGGTTAAAGTGGCAAATTATTTTTTTAAGTTGACTGAAAAGGCTGGTTTATGTCAAGTATACTTTACGAAATAGGTTGATTCAACTCATTCATTAATTTTCTTTTTGGTTTAGTCCTTTATTAATCTGGGGTCACCACAGCGGAATGAACCACCAACTTATCCAGCATATGTTTTACACAGCAGATGCCCTTCCAGCTGCAACCCATCACTGGTAAACACCCACACATTCTCATTTACACACATACACTACTGACAATTTTAGCTTACCCAATTCACCTATACCACGTCTTTGGACTTGTGGGGGAACCCGAAGCCCCCGAGAGAAACATGCAAACTACACACAGAAATGCCAACTGACCCAGCCGAGGCTCGAACCAGCAACCTTCTTGCTGTGAGGCGGAAGCGCTACCCACTGCGCCACTTCGTCGCCCCGATTCAACTCACAAAAAAAATAAATAAATAAATAAAAAATGGGCACATTTTTAACCACTGAAAAAAAAATCTATATTTCTTTGCAGCTGTTTGCTTTAAAATGTTAACTCAACTTTTTTATGTTTCACAGTGCAGGAGGTAAACACGTAATTGAATTGTTTCCTCAACAAATGTCATTATTAAATGTCAACATTATTTTCATTGAACAGTTCTAAACTATATATATATAATTTGGTTTTGATTCCAGTAATGGCTACAAATGGATGAATGTAAACACATAATTTACAATGTTATTATCCACCAAAACATTCTACTTCAATTTATATTTGTTGTAAATCAGACTTACACGTTTTTAAAAAGATAAAATATTGCAACAGACATAATCTTCATTCTAAACCTAACTAAAAGCTTCAAACATTTAATATAACCAGGCGAAATTTATTTTAGGAGTCAAGTATCACTGCTATGACCATAGTTATAGAATCTGGGTATAGAGTGAAAGTCTAAGACCCCATGAAGCCGCACATAACATATTTGATACACAAGGTTCTAAGATCTATAACATATCAACCTGATCAATTTTTGGCTTGAAAACCTGTTGTATATAATATGATACTTGTATTTGTGATATTTGTACATTATCTTGTTGATTTTCATGACAGTGCAGACAGTAGAAGGGCTTTTTTTTTATCTTTTCAAAACAGCTGCTCTCTTTGAATTACTTGCATGCTTTATGGCTGGAAACTATTTGCTAATTTTGAGTTGTTATAGTAAGAATACAATTTTTATTGTTACAATCGTTATTTATTAAAGAAAGGTTTTCTTGACTGAAACAATGCATAATTACTTAATAATTAATTATGTTACAAATAAATTGTGTTGAAAATGCATGGATCAAATTTGATACAACAGGTATAAAAGGTGCTTTATTCTTGAACAATTACGTCACATTTTTGTAACGCAATCTATATCATAGCTACTAGACCACAAACACACGGTATTTGGATGATCTAATTAATCTAATTAATGACTCAAATGCCATCTTAAAAATACAATAGTTGCACCTTGTAAAATGTCAACCTTTTATATTAGAAGGCATAAAACTGATCATTTTCCAACATGGAGAAACCCGACAGAGATAAAAGCACTGCTCCAGCAATCACTTCAAACTGCTGTGTACTGTGTAAGTGTAAAGTGAATCTTTGCCTGAACATGGACTGAAACTGCTATTACGCGTACCATGAAGTGAAATAATAAAAGACTGTAAAATATTTAATGTAAAAAAAAACAAAGAGAAAAAAGTGCCTGAAATGTTCTCTGTTGTCAAAATGTTAAGGGCAAAAAAAAATAGTTTTGTAATTAAAATTACCATTGTTATGAGCAAAAAGTTGTACAAACGCCTGATGTATCAAATGTGATAAAAAAAACAACAACATTTTTTTCTATTATGGTCTGAGTTCAGTTTTGTCATTAAAAGATACACACACAGAGTTTATGTACTTTTATATTTTCATATGTTTCAGACAACTGCAGTTCAGCAGACAAATATGGGATTATGGGATTATTTAATCTAAATTTGAATTGTGTAATGTAAAATTTATCTGAAGATAAAACTATGTCAGAGACATTTTAATGAATCTGTGCAGGGAACAATGAAAACAGAGAATTGTGGGATTGAGTTTTCTGCTAACAGTTGCAGTGTCTGTCGTCTGTGATGGATTGCGACACAGCTCTTGTGGTAAAAACCGCTTTCCATAATTAATTTTTTTTTTTGAAGTAGAAGAAAAATGACAATGATAATAATAAAGAAAATCTTCAGTAAGTATGCAGGTGCTCTGTTTTGACTTCAAGAATCGCATGCATTTCTCACAGGTCTCATACACACATTTGAACTCATAAAGCAGTCTGATAAAACAAACAAAAAGAGGAATCTCTCATTTGTCCATTAAGGATATTTGTCACTGGTTGCTGTGGTGTGCGTTGTTTTCATCCGTCAGTTGCGCTGACACTTGTATTTCAAGGATTGTGAGTGTGGCTGCTGTGTCAGCTTTTATCATGTTGAGCAGAAGAATGTGAATCCCCAATCGACATTGCATCAGAACTGCCACAGAAGTCTGGAAGCATTCTGTCTGCCTGCTATTTATTCTCTTCTTTGAAATGGAAGCATGTCTAGGAAATAAAAACATGCTTACGGCTTACTTCTCCGTCTTACATACGTACAGTGCTCAGCATACATATGTACACCCCGCACAAATCTCTTTTAAATTCATATTTTTAACAGGAAGCTATACAATATTATATTTGTGCATATACAGTACATTAGATTAATCAGTACTGAAGCCAAATTTGGAGCTTATCTAAGAAAATAACTTATGATAATGGTCCAAAAAAACGAGTACACCCAAATTTATGGCATATAAAAAAATATTAAATACAAAATTTAAAAAGAGGAAAAATCAAGAGAAGCAAAAAAAAAGTAAAAATTTAGTTGAAATTTTATAGGTTGTAATTTTTTTATTTTTTCATTTTTTCTAAATATGTTTGGTGACTAAAATATACTTTTAATCAATATATCTGTTTAATAAATCTGTTTTGTTTAAATGCACCAAAACTACATTGCCTATATTCACTGAGAAATGGATAAAAATATTGATTTTCAAAATAGGCTGTACTCAATTATGCTGGGCACTGTAAATGAGAGATTTAAAGTCATATTTAACTCAACTTTACATTCTGCCATCATTTATTCACACTCGACTTGTTCCAAACTAGGTTAAGTTTGTTGCTAATGTTCTTTTGAACAAAAAAGAAAATATTTTGAAGAATGTTGGAAACCTGTAACCATTGACTTAACTAGTATTTGCTTCCTACAGTGGATACAGGTTTTTTGAACAACAACAACAAAACTTGGAACAAGTCAAGGATGAGCAAAAGATAACAAGAGTTTTCACATGTGGGTGAACTATCCCCTAACGTTGTAACAAGCATTGTAACCACCTGGTCGACCTTTTATCCATAGGCTATCATTATTATTTTAATTGCTTACTACTATTTATCAGAGTTGTGTCAGTATATTCATCAATGCAAGAGTGGGCCAAAAACATTTTTTTAAGGAGTGCACCTTAAAGGATTAAAGAATTGGTCACATCTGAAGTCGTATACATCCATCCATATATCCATAACCATCAGATATCTAGCTTGTTTACAGTTTTCTTGAAATTATCTAGACAGAGAGACAACTGTGTTCTAAGCACAAATGAGGAATCTAAAATTTGTCTTTTGTGTAGTTATTTTTGTTTTTGTTGTTATTATTATTATTATTAATAATAATAATAATAATAATAATAATAATCCAACCAAGTATGTTATACAATGCTAAAGTTGTTTTAAGAAGAAAACAATGGCTAATTTAAATTATAAGATCGGATACGTAAGATATTATATGATCAGTATATATATACAGTTGAAGTCAGAGTTATTAGCCCCCCTTTGAATCTATTCTTCTTTTTTAAATATTTCCCAAATGATGTTTAACAGAGCAAAGACATTTTCACAGTATGTCTGATAATATTTTTTCTTCTGGAGAAAACCTTATTTGTTTTATTTCGGCTAGAATAAAAGCAGTTTTTGTTTTTTTTTTTGTGCTGGGCCGTTATCGGCGTTAACGTGCTGCGTTAACGCGAGACTCTTATCGCCCGATAAAAAAAAATATCGCCGTTAATCTATTCTCAATGTTGGGTTGGGAGCTGGGTCTATTTTACGCAAACTATGGCGATTTTCACCTTGATATATTAGCGCGGATGTATACCTGACCGGTGAGCCATCTGCCCTTCTGAATTAAATCAGCAGAATGCCTGACTCTAACTGCAGTTGAGCAGTTTCACTTTAACTCACGAACATTTCATTCATTCCTTCGTGACAAACTAGGGTATTAGACGCAAATACGGAGTAAGGACTGGTGAGAGAGTTATGGAATTTAATAACGCACGCCAAATGGTAAGAAAAAAAACATCCGCATTTCGCGATGTGTGTGTTTGTGTACAGTATGTGTGTGTGCGGTCCTTTAGTGACAGCGGCGTGTGGATGTTGTTGGAAAATATGGCGAAAGGTCCTAAAGACCGTGGTGTTTACTTCAATAATGCCACTAATATCTGCAAACTTCTTAATTCCTTTTCTGTTTAGTTCAGTTAAGACTTTTTTCAGATTAAGGTAATCAGAAATCGCAGTTTGGAGCTTATGTAGGCCTACAGTTCAACATTGATGTTTAACTGAATAAACAGTTAGTAAACATAAGTACATCTTATTGAACATCATTTATTTTCATCACCAGTTATTAGTAGAACAGTTTCTCAAGTAGTTTGTGATGCATTTTGGAAACAGGAGATGAGCCCCTGGCCTAATGCGACACCCGGCTTGAGAAACCTGTTCTCAAAGACTTTTTATTTGGGTAACACACATATTCTAGATTAAAAAAATTAATCTATGCCCACCTATAGTTTTTTTTAAATCCATTTTAAGGTCAAAATTATTAGCCCCTTTAAGCTATATATTTTTTTCTATAGTCTATAGAACAAACCATCGTTATACAATAACTTGCCTAATTACCCTAACCTGCCTAGTTAACCTAATTAACCTAGTTAAGCCTTTAAATATCACTTTTAGCTGTATAGAAGTGTCTTGAAAAATATCTAGTAAAATTTTATTTCCTGTCATCATGACAAAGATAAAATAAATCAGTTATTAGAAATGAGTTATTAAAACTATTATGTTTAGACATGTTGAAAAAATCTCTCTGTTAAACAGAAATTGGGGGAAAAAAAATAAACAGTGGGGCTAATAATTCTGACTTCAACTATATATATATATATATATATATATATATATATATATATATATATATATATATATATATATATATATATATATATATATATATATATATATATATAACTAACATAATACTAAAGTAGATAAAACTTTAATTAATCTTACACAACAAATCTCCACTTGATTTCTCTCAACACAGGGACAGGAGAACCATCAATCAACAAATGGGAAAACAGAGTAACTGCCATTACGTTTTTGAAAAAGTCAAATTAAGAAAGCGATGCACTACTTTACTAGTTACTTGCAATGCATTACCCCAACACAGATATAAGACAATGCTTATATCACAGAAGAAGTGGAGCTATACAGAGATAGTCTTCTGAAAATAAACATTTGGAAAAAGAAAAGTAGGTACACTATTCCCAGAAATGTATAAATAATGTGTAGCAAGTGACTTGAAGAAACAATTAAGTAGACAATATACTGTAGGCATGAAAATTATCATATGAATTAGTTTTTATGGCAAAACATGTATTTTTCACCAAGAAGGTCTATACAGATTCCAAAGGCAGATACTGATTAGATCAGGGTCTGGTTAATATGCAGACTTTGGGGGTTTTACAATGTGGTCACATGTTGATTGGTCAGTTTGTATGTTTCAGTATTTGGACAAAATAGATGGGCAAACTTTGCTCTGGTCTCTTTTCCTGCTCTGCGTCTTTCCTGCCTTGCTCTTCTCCTGCTATCAGGCTCTCTTTGGGGCCTACTCTCTTTGTTTCCCTTTCCCTCTCTCTGTCTCTTTCCCACTCTCTCTCTCAGGTAACATTATTTTACATTTAAGCTGGGTACAATTAATATAGTATGTTTTTTTATCATTTCATGTTTTATCCTTTTATACAGTTGTTTTGCAACTAATTTAGTTGTAACCATAGATAATTATTGTCATTAAAAAATTTCATTTTCAAGTATTTGTGAATTACTTTTGATTTAACATCAATACTTAATTGCTCCATATTGCAATACAATACAATCACATAATAGCAACGCTCTCCCACATTTTTAGCTATTAATGCTGCCCTTATTTCTGTTTTTGGTATAAGATTGCAGAACGATGATTTGACTAGAAATGTACAGTTTTCACAATCATACTGATTACTTTTTAGTCATTCGGCAGAATTACAGTTCAAACCGCTGTAGTTAAAACCCATTCTTACAATACATAGGTCATCACATTCAAACAAAATACAAAATAGGTGAGTCTAGGAATCTGTTCATAGGGCCAGACAAAGCAACACCAACAAGCAACAATTCACCACTAGACCCATAAAGTATGTACTCTTTTGTGAAGGGTGATAAAGAGGTGTAGGCTTTGGGACATACTGCTCTTGGGATGTTTAAAGTACCCCTGTCAACTATCTCGTCACAGTTAACATTGTCAATTTCTTTCATTTTATACCACATTAAAGCAGGCAAGCATGCTAATCTCTCTCTCTGATGCAGAAAAATCTAATAATAACTTAATGACTAATTGTACACAGTGCTTAGCATAAATGAGTACACCCCCTATTGAAAATGAATATCTTTATCCCTTTCTTGGTGAATAAAGACAATATATTTTTAGGTGCATTTAAGCAAAAATGTTTTATTAAACACACTGAAAAAAAGGATTCATTGGGTTTATAAAAAAATTTTTAAGGCAAGAGGATGCAAACCATTTAAAATTAAATTTAGTAATTTTCAGCTTCGGGGTGACGCGGTGACGCAGTAGGTAGTGATGTTGCCTCACAGCAAGAAGGTCGCTGGTTCGAGCCTCGGCTGGGTGAGATGGCATTTCTGTGTGGAGTTTGTATGTTCTCCCCGTGTTCACGTGGGTTTTCTCCGGGTGCTCTGGTTTCCCCCACAAGTCCAAAGACGTGGTACAGGTGAATTGGGTATGCTAAAAATCGAGCATAGTGTGTGTGTGTGAATGTGTGTATGGATGTTTCCCAGTGATGGGTTGTGGCTCGAAGGGCATCCGCTGCATAAAAAATATGCTGGATAAGTTGGCGGTTCATTCCCCTGTAGCTACCCCAGATTAATAAAGGGACTAAGCTGAAAAGAAAATGAATGAATGAATTTTCAGCTTCATTAAACATGTAACAACTTCATTCCTAAATTCAGCCCATGTAAATTGTTTGCAACCCTTACCTTAAAGAAATGCAGTAAACCCAATTAATCATTTGTTCCAGTTAATACTAATACTACTACTAATAATAATGTAAATTCAAACAAGTTAATAAAAAAATAATTACAAACTAACAAATTTCAATAAACTTGGATATTTTTTTTTCTTCTAATATTTCCTGTTTATTAAAATTTCATTTAATATTTTTCTCCAACATATTCATTTGAGTGGACTTTTTTTAGTTCTTTTGAGTTTGTTGTTGTTGTTGTTGTTGTTGTTGTTGTTGTTGTTGTTGTTTAGATTAGTTCCAGTTTTGGCTTTGGTACTGACTAATGTATATGCACACATATATTATTGTAAAGCATCCTATAGAAAATATGGATTTAAAGATCCCCTATTTTGCATTAAAAAAAGGTCATATTTTGGTTTTGGGGGTCTCCAACAACAACATGCTGATATGCATGCAAGGTCAAAAAACACTTTCAATGTCTTATAACATGCATTTATTTTTACCTAATTATCCCAGCGACTCCAATATGATTCGTTCAGCGAATAATTTGTTCCCAAACCCCTCCTTAGCACGAAGCTTGGACTAATGACCCAGTCTGTTGCGATTGGTCGACTGTGTTCAGCATGAGACAGAGAGAAATGCCCACCACGGCTACAGTATGTATGTGGGAGCCCAATGCAGGACTGCAATAAAGCAATGCAGTTAAACACCAGCATATTACTCTACTCTTAAACCTAACCCCAAGTAATAACGACACACATTCAGTATTAATCCACACAGTGGCAAAGTTGAACTATTTTGACAGCTGATGGTGGCCATAGCAAAGGCAAACTGCAGAGGATCAGGTGTTCAGAAACGCATTTAGGTGATTACAACTTACAACACACAATTAAACACATATTTTGCAAACTACACAAAACAAGGCAACAATTTTAATTACACTTACACTACACATTTTACCGGAACTGGAACTACATATTTGGTGATGAACCGTGTAGACTTCGATACGATCAAGCAAAAGATCCTAACCCAACTCGATTCGTTTATTCGAATCTGAGTCAAATAATTCACTAAAGAATTAATAGTTTTAAACAGTGCGCTTTCAGATTTAAACCTCAGCTGGATGTTACACACTGCATGGAAGGTCATTTTTAAAAACCCATAATAGGGGCTCTTTAACAGAGATATATGCCAGGGATGTCAAGTTATAAGTGTTGTTGCAGGTAAATTATATCACTGTAACCATTAAATATTTTCAATCATTTAACTTTGTATTGTAACCTTTTAAACTACACATCCTGCCATCTCCCTTTTGAGTAAAAAAAGTAGGTGGATGTCTTGTGAGGATGAATGAGTAAAAATCCCCTGCAATCTTACTTTTGTTTCAGAGAATTTGTTTCCATCACACAAATAACCATCAGCTATTCCCCTGAGTAAATTCAGCACGAGGAAGGGGAAATGAGAAAATATAATGTGTGTGTCTGTGTGTGCATGAGAGAGAGAGAGAGAGAGAGAGAGAGAGAGAGAAATCACTCATGCATGGTTGCTGAATTACTTCACTGTGGGTAATGTATCATCTTAAGCTTACAAACAAATCCAGCACTAAAATAAGAATTTGTGCAAACAAGAGCCTTCGATTCCTTATAGATTTGATCGAACTCTCTTTTTTTAAAGAGCCCCTTGCAAATGATGGCATAGCTTCAGTCAAAACAGTGAAACTACAACTGCATCATAGGATTCACTCCAGGTTTTTGAAAGAGTGTGTCATTGCAATAGAGAATGACAGGGGATATCATAGTGTGTCATCAGCAGGGACTACATCCTCTATCCAAGTGTCTCCCTGTTTTTCTACTTTCACTCTCAGTCATTAGACTGCTGCAGGGATTCTCCACACCTCCTTGCCAATTGCTCTCTGAATGAAAAGCACAGTAGTGTCACAGCTGTGTTTGGACCAAACTAGCTATGTTTCAATGCACCACATTTTGGACTATCACAATCACATGCTTGACAGAAATGCCAAGATGTGTATACATTTTGAAAATGTGCATAAAAAAACTCATACGCACAACTGTCCAGGATACATTTTTTTTATCCGATAATAAAAAACGCTCATCACTTATGATGAAAAGACATTTATTGAATAAATGTCAGCATAGCATCAATAAAAGTGATTTATTTATTTTTTTTAGATTATACGATAATAAATAAGCGAGATAACACTGCCCTAATGGACAAACTATCAGGCCAACCATATTGCACATCTGAAATGTTGTTTGGGACATTCTAAAATCCCTTAGCCAAAGTTGGTAAAGTCTCTCGATCATTGCGTGTAAAGATTTTAGACATCTTCTTAAAAACTTTTAATGCTTCCAAATGGTTTGTTGCATTTATGTAGCACCAATTACTTGCGGTTGTTCAGTATGATGTAATTTACTTTCTATGTGCGATTTGATTGGACAAAAATCAGATTACTGATTAATCTACTGTAGTCAATCCCCAGAGACAAGAAAAAAAAATTGTGACTGCACATTAAAGGAAAATAGTGGAGTAAAAGTACCAATACAGCACAACAAATGTACTTACGGGAAAGTAAACGTACACATTTTAAAACTTAGTAAATTACAATTCCTCATAAAAACTACTCTATTACAGTAATTTGAGTATTTGTAATTTGTTACTTTACACCACTGGGTATTATTAACTCTCAGGCCTTGATTGGCTGCGCTCCCAAAGAAAGGTCTTGCAGCTCCAAAAGCCACCGTGTGTTCATTGCGTTTCGTCTTCTGAGGCACAAGTAATTTATTATATAAAGAAAAAGGCCCACAATGGCTTCTCCTAAATTACAGTAACTAGGATGGCTTGAACCAGCCATTACCTTGAATTTTGTGTTTCTGTGCTCCATCTGGTTTACCGACTAATATAAAGACTATACAAAATGTACTTCAGGTGAACGGGACAACCCTGAATTTCTGTCAATGTGTGCTGAAATGCTTTTACACCAGAACCAAAAAGGATGTGTCCTATCAAATGCAGGGTTCTTGGCAAGTTAGAACTCATTCTTGATACCCAACCCAAAACAACCCTAAGACCACAATGGAGCCAAGGCTACTAGGGGTGTGCTGGGCACAGCAGAGACAACCACCAAAGCAGAGTTGAAGTCCACCCAGGGAGCACATGGACTAGGGAAAGAGGCTCACCAATGAGACTCAGAGATGGTGCAGAAGATAGAAGCTCAGATAGAAGCTGCCATTTTAGGCTATAGCAAACACTGTCAACTTGTTTGGAAGTGTTGAGTCTAATGTGGTAGAGTGCTGAGTGCTGAGGGCTACCCAGCCCAGTCATCTCAGTGGAAGCTACATTAATGTATACACTATGTGTAGACTAGTGTAATGTATAATGTACACTAATAGCCAGGACACAGCAAGTCGATGGTTGGGCTTTGTTGGTCCGTCGGTCAGGCTAGTTAGTTTGGTGTGTTCTACTTGGAGCTCTTTGGCCTGATTCAGTGTGTAAAATCGGCGTCATCCATCTGCTAAAGAGAGCACTCTGACTGGTTATTTAGCAACGAATCAGACCGCGAGTGTGACATGGTGAAGTGACATAGCAAGAAAACAATTGAAGCCAAGAAGGGTCACATTGCCGGCAGCTAGCTCTCTGCAACTCTCACATGGTTGCCCACTGAAGCTAAGCAGGGCTGCGCCCGGTCAGTACCTGGATGGGAGACCACATGGGAAAGCTAGGTTGCTGCCGGAAGTGGTGTTAGTGAGGCCAGCAGGGGGCGCCCAACCTGCGGTCTGTGTGGGTCCTAATGCCCCAGTATAGTGACGGGGACTCTATACTGCTCAGTGAGCGCCGTCTTTCGGATGAGACGTTAAACCGAGGTCCTGACTCTCTGTGGTCATTAAAAATCCCAGGATGTCCTTCGAAAAAGAGTAGGGGTTTAACCCCGGCATCCTGGCCAAATCTGCCCACTGGCCTCTGTCCATCATGGCCTTCGAACCCTCCCCATATCATAATTGGCTTCATCACTCTGTCTCCTCTCCACCAATCAGCTGGTGTGTGGTGTGCGGTCTGGCGCAAAATGGCTGCCGTCGCGTCATCCAGGTGGATGCTGCACGCTGGTGGTGGATGAGGAGATTCCCCCCAATATGTAAAGCGCTTTGAGTGTCTAGAAAAGCGCTATATAAATGTAAGAAATTATTATTATTATTATTACAAAGAGGCTGGCTGTAATTTCGCTACATTTCTCGTATACTTGCAAATGATATAGATTATTAGATTGTCAGACATATTTGCATGAGCGAATCCCTTATTGGTGAGTGACAATTACTGTGATAATGATACTAATATAATGATAGTACACATGCAGTGTGCCATGTGATATAGGAGACAATTCCTATAGGCTAGTTATCACTGCTAGACATCTGTTATCAATGGGGCTTCCTGGCTAACATGATCTCATTAGCCCCTGATGTCATTAGTCTAAATAAATTCTCACCTGCAAATAAAAAACAAGGTATGATTAAATTAGTATATGATTACATTAAATAAATATGCAAAATGACACCACAACTTAATAAACAGAGTCTCAGACTTTGCCAGACTTTCTCAGAATAGCAACCATTTCACACTTTAAAATATGCCCTCACACAAATCCTACTCACCCACTAACTTCGACTTAGTAGAACTGAATCTAAGCCACTTTCAAAAAGAGTATTAAAACAAAATGTTTTTTTTTCTTCTAAGGCAATGTGTTTAACACAATATGCAATGCTCTGTCACATAGATTCACATTCTCTATACCTGGTCTTAAAAGTGATTATTTGCTGATGTATTTTTGTTTCACCCCATTCATTATGCACCTGCCCACTGTACAGAGAAGAAGTATCATTCACTGGAAGACCATAGAAAGATTTCTTATATCATTTTCTTATACAACTTCAGATCCATTCGGACAAAAGTCCCAGAGAAATACACATTTAAACAGCACAATGTACATAAATATATCATAAAAATATATCAAATATAAAATATAAAAATATGTCATAAATATTTATTCTACCAGAAACGTACATTTTCACTTATAAAAATGTGATGTGGCCTGACCTTTAAGCTTGTCTTCCTCAAAAAATCACACAAAAACAACCATAAAATTAATTTGTATTATATATTTGTAGTATTTATTTGTAAAATTTATTAATAATTTCAAGTATTTTTTTTTCTAAATAACAGTTTTTAGCATAACAAAACTATTAAAGCTGTAGGTTTAATTGGGCTGAGGACAAGGACATTGACAGGGCTTGTAAATTGTAGAGTGTTTTTAATAAAGAACAAAAATCTGAGAACCAAATGAATGACATAAACCTTTACAGAACAACTCACAGAAATCAACCATCAGTCCATTTTAGAAATGTTTGGGATGAAATACTTTTTATTCACTGTATTTATGTTTTTATTTCAGGGACAGATGTACATTTCTGGTAGAATGTCCCATCAGGTATTTGTGGAGTGGGTGCTTTTAAACAGTGAGTCATTGTCCACCATCTGGTCTGCAGAGGACTTCACCAGCCCTGCTCCCAGTCCCAATCAAGCACAGAGCATTTGACAAAGTCTACCGCAGATGGAGAGCCTGAGCCTGCAGCGATATTAAGCCACTGCATGAGGATGCAGCTGAGATCATCAGATCGTCACCATAGAGCCAGAGCCCATCATTGTGTCTGACCAGATGCTCGAGTCCAGTGCTCTCAAATCTGAAAGTGAGTTGCAGCTGGCCTCTGCAAAACTTTAAATATTTTGCTCATGACATTTTCTGTCTCCCATCTCCTTTTGTTCAATCCAGGCCAAAATCTCATGTGTCTCTGATGATTCTCTCTGCTGGTCCCATCCAGCGCAAAATCTCCTGTTTTTCAGCTGTTTCCACCCAGCTTTAAATGCCAATTTATGCATCATGTTCACACAGTAGGTTAGCCTTCGGAACACACATGACTCAAGAAAAGTAACTACATGTTGCGACTATGCGGAGCACAAGATCTGTGATTGGTCGGCTTGGTAGTGGTGAAGAGTGTGGGCAGGGCCTCATTTCTACATTGATTGAGTGTGAGTTTGAGCTACTTCTACAGTTTCATACCATGCATTTCCGGTTTAAATCCAAAACACCAGCTAGGAAAAACCTAGCCCCTGACTACTCTTTCACTGTCAGCCAGTCTGCAGTCTATAAAACCTGCTCACACTGCGTGATTTCAGCCATGATTTGGTCATCTGAGACAAATTTGAGAAATCCTAAAGGATTCCTGAAATCCTAGGCTAAAACCTGTGACCTTTGTTCGTTGGTTTTATTTTCCTCGCCGCTGTCACCACTGACTTCCATAGTTCGGGACTTGTAGAGCTGCGCATCGATGGATTACTATTCAGTGTTTGGACTCTCAGCAGTGAATATTAAAACACATTGAACTGAACTGAACTAATCTAAACTGAACTGAACTTAAACTCTGAAAACTGAACTACACTGTTTCAATTCAATTCACTATAATATTTTATGTGAAGCTGCTTTGACACAATCTACATTGTAAAAGCGCTATACAAATAAAGATGAATTGAATTGGTTTGACATGTTAACCGACAGCCACTTGCAGACAGATTTTCTCTCCGATGAAGTTCTGGCAGTGTCAGAAGATTTCAGACACTTTCAAGCAGTGGGATAACAGCTATGACAAGCGTCGAACTAAGAACCAATAGAAGGGCCGAATCTAATAATGCAATACATGCAACAACTTCAAACCACTGCAAGAAATGTTAACATTTTTATTCCTGGCGAAATTATTATGGAGAAACACTGTGTGCAAAATGGACAGATTGTTTATGTTTGCTATGAGGTATCATCTCAGAATGTGGTATAGGAAAGGTGTCACAGATAGATGACGTCAAAACTGTGATTTTTCTTCCATGTTTGGCATGTCTTCATTGTTGTTCAGTCTGACATTACGACAGCTGAGATCTTACAGTGTGACATGGGAGCCAAGTTCATGCAGTCCGACATGGTACAATCGTTTAGGATTATTAAAAATCGCTGCGTGAGCCGGCCTTTACTTCTCTCTTGCTTACTCCACTTTACTTTGTTGATTTACCCTGGTAAGTGGATCCATTGTCTCCACCTCAGCTCTCTGACCTTTCAGCTCTTTTAGTTCCCCAGCTCCACTTGGGCCTGTCAGTCCTGGGACTCCACCTCGGCCATCCAACCCTCCAGCTCTGCCTTGATTAGTCATCTTGGCTACCTAGCAGTCTCAGGGTCCATCAGGCTCCTTCTTTCACCTTGATCATCTATGTAACCCTAACTCTCTGTCTCTTCAGCTCTACATGGGTCTCCATTTAGTCATTCCACTGGTGTCAAAAATCAGAACCTTTATCATGGCACCTCCCTCTCTTGAATCCATGGTGGTTCTCCACGTGGCTTTTCTGGTTACCTGGATCTTCCTGATAACTTCTGTTGTTTCTTTTTTCTGTTACCTGTCTCCCATTTACTGGTCACCCCCTTCAGAGCCCCCAGTCTCGCTCCTCAGTTTGACTTTTGTTCCAACAAAAACACCATCTCAGGAGGGGCAAAAAGCATCTTTATGTAAAACCTTTGGGTTTTAATGAACACACGCCTGTTTTTATTCCTCGTTTACTCTAAGGCCTGTGTTTCCATTATTGTTTATTTTAAAACTATTTTTATTGTTATTAAGCATTTTGAATTACAAGGACATAAGACATGTTCTCATAAACCACATTAATAAAGTACAACTAGGTCATACCCATGTCATTATACAAATGTATGTCCCTGTAAACCACCTAAACCGGCACACTCTCACACTTCCATGTCAGAAAATTGAAAACAGCCAGACAACCATTTAATCAAAGTCGTTTCATTGTATTTAATCATAGATTTTTTATTTGAAAATGTATTTCCAGATAACTCAAAATAACATTCAAGTTAAAAAAACAAAAAAACAATTATTGGGTTAAAAAAAGATTTAAAACAATTATGGATAGTAAAACCTATCAACTTTATAGTCCATACTAAAAAACTACAGATTCTCAAATGTTTAAGATGAATGATCAATGAGTAAAAAATGTAAACAAAATATACACAAAGACAAAATACATGCATACCATCCCTGAGAAAATGATTCTTCTGTCCTGAGAGAACTGTAACACACATTAAGCCTAATGGTCGATTCTTTTTCTGTGTGAGATAATGATGTAAAAGCATAATTTTGGCTCAGCATGTGAACTGACTCAATCTTGAAAACATGGCAGTACTGCCTCAGACTGGTATCTGTAAGTTGTCCCTGAAACAGGAAGCTCGTTGAGGAACTGGGTAGCTGCACAGGTCCTGATATATACAGGCCATCTGATCACTGGCTAAGTTGTCTGAGATTTCCATATTCCCGCTACTGCACTGGGTTCGCCGTGCAGTCACTGCATTCAAAAGCTGCTGACAGTTCCATGCTGTGATCTGCATGGACAAAGCATTCATGTTACTGCTATGTTTCATAGTGCTTTAAATCCAGTCCATTAAGAACAGACAGATGAAAAAAGGAAATTCAGCAAAAACGAATTAAACGAACTAAGTAAGGTAATTACTTCATGTGTTTGGTTTCACAGACAGGGCTTAGTTCAATTAGAACATTTAAGTAATTTTTATAATTGCACTTAAAAAATCATTACTGGTGTCCACCTTGAGATAAAACAAGAACATTGATATCATTTAAGAAAAGTCAGTGCAAGTTTCCTTCACTAGACATATATCTCAGACATTTTAGTCTGGAACTAGGCTTAATCTTTGTTTTTGGAATCTGGAGTACAGGTTTCAGTTTCATACTTAACAGTTGTGAAATATTGAAATATTAATAACTTTCATTTTAAATGTTTGTTCACGATACCTAACTCATTCAATATTTCTTAAGGAATCTTAAACATAAAATTCCAACATACAGTGCTCAGCATATATAAGTACACCCCTCACAAATCTATCTTTCAAATTCATATTTTTAATAGGAAGCTATATAAATATTATATTTATGCATATACATTAGATTAATCAGTACTGAAGCCAAATCTGGAGCTTATCTAACAAAATAACTTACGATAACAGTTTAAAAATTAGTAGTCCAAATTTAGATGTTATAGAAAATTATTAAATACAAATTTAAAAAAGAGGAAAAATCAAAAGAAGCAAAAATAATTGAAAAAAATTAGTTGAAATTTTATAGGTTTTAAGTTTTATTATTTTTTTTTTTTTTGCAATATTTTGCTTGAATTTAATTGTACAGTATTATCTTTCAATTTCTAAATATGTTTGGTGACTAAAATATTATTTTAATAAATATATCTGCTTAATACATCTGTTTTGTTTAAATGCACCAAAATACATTGCCTATATTCACTGAGAAATGGATACAAATACTCATTTTCAAAAAGTGCTGTACTCAATTATACTGAGCACTGTAATTGAAAGAAAGCTGGATTTAATGTTACAAATGTGAGAAAGCAATAAATGAGATCAGTCATGTTTGTATAAATATTTTACACTAATTACCTCCACAATGATTAATTTGCTCTTGACAGTGCTGAAATCGTTAAACTCTTCCCCGAAGCAGAGTGTGACAGTGGGCTCTGGAGCCTGATAATGACCATCCTGATATAACTGCAGTGCTGCAAGAAAATAAAACAAGCAAAACATAAATCCTCTCGTTTTTATGTCGAATTAGAAGCTCAAAGCACTGAAAATAACTGGTTATTCACTGTGACGATCACCTCATTAATGACCAGTAAGTACTTTAGGTCACATTTTATTTTGATGGTTCGTTTGATATGTTGCATCTACATGTCAACTAATTCTCATTAGATTATAAGTAGACTGTTAGGTTGGGGTTAGGGTTAGTGTAAGTTGACATGTACTTGGAAAGTTTCTTATAGTCAGTTAAGTGTCTGTTCAAGGAGCAGTATCAACAGATATTAAGCAGACAGTCTACTAATACTCAAATGGACCATCAAAATAAAGTGTTACCGTACTTTATTTACCAGGGGTGTCCAACCCTCTTCCTGGAGGGCTTTTATCCAACAGAGCAGCTCACCTGGGGTCTCATTTATAAATGTGGCTTACACAACTTCCCATGCAAAAGTTGTGATTTCTAAAAACAGTTGATGGCAGAATGTGCGCTTAAATATCGAAACTACTATAAATCATCATATTAGCCATAATCCTTTATAAATACATTTAAACTTATTCTGGTGTATGTTCACTTTTAGGAAGGTTCCTATGCAAATTTTATAAACCAGTCCCCAAAACACACCTGAACAAAGTCTTCAGAAACACATAAAATGAGCAGGTAAGTGTGTTACAGCTGATTAGAGAATGACTCCAATCAGAATGACTCCAATGAGCTCCAGGACCAAGTTTAGATATCTCTGCTACATACTGACTTTAATTAGTAGTGAATACCATTTCTGAACTGTATTTCAGCAGTCTTGTACTTTACCACAAAAATACTGAATGCATAATGCGTCTGGCAGGATCTTTGTTTACCTTGTAGGAACCTGGCTGTATCGAAGATCTTCACCACAGCATCGCGCTCCAGTTTGCAGGGGTTGTACCGAGCATCCTGGCCAATCCAGAACACTCTGCTCTGACACAGACGCTTGATAAAAATGCCCTCTCTGTTGGCACGGAGCAGTACGCCACGCTCCAAGTGACTGAAGAGTTTGCGGGTGACGTGACGCTGGCGTTCATTCTTGATGCCGTCAATGGATGGGAAGTAAATGTTCTGGAGGCTGTCTGACCCGTACAAGAAGCCATTAGCGGTAGAGGGCGGGCAAGGGGAGATACGGCAGCCCTCTGGATGAGAGGTCACCATGTTTTCCACCAGCTGACCTCCGTAGTAGAAAGAAATCAACATCTGAGAGAATGCTGGAGAAAAATGAGAAATGTGTGATTAGACTCGTGCAGTAGTGAAAATACTAAGTGATTAAAACAGATTTCCCATGCTTCTTTTAATCAGCTCTGACACAACGTAATATATGATGTCAATGACACATACCAGAATTTATTGTGCCTGCGGGATCCTGATGAACAACAGCAGCTGTGAATGTACGTAAAAACAAACGCTCATTAACATGAACATATGAGTCAGGCGACAAACGAATTCATACTGTACATTTTTATATATTTTTAAACACATTTACTCAAGAAAGTCAAGAAATCAAGACAGCACTTCAAATTACTCTTATCCAACTTCTTAAACATTCTTAAAATCTAAATAAACCAGACATTAATTACCATTGAGAGGTCCTTGCTGCCACCATTCTTGCACTGAAGGCATGCTACTGCGTTCATCCAGGGGAGAATGACTACTTCTCAAGATGCCCATGTATTCATCATTTGAAGACTGCACACACACACACACACACACACACACACACATTATTCAGAAATCAAAATCAATACTTAATACCTTCTTCGTTCTAAGGGAAAAATGACATTTAACTGCTAAAAATAGGCAATACCTCTTTAATAATTTCATCCAAGTCTGGTGAGCAGTCCATGTCAGTGGTGTCTTTTATGGTGGTGACTGTGCCTTTACCTACTACAAAATAAGATATATGCTGTCAGTTTTTATCATTTGTAAAGACAAGGCAACATTTAGCTACACTAAAGTGTCGATTTGTAGAATCTGAATTGTTTAAGAAATTGTTCTATTCATAATGCTTCTTGGAAAAGAAAAACAAAGCACAAATACTCTCTTTCTCTCTCTCACTCTATCACACACTTACACTTTTGTTCCTCCTCTGGCACAATCCGGTACACTTTGTAAGGCTCAGAAATGTCAAGCTGGGATCGGTCAGTAACTTCCTCAAAATCTGGGCTTTTGTTGAGTGCACAGCGCAATCTGGTCTTCCATGTCGCTGGTTCAGCTTTATCCCCCTCCTTAAACTTCCCTTTAAATATTGCCCACGCCTGTGAAAACACATGCTTAGTCAGACATCACCACAAAATCTGAAGAAATAAGTCTTGTTTCCAAGAGACTGAAAGCAGTGTGCATTAAATCGTATTTTAGAATAATACACAAACAAGCAAAAGATCACCTAAAAGGTTAGTTTACCCCCAAATCAAAACTCTATTATTAATCACTCGTTGTCCTTTAGTTACGGTTAGCCCTGAGACCTTCTTTCATCTTCAGAACACAAGTTAAGATATTTTAGATGAAATCTTCGAGAGCTCTCTCATCCTCCATATACAGCAACGGTCCTTAGATGTTCAAAGTCCAGAAAAGGAACTTTAAAACATTGTCAAAACATTTCATGTGACTTTTGTGGTTCAACTGTAATCAAACGAAAGTCCAAGAATGCTTTTGTGCACCAGAAAAATCTATAAAAACAACCTTGTCCACATATGTCTTCCATATCAGATCAGGTTCCACATTTACTACAAGCATACGATGCGTGCATGTTGCACTGCTAACTGTAATGGCAATATGCTATACTGTCCAACCTAGTAAAACGCACCCTGACGACTTGATGCAGGAGAGCACATATACAGTTGAAGTCAGAATTATTAGCCCCCTTGAATTATTAGCCCCCCTGTTTATTTTTTTCCCCAATTTCTGTTTAACGGAGAGCAGATTTTTTCAACACATTTCTAAACATAATAGTTTTAATAACGTATCTCTAATAATTTATTTATTTTATCTTTGCCATGATGACAGTAAATAATATTTTACTAGATATTTTTCAAGACACTTTTATACAGCTTAAAGTGATATTTAAAGGCTTAACTAGGTTAATTAAGATTACTGGGCAGGTTAGGGCAATTAGGCAAATTATTGTATAACAATGGTTTGTTCTGTACACTATCAGAAAAAAATATAGCTTAAAGGGGCTAATAATTTTGTCCTTAAAATGATGTTTAAAAATATTTTAACTGCTTTTATTCTAGTCGAAATAAAACAAATAAGACTTTCTCCAGAAGAAAAAATATTATTAATTATTAAAGAAAGAAAGAAAGATCATCAGACATACTGTGAAAAATTTCTTGCTCTGTTAAACATAATTTGAGAATTATTTAAAAAAGAAAAAAAATTCAAAGGGGGGCTAATAATTCTGACTTCAACTGTAGGTGAGTTGCATTTACAATTTTTTTTTTTTTTTTTGCCACAAAAAGGTGTCAGATTACACACTGTAAAAAATGATATGATCAATTGGTCATGACAGCATATGTTTTTAGTTCATTGTTACGCAAGCTGTTTTATGTCAGTTTAACATAATATAAGTTCAACAGACCCATAAGGTTAACTTGATTTAGCTTCAAAATTTAAGGCAACCAGGATTTTTTTTACAATGCAGTTGAACTACTGAAGTCACGTGAAAAATGTTTTGTTTTTAGTTCCTTTCCTGGTCTTTGGGACCTTTGCTTTCTATGGAGGACCAGGAGCTCTCAGATTTCAACTAAAAATCTTCATTTGTGTTCTGAAGATGAACAAAAGTCTCAGATTGAAATTACATTATGGTACATTAAAACATGTTTTTTTTGTGTGTGTGAACCAAAACGTTAATGTAACAATAAGAAAAAAATGTCTATACCTCACACGTGATTAAGTTATAGAACAACATCATTTGGCAATGAAAACAATAAAATAAACAGAAAATAAGCTATCAAACTGTGACAAATCGAAAATAACTAAGTTCAGATGTTATGATTGTGACAAACTGCATGTACACTAGGATCTATCATCTAACAACAATCTTTTAATAATATAACTGTAAAAAATGACTTTTTTCCAATAACAACCATAATATTATTATTATTAATTATAATAATAATAGCAATGCATTATTCTTAATCTTATTGTTACTGTTATATCTATTATTATTATTACTAATAATGTTTCACTTACTTTGAAGATGGACGCATCCACCTCTTGATTGTAATCTTGTTTTCCCGCATGTTTCCAGGGGATTCGAAACATTGTGCGGTCCTCATCCTCCCACTGCAGTCCATTATAGATGTTACTGTTTATTTGTTCTATAAGCCACTGTTTCAGTCTGCGACCGCCCGAGTTCATCTTGTAGACCTTTACTTCACTAGTGTGCCGTTACAAACAGCTGCTGAGGAAAATAAAGTACATACTCACGACATCCAAGCAGCTTTATTTATAATCTAAAGACACCCGCACAAGAGAACGGAGAGGGTAGCGAGAGCGGATTGGCTTGCGCAACTCCAAGGCGTCCAATCTCTACGCTTTATGCTACCGTACCATGAATATGTAAATGAGATTATACGAAACGGAGGCATTTACAAGAAATCTGTCTGAAAGGAAAAGAGGGGAAGGGGACTTTACAGGTTCATCCACCCTATACCTAAACTCAATTTACTGAACTCTCCTGAAGATCCCATAGATGGGATTATGAAATACATGCTAAAAATAAAGCACTTGGCAATGTGTATTTATACACCAATATGTAGATATAGATATATCTGATGCATAAATATATCGACCTCTGATGCAGATTTGATTAATTACTATCAGGAATTTGATTTGTTCACGCCATTGTCAGTTATGGTATTCTTAATGTGTAATCTAATTTATGTTAATTATAGGCTACATAGTAGCCTACATAAACTGTATTTTGTGGTGTATTTATTTTTCATAAACAGATTCTGAATCTTAATTTAACCATAAACAGTGGTCGTGTGCAGTTAGTTAAAATATGCACTGTAAAAAAATTTTCTTAAATGTCATTCATTCATTCATTAATTTTCTTTTCAGCTTAGTCTCTTTATTAATCAGGGGTAGCCACAGTGGAATGAACCTCCAACTTGACCAGCATATGTTTTACGCAGCGGATGCCTTTCCAGCACTTGGAAACAACTATACACACTCTTTCACATACATGCACTACGGCCAATTTAGCTTATTCAATTGGAGCACGCGGAGGAAACCCACCCCAACACGGGGAGAACATGCAAACTCCACACAGAAATGCCAACTGACCCAGCTAGGACTCGAACCAGCGACCTTCTTGCTGTGAGGCAATCGTGGTACCCATTGCACCACCGAGACGCCCTGTTTTTAAATCTCTTACATTTTTTATTAAATCAAATGAACATTTATAGTCATATATTAAATCTGTTTTTAGTTCATTCATTCATTTGCCTTTGGCTTAGTCCCTTATTTAGGGGTCACATAATTAATTTTAAAGGTCATCACAGCGAAATGAACCACCTTAAATCAGTTAAACTGTTAAAACATGTTAACGTTATATAAGAAAAAAATGTTGAAACCTGGTTGATGTATAAAGTTAAAGTTACATAAAAGCATTTGTTATGACATTTTGTCATTTTGTTTTTTACAGTGCAGCATACACATATTTACTGTTTTTTTCACCTAATACTTTTTTAGATATTGCTTATATATATATATATATATATTATATATATATATATATATATATATATATATATATATATATATATATATATATATATATATATATATATATATATAATTAAGCAATATCTCAAATAGTATTAGGTGAAAAAAGCAGTAAATATGTGTACGCTGCACTGTAAAAACAATATATATATACACACACACACTTACACATATAGTTGAAGTCAGAATTATTATTACTTCTGTACAGCTTAAAGTCACATTTAAATGCTTAACTAGGTTAATTAGGTTAACTAGGCAGGTTAGGGTAATTAGGCAAGTTATTGCATAGTGATGGTTTGTTCTGTAGACTATCAAAAAATATATAGCTTAAACGGGCTAATAATTTTAAATTTAAATGGTTTATAAAAAATTAAAAAACTGATTGTATTCTCACCGAAATAAAACAAATAAAACTTTCTCCAGAAGAAAAAAAATATTATCAGACATACTGTGAAAATTTCCTTGCTCTGTTAAACATAATTTGGGAAATATATAAAAAAGAAACAACATTTCAAAGGGGGGCTAATAATTCTGACTTCAACTGCATAAATATTCCTTGTACACGGCAACAGTTAGAATCATATCCTCCTGAAGAATCTTTATTACTGATATTGTTTACTTACTGGTTCTTTAGTTTAGGGTTAATTTCCTGCTTTTTTCTTTTTCAAATCTTTAACTGACAAAGCACCTGCAGCTCTTTACTGGAGCTCAAGCATCAACACACAGACTGTCAACACTAAAAAAAAAGGGTAAATTTGAACTTTTTGTAATCATGTTTTCTTTTTCTGCTTTTCTGTGTGATACCTCATGACATATATAACAGAAAAGGTATCACAGTGTCCGTTTTTTTATACTGGCCTTTATGAACAATTGTACCTAAACAAATGGAAGATGCACACTGTAACTAATTAGGATATTTCAGATAATATTTCATAATCTGCAAAGAGAAAATGCCATTCAATTGTATTAAAATATGCTCTTAAAAAGGATTCTGAAGACGTTCACAACATTTTTTTTCCAATAACATGGCTTAAATTATTGTTCTGCATCATCAGATTACAAATGTAACAGTGTCAAATAAAGCCTGACTGTGGTGGTATGTTCAGAAATAGTTAATGTCTCATGTCAAAGCCACGTCTAACCTGCTGTCAGGAAGTTTATTATGTAGAAACCATGAAAAGCGGATCTGGGAAAGGTGAGGTTGCAGGCTGATGGTGTGTTAGAGGATATGAGCACAGGTAGTGGTCGTCGTGAAGGAGTTCTCACTTGAAGATGGTGTGAGAGGAAGCTGCAAGAGCAAAATACTGTAACCCATTCTTTCTCATTCAAAGCAGTGTGAAGTAAATGGGCAAACAATTGTAAACAACAATCTAATTAGCTAACTTTACTGGAAGCATGCATACGAAGTGAAAATAAATAACCAAACCGAAAAATTTGCATCAACTATGATATTGCTTGGCTTCATTGATAAAACCATCCAAACAATTTGCCTGAAAAAGGCCAAATAAGTGTGACTCCATTCATTCATTCATTCATTCATTCATTCATTTACACAGTCAATTGTACCAAACATTGTAGACCAATCCTTAACCTAACCAAGGCTTTTTGACCTCCCAAAAAGTCAAATTAACCAAACAAAAACACATTTTATCCAAGAGTCTGAATCAAAAATGTTAGAAAAGATGGGAAACATACAAAAAAGATTATGTTTTCTGAATAAGAAATGCACAGTATGCAAATAGTAACAATTGACCCTTCGCTAAGCCCCGCCCTCCTTAGTTACTGTTGCTACGCCTGTCAAGCTTTCGTGTCTGGCCCGTCTATTACAATGTGTATGCGCTGGTGTCAGACATTCCCAGTAATATAATTAGTCATTTTTGGCTAACAGGTGAGGTAGCCACCAGACAAAAAAGGACTGAACCATGTATTACAGGGGTATATTCACGACATAATATGCAACCGATTAGAAAAAAAATCTATCAAAATTGTACGCTGACCATTCAACAGCTTAGCTCATGCACAGCAGGAGAGGTGAAATTTAAAAACAATTCAATAATAACAGATTAAACAGTGATTTCTCTATTTTTGCCAAAAAGCCTGATGGATTAATTGTTGTGCAATGAAATATAGCGTTACTAACCCACGAGGAAACACGCATGGACAGTGCTTCTACATAATTCATTCACAGAAAGAACAGCCAGAAATGGGAACTTGATGGATTTGTAAAAAAAAAAAATAGCATCATTGACCCAAAACAATGTACAGTAAGTTAAAGTTACCTATAACTGTCAGTATGTTTGTGTGCTCTTTATAAATTACTGAAAAACAGCTGCGGGTAACGGTAAAGTATATTGATCGCAAGTGTTCAGTTTGTGATCACATCTCTGTTTTGTTCTGTTGTAATTTCAAATATTCGTAGCTTGAAACAGATGGAAATATGATCGCTATTAGTATGATTAGCCTACTAGGGCGAAGGCTTAAACGGAGCAGTGCTCATAATATCGAGCGAAAAAAAGAAAAAGACAGCTGGGAAACATAACCTGCATTGTATTTTTGTAGGAAACAGTTTAGATAATTTTAGGGTAACGTGGGAGGTGTGTGAGTTATTGCCATCTATCAGTGAATGTGTCAGGAATATCAAAACAAAACCAACTTAACTCCGCTCCATTAGCGCCCCTCACAGAGCTTGATCCACGCTGGCATTTCTCCCCTTGGGTTTTAGGTTTTTAAAAGGGAAAAATTTCCACCACCCTGTCCAAACTTTTAGGATACCGGGTGTCAGATTTGCACAATCCATATGCACAACACTTTGGCTTGTTTCCCTCGCTCGAAAGCTTGACAGAGCCCCTGCACTTATTCACAGTTGCTAAGCCATGATTGGTGCGTGGCGGATTTTGGGTGTGGCTTAGCGAAGGCTCAATTGCATAGTAAGAATTTGTTTTTACAATTGAAGTCAACATATTGTAAAGTTAACTAAAGTGTTGTTAGGACATTAGTTAGTGTGTTAATACCCTCCATATAAATAGTGATTTTATTTTAATAGTTATTCTTATAAAATGGTCTTTGGGAATTTTAGCTGTCAAATAATTTTTTTTTAATTGTATGCTGAAATTCTCCTTGTAAATATAATTAAGAACTGGAAATGGAAGTGCTAAAGCTGCAGTGGAAAAAAAAAATGTATGTATGCCATTCTCCATAAAGAAGTTACTGTATCGTTCTTAATTCTTCACTGCATGAGATATTCAACAAATATATAAACTATATAAACTATGGTTCTTAAGATGACAGAGTTACAGCAACATATCTTGCAGAAGGTTTTGTTTTACTTTATTATTAAAAAACTCAACTAAATTGAGCAAGTCAAGTGTGGATATCGCTTTTAAAATGGTTTTATTTCTTTATTGGCATGTTTTATGCTAAGAGAGAACAACAGTACAGTATATAGTATATGAAATACAAAGCATAAATCACACAACAGCAGTCCAATGACTCCATTTCATAAAGCAATTTATGTGTTTAGTGCATTTTATCACTGATCAATTATCAATACCCTAATGCCAAACAACTAAAAGATCTAAAGGTATCCTTATCATTTTGGGGGTAGGGCAGTGGGGGATGGGTTTTAAAAAAAATGCACCAATGCTAGCGACTAACTCTATCAGATTCCAACAACTTATAAAGGAACAAATACTCTTTGAGTCATCGATAATTAATGAACTCACTATTAACGCTTTCAGAATGCTCACATCAGCATGACTGTAATCTAAAGCGTTCTGTGATCTCTCTTTTGAAATGATCTCCACACGTGGGATCCCCACACATGCTCTTATAGTCCAGTCAGGGTTTAAATCAGGTGGACAGCGGAGACGGGGTCATGGTTGCTTTCACCTGTTGCTGCCTGATGCACTGTATTGGTTGTAGGACAGAGGATAGATGCGGGAACCCTGGCTCATCCACTCCGGATCATTTTGTTGTCCTTGTTGCTGCTGTTCTGCAAACAGACTCAGTAAAGCTTCAACCTGTTCCTGGTCTTTAAATGGGCTGGATCTATAGCTGGCCCGCAACCATGCCTGATACTGAAAGAGACAGAGAAAGCAGAGTTCAGTGCAAAGTGAGCGTTTATATTTCCTGCTCTGTCATCAAACTGAAGCTTGCGGTATATATTACTCAAAGACGTTACAGTTTAAGATGACTCAGTTAACACAATCATATTCAAGCAGGTACAGTATATGATATGAATAAAAGCTACAGTGACAACTTATCATTAACAAATTTTAAAAAAGCCTCATGTTAATGCCTTCACTGGAAGCGGTTACAGGCTTTCCTGGAATGTCTAAAAGTTAATTTGTCACAAATCAGTTTCACTTTTGGTCTGAACAAATGGAGCAAATGTTTTTTATCCAAACCAGAACTCCTCCGTGAACATAAAAGTGGTTAAATAGTGTGTAAGAATTTTTCCAAGGATCCCATCTGGGGTACTCTTCTGGGAATGGCATCACCGTGTTTTAATAAGCCTGACCTCTGTGGGCTACTTCCACAGAACTCTGCATGACACATTAGAAAGGCAGCACCTCAGCATTCATTAATGTCTTAAGCAGTCTAGTGCAGCAATGTCATGTTTTAAGGAGGGCAATGGAAAATCCCTGGCACTGAGCACTGTTCAGAGCCTCAGCTGGAAAAGAGTGGGAGGACAAACATCCGGCTTGTTTCCAGTCAGACTGTCCTTACTCGATTAAGTCTGCCATACATGTTTGCACATGTTATACATCCTCATACTTAAGCAGTAGCATTTCTGGATCACCAAGACTTCAAAAAAACTGTCTGCTAAAATATAGTCCTGTTGCGGTGACTGCCAATCAAAATAAAAACTTGACTCTGTTTGTCATCTTAGTACAGAATCTGATCTAAATGCTATAACGTGCTAGAAATAATGTTAACACTTTACAGTAAGGTTTTATTTAATGTTAGATAATGTATTTACTAATAAAGAACAAAACATGTACAATCTTTTATTAATCATAGTTCAGCATTTACTAATTCATTATTCAAATCTAAATTCATGCTTGTGAACTAACAATGAACAACTTTATTTACATTAGCTAATATTAACAAATATGAATGAATACTGGAATAAATGTACTGTTCATTGTTTGATCATGTTAGTAAATACATTACTAATACAATCTCATTGTAAAGTGTTACCGAAGTAATTTCCTTTCTTTTCTATTTTTGTTTCCCTTTTTTCCTAAAATTCTAAATTTCCATATCCTCCATACACAAGCGAGTTTCACAGACCAGAGCAGAAAAGATGATGTTTCTTGGTTCATATTTTAAAAATTATGTTAGGAAAACAGAATTGGCATGCACCATATGTTTAACACATTAAAAGTAAAAGTAAATTGGGCATCCGAATGTTTATTTGCTTTATAAAGGATCAGAGACAAACACTCTGTTTCACTTCTCTTCTGTTACCTATCCGAAGCGCTTTCACTATGAGACTGACCAAAGTCTGCAAAGAGACTGACATTTGGAAGTGGGCATTATAAATTCCAGAGTTTCTTCACTGCTGCATGCTTTTTATGCGTGACGCAGAAATGAGCAAAGTAATAAAGGCAAGAACAATCAATTAACTCTCACAGTATCAGTTCCCTTGCATTTCGGTGGAATTACAACTTTAGGGAAAAAACAATCAATATATAAATGGTAGCATGTGAATTAATAAGTCTGTGTTAATGTATTTGATGTATATTCTTTGCAGAGCAAGTATGGAGTGCCTGCTGCTGTATCAATAGGAATCTGCAAGCAGATCTAGACAGGTGGAACTGGAGAACTTGAGATAGAGGGTTTCAGATGATCTTTCAGTGTAGAAAATGAAAGTGATTGAATGTCATGACCTGTGCCATATTAATTCATTAAAAATATGCTTGCATTATTAAAACTTTAAAATTACAGCCATCTTTATTTTATATTGCTTGATTTAAACCAGTCCTTTACACAGATTAGGCTTAAAATACAGTAGTAGCCTATACTTTTATAAACTACAAATATACTTCAAAAAAGTACTTCATTTACTGTAAAAAATGCTGTTCCACACAATTCCTTCATGTTGTCTTAACTCAAATAGATTAGGTTAAATTAATTATTTTTTTTATTTTATTATTATTATTTTTTTTTTTTTACCATTTTTTTAAAAGTGAATTAAATGTAAAACAATTAAGTTGGAAAACAAAAATATGGAATTCAGCTCATTTTAAATTAGTATTATTTTTTTTGAGTGATGGTACTCTTTCAGGTGTTTTGCTAGGGCATTGCTATTAATAAATATAAATCTGAAATATAATCTGAAATATTAGCTAAAAGAAACCACATACAGTACTTTGAATACTTAAAAGTAAGTGTACATCGCTTGAAAGTTTAAGTGAACTTTCTGCAAAAAAATGCAGTAAAAGTCACATACATTTACAGCACTCGACTGGTTCCACTTTATATTAAGTGTCTTTAACTATTATGTACAGATTTATCAAAAGTAAATATGGATAAGTACGATGCACTTATTGTGTTGATGCTGTTTTGCCAATAGTAATATAAAAAATCAGGTGAAACTGAGCTTTCACCTTATTATTATTATATTTTTAAGCACTTTTTATGGGTTCATTTGAAAGCCACCATAATACAAAAGATTCTAGTACTACAGTAATACAGTGAATCCCCTTTAATAATCTCTTATTCCTCACAATCACAGCAAAACAATCAACTACCGTTACAAAGTTAAAAGTCATATTTTCGTTGTTCAGAGGCATATGTTGCAAGCTTCTAGCAGTAATGACATTCACGTGATGTGCTGCGCTGATCTAATGCAATATCAGCAAGTCCCCCATCAAATCTGAGTTCCCCTTATACACTCTTTTTTACCCATTCATCCTCATATGAAGTTTAACTAAACGTTCAAGTGATTTTTAGAGTCACTTTACGATCACACATCAGCTCTGGTTTGTGGCTGCAAAGCTAAGGACAACTGCAACAGGAAGACTCACTTCACACCTTCACAGCATGAATATACATGTAAGAACACTCAACACTGCAGACTGATCTAACTTTAAAACCAGAGCGAATGACTGTGACAATAGTGTGACAAACAGAAAATAAGTCATAAAAGATAAAAAAAAAAATTAGATCATGACCTTTTAGCACTTATTAATGCACTATTTTTTACTTAACAAAGGAAGTTAAGCCTCTTTCTTACTTTCTCTCCTATGTATTCTAGAACAGTTTGCAACAAACAGTGGTGCAAAATAAAAGACTCAATCAAAAAAAAAAGTGTAACTAAGGGTAAAACAAGTTTGATTGCCCCCCTTTGCCATCTTCTCAGTTGGTTTGTGTTCACATTCACCCCGGTACACTTGCTTCATCGAGCTGCTGTTGTGTGTACGGCTGTTGCTAGGTGATAGACACAAAAGCAAAGCGCCAAAATGGAAAGACATACGCACAACGGAGTCGTTCTGCGTTTACTGAATCTTTTGGCTTTGAACATACAGAAAGCGACTTGCATCCATCTGCCACAAAAATATTATAAATGTTCAGAACAACGCGATGTCTGCAGAAGTTGGTTTTATTCACACGTAAATGAACGTTATGAAAATTATCATTTGATGTACAGTTGGCAGTTCACTTCTGTTATTTGATACGATTGCATTCATACCAGAAGTGAACCGTACCCCAGACCGTACCCTAGACAAAGTGCTAGTTTGAAAGCACCAGAGATGTATACAGTACTAGCGACCCAGGCTTAAGTAAAAGTACAAGTGGTCTATCAAAAAAGTGACTTGAGTAGAAGTTGAAGAGCTCTTTAAGCTCCGTACTTACAGTAAGTGGAAGTACTAAAGTATTCAACATTTTTTGTACTTAAGTATTGCAAGTAGTATTTTTTTTTTATTTACTACTTAAATATTGAAAGTAAAAGTACAAGTATTGTGTAATGTAGTTATTAAGGAAAGCAGTCAAAAGATCCTGATTTTTTCAAAATTCATAAATGTCATCTTAAAGCATACCTGTCAACCCTCCCGTTTTTCCCGGGATTCTCCCATATTTTACAGTTCTATCCCGCTATCATCCAGTAAATGTATTTTCCCGTATTTTCAGTCTTTCTCTGAGGGGTGGCAATAAAGAGCCGATCCTCCCCATACGCAACCCATACCGCTGAACCACCAGGGGCCGCCCCTTGCTCTTAAATGTGAGTTCTGTGCTTTCGCTTTGTTTAGGAATGAACACTTTGAAATAAATATGAAAATGGCAGGATTCCCTTTCCTTTTCTTTACAGGTGCCGTCTTTCCTCCTATTCAATCCTCAAAACAGTCATAAAGCAGTGCGTGACTGTCAGCTGACACGCTCCATAGTGATAAATAGATGCTGTTTCCCAAACGGATTCTGTACACGTGATTTGAAGCGGAGCGAAAGTCTGGGTTTTGGGTGCGTGTTTGAACAGTAATAATAACAACATCTAAAGATCTCGATCTTGGTGGGGTGTTTTCAAGCACAACTAATTTCGTCCTAATTGAGCATAAAAAGTTAGGAAAGCAATTGATGCAGCATTGAAATCCATTTGAATCATGTTGCTTTAAGATTAGCCCTGGTGGCATCAGATTGCATGATGCCACCAGCAATGCTTTAGTTATAACGTTAGATGTTTGCATTTTTAAAGTGACACCTCTGTTATTTAATGTAAACGAAAATTCCAAATAAATGAGATTAATTCATTGCTCTTTAATCAGAATGTGTTATTTATACAGTGAAGAAACGGCTAATGAGATTTGATAGCTTGATTCTATTTCATTATAACAGCTATTCATTTTAATAAGCTGAACTGTTTGCTAATGTATTTGCTGCTAATGTATACTATTTATTTTTCTTCTTTTGTAAAGAATAATAATAAAACATATTACTGACCGTTTACCTGTTTATTTACACTGAAACAGCTCCAAATTAACATATTTAGTCATTTGGGAATTTTTTAAGGGTGGGGGAGGAATAGGGGGAACCCCTTATTATGGTGGTCATATCCCTTATTTTCACATCCCAATGTTGACAGTTATGTCTTAAAAGTGCCACCACATGCATGTTTCTGCTCTTAATGTTGTCTTGGACAACTGGACCAAGTGTCTCCTTGACTATAGTTTCCTGATATCTATCAGTATTGTGTGTCAGAGGTAGTGGTAAGCAACAATAGGCTCATCAGGAAATGAGTACTTGTTAAGGATTTTTTCCTCCAGATTACCAGATGTTTTTTGCACCCATCTCGAATGCACAAAAGAAATATACATTCTGTAACTGCTTGAAATCAGTATCATTGTTTAAAACAAAGCATTTTACAAATATTCAGAGGGTTATCCAAATATATACTGTTAAACATATTGGAGATTGTTCATATACAGCTGAAGTCAGAATTATTAGCCCCCTGTTTATTTTTTCCCCAATTTCCGTTTAACGGAGAGATTTTTTCAACACATTTCTAAACATAATAGTTTTAATAACTCATTTCTAATAACTGATTTACTTTATCTTTGCCATGATGACAGTAATTAATATTTTACAAAATATTTTTAAAGACACGTCTATACAGATTAAAGTGACATTTAAAGGCTTAACTAGGTTAATTAGGGTAACTAGGCAGGTTAGGGTAATTAGGCAAGTTATTGTATAACGATGGTTTGTTCTGTAGACTATCGAAAAAATACACAGTTTAAAGGGGCTAATAATTTTGACCTTAAAATTATTTTTTTTTAATTAAAAGCTGCTTTTATTATAGCCAAAATAAAACAAATAAGACTTTCTCCAGAAGAAAAAATATTATCAGACATCCTGTGAAAATTTCCTTGCTCTGTTAAACATTATTTGGGAAATATTTAAAAAAGAAAATAAAATTCAAAGGGCGGCTAATAATTTTGACTTCAACTGTAGTTCTGGATATCAGAATCTCTGTAAATGTTAATTTTACCTCTGACACCTGTTTCATCTGAAACTCCTGCAGCTGCTGTTGGAAGCCATAGTTTGGGCCCACAAAAGAGCGCACAGCCTTTACCGCAGTAAGACACTCTTGCCAGCCATAGCTGGTGACTGTCATGAGGTAAGCCACCACCACAGTGGTACTTCGAGACACTCCAGCAAGACTAGAGCAGGAAAGAGGCTTGTTAGGTTAAGATGGAACATTAATTGTGACATGTCATGAGGATAATGTCATACATAATTTTAATTTTACACAGGCAGCTGTAAAAAAATATACATAAGTAAATAAAAAATAAAAGAGAGGCAACAATTTGAATGATCTGATAAACAAGCCGATGCTACTGCTAGAGGAAAAATAAAAAATAATGCAACAAGTCACACATGATTTTACAGCTAAACAATGGTAAAACTATGACACCATTGAAAATGGCTCACATCATACCACATATCAAAATACCCATAATGCCACAGAGCAAATGAACCCACCAATGAACTAGACATGCCCCTCCATTAAGTCGACACTCGTGGATAAAGCGTATGGATTCTTTGAAGTGTTGAGACCTGCACAAGACACAAGAAAGAAACACTTTTACAGAGGAAATACTTGTACAGAGTTTATTTTTGTAGATTATATGTGTTTAAAAAAAGTTGCTTTCATGTTTACTCTTAATGGACTTTAATTAAAATAATATTTGAACGATCTTTTAGTTCATTTTAAGAGCCTAAAGAAAGATACGCATCACAATTTTAAACCAGGTGTTAACTTTTCACCTTATTTAACTGTATTTACTGCATTTGAGCATAACATAATGCTTACTGTAAAAAGTTTGTTTTGTGAAAAGAAATGTGATATTAATATTGTTAACTGCTTGTAAATGGTTTTCCATTTTATATGTGTTTCTGTATTCAATTTATTAACTTATTTACTGAAATGGGGAAAATCTTTCATTAGCTCTTTTTGTTCAAATGTTTGCCCCTTGTACAGCACTGATATGTGTTGATGTTAATGTTGATATTTCAACAAATGGTAAAATCACTAGTACACTTTGATACTGATTTAACCTGACAGCAGCTAAATGAGCTTTGATATTTCTACCTTAAACATACAATCAATTAATTACAATAGTATTAATAATAAACACAATAGTAATAATTAGTAAATACAATAGTAAAAATTGTGGTCATTAAATCAGAATTGATGCTGATTGAAACAAGATTGAAAACAACTAAAACGTGAACAACTAAATCACTGCTGCAATCTGATGCCACCAGGGCTAATCTTAAAGCAACATGATTCAAATGGATTTCAATGCTGCATCAATGTTTCTGAGCAGTGTAAAAAAACAAATACAAATAAAAACAACATCATTCCAGTTGATTCACATTAATACACATGTATTCAATTAGTTTAACTGCTTCATGACAGTCCCAAATCATGTTTTAAATTCTGATACATGATGACTTGACAGTAGGCATGGGCCGGTATAAGTTTCGGACGGTATGACAACCTTGGCTAAAATACCACGGCTTTATGGTATTGTAATCACTGCTCTAAATTAGGTTCTTTTTAAAATGTCTGAGTAAAAAACAACAACTTTTTTACCCCTTCGAACACAATATATTTTATTTTAGAAAACATTTATAATATTTTGAAACAGTAAAGGTCATAATTCAAATAAATCACTGACTTCTGCTTTCTTCATTGCTTTCAAAAACACAGATTTATTTACAACACAGTAAAAAAAAAACATAACAAAAAGTTACATATGCTTTGGGAACTGTATAACAGAAAATTTTTGCAGTTTTAAAACCTTGACTTTTCCTAACGGTAAACATTGCAACTGGTTATCATCCCATGCCTACTTGACAGCAAGGCAATTCTTTTTTTAAAGCATGCCTAACATTGCCTTGCCTTCTTGAAATATGATCCATCATCAGCTTTTTATGTCCAATCTTGTATAATGTATGAACTAGCAACAACATATATGATACAGTTGAAATCAGAATTATTAGCCCCCTGTTTATTTTTCCCTCATTTTCTGTTTAACAGAGAGAAGATTTTTTTAAACACATTTCTAAAGATAATAATTTTAATAACTCTTTTCTAATAACTGATTTATTTTATCTTTGCCATGATGACAGTATATAAAATATTTTCAAGATACTAGTATTCAGCTTAAAATGACATTTAAAGGCTTAACTAGGTTAATTTGGTCAATAAGGCAAGTTAGGGTAATTAGGCAAATCACTGTATAGTGATGGTTTGCTCTGCAGACAATCGAAAAAAATATAGCTTTAAGGGGCTATTAAGTTTGAGCTTAAAATGTTTATTCAAAATTTAAAAACAGCTTTTGTTCTAGAATAAAATAAAACAAATAACACTTTCTCCAGAAGAAAAAATATTATCATACATACTGTGAACTGTACACAGTGGATGCCCTTCCAAAAATATTATAGGAAATACTGTGAAAATTTCCTTATTCTGTTGAACATCGTTTTGGAAATATAAAAAAAAAATAAAAAATTCAAAGGGAGGCTAATAATTCTGACTTCAACTGTATGTGTGGGTGTAGTGGTGTCTTATTTCATAGGTGAACATTTTTATCCCTATCCCTTCACACTCTGTTTCAAGGGTCAAGGAAAATGTGTAGGGTATGGGGTAGACAAAGAGGTGGGCGTATAAAAAACCCCCAATTAGGATTGGGTCTAAATCTAATCATCAACAAGGGTGTGCTTCTTAATATTTTAATTGTCCAGCTTCATGTGTCCTAACTTAATCAATTAAAGGAAATAATCTAAGGTCAAGTAATCAAGTAATAGAATTGTAAAACAGAGAACATAAAAATAATGGCATAGACTGAGCATCGTTTAAAAGTGTTTACACTGAGTGTAAACTAAAATCCCAATCTGTGACCATTTTCAGTTGTTTTACCAAACTTACTTAATGCCTAACTTTCTTAATGCTAAGTTCACACTTTTTCACTTTCAAAGTCATTGGATCGCTATAGTTTTCACACTACACATCTATCAAGAGTAGAAATTAGTTTCTTCAGAGTTTGGATGACGGATTGGCAACAGGAGATTTTACTTGCAAAATACACTATTACAATAGGAAGAATCACAGGCAAGTCTATCTGTTCCGCAAACTGTTTCACAACCAAACGCATGTAAGAAGTGATAAGGACCAAGTAGAGCCTTTTTGAAGTCAACCGAATGATGCACTGTGCAATTTTAGCCCTGATTTCACTTGCTCACAAATGACAGAAATTGGAGTCGAAACGGTGCTCCTTCTTGCAAGTGAAAATCATGCAGTGTGAATTATCAAAGGTGCAATCTGAGCACAATGCTATCAGGCATGCTGTTGCCAATTCAAAATCCTACTGTGTGAAATGAGTTCTACAGGGAAAAAAAAACATTGCAATGATCTGCAGCCAATGAGAGAGCAAATACAGGGAACATTGGGGAGGAGTTACAGACCACAAAATCAACAAGCACCGCTTCTGCTGCATTCACACTGCACGATTTTCAAATTGTTGAACCGCTGTTGTTTTCACTGTATAACTGATGTAATATTCCGTTTATGCAGTGTTCATGCTGCACAATGGATTGCTGTCAAGGGGTTATATTGTGCAGGATAATAAAAAGAACTGACAACTATATATGATCCACAGTCCGTGTTTCATAACAAAACACATGCGAGAATTGATAAGGAAACAACTCTACCCTCATCATTAAATGCAAATCATCTTATTGCTAATGTATTCTTTGAGAAAGTGTGGCATTTCTGACTTTGTGGGTGTTTTCAAACTGTGTTTCTCATGCAATAAAAAACAATCCCCCCTACCTGACCCCACCAATCAATCCAACCTTCACTATAGAATGAGCAAACCAAGTAAGAGGGTCAAAAATGCCCCTCTGTTCTGACCTGACCAAGTAATATGGTAACTCCCTTTACTTTCCTGCAAAGTTCTATGCTTTTTTCCGGTCATAATTAATTTCCCCTTCCCTAAACATGGCTATCATTGACACAGATTCACCAGTGTCCACTAATCCACTATCCACAATCACCAGACTTCTACTACGTCACACATGGGCTCACCCATTATCTCACCATACATACACTACCGGTCAAAAGTTTAGGGTCAGTTTTTTTTTTTTTTTTAAGAAAATTATTCTGTTCATCAAGGCGGCATTTATTAAATGTAAAAAAATTGTTAAACATTTATTACCGTTTTAAATAACTGCTTTCTTATTGTATGTACAGTTGAAGTCAGAATTATTAGCCCCCCCCCCCCTGTTTATTTCTCCCCCCCCCCCCCCGTTTATTTCTCCCCCCCCAATTTCTGTTTAACCGAGAGAAGATTTTCTCAACACATTTCTAAACATAATTTTAATAACTCCTTTCTAATAACTGATTTATTTTATCTTTGCCATGAAGACACTCAATAATATTTGACAAGATATTTTTCAAGATACTTCTATACAGCTTAAAGTGACATTTAAAGCCTTAACTAGATTAATTAGGGTAACTAGGCAGGTTAGGGTAATTAGGCAAATTGTTGTATAACGATGGTTTGTTATGTAGACAATTGAAAAAATATATAGCTTAAAGGGGCTAATAATTTGACCTTAAAATGGTTAAAAAAAAAATTTAAAACTGCTTTTATTCTAGCCGAAATAAAACAAATAAGACTTTCTCCAGAAGAAAAAATATTATCAGACATACTGTGAACTGTACACAGTGGATGCCCTTCCAGCTGCAACCCATCACTGGGAAACATCCATATACACTCATTCACACACATACACTATGGCCAATTGAGCTTACTCAATTCACCTATACCTCATGTTTTTGGACTTGTGGGGGAAACTGGAGCACCCAGAGGAAACCCATGCAAACACGGGAGAACATGCAAACTCTACACAGAAACGCCAACTGACCCAGCCGGGGCTCTAACCAGCGACATTCTTGCTGTGAGGCAATTTTGCTATACCCACTGTGCCACTGTGCTGATTACCATTAATAATAATAATAATAATAATAATAATAATAATAATAATAATAATAAATCATTAAATTAAATGATAAACAATTTTGAACAGTTATTTTAAAGTGCAATAATATTTCACAATTTTACAATTTGTACTTTTTTGATGAAATAAATGCAGCCCTGGTGAGCAGGAGAAGCTTATTTTAAAACATTAAAAAACTGTACTGACCACAAACATTTGACCGGTATAGTGTAAGTACAGCAGTCATGTAAAAAAGAATGTGAACGTTGGTTTAGTCATTATGAAATGTCTGATTCAGCGTCTGTCATCAAAATGGTTTGAAATAACAACTTCCTAGAACTCTCTCTCATACAGACAGCAGATCCCAAACAACAGGCATTTGCTTCTGAACATAAAACAATAAGTTGTTTATTGCATTTCTTTCACATGTTCTTAGGTGCAAACTTATTTAATGTATACTGTATGAAGAAAGAAACACTGTGGTTTCTCCTATTGCAGTTAACTTCTAGTTTTTTTCTCTGTGGTATATGGTGCCAGGTATTTTAACTTGGGAATAAAACACCTAATAGTTGTTCAGCGCCACACTTTCTACCTTGTGTGCTGTCAAATTGGATTATTTTATTGCTAATCCAACATACTTTAAACTTTAAAATGTCTGTCTCACTCTGGCAACCTGGAATATCTACATTTCCCTTACGTTTTGTCATGGAAGTACTAAAACGTGGAACTGATAAAACATATTAAAGTTCATTATGTCATGGAAAGTAAATCATAGTAATACCACAATGTTAGCATTCTTATCTCATTTAAGGCAATGCTTCAAGCCTTTAACACTAACATTATGAGTGTGAGAGTTTAATAAGAATGAAAGTTTTAGAGAAAAATATCTAAAAGTTTTTTTTCCAGGTTAAAAATAAATATGCTAAATGTGTTTATAACTGTGTGGGTCAATAAAATGTTTTTTAAATCAAAAATAATAAATTTTAACCTTCATATAAAAACATTTCAAAATGTGTTTCAGGATCAAGAAAATACATTCTCTACCTTCATACATTTAGATTATATGCATTCTAAAATTGTAACGGAAATATATCTTATGTACAACAGTACACATTTTATACAGCAAAAACAGATGTGATTTTTGTCTGTTACAGTGGCAGTCACAAAGAGGGTTCCAATTGTGTGTGTGTGTGTGTGTGTGTGTGTGTGTGTGTGTGTGTGTGTGTGTGTGTGTGTGTGTGTGTGTGTGTGTGTGTGTGTGTGTGTGTGTGTGTGTGTGTGTGTGTGTGTGTGTGTGTGTGTGTGTTTAAATATGTTTCCTGCTTTAGATGATTTAGACATCAAACAAATCATTCATTAATTTTCCTTCGGCTTAGTCCCTTATTTATCTGGGGTTGCCACAGCGGAATCTCTCATACACCCATTCACATAAAGTCATACAATACGGCAAATGTAGTTATTCCAATAGCACATGTATTTGGACTGTGGGGGAAATCAGAGCACCCAGAGGAAACCCACACCAACACGTGGGAAACATTCAAACTCCACACATAAATACCAACTGGCCCAGACGGGACTCGAACCAGCGACCTTCTTGCTGTGAGGTGACAGTGCTAACCACTGAGCCACCGTGCCACCCCAAATAAAACATTTCTTATGTAAATGAATTTTCTGTGATGTGCATGCATATAGCTTAATCTATAGAGCTGGTTATCAGAAAACAATGTTGTGCAAGGACAGCTACTGAAAACCACTGATTTGATGATCACTTAATTATCACTAAAAACCCTGAAAGCGGCATATAACTTTGGTTTTATAATTGATTGCATTAATGTTTAAATGAAGATATACAATCTATTTTTATTGTTAATTAGTTAATAATATTTTTGTTGTTAATAATGTGGAGTGACCTTGCCTTCTTGCAGGCCGGAATGCCTCTTGGGCCAGTAATGACGGATAACACCTCCACGGGCTGGGGCACCGATGTGTACAATGAGCATGTAGCTGTGGGACGTGGACCAGACCACAGTTGAATTAGCATATCAATTGCCTGGAGCTGTTCGCAGTGTTTCTTGCCCTCCATCAGTTCTGACCAGCAATGGCTGGGAAACACATCCTGGTCAGGATGGCCAGCATGATGTCAGTAGCATATATCAACTGCCAGGGCAGAATGCGCTCCCACTGAATGTCTCAGCTTACTTGCCATGTGCTCCCATGAAGTCACATGTGGCTGAAATCTCTGTGCGCAATTCACATCCTGGGCAAGCTCAACCATGCAGCCGACACACTCTCATAGCAGCTCACCTCGGTGCAGTCCAGCTAATATGGGAGTGTTTTGGTGAGGCTGAGGTCAACCTGTTTGCCTCAGCCGAGATTACCTATTGCTAGTTGTTTTACTCTCTGATCAAGGCCCCCCTTGACAGCTAGCCCTGGGGCATGTCCCCCAGTGAGCCTTGCTGCACAGACTTTGTGCAAGGTCATGTAGGACAAGGAGCAGGTCTTGCTAGTGGCACTCCATTGACAGATTCCCCCTGAGGAAAGGCCTTCTTTCTCAGGGACGGGGCACAACCTGGCACCCCTGTCTAGCTCTCTGGAACCTCCATGTGTGGTCCATAGACACATGGAAGACTTAGGTGATCTAGCAGCATCAGATTAACAACATCACCCAGACTAGAGCCCCCTCTACAAGGCAGACTTAGGCCCTGAGGTGGAGTCTATTGATTGAGTGGCGTACTTCTGTCGTCCTCCACAATAAAGGTTTACATTGCAGCCATTTCCACTCACGAACTTGTAAATGGCCTGACATTGGGGAAACATGACCTGGTCACTCGGTTCCTCAGAGACGCTAGGAGGATTTATCTGCCTCATGCACCTTTCATACACTTGTGACATATCTCCGTAGCCCTTTCTGAACTACAGAGACATCCATTCTGTCATATCCCGGTGAGAACAACCTCCCAAAATATTTTCCCTATCATGCTTATAAGGGCCTGTGACGTTGGATGGTTATGCCTTTGGTGGTGCTTGTGTGTTCACAATACTCGCCTGACACAGATCTCCCCAAATGCTTAATGGATTTAGGTTCAACAGTGCTTGTAAGACTTAAGATACCACAAATACTTTGATGTCTTTGACAATTCAAATATGGACAGATAACACAGAGACAATTGAATCCACCCCACCAGGTGGGAATGCGGGAAAGCCTCTCCTTCATTGACATTTGAAACATCTCCCGAAACCCCCCTGTCACTCACTACCTTTTTCCCCCAATTCACACAGAATGGTCATTTCAAAGTATGAATGTTCTAAATCAATCCAAGTGACTTTATCTATCATGCTTGATATCATTTGAAATGTCTCAGTGCGGCTGGTACAATGGTCTCATTCCCTCAGAAATAGACATAATCAAAATAATAGATATATAACTTCAGATATCTTTTGAACCACTGCTAAGGGTGTGCCTTTATCTAGGGGGCCTTTATTCAAATGACCATTTGTTCCCTATAGGCAGAAACTCTTCTAACATGCCACTAAAGGTAAATGCCTTTTGTTATTCAACAAACACCCATCCTTGAGGAGATTCTTGGTTGACTACTTAAGGAACAGTTTCTAAATGTTCGTCGCGATTCTGTACCCAGATTAGCCCGTAGCGTGGAGCTCTCATGCTCCACGCTATGTATATTTTGATGTCAGGTATGCATCTTTTGATCTTGGATTTATCTTTGATAATTTGATGTCTTGTATTGTTTGTTTATGAATTGACTGAATGAATTGGCTTAATACACAGTTACCTGACTAATAAATTGTTATGTTTTGAATAATTCAAACAGATCTCATGTTATTATCTCTAGTAGATTACGTTAAGTCCATAACACCGCAAACCCCTGTATAGGTTAGTAACGGACTAAGACACGATAGACGGAGCAGCGTGGCACGCTATACGATGATCTTAGGGCTCCGACTAACACGTTGGTATTAATTCAAGTATACTTAGACTGTAAAAGGCCAATAATGGGTTTTCTATTTAGAACAACAAAGGATTGTTGAGACAAGTCTAAATGTGGGTAGGCCTTCATCTACAAACTTATAATACTATTTAAATCATATGGTGATTATTCAAAGTTATTAATAATTTAAGTAAATTGGTCTGCCCAATTCTATAGTAATGATCATGGTAAGATTAAATAGTTTTGTCTTGATTTAGTAGATAGCAGCTCTATGGGGACCACACAACAAATATTCTAAACTGAGTAAGTAGGGTTCTGCCTTTTAGAATAGTGGTTAATCGCCTCTGTTTAATGACCAAGACTAACAAGTTTGTGTTTAAGAGATTGTATACTCGGCCGGTACAAGACTCAGGATGTTATAGGAATCCGAATGAACGAGAATAACATACAATAATGAATCGAAGAGAATATTCAATCATAACCTAAAGTAATATTAAAAGAAACAAAATAACCTAATCAATGTTTTATAATTGGAGTCAGATAAAACGAGAAGGAATATATTAATATTCTAAACCACCTCATACTAAAATTGGAGTCAGATATGAGTTAAAGTTAAAGTAAATTAACATTGTGCACTGGAAAGTTCGAACAGGCAATAAACCTTCATCCACCAGTAGATACCGTCGTTGGACTAACTGGTTGGACCCTACAGTGCTTAAGATAGTCTCCTCAAACCAATCCACTCAAAACGTCTTGGTTACGTACATAACCCTTGTTCCTCGAAGGAGGGAACAGAAATGTTTATGTCCCCATGATGAATGTTAAGCTCTTCAGCGAGTAGTCTGATGAGCTACTCTCAAAGGCAGCCTTTTATACTCCTATTTGTGGAGTGGCTACACCTGTGAAAGCTGCGCTCACAACTTCATATGCATTCCATTGGCTCGTTTTTATACAAATCAGAGCGGTTGGAATCTCCTAGTCGATCAACTTGTCATAAATGTCTCTGTTTACTCCTTCGGGGAACAAGAGTACTGTATGTAACAAAGATGTTTCCTAGCAGCTTTAGCAACTGAATTCATGATTGGGAAACATGAGATTGCAAAATCCTGCAAACAACTCCAAGTTACGGCTGATTTATGAATAAAACTAATCAATGATTACTACAAAAGCCTTTTTTTATTAATTTATTTGATTTTAAAGTATTATCTGTTTATTTTTAAAGTTTTGATATAAAGTATCATATTACAGGGCAACATAAGCAATATCATGTTGACTGTCTTGTCAATGTGTTTTGTTAGTAATTCAGGAAATGTAAATTATTTTTGGAGTTCTAATTTTTTTACTGCACAAATAGTCATATTTAAGGATTTTGTGCAATTTTGTTAAACAGAATTGTCTTCTGAAACCACACATAATAAATGGCATACAATTGCTGTAATGTATAATCTTACTAAAACATATTGAGCCAATAAACAGAGAGGTTCCTCCAAGGCATTAACCTTTCCTTTGCCTTTCTCTTGATAATATTACACAAACTGTACTCTGGTTTTACTCAATAGCATCAAATGAGGAAGATACTGTACTTTGAAGCACTGTTTCTCCTAAATATTTCTAAGTCACACACCATGTGTCATTAAAACAGTCTGTCTGCCAGATACACTTTTTATGTTTCTTTCCCTGAAAAGCACTTTGATTTTAACATCTGAATTCAATTTTATGATATTTATTCCAATAGAAATACCATATATAAGTCCAGTTTTGCCAATGTATTTTCCACCCAATTGTAAGAAAGGATTGTATGTGACGAAACAGGCAGCTTGACCGTTATCCTTATTTTAAAGCTGAGGGATTGTGACAGAGGGTTTTAAATAGGTCTAGTGGCCAGTGCAGTTTCCTTCCCTAAGGATTGCATCAGTTGGCGGTATCTCATAAGTACACTTCACCATTAAGATATCTGTCTGATGAGGCTGCTTTCATCTGGACCTCATTTGCCCAGTGGCACTATCTTTAAACGTACAGATAAATGAAAGTCAATAAAGGAAAATAAACAAAGATTTGATGTGTGTTTAGGATTAAAAGTTTGTTGTATATAATTAAAATAGTTTGAATTATAACTTATACCAATTTTAAGCATCTTATTCTGAAAGAGGTTGTAGTGGTTCATGAATTAGCTATTAGTTCATGTTAGCTAATGTATTTACTAACATGAACAATCAACATACATTTATTACAGTATTTATTCATCTTTGGAAACATTAGCTACATAAAATGAAGTTGTTCATTGTTAGTTCATGTTAACCAATGCATTTACTAATGTTATTAAGAACAAATTTATTTGAATAATGGTGAATGATGGTCCCTTTGTTGAATTTAAGTTACATTGCATCTACATGCCAACTAATTCTAATTAGATTATAAGTAGACTATTAGGTTGGGGTTAAGGTTAGTGTAAGTTGACATGTACTTGCAAAGTTTCTTAAAGTCAGTTAAATGTCTGTTGAAGGAGCAGATATCAGCAGACAGTCTACTAACACTCAAATAGACCATCAAATTCTGTTACAGAATAATGCATTAGTAAATGTTAAACTATGATTAAAAAAGATGCTGTACAGGTATTGTTCAATATTAGTTCATCTTAGTAAATACATAAACTGAGATTAACTAATGAAATCTTATTGTAAAGTGTGATCAATACAGTGTCTGACCATTAATCATTAGCCGCGTTTCCACTGTCATGCCTAAAGCGAGTGTGCCAGTGCCAGCCAGGGCCAGTTGCGTTTCAACAGTCACTTCCGGGCCCTGATCGGGCCAAATTGGGGCTTTCTCTGGGCCAGCGGCCGCCCTTTTTCAGCCCACCAAATGCCTTAGGCCAAAGCGAGCCAGATGGTGCTTCGGGGTGGAGTGAAAGCAGAGGTGGAGTTTGCTTGAGTCTGGTAAAGATGGTGTGCGGCCATTACACTAGTTTTCAGATCGAGCATGAGATGGCCAAAAATAAATAAATAAGGGAAAGAAAAATATAACTACTGGTCAGTTTCAGATACTCTCTAAACGCCTTATAGGGTCTTTTGCTTAAGATCGCCCTTATGTTTCCCTTTTAAATTTAAGGATTTTGCATAAAACAATAAGCAGTTTTAGCTCTACTGTTGTACTCTAGGTGCTGCTGAATGGCTTGTGTTAATAGTTTCATGAACATATTCCAGATAAAGTAAGTGAAAACATGCAATGCTAGCCAGGCATGTATACCAGGCAGGGTGGTCCACAGCAAAAATTAAAAATCACCTGTGTGCAATATCCTTTTTTTGAAACAAAGAGCACTGACTCTAAATAGAAAAAAAAACTGTTGAATAAAGTTGTTGTTTTTTTTCATTGTGTGTGTGCATAAAAGTATTCTCATAGCCTAATAACATTGTGATGGAATCACTGATGACACATGGACTGTTTTGAGCAGGCTCATTGGAAATAAGTGGCCAGGGCTACATTTTTGAGAACCGTTTGGACTCATTTTCTCATACGTTGGGGCCAATTCTCATAAATCCACCAGAAGTTGCTGTATACATTTCTGAGTATTTTAACATCCTTCTTATCGTGTCCATGAGAGAAGCCACACAGCTTGTCGTCATTCATAATATATCAGCTTGATATCCTCTGACTCACCCAACCCCTTCCCTAAACCTAACTGATAGTCTTTTCAAAACTAAACTCGCAGAAAAAAGCCATCGTAGCCACGTGCATCTACTGTGACTTTACGCATATTTTTTGGGTTTTGTTTTTTTCTTCCTTTTTCCGTCCTTCATCAGACTTGAACCCCCGTCTGCTCTGTTCTGCCTCCCAAGTCTAATGCCGTGAGCTAGTGAGCAAACCAGTAACGCTGGAAAAGCCAGCTTTATGGAGGTAAGCAGTCAGCAGTACCGCCCGATAGCTATACAGATAAAATGAAGCAATATGTATCTGCTAGGACATATTTGTCATTTCTCAGAAATGTACACCACGGTACATTTTCCCTCTGTTTCGTTTAACAATGTTGAGATTGTTGCCTATGGAGGATCAGTCAGTGGGCTCTTGGGGTTCAACAAAAATATCTCGGTTTGTGCTCTGAAAATTAAAGATGGTCTTATGGGTTTGGAATGAGTAATGAATAACAGCATTTTCATTTTTGGATGAACAATTCCTTTAAGTTTAAATACATTTGTTATTGATGAGTGGTAGGGGTTAATTCATTTTATTTTGCATTCATTTTTACATTTTGCTTTTTAGTGCAGATAAAGCAAGTACAGCTATGTAATGCTGGCCAGTATAGTATGCCTCTCCAGCCCTTTCAGTAATAACCCTCTGTGGCTCACCATCCATCTGGAGTGTGTTGATGATCATTTCTGGATAACTGTAAAGTCATTATCTTCCCTATTATTGTGGTTGCATGTTCTAAACTCGCGCAATTGGTCCTCAGTATTAATACACAAAATTAATCAAACTAATGAAGCTCAAAATTAAACATTAATGAATTTATTTTTTGAGATATAGGTAGAATTTTTTTATAATTTTCATAATCAGCAAATCACACACACACACACACACACACACACACACACACACACACACACACACACACACATATATATATATATATATATATATATATATATATATATATATATATATATATATATATATATATATATATATATATATATACAGGCAGTGCAGAATTATTAGTCAAATGAGTATTTTGACCACATCATCCTCCTTATGCATGTTGTCTTACTCCAAGCTGTATAGGCTCGAAAGCCTACTACCAGTTAAGCATATTAGGTTATGTGCATCTCTGTAATGAGAAGGGGTGTGGTCTAATGACATCAACACCCTATATCAGGTGTGCATAATTATTAAGCAACTTCCTTTCCTTTGGCAAAATGGGTCAAAAGAAGGACTTGACAGGCTCCGAAAAGTCAAAAATAGTGAGATATCTTGCAGAGGGATGCAGCACTCTTAAAATTGCCAAGCTTCTGAAGCGTGATCATCGAACAATCAAGCGTTTCATTCGAAATAGTCAACAGGGTCGCAAGAAGCGTGTGGAAAAACCAAGGCGCAAAATAAACTGCCCATGAACTGAGAAAAGTCAAGCGTACAGCTGCCAAGATGTCAAGATGCCACTTGCCACCAGTTTTGCCATATTTCAGAGCTGCAACATCGCTGGAGTGCCCAAAAGCACAACGTGTGCAATACTCAGAGACATGGCCAAGGTAAAAAAGGCTGAAAAACGTCCACCACTGAACAAGACACACAAGCTGAAACATCAAGACTGGGCCAAGAAATATCTCAAGACTGATTTTCTAAGGTTTTATGGACTGATGAAATAAGAGTGAGTCTTGATGGGCCTGTGGCTGGATCGGTAAAGGGCAGAGAGCTCCAGTCCGACTCAGATGCCAGCAAGGTGGAGGTGGAGTACTGGTTTGGGCTGGTATCATCAAAGATGAGCTTGTGGGGCCTTTTCGTGTTGAGGATGGAGTCAAGCTCAACTCCCAGTCCTACTGCCAGTTTCTGGAAGACACCTTCAAACAGTGGTACAGGAAGAAGTCTGCATCCTTCAAGAAAAACATGATTTTCATGCAGGACAATGCTCCATCATATGCGTCCAAGTACTCCACAGCTTGGCTGGCAAGAAAGGGTCTAAAAGAAGAAAAACAATTGACATGGCTTCCTTGTTCTCCTGACTGAACCCCATAGAGAACCTGTGGTCCATCATCAAATGTGAGATTTACAAGGAGGGAAAACAGTACACCTCTCTGAACAGTGTCTGGGAGGCTGTAGTTGCTGCTGCACGCAATGTTGATGGATTCTGTCAGTGTTTTGATCTGTTCACCATGGATGGCAGGCTTTTGAGTGTCCTTGCAAAGAAAGGTGGCTATATTGGTCACTGATTTTTATTTATTAAATAAATAAATATATATATATATATATATATATATATATATATATATATATATATATATATATATATATATATATATATATATATATATATATATATATATATATATATATATATATATATATACCCAAATATACATACATACAGTTAAGTCCATAAATATTTGGACATCGACACAATTCTAACGTTTTTGGCTCTATACACCAATTCAATCGATTTGAAATTAAACAAACAAGATGTGATTTAACTGCAGACTGCAGTCAGCTTTAATTTGAGGGTATTTAAATCAGGTGAAAGCTGTAGGAATTCCAACAGTTTGCATATGTGCCTCCCACTTGTTAAGGGTCCAAAAGTAATTGGACAGAATAATTATGTGAATTACAGCCTAAAGTCTGGAATGCATAGACATCACCAGGTGCTGGGTTTCATTCCTGGTGGTGCTCTGCCAGTCCTCTGCAGCAACTGTATTCAGTTCCTGCTTGTTCTTTGGGGCATTTTCCATACAGTTTTGTCTTCAGCAAGTGAAATGCAAGCTCAATCGGATTCAGGTTAGGTGATTGACTTGGCCATTGCATAACATTCCGTTAATTTACCTTCAAAAACTCTTGACAATGCTTTGGGTCATTCTCCATCTGCACTGTGAAGAGCCATCTAATGAGTTCTGAAGCATTTGGCTGAATATGAGCAAAAATATAGCTTGAAACACTTCAGAATTCATCCTGCTGCTTTTGTAAGCAGTCACATCATCAATAAATACAAGAGAACCAGTTCTATTGACAGCCACAAATGCCCACGCCATGTCACGACTACCACCATGCTTCACTGCTTAGGATCATGAGCAGTTCCTTTCCTTTTCCATACTCTTCTCTTCCCATCACTCTGACACAAGTAGATCTTGATCTCATCTCTCCATAGGATGTTTTTCCAGCATGTGAAGGTTTTTTTAGAACTTAAATCTGGCCTTCCTGTTTTTGAGGCTCACCAATGGTTTACATCTTGTGGTGAATCCTCTGTATTCACTCTGGTGTAGTCTTCTCTTGATTGTTGACTCTGACACACATACAACTACCTCCTAGAGAGTGTTCTTAATCTGGCCAACTGTTGTGAAGAGTGTTTTCTTCACCAGGGAAATCATTTTTTTAAGAATGTTCCGCACAGTTGTTTTGGACACGCCTAATGTTTATGCTGTCACTCTGAAGGGTTTGTTTTGTTTTTTTCAGCCTAATGATGGCTTGCTTGGCTGATAGTGACAGCTCTATAGATCTCATCTTGAGAGTTGACAGTAACACATTCCAAATGCAAATAGCACACTTGAAATGAACTCTGGACCTTTTATCTGCTCATTATAATTGGGATAATGAGAGAATAACACACACTTGGCCATGGAACAGCTTTGAAGCCAATTGTCCGATTACTTTTGAACCCTTAACAAGTGGGAGGCACATATGCAAACTGTTGTAATTTCTACAGCGTTCACCTGATTTGGATGTAAATACCCTCAGAATAAAGCTGACAGTCTGCAGTTAAAGCACATATTGTTTGTTTCATTACAAATGCATTGTGTTTGTGTGTGTGTGTGTGTGTGTGTGTGTGTGTGTGTGTGTGTGTGTGTGTGTGTGTGTGTGTGTGTGTGTGTGTGTGTGTGTGTGTGTGTGTGTGTGTGTGTGTGTATATATATATATATATATGTATGTATGTATATATTAGGGATGTCAGTTTCTACAAAATCCCATGATCGATGATCATTTAAATTAACGATCAATCGATTAATCGTTAATCCTTATAAACCATATGTTTATAAAATACATACGAATAGGCTACTGAAGAATGAGACGAATATGCAATGCAATATGGTTCTTGCTTAATCGTCACAACGAAATAATCTAAGCATTCATTTTATAGATATAAACTATAAAAATAAAAAATAAGACATTTTAAGTAATCAACATTATATGTAAAAAACCCAAACTAGGCTACAGGCTGAATGCGTCAGAGGTGAACATGCGGCACACGCTTCTGTTAAAGCTTCAGTGAAGAACAAACCATTTAGGCTATGACATACCAATGCTATCTCACGGCTAGTGTTGGGCAATATAAGAAATTTTCAGATTGCCATATAGTCCCCCTGTGAGATCGCCGACACGATATATGGGCGCGGCAGTGTTAGGTTTCTAATTTGCTAATTTATTTAACCATTTTTTTACGTATTTAATAGGCCTAAACTTTCGGCTGCTTTTTAAAAACTTATTTAATAATCTACTTCAGTTGCATTATGTTTTATCTCAGAAAATAATTCAAATCAATGCAAATCCCCGCGCTCTTACAGCTAAACTGTGTGGCGCAGGACAGGATTTGATGGTGATTTCGGGTGGTTTGATGGCTCCATGCCGTTATCAGCGGGGCTGCTGCAAAATGCATATAATATAAATGGATGCAAGCAAATGAAATTATATTTATCTGCGCACAGAAGAAACAAGGATGCATGCATTAAAGTCCTTTCAGACGGGAGGCGGACGGAGGACTCACCGCCTGCGCATGTTTCTATGCGTGCGTTTATCCATGTTTTGTTTTTTAGTAGAGCGCGCCGCGGCTTCAGGTCTGATCATCATCACAAAAGTAGTCATTAACAGTGTCACCTCTGTATTTGCTAAAATCTAACACAATGTTGCGCTTGAGATATGTGTTTATTGTTTGTCAGAGTTTTGTTTAGACTATTGCCGACGCGCCGCAGCTCTGGCTCTAATATTCGCCTACATACAAAACATTTCACTGAGCTCAGTAAAATGTTCTTTGATAAGTTATTAATAATCTGTTCAATAATTCGTTAAAGCCAAAACGAATGGTAATTTAATATAGACTAAAAATGTAATATAAATTAAAAATACATAATAGAAAAATTATATATATATATATATATATAAATATATATAGCTTATATAAATAAATATAGGCCTAACATATTTTTTAAATAAATAAATAGGCTATTTTCTGAAATATGTGCATGTCTGTGTTTATCATTCCATCGAATTAATTCGATTGCAGCACCTGTTATTCCAGAACAGATCATTTGAGATGGTTTCAGTTCTTTTCATTTTTTTTTTTCTGTAGTTTCATTTTTACAAATAACTTTATTTAATTTGTTTGTTAATTAAATTTAGTTATTTAGCCTTTTATTTTTATGCAACAAAGTTGCAAATTAATTTGCTATGAGATGTGGCTGTGTATGGCAGTGCCCTCACGTGCAGCGCGCGTCGGCTGCTGCGAGAGAGAGAGAAAGAGCGCAATGGAAATAATAAATTTTTCACATGCTGATGTGTGTGAAATTGCGAATACATGTCTATAATCGCCTTGCAATTTAAAAAATTATTGTATTTTTCCCTTTCGGAAGGAAACTCTATTTAAATTCAAGCTAAAGATGCGTGGTGCTGAAGTCCGAAAGTGCCGCCCAAGTGATGTTGATGTAAACAGCTGAAGCTGTTAAATTATTTGTAGTTCGTTTATTATTAATGATGATGATTAAAAATAATAATGCTGTTCATTTTATATAATAATGTAATTAAAACATGTAATATATCATCCGAAACAAGCTATATCGTCTTTAAAGTCGTCATGGGTCTCAGCTCTCTGCGATATATTTGCCTATATCCTCAATACACAATATCCTCCATTAAATCAAGTAATTTTGTTAAGCAGGACAGGCTTAACAAAATTCGCAGCACTAAACATGTTCCCATACTGAGAGTGATTGATGACGAGAGAGCAGAAACCTGTGAGAACGGAGATGTTCACCGCATGTCTGGCCGTGATGAGCGATTTTTAAAATGAAAGCATATTTGTTATAGTCTGTCTGTCAAGATTGCTTAAAACACCTTAATATTTTAGAGAAAATAGTTAAAGTTTGCATAACCAATGATCTCATCCACGCGTGACCCACCCATACTTAAATATCATGCGACCTATTTTTTCATTACCTGACCCGCAGATTAACGGCAGCATCTGTAAATATAACCGAAATCCCCGCAGGTTTTATGCATCGCCCAATATGCAGTATCAAGAGAGTGACTCCATGGTCATGTAAACTGTACACACTTGATTATGTAATGTGTAAAGTCGTGAATAAGTGTCTCGCAGCGCAAAGCATATCTTATCCTTTAAATGTCCATGCTTAATCGGTCATCGTAAGCTCTATCGATTAAAGGCTTATCGACAATTAATCGATGATCGAGTAATCGTTAACATCCCTAATATAACCACTTCTCTGCTGAATGGTTGCTTGAGACAACCCAAGGTGATTTATATATATATATATATATATATATATATATATATATATATATATATATATATATATATATATATATATATATATATATATATATTTATATATATATATATATATATATATATATATATATATATATATATATATATATATAAATCACCTCGGGTTGTCTCAAGCAACCATTCAGCAGAGAAGTGGTTAGAACATAATGAATGAACAATAAAACTGACAGTCAGTTCGAAGCATATCTGCTGACAGACCTGTGGTATGTAGATTAAAAAAGAGAAGTTGTGTAATACTACAGTAAGACCTGAAGTAAAAGTCACTGTGCTGCTGCCATCAACTTAAACATATTTTATTTATTAAAAGAGAGACTTTGACTGTAGAAAACTCTGATTATCGATCAGCTGTCTGAATCCTTTAAAAGAACATTAAACGCTTTCAATCTTAAAATACTTCACAACCAATAACAATCAATTACTTGGTTTTTGTGCTATACTGTATACTACATTCTTTTCCTTCAACCTACCTGCAGTCACTAGAATAAAAGTTTATTTTTTTCGTCTATGATGTCTATTGGCCAAGTAGTATAATCAGTCCTGTTATTGCCATCCAATCAAATTGTTCATAGAAAAATTGCATCAGACTGAATGAGCTCAAGACACAGAAGCTTTAATAACCTTTCTGTTGTCTTAAAATTTGTATACACCATTCGTCATTTGACCTGCCTTCACTTAACCTCTAAGAAAAAAAGCATCCAAATTTAAATCCATAAATCTATTTTGCATGAAGAAACAACCTCACCATTAAGAACAAACTGAGAATGTCTCACAGTTTTCCCTCATCAGTGTAGAGTATTTCATCATTGTTTAATCGGATTCTCATTTTTTTTACTAATATTCTAAGTGTTTTTAGTAAGACATGATTCATAAAAGTTATGGCAGCAGACGCGTTTTGTGCGTGTGTGTTGGAGTATGCGTGTGTGTGCCAGTAGTTTTTGTGGTTTTTATAGTGGTTTTATAGCTGGTGAGTTAAAATTGACCCGAGGGACAGTCTTTGTCCCCTAAATGTGTACAGTGATCATTCATTCATTCATTTTCTTTTTGGCTCAGTCCCTTTATTATTCAGGGGTCGCCACAGCGGAATGAATCGCCAACTTATCCAGCATGTTTTACACAGCGGATGCCCTTCCAGCCACAACCCAACACTGGGAAACACCCATACACTCTTGCATTCACACACACACACTACGATCAATTTAGCTTATTCAATTCACCTGTACCTCATGTCTTTGGACTGTGGGGGGAAACCGAAGGACATGGAGAAAACCCACGCCAACACAGGGAGAACATGCAAACTCAAAAAATGCACAAAACAAACACAAAAATGCCATCTGACCCAGCCGGGGCTTCAACCAGCAACCTTCTTACTGTGATGCGATCGTGCAACACACTGCACCACCGTGACGTGATCATGAAGAAATGAAAACAGAAAATGATTCATTTTTTTCTAATGTTGGGGTCATTTTAAATAAAATTACAAAGTAAGTCAACAGGGGGTTAATACAGCAAACATGTACAGTGTGGACGCATTAAAAGTGTCCAAAAAAGATCAAAATTGTTACCGACATCTACTGAGAGACTATTTAGACATCTTTTAACAAAGACTATAGACTACACAAGACATGTCACTCGTATAGTTTTGAATGGGGAAAGTGTAACGGTCAATTTGAAGCCCCACCTACTAGTACAGGAGCCAATCATCAATCGTTATAGAGTGATGATTCTCCAAGGGAAGAGCTTGGACCAGACGTGTGCTTTTGTGACCGTTTTTGTGCTCAACAAACCCACTGGAATCTCAGCGAATACTTGCTTCACAGACATAAGAAATTAATCCACAAAAAACTTGAAATCTATACTATTAAATTAACCAACTATACGTGAAAACAAAAGTTTTTTTGTTTTGTAATCTGTATGAAACCAACGCGAAGTACAGTTCGTCCTGTCAAATGCACATCACATGACAGCAACTACTAAATGCCCACAAACTTGTAAACATTGAGTCATTTGAGGAGGAGATTCTTCATAAAAACCAAGTTGTGATTTACTGTACTTCAGAAGACCAGCGCAATCTGATGAAGCATTATCAAGAGTATGATAATGCGTAACACGGCCATAAATGAGGTTGGTGTCGTGATCTTGTTCATTTCGTGTGTGCATTAGCTTGGGTAACCTGAAAAAATGGCAATTTTGTTTGGTTCAAACATTTAGAAACGAAACTTATGACAGTTGTTGTTTCATTTCATTGGTGATTCCAAAATTGTAAAGTAATCATAAGCTTGTCAAACAGGTTTGGAGAATTTGATATTTCCCCATTCAGACAGAATGCCCAAGCATACTGCCCGAGAGGCGTTTCAAAGATGGCCACAGAGTGAAATGACTTGCCTTAAAGGGACTTTGCCTTTCACTGATGAGAAGATAAAGGATGCGTATTATACAGTATGATGACTGAAATGTGAAATGGTCTTAAATGACAACTAAATGCACTACAGCACGTATTCTATCAGTGCTATAGAATTCTTGGTTTGCGAAGTCAATTGCTGGACATTAGTAGCTTGTTAGTTCAGAGTGCACAACCCATGTCACATATCATATCATCACAACTAGATATTTGCAACCCAGGCTCATGGGAAATACATACCTCACCCAACATTTTTTGCAAAACATAAACAAAATACATTGCAAATACAAACGATAGCTTGTTCTGCAGACTATCGAAAAAAACACAGCTTAAGGGGGCTAATAATATTGACCTTAAAATGTTTTTTAAAAAATTAAAAAGTGCTTTTATTCTAGCCGGAATAAAACAAATAAGACTTTCTCTAGAAGAGAAAGTATTATCAGACATACTGTGAAAATGTCCTTGCTCTGTTAAACATCATTTGGGAAAAATTTTAAAAAGAAGAAAAAATTCAAAGGGGGGCTAATAATTCTGTAATATATATATTATAAAACAAAAAATGTATATATAATTATAAATAAATAACAGTATTATTGTCATTATACAATTATTACTCTAAATAAATAACAGAAATTAATCCTAAATGTAACTGGAAAACAATCTAAAGACACTGGAATGATGTTAAGATAATTTAAGAAATCTTTTGCATTAAGTTTATTAAGGCTTATATTATCATAGGTTTATTTAGTTTCACATGCCTGACCCATCAGGAGCCATGCTTAGTCTAAATAAGATCACCATCATATTTAAACTTTGTTTTGTCGACTTGCAAAACTCACTGCGTGCCGACACCTCCGCATAAAAGACTGTTATGCCGGTTTCATAACACATGAGCGGCGCAGCTATTTTTTTTTTTTTATGTTCACAACCGGGACTTACACCAGGAGCAGAGCAGCGCTTCAGCATCAAGCCGGAGCTCAGTTTGCTTTTTGATTAAACTACATTGCTTTCACCAGCAATGATTCAGTTGCACATAGAGAATGAAGTCTTTATTCTGGGATTACCACTCTTAATAAGTACACTTGCATATAATGTAAATCATATCTCAAAGCATTTATTGGGGCACGTGCCCCAGTAAATGGGGTCTATCAAGGCCCCTGCATTGCACCAAGTATGTTTTATAGACCTTTTTCTTAGAACGCAAAATTACCCATTATGCTTTGCATATATGAGCAAGAAGAATGATAAGAACTTCCGGTCGGCAGCTGAGGCGTATAAACAGTCACATTCGGACAGCTTTGAAATGATAATTTAATCTATTTTACTTTTTTTTTATGTCTTTGAACTAATACTGTTGTAAAATCTCCTCCTGGACTGATCATTTTAAAAAAAATGCGATCTAATGGGAATGAAAAACAACTGCTGCAAGGTATTTTTCCCTCGTTGTCAGACGGCATCTTGTGCAGTTTAAATGGAGCCTCGTCATTGCTAAATTCAACATTTTCTCTTTCTGAAGTATTGTGTGTGTGTGAGTGTGTGTGTGTGTGTGTGTGTGTGTGTGTGTGTGTGTGTGTGTGTGTGTGTGTGTGTGTGTGTGTGTGTGTGTGTGTGTGTGACAGGCCGGGAACAAACAAACACACACACACACCACACACACACACACACACACACACACACACACACACACACACACACACACACACACACACACACACACACACACACACACACACACACTGTATTTCTGAACTAGGAGAACGTTTTTCTCTCACGCTTGAACCCCATCTGACAGATTATAACGGCTTTAACAGAGGGAGCTGTGTACATTTTGGCAAATCTGAAATATGTTACTTTGGACAACCTTTTTTATGGAAACATGTCTTTCTTATGTCTACAAGAATTGCGACTTATCATACAGATCATGAATCAATACACTGAACTGAACATTTCCCTAAACCCAACCAATAGTGTTTTTAAAAGCAAGTAAGAAAAGAGAAAAGTGCACTGCGACCACTTAATTTTACCTTGATTTTACATTGCTTTTATCTCTCTAGTGGAACTGTGCTTTACCGGACTGGAACCTACGCGCTCCATATGGAAAAGTTATGGAAGTTATGGAAAAGGTGGGCAACATGGTGGCACAGTGGGTAGTGCTGTCACCTAACAGACACACAAAGACATGTGCTATAGGTAAATTTAATAAGCTAAATTGGCCGTAATACGTGTGTGGGTGTAAACGCAAGTGTGTATGGATGTTTCCCAGTGCTGGATTGTGGCTGAAAGGGTATGCATTGCGTAAAACACATGATAGATAATTTGGCGGTTTATTTCGCTGTGGCAACAAAAGGGACTAAGCTGAAAATAAATGAATGATAGAAAGGTGAGGCAAATCTATTTGATTACAAATTATGAGCATCAATAATATGTTTTGTGGTATTTATATGGTGTTGTGCAAAGAACTGCATGAAAACAATCCTTTACATATAATACGTTCCTGTAAATAGCATTAGTGTGAAAAGGAACAAACATTATTGGCATCATACTAACCCCATAGCATTCGTTATAAATATAAACTGCATGTTACTTATGTTCAAGTACCTATTTGCATTTTCACAAAGATGTAGGCTGAAGTACATATTTCCAATGAGCCTGTGTTGCATTTGTTCCCCTTATGCTGTGTTCACACCAGACGCGGAACACGCGGAATCGCGCTATTCGCGAGTAAATAGACACGTGAACATTTGAGTTTACTTGCTTCCTTCGCACGTCAAGCTGGATTTATACTTTCGCCTGGCGCCGCATCGCGCGCCTCCGCTTACTGCGCACGCACCTCGCGACACGGACGAGGCTTTTATACTTGCTGCGTTCGCCGTTGTGATATTCTTTAAAACGACAGGGGGGCGGTCAAAAGTAACTGACCGTAAAGTCAGACGGATAAACAGAGAAGTAGGAAGTTTCCGGAACTATGTCATGTCATTAATATCATTCACGATTTTTTAACTAATTATTTGTATTGTTTTTATAAATTATTTTAATGATTATAAGGATCTTTATAACAATTCGAGATTTTTTTTAAATCAAATTTGATGCATCACTTGCTTTTGTTCATATCTCGGACAGTTCTACCTATTAAAATTTATTAAATATTAATGAAAACTGAACATGGGTTGCTCTACAAATATATTCTTTATTATGGCAAGAATAAAAGCAAAAAAAAAAAAAAAAAAAGCACACTTACTAAAAATAGATTTAGATTTTTAGATTTAGCCCGCTCCACAATTCACATATTACTGTCTGGCTAGTTTCTGTCCTATACTTATGCTAAAAAGGGTAATAATAGTCAAACATTACTGACCATTATGACCAATAAAGTCTAGAAAAACAGGCATCAGTGTAAACCGAAAGGTTCAAATATTCATTTCCAGTTTTCAAAGCAATAATTTGTTCATTTTAGTTTTGTAGCTATTAAATTGTTTTAAATTCAAAATTGTAATATATACATCAGTGTAAAACCTATGACTGGTGGACAAACATATTTCTTTAATTGTGTACATGGATCTCCACTTTGCCATGGCCTCTTTTGGCTTTAACAATCCCTCAGGTTTTTCCAAACATTTTAACATAAACTTTCCTTTTTCCCACGGCTGTTGCATTTCTAGCCAAGAATTATTAATCATCAGGTTATCTGTATGATCACGGATCATAAAGATATGTGTACAGTCGTACTGTTTCAGACAAAATCTCTTCAAAGTGGTTTATATTCAACTCAAATCAAACGCGGCGCCGCGCGCACTGTTCGCTCGGGTCTCAAAAAATGCCGTGCACACCGCCAGCCGAAATCATGTCGCGCGCACTCAAAGCAAACTTCCGCTAACACCGCGATGACGTCACATTCGCCGTGCGCACTCAAGCGAACTAGCAGACGCGTCGAGTATAAACCAGGCTTCAGAATCCGCTTCATTCGCGTCATTCGCGTCGCACCATTCGCGTGTATCGCGCCGCAGGATGCCTATTCGCGCGTTTGCATTGACTTAACATGTAAATCACTCGCGCTTGATGCTTCTTCCGCGTCTGGTGTGAACGCAGCATTAGATTTCACTTATTATAATTGCACATTTGATGTGTTCTCACATAATTAACTTCACATATTAAATTTATAGTCCATGAACGGCTAACGTACTCTTATAAACACCCTTAACCCTTTCAAATTGACTACCCTTTTGTTATGTTCGTGGCAGTTTTTGCCCCATTGACTTCCAAGCCTTGGCATCATATAATTATGTGTTCTTTATTGTTGGTGGCTTTCCCTGTTGGGAAAAGGTAAAATTTCTCATTTTTATTGTTGATCATTAGTTGGCACCATTAAGCCTTCAGATAGACCTGGGCAAAAAAATCTGGCTTTTATTTGGAGTAAAACTATGTTCACTATGTTCTGAGAGCTGAGCTACTTATTTTTTATTTTCTTAAACATATTAAGGAAAGTGTGCAAAGGTTTCTCTTACATTTTCACACACTCCCTCTCTTTCTCTCTCTCTCTCTCTCTCTCCCCTCTCTGTCTCTGTCTCTCTCTCTCTCTCTCTCTCTCACACCACACACACACACACACAAACACACACACACACACACACACACACACACACACACACACACACACACACACACACACTCACACACTCACACACACACACACACACACATTCTGTTATAATGAAAGTCAATGGGGCAAAAACAGCCACTAACATAATGAAAGAGTAGTAAATTTGCCCAAAGTGTATTGTTGAGTTTTTGAAAAATTCCAAAGCATTTTCCCAAAATATGTGTCAAAATATGTGTCACCAAATATCATTCCATTTGCTAAAATACAGAGAAACTTGTGGCCAAATTAAGACTCAAAATCACCCCAGAGTGGATAAAAGCATCCCCAACAGCACACAAGGGTTAAAAGAAAATGACATTGATGGAAGATACATTTTTAATTTACAGGGTCGAAAGTGTAATCATTTTCACAGCATAATGCTCGCTACTCTAAAATCGAAATCTAAAAATGCAGATTTTTACTCATACATTGAATAGTACTTAATTACTTTTATCATTACTCTACTTGCACAACATAATTAGCAAGTAATGGGCCGTTTCCACTGAGTGGTACGGTACGGTTTGGTTCGGTACGCTTTTATGGCCGTTTCCACTGTCAAAAGGTGTACCGAACCGAACCGTACCGTACCACTTTTTCGGCACCCTTTCGAAAGGGTACCAAACATGAGAAAGGGTACCAAAAGGCAGAGCTAGACGCTCAGCTGAACGCTATTGGTTTACAGAGATACGTCATTCGCTCACACAACAAGCCAGAATGAAAACAAAGACACCGCCATGTTTTTAATACACAGCCGAGAGAGATTACGGCGTAGATACTAATTATATATATCAAACGAACCTTGTTGTCGTCTTTATGAACAGCCACAAAGCCAAAAAGAAGAGCAGATTTTACCCTGTGCCCCGTAGTTTTTTACGAGCCAGTCTGAAGAAGGAGCGGTTTCGCCTTCTTGCTTGCGCTCGCTGCGCGTCTATATTTGAAATAACAAACTTCTTGAGCTGATGATAATAATGTGCACTTGATTACTTATGTGCTTTTGAAACCCGATCCTGTCAGAAACTGACAAACGCGAGAGTGACACGCTAAAAAACAAAGGACAAGCCGGAAAAAAGGAGCACATTATTTTTTCAGCAAACGTGAACAAACTGCCATGTTTTACTATTATTATCACCTTTTGGACTATTATGAACTCGGAATGACGGACTTATTTTTTAACAAGAGGCTACACATGCTGCTGAAGATTAAAGACACATTTAATCATGAGAGGTTTGCACTGACTGAGCTATATTTCGTGTTGTTTTGAACCCAAATGAGGACTAAATGTATGCTGTGTGTAGTTTTCTGTAATTGGTAACATATCGTAGGACTGTAAGGGTCTGTATGGTGTTCATATATGTTGCATTTGTTTATTTATTTTATATAATTACAGACGTTACAGTAGGCTATTTCGCACTGTCATTGATGTGCAGTTATAATCAACTCATGTTCATAGAAAAGTTAGTAATAAACATTTATACAGAAGTATCTGTTTTGTGAGAAGTGGCTTCTCATATGATATGAAAACAATGCGTACAGCTTTACTTTAGACATTTTCTCGAGCGAAAATGACTGAAACTTTCTGTCTTACACCACGCCCACCAAAAGAGTACCTTTAGTACCCTTTTAGCAGTGGAAACGCAAGCCTGATAAAGGTGACCCGTACCGACCCCTACCAGACCAGTCAGTGGAAATGAGCCATAATAGTACTTTTACTTCAGTATGACTTTCAGTACTCTTTCCACCACTATTTACAACCCTGTGTGTTCACGATGTAGAGAAATGACAAGATCAAAACAAAGTAAACACAGTGGTCATAAATAAATAAATAAATACATCCCGGTTCATCCACACATACAACTCTGAAAAAAAGGTAAAATTATGAGTCAAAAGCAAACAAGAAGGAAGCATAATGCTAAAGCATGATAAATGTAAAAAAAGGTGTTTTGAACAATAACATTTACTTAAGATATCATTTGTGTACACACACAAACAAGCATACACACCCAGACGCACACATGACATTATAATTCTGCAATATTCTGCGTCATCATAAGAAGGTCATGTGACTGTGAGGAAAAGCTGTCATTTCAAATTAGAGTTGTACATATTGTACAACAGCCTTTTTAAACATGATTCAGTGACTCTAACGATAAGCACTGTGGAGAAAGCTTGCTGTGCAGTGTATGTACTGTAACTTACAAGTTTTGACTGGAGGCATCAGCTGCATTAATGCACAAATAGGTCCTATCCTGTTGGAGAGAGCACAAACAAATTGATATTTAAAATAAACATTTTGTGTGGCACATCAATGTCATACAATCAGGGCTGACCTGTGACAGATGCCTAGCAAGCAAAATTATAAAAGAACACAACATGACAGGATTTTAAAATTGTATTATTTTTATTTCTTGATGCTTGATTGTTTATTACTGATTGCTTGGAGGTGTTTGTTTCTTTTTCTTTCAATTGCCTGACTTAGGAATATATACAGCAGAAAAAATAAGTATTGAACATGTCACCATTTTCTCAGAAAACATATTTCTAAAGGTGCTGTTGACTTTTCCCCAGATGTTGGTAACAACCAAAGAAATCCATATATGCAAAGAAAACAAATCTAATTAGTTTACAAATTAGGTTACAAGTAATAAAATGAAATGACGCAAGAAGGCAGTGAAAGCCCAGACAGCAGCTAAAATCTCTTAGTAGTTAAGCCTCATTCACACTACGAGCGACCCGCAGTGGCAAAGCAGCAAGCGTCCGTTCATTTCAACGGAGAGTGAGTGATTTCCAGCGACCTCTGTCTACATGAGGGACAGCAACCGTTGGCATCCAGGTGGGTATGTCGAGCGACGCGACAAAGGTGAGAATCCTTCAACTTTATGCAAATGAAGAGTGACTTTCTTGAGCGACAGCCAATAGGAACACCGGTTTTGCAGCAGGTCGCCACCCAGAGCGACAGGCAGCTGTCATGTCGCTGCTACTGTAAATGAGGCATTATTTAGCAACCTTCTGTCCTTCATTCATTCATTTTCTTGTCGGCTTAGTCCCTTTATTAATCCGGGGTCGCCACAGCGGAATGAACCGCCAACTTATCCAGCACGATTTTACGCAGCGGATGCCCTTCCAGCCGCAACCCATCTCTGGGAACATCCCACACACCCATTCACACTCATACACTACGGACAATTTCGCCTACCCAATTCACCTGTACCGCATGTCTTTGGACTGTGGGGGAAACTGGAGCACCCGGAGGAAACCCACGCGAATGCAGGGAGAACATGCAAACTCCACACAGAAACGCCAACTGACCCAGCCCAGCCGAGGTTTGAACCTGCGACCCAGCGACGTTCTTGCTGTGAGGCGACAGCACTACCTACTGCGCCACTGCATCGCCCCCTTCTGTCCTTCGTCATTATAAATTAATATTAGCTGCTTCAGTCCAACATCTAAAACAGGAGGATGAAGATAAAACCATTGCCTTATCAGTGGACATTTGAGCAAGACAATGACCCAAAACACAGCCAAGGAAACTCTCAAATGCTTTCAGAGAAAGAAAACCAAGCTGTAGAATGGCTCAGCCAATCACCTGACTTGAATCCAATAGAAAATACAAATTAAAGACCAGATTTGATAGGCGAGACCACTCTGTTGAAGTCTGTGAAAAAAAATCACACCTGAGCATTGTATCTGACTTATATGACATATATGACAGTGGTGTCATATGAGAGCTGCCATCATTAAAAAAGCCTTTCAGTACTTTCTCTCCTTGTGTCATTTCATTGCTATTACGCATAACTGTTTTTTCAGATTTTTGTTTTGTTTTATTTTTATGTATGTAAGATCCTTTAGAAATATTATTTCCAGGAAAAAACATAGTGTGTTTAATACTTATTTTTCCCATTGTACATGTACAGTATCTATATATAGTATTTAATTTTTTCCTTTGAAATTTACAGTCAGCCAATTTACAGCGAGTCAGTAAAACTAATGTTGGACCAAAAAATTAAGCACACTGAGACTAATGCTACATTCAAGTCCTCTTGGCTCCATATTTATGATGTAGCAAGTCATAGGTCCCTTTAGTTGCAGTAAAATTGTGCTGTACTTTTTTTTCCCTGTTATGATTTAGTGTATAGAGGTGCTGCTTTTATTTATAAACTGTTGAATGTTTACCTGCTGATATTCGATCCATTACATTATTTAAGTTTTTAAATGTAAACTGTATTATGATATTTTACTTTGAATTGAACATGCTTTTTCTTGAAGGTGTTATTGACTTGGTTGTAATGGGATTCACTGATCTGTATATGTTGTATTCAGTTTTGCTTCTTATCTTTTAATCCCCCTTGATTTACTGTATGTTTGTGTTTTGTTGTCTTGTGGATGTTATGTTAATTTGTGTTTTTTTTGTTTGTTTTCTTTTTGTTGATTGTAATATGCAGTGGGACCCTGTAGAAAATGAGATGATACATCTCAAGGGGTTAATACCAATAAAATAAATACAAATTCAAAGTAAACTGAATCATATATCATAAAAGTCACAGACTGACTGACAACATCAATGAGAACAGAATTTGAACTGAATAAGCCAGATGCTTGCACCATTGTCCTCGTTTTGTAGCTGAATCACCCATTGCAACATTGACACTGGTCTTGATCAGTACACAATTCAAATTATTGGACCTCTCAATGTAATGATATTTAAATCTTCAGTCTCCCCTGTTGATCACTGCGAAGCTGCTTTAACACATTCTGTCTTGTGAAGGGTACTACAGAAATACAGTTAATGTGACTCGACTTGAGCTGCAGATCAGCTGGCCACTACAAACATTAACAAAGTGAAAGAATAATGAGCGCCACAGCTTCTGCATGCATCCCATTTCTTTGTTTTTGAAGCAAATCATACACTTTGCTTTGTTTTGTTATTATGCCATGTCTTTATTATGTTTAAAACATTTCAGTTAGATATAATTTGCTTGCACTCTTGTTTAAACTCATTTAAAATGAGTTTAACACAATTATTACTTTTTTTGGGACAACTTAATTGTTTTCTGTTCAATCCACTTAAATTTACCATTAAGTTAACTTAATTGATTTACGGTGGGGCAACATAAAGGTATTGCGTGGATTCTAGCATTTTTTTTTTAACTGTGTACTTTGAGGCACTAATTTACAGTTTTTTTTCAGTTGTGCTAACATACTTTGTCCTATCTGTATTTAACATTTTCAAAATACTTAACACATAACATCAATCTGTTTGTAATCATACTAACACAATTCATGTTGTTTTCGCACCATATCACAAAACTAATATGATTTTAAAATGCTAATAAATTCTTTTCACACAAAATTACCCCATATCAAAGTTATGGATATTCCTTATGTATTTTTCAAATGTCTAACACAACATGACAGAAAAGAAAACCTAATGTCCAAAACTTAAATATAGTGTAAAGCCACAGCTTGTATACTGTTTCTGCAACAGCATCTGATACTTTTTTCTGCATGGAAGTTATAAGCCTATGATGATCCAGCACATGAACAAATGTTCTCCTGGATGCAGTGGAGGCTGCAGACACACCTCAGCTGAAGACTGATCAAGCATGCGTGTGGTTCTATTCAAAGAGCATAGCAAGAGACAATATAATGTAATGTGTGATGTCGATGTGAATGTGTTGCAAGTCCATCCTAGAGCATATGATTATCACAGAAGATACTTGTTTCTGTTCCTTTTTGTCTGTCTTATTATTATTATTATTATTAATAATAATAATATTTTTATGGGGCTAAATATTGTAGTAATAAAAGTGGTCCTTTGGCAGTAATTAAAGAGGAACCACTTTACAACAAGTAGCATTTATAATGTACATGTAAATCAGCTTTTGTTTAATTTACTGAATTGAATCATTATATATATATATATATATATATATATATATATATATATATATATATATATATATATATATATATATATATATATATATATATATATATATATATACACAGGGAGTGCAGAATTATTAGGCAAGTTGTATTTTTGAGGATTAATTTTATTATGAACAACAACCATGTTCTCAATGAACCCAAAAAACTCATTAATATCAAAGCTGAATATTTTTGGAAGTAGTTTTTAGTTTGTTTTTAGTTTTAGCTATTTTAGGAGGATATCTGTGTTTGCAGGTGACTATTACTGTGCATAATTATTAGGCAACTTAACAAAAAACAAATATATACCCATTTCAATTATTTATTTCACCAGTGAAACCAATATAACATCTCAACATTCACAAATATACATTTCTGACATTCAAAACAAAACAAAAACAAATCAGTGATCAATATAGCCACCTTTCTTTGCAAGGACACTCAAAGCCTGCCATCCATGGATTCTGTCAGTGTTTTGATCTGTTCACCATCAACATTGCGTGCAGCAGCAACCACAGCCTCCCAGACACTGTTCAGAGAGGTGTACTGTTTTCCCTCCTTGTAAATCTCACATTTGATGATGGACCACAGGTTCTCTATGGGGTTCAGACCAGGTGAACAAGGACGCCATGTCATTAGTTTTTCTTCTTTTAGACCCTTTCTTGCCAGCCACGCTGTGGAGTACTTGGACTCGTGTGATGGAGCATTGTCCTCCATGAAATCATGTTTTTCTTGAAGGATGCAGACTTCTTCCTGTACCACTGCTTGAAGGTGTCTTCCAGAAACTGGCAGTAGGACTGGGAGTTGAGCTTGACTCCATCCTCAACCCGAAAAGGCCCCACAAGCTCATCTTTGATGATACCAGCCCAAACCAGTATTCCACCTCCACCTTGCTGGCGTCTGAGTCGGACTGGAGCTCTCTGCCCTTTACCGATCCAGCCACGGGCCCATTAAGACTCACTCTCATTTCATCAGTCCATAAAACCTTAGAAAAATCAGTCTTGAGATATTTCTTGGCCGAGTCTTGACGTTTCAGCTTGTGTATCTTGTTCAGTGGTGGTCGTTTTTCAGCCTTTCTTACCTTGGCCATGTCTCTGAGTATTGCACACCTTGTGCTTTTGGGCACTCCAGTGATGTTGCAGCTCTGAAATATGGCAACTGGTGGCAAGTGGCATCTTGGCAGCTGCACGCTTGACTTTTCTCAGTTCATGGGCAGTTATTTTGCGCCTTGGTTTTGGTTTGGTTTTTCCACACGCTTGCGACCCTGTTGACTATTTTGAATGAAACGCTTGATTGTTCGATGATCTCACTTCAGAAGCTTGGCAATTTTAAGAGTGCTGCATCCCTCTGCAAGATATCTCACTATTTTTGACTTTTCGGAGCCTGTCAAGTCCTTCTTTTGACCCATTTTGCCAAAGGAAAGGAAGTTGCCTAATAATTATGCACACCTGATATAGGGTGTTGATGTCATTAGACCACACCCCCTCTCATTACAGAGATGCACATCACCTAATATGCTTAATTGGTAGTAGGCTTTCGAGCCTATACAGCTTGGAGTAAGACAACATGCATAAAGAGGATGATGTGGTCAACAATACTCATTTTGCCTAATAATTCTGCACTGCCTGTATATATATATATATATATATATATATATACATATATACAGACATATATACACATATATACATATACACACACACATACATACCCACACACACATATATATATATATATGTGTGTGTGTGTGTGTGAATATATACATGTGTGTGTATATTATATATACAATGAACACATTCTCAACATAACAGTTTTAATAACTAATTTCTAATAACTAATTAATTTTATCTTTGCCATGATGACAGTACATAATATTTCACTAGATATTTTTCAAGACACTTCTATACAGCTTAAAGTGACATTTAAAGGCTTAACTAGGTTAATTAGGTCAACTAGGCAGATAAGGGTAATTTGCAGAAATAAAACAAATAAGGCGTTCTCTAGAAGAAAAAAATATTATCAGACATACTGTGAAAATTTCCTTATTGTGTTGAATATTATTTGGGAAATATTTAAAAAGAAAAAAAAATTCCAAGAGGGGCTAATAATTTCTTTCTTTCTTTCTTTCTTTCTTTCTTTCTTTCTTTCTTTCTTTCTTTCCTTTCTATCTATCTATCTATCTATCTATCTATCTATCTATCTATCTATCTATCTATCTATCTATCTATCTATCTATCTATCTATCTATCTATCTATCTATCTATTTAATTCAATTTATGTCTCTGTGTGTTTTCATTTTTTTTTTATATATATATATATATAACATTCACATATTATATTTTAGATACATGTAGATAAATTATACGGCTTCTTTAAATAACCAATATGTGTGTGGTATGATAAGGGGGGAACTCATTAAACGAACTGAACTTTTACAGTAGTTCGTTTTCCTTGAATTTCAGCACAGCCATAAATGGCAGACAACAACCAGTCCAAAGAATGCAAACATGTATCTATGGATCGTATCTGGATTACATTTCTTCTTTAAGAAACATGAAATCAAGTTGGAATCATTGTTGCAGTTTCTAATACTAAAGTGTGAAAATGTGCTATGGATTTAGTTATAGTCTTTAAACTGAAAATGAAGACAAACTGTCTCACTAACAGCTGTACAGTCAGTGTACAGTCAGTGTACCACTGCTGCCCTCTTCTGCTCAAAACACACACATGCACATACAGTACGTTTCGTGTTTAATGTTTTACCTGTCATTTTACCCCAACCCTCACAGAACACCTTCTGTAGTCAGGGGCAGATTTAACCAATAAGCAAGGTAAGTGGCTGCTTGGGGCCCCAGGAAATCTGAAGGCCCCCAACTAAATACCTAGAAGTATAAATGATACTTATAAACTATATATAACATTGTTTTCTATCATATTTTGTATGGTTGGGATCTAAAATTTTTAAATGGAATGTACTTATTACATCTAAACAAAAATTTAAAACAAAATAGTTCATCTATTATGTTTAGTTGTGAATTCATCTTAAGAAAGCAAATCATTTCAAAAGTTTTACAAGATGCGTTACATGTTATTATTATTTTGTATTAAGATAAAATGTAGAAAAGGAGATTGAATGATAGAAGAAAAAACTGCTAAATAATAATAATAATAAAAAAATGTATTACAAAAGGTGCATTTTAGAACTTTTGGGCCCCATGACTGGAATTGTTAGGGCCCCAAAAATCGCAAAATTTCCCATCATTAGTAGTATTTTTTTTTAAATACTTAATTTTGGATGACTTATGGGCTGCTTCCAAAAATAAAGTCCCCACACGGTCAAAAATGACAGGTATTTCTTTACCTAAGGAGACATTTGGTCTGTGACAAATACAATTACACGCACACTGCAAGACATAGACTCATTTTGCTTTGTCTTTTAAAATTAACTTGTGAATACAGTCAAATACAAGATCTAATTAATCTCTTTCTTAATCTCTCTCTTTCAATGATCTGAACAAAATTCGAGAATAAGCTATTCACATATAATAATAATCTTTTCAGAAAAAAAAAGGTTGCAAATTTGATATTGGGGAGCATTTTAGTGAGAATCATATTAGGCCTTGTTAGTCTCTCAACAGTAGCAAAGATAATGTGTGTGCGTTGCTTATAAGGTTTGAAAAGAAGGCTATGGTGTTTCCAGAGGTTATAGTTCATTGTCCAACAGAAAAAAAGGCTGATTTCAAGTCTTAGAGCTGTTCTAAAACATTCTAAACTCTCTGTGCTCAGTCAAACTCTGTCCAGGTGTTTGTGTGTCATTCAGACTGGAATACACTGGTAAAGAAAGATGGAGGGCAAAACAGATATTGTACTTTGCACCAAGTTTGTTTGGGCTAGGTCAATCAGGCTGAAACTATGATCACAAAAGAGAGATAAGTTGTCAATGAGTTCACTCTTTTTATAATACGTTTTTTTTCCAGCCATGTATTAAACCAAAGCATCAGTGACAACATGTTCAGCAGCAGTTTCAACATTGCATGACACTATGCTTGCTTAGTGACACTTTTAGAGGCAACAATCCTGTTTTCTTTATTATAACTGCTACATATGTGACAATTTGAGTGACACATGTCACAAATCAGCACATCACATTATTTATATTGTGGTTTTAATTCGTAAAACAAAGATTGTTCATATACAGTTTTTGGATTTGCGTTAATGCCTGTTTAGATTAGATTAAATTCAACTTTATTGTCATTACACATGTACAAAGTACAGGGCAATGAAATGCAGTTTAGGTCTAACCATGAGTGTTAATAGTCAGCAAGTAGCAGGATACAGGTATGCGTTATAAGTGCAGTTATAGAAAAACTAGGTGATATTACAATGCATGTACTATGACCTTACATACAGTTGTATTAGCTATGAACAGAGATTTACAATAGATGGATATATGTACAGGTTGCTATTAATAAGCAGAAGTGTGCAGATAGATAAACATAATTACAATGTATATGTACAGCGGGTGTGTACATAATTAAAAATGTACATGTGCAGTGGGTATGTACAGTTCAAATAAATTAATCAGTGCAATGTAGTGCAATGAATATGTGCAATTTCTTAAAATGTGCAAATGGTAAATAGTGCAGTGATTATGAGGAGGGTGGGGGTTGTATTAGGGGGGCAAAAGAGTCAGTGGGGGGCAGAGTTCAAAAGGTAGACAGCTCTGATGAAAAAACCTGTTCCTTAGTCTGCTGGTTTTTGTCCTGAAGCGCCTGCCGAAAGGCAGGAGAGAAAACAGTCTGTGAGCAGGGTGAGAGGAATCTTAAAAATACTGCGTGCTCGGCGCAGACAGTGTTTCCTCTGGATGTCCTCTATGGCTGGCAGTGCCTTACGCTCCGCATCAGAGCAGCTTCCATACCAGACTGTGACGCAGTCGGCTGATGACAGCTGGTTCTTCTTAAGTTGCCTTAAGAAAAATAGGCGCTGATAAGCTTTCTTGACCAGGCTGGAGGTGTTTGGTGGTCCAGGAAAGGTCCTTTGAGATTGGGGGTCCCCAGGAACTTAAAGATGAGACAGGCTCAACAGCAATCCCATTGATGTAATGGGATCATGTGAGCCTGTTCGTCCCTTACTGAAGTCACAATGAGCTCCTTTGTCTTGTCGGTGTTGAGGAGCAGATTATTGTTGTGCACCAAGTGGCCAGAGATGCTGTATCTTCTCCCTTGTAGGCCAGTCTCATCATTGTTGCTGCTTAGACCAATCACTGTGGTGTCATCTGCAAATTTGATGATGGTGTTAGATCTGTTCTAGGCCTACAGTTCGATGGTAAAAGGGAGTAGAGGAAGGGGGCTCAGCACCGCCGCCCTGTGGTCCTTATCTAATATTCTGAGGTCTGTAAGTCAGAAAGTCCATAACCCAGTTGCAGAGAGACGTGTCAATATCCAGGTCTCTAAGTTGATCATTAACTTAGAGGGTATGACAGTGTTGAATGCTGAGCTGAAGTCAACAAACAGCATTCGTGCATAAGTGTTTTTATTGTCCAGGTGTGTGAGTACAGAGTGCAGTGCTATGGAGATTGCATCTTCTATGCTCCTGTTGCCACGGTAGGCAAACTGATGTGGGTCCAGTGTGGATGGCATGAGTCTTTCAGATTGCCAGACCAACCGCTCAAAGCACTTCATGATGATGGGTGTGAGTGCTACAGGACGGTAGTCATTCAGGCATGTTGGGCTGGAGTGTTTTGGCACTGGCACAATAGAGGTGGTTTTAGGGCTTACTCACACTATGCTATCCATACCGTGCCCAGGCCCGTTTCCCGATCGTTTGAGAAGTGCGAGTGCTCTGAATCGGGCTCAGGCACGGTACACTTGGGCGGCCCTGGCCCGGTTGGAAGAGGTGGGCTAGAGCGCAGTTCACTTGGGCTCAGACACGGTACGCTTACAGTGTGAGTGCAAGCGTGCCTAAGCCCGAAACTGAAAGCGAGACGTGACTTTTAAGGGTCTGTTTGATATGGATTAATTAATCATCATTCATACTGTTCAATGAACGCAAACTGTCGTAGATTAAAAAAACGCAAATATAAAGACGCAAATCCCTCACTGCACGACAGCTGCACCTTCAGCAAACCTCCTAATTCCTGCAGCACGAAGACTGTTTATGAGCGTCAAAAGTGGCTGATCTGTTCGGCGAAATATTTGACTGCGTGTCACCGCATATCAAACGACTTATAACTAAAGAAATCTCCACTGTGCTGAGCGAGAGCGCATACTGAGGAGCGCATCATCGATGACGTAAGCGTGCCCAGGCCAGAATGTAATGTGAGTGGCGGGCCGTCGGGGGAGACGGGAGGGGGGACAAGCATGCTTTGGCCCGGTTCAAGGCAACTGTTCATAGTGTGAGTACGGCCTTAAAGCATGTTGGCACAGCTGCTAGGTTAAGGGACAGGTTTGAAAATGTCTGTGAATACCACAGTGAGCTGTTCTGCACATGCTTTGAGGACGATCCCAGGATACCGTCTGGTCCAGCCCCTTACGCACATTGATCCGACCAGTGTGGTGTAGACTTCTGCGGAGGGAGTTGATAGGTGAGTGGTCGTAGGTCTGTGCGATAAGACGATATTTGATCGTGGACGATCAAAATTACTGCACGATCTACTTTTTCAGAAAAATCGTTATATCGCCATATAGGGCTTAAAAACGTTAAAAAAAAAAACCCATTAGGTTCACTCCGAGCAGAATTTATTTTTTGTTTCTGTTCTGGCTTCAGTATTAAACAAAACATTCCGAAAACGGTTTTCTAGAAAAAAAAACCGTTAATAACGTTATTTTATTACAAAGTATTGCAGGGCTCTAGAGTGCCCTGATTTCTTAATGGTGCAACTAAAAATTCTATTCGAGGGGTAAAATTAAATGAATTTTCGTAAGTATTGTTAATGAAATATTTATAATATGAACTTGCTTTTGGTTTTATCTATACAGGCTCTGCGCTCTTACGCGCACTCCTGTTCACCAGCAGTAGTTGATTGACAGACGCCGCTTAAAAGCGCTACACACAGTCTACTTAATCCAGCGGCAATTGCTGAAACACGCCTTACTTTTTAAAAATTTCTTTTATTTTTTAAATCTCTTAAATAAGGCTAACATTATCTCCCTCTGAGATATTAGTTCAATAGCGTTATGTGCTGTAGGCTATTGACAAACACCCCCTGTATACAGTTTACACACTGCAGGTATAGGCTACAGTTCTGATGTGTTATGAATTACATGTTTTATATGACATATGTGAGACATGCTATATTTAGTTTTTATTGTAAAATATACATTATAACCCAGTACACAGTAAAAAAATATTTTTTAAAGGCCTATTTGCAGCGTATAGCCGTTAACCTTAATTAGTCCAAGCACGTTATTTTATTAATATTAAAACAAATTACAAACTAGCCACCTTTTGATTTTATTTCGTTTCCGTATATTTTTATCAAACGAAAAATGCAATTAGTTGTGTCAGTGGTGCGGCATTGCTAAATCACTTTTTCTTTAATCAGAGAATAAGATTATATAACCTATTTTAGTTTTTTAGCGTAATATATAGTTATTTAGTTTAATTATGTAATTTATAAATATATCAATTATTTAGTGCTTTTTGGATTTAGGCATAGGCTGAGTATTAATTTTACTTGTAAATACAAAAGATTATGCGGTTTAGTTTTTTTTGATGGCACTTTATTGCATGTTGAATACAATTACAATGATTTTTATTGAACAAGTTCATACCACAAGATATTTTTGTTGGTTTAAAGATATAAAAAGTATCATTCTCATTTTCTTGCCTTATTTATCTTTAATATAAATATAAAATTGTAAACATTCTCCTAAGAAAAAAAGGCACACCAAGGCAAAACATTAGTCTAGAGCCCCAATTTTAAGAACGGAAAGAGCCACAGCACATGGTCTTACAGGGTTGAGCTTAATCTTTTAATGAGTTATAGATGTGCTTTGAGAATAAACCAATCAGAGTCTCATATCGCATTCCTTTTAAGAGTCAGTTACATGGCGGACTTTGTAAGTGAAAAAACTGAACGCTTCACTAGCGAGAAAACAGTTAAACAGATCATCTGCAGCGCGAGAATGAGAATGAGCCTCCTCATTTTTTACTTTCACTTACACTCTCGTGGATAAGAAAAGGTGTTGTACGCACAGACATCCATTAGCCTATACATAATTATTTTGTTTGTTAAGCGCAAAGAGTTGTTTCAAAACTATTTCTAAATTTAGTTCTAATTTCCAGCAAACAAATAAATGAACAATAATAATGGAGTGTTGTCCAAAAAGTTATTTCCAAACACGCATGCTATACCCCATATTTTCTAAAACCTGACAGGTGGGCAAATATTATTTACAAATAGTAATAATACTGCTAATAAATAATAATAATAATAATAACCAACATTATAAAAAAGCAATTGTCATGAATAAACTGAAAAAGCGTGGAGCTGAAACTTAAACAACAAATGAGTCGAGCCTTGCGCAAATTCATATATAAAGGAACAAAATAACGTTAGTAACTGGCTAACTGTAAACGTTTTCTGTTCAGAATGATTAAAGTTGATTTTGTTTTCGTTTTTTTGTTTCTGTTCCTGCAAATGTCATTCTTTTCCGTTCCTTGAACCGGTTCAAGCCCTGAAAATATTCTTAAACATACATGGTAAGAGTATATTTTTATGGGGACATTAGTTTGGTTGTATTGTACCTTTGTAATTTGGAAAATAGTCCTTAAAACCAACTTGAAAAAGAATCGGGATAAAACCGTGAATCGTGATTTCCCCAGAAAAAATCGTGATATGATATTTTTCCATATCGCCCACCCCTAAGTGGTCGGTTGAGGATGATCCTGGTGTAGGGTTCTTTGTTGTCTCTTTCAAAGCGGGCATAAAAGTCATTAAGCTCGTTCAGGAAGGAGACTCTGTGGCTTGGGTGTGGAATAGCTGGGTTTGTAGTTGCTGATGGCCTGGATGCCCTGCCACATGAGCTGAGGGTCAGAGTTGTAAAGTGCTCCTCTAGCTTTAGCTTGTAACAGTGCTATGCCTTTTTGATGCCCCTCTTCAGATTAGCCCTGGAAGTGCTGTAGGCCTGTGCATCCCCTGATCTGAAGGCAGTGTTGCGTGCCTTCACAGGAGGCGCACCTCCTTGTTCATCCATGGCTTTGATTTGGGTATGTGGTGATCTGCTTCTGGGTTGTAACACTGTCTATGGTGGTGTTGATGTATTCCAAAACAGAGGAAGTGCAGCTGTCAATGTCTGTGTGAGAGCCACAGGTGGCCTGGGAAGCAAACATACTCCAGTCTGTGTGTTGAAACCTGTCCTGGAGTGTGGATTCTACCCTGCTGGCCACACTTTGATGCCCCTTACTGATGGCTTCACACGGTTGATGAGGGGTGAATACTTGGGGGTGAGGAACAAAGAAAGGTGATCTGATTGACCCAAATGGGGGAGGGGGGTCACAGCTGAAGTGACTCACTGATCAAAACCAGTTCGAATCAGGCTTGGAATTTTGAGCGCCAAATTGTCTCATCCATTGAACTCGCCCCAGGGCTTACACCCTCACGATAACAGGGGGGGCCAATTGAGTTGACTCTCTTCCCCCAATACGTTGGCAGCAGATGTGCAGGACCCTTCAGTCATATCGTAAATGATTAATCCTCTAAACAATGGGGTTTTACAAAGTTTTGGTGGAAATTGCCTGCATGAGACTTTTGAATGATCTTTTTGTTCGCCCTCAGGACATCCTGCTTGCAGCTAGATGTACAAAATTTCATAGACAAAGACATCTCTGGCAATGAATGCATACGAATGAAAGACAATCTCTTAAAATGTTAGAGCTAAGGCATATTCATCTTTGAATAATATGCCATAGGTTTCCTCATGTGCTGTGTTTATTCCAACCAACCAGTGTTAATGTGTTGTCTTAACTCTTATAGCAGATTAAAATTATCTGTATGTGTCTGAAATGTTTGATGATTGGTATTAAACAAAACCTAGTTACATTGCAATACGTTGTGTAGATGAAAAACTAGTAGTACAAACAGTATTCGTCTTGTAACATTTGATGTAAGATAGTTACAATCTTACAAGAGATTTTACCACGTGAAATCTCTTGCAGTCTGTTAATGTTTGACCATTTGCTACGCTGGTACGGGGCGTGGCCCACCCTTCATGGCAACTGCTCATTGGAAGACAGTGCCATGGGATGGATCAAATTGGGTCACTTAAAACTTGCTGCAGCCATAAAAAGTGGCTTTTTACATTAGCTGGCTCGCTAGCTGTTGCTCTCTGCCCCCTGTCGCCTGCCCGGACACCGCGCCGCCACGCGATTGGGTCACCACGAACTCTCCATGCAAACCTCTTAAGTTTCGGGACCCGCCAAACCTCACAAACTTCTGCGAACTGACTCTCAGCAGTTACCCCGGTAACCCAGGACAACAACCTCCACTCACGAGCAGAATCCCAAAGACATCACAAAACCACCACCACCAGGAGCGCCGTGTGTTTCCTCAGGCCAGGCCGGCAAGGCAAACTCCAGTCAAGACTTCAGCAAATTCGCAAGTAACACGAACAAATGTTGTCTCTTGCTGATCTGGTGCATATGATCTTAAGCAGTTAAGATAACTTAAATATCTGCTTTTGTGGTTTCTCAGGTAATTCTAAGATCTAGTAAGAAGTACTAGAATTAATTTGGGATGGTTGTCTACTCATTTTTGCATCCTCTGAACTGCCTGTGTGTGTGTGAATGTGTGTGCGCGTTTGTTTGTTTATTACTTAGTTAGCTTCATGTTAGCTCAATAAACCTTTGTTCTCCCTTTGTTTGTGATTCTAAGTCATTGCCTCGAGCTGTAGATTTTGTTACCTTGCTAAAAGTTAACCCGATTCTGTGTTATGTTATTATCGTTGGCCACGAAAATAATATAAACAAGATTGGTAAAATACGATACAGACAAATTGTAGATAAAGTGGGAATCTTTTAATCTGATTCAATCTGACTCAATTGAGTCAAATCAATGATTCGAATCTTTAAGATCAGATTCATTAATATGAGCTATTAAATCCCTGATCGATCATATAACGTAGGTTGATCCCCTACACAGCGTAGGCTTTAGCCATGTATGTGTATACATGGTCCAGAGTTTTGTTTCCCCGTGTGTGACAGAAAATGTTTTGATGGAATTTGGGGAGCACTGTCTTTAAGTTTGAGTGATTAAAATCCCCCGCAACAATAAAAGTCATCCGCCGTTCTGTCTGCTCGGAATGTGTGATGCTCAGGTAAAGATACAGCGTTGTCTGGTATCCCGCTGTTTAGCCATGTTTCTGTGAAAATCATGACATTACCGTTCCATAATCTTTTGCTGTGGTTGATGCGCAGTCAAATCTCATCCATTTTGTTCACCAGCGACCGTATATTGTCGAGTAAGATGTTAAGAGGGCGGTGGTGTGGTGTTGTGTTAGCGCTTTCCCCGTCTTTTTTTACGGTCTCGACGCTGCCTTCGAGCACTTCCGCCCGGCCGGGCAGAGCGCTCAGTCTAGGGTGTTTTGGCGATCTCAGGGATGAGTCGAAGATTGCATCCGGAATGCACAAACCAATATCGAAGATCTCCTGTCGGGTGTACGATGTAAAGACACTACTGTTCTGCTGCAGAACGACCCGAATGAGCAGGAATAATTGCAAAACTGCAAATAATACTGCAAAACTTAGAAACTGGAGAGACGATGAGCCTCGCGATGTGTACACGCCGCCATCTTGTCTTGTATTATTAAGCTTGTATATATGTCTTGTTTTATATTAAGCCGTTTATTTATTTTATGCCAGTTAAACATGTTTAACTTGGTAATCAATCCAAATTTCAAGAAAAGGTTGGGAGATTATGTAAGGGTGCTTTCACACCTGCCTTATTTAGTTCGGTTGAATCGCACTAGAGTTCGTTTTCCCTCTTGGTGTGGTTCGTTAGGCAGTATGAATGTAGCAATCATACTCAAGTGCGAACCAAAATGGACCAAAAAATTGTACCGAGACCTCCTTGAGAGGTGGTCTCAGGTACGCTTTCAAACGAACCCTGGAGCGGATCGTTTGTAGTGAGAACATGATCCGAACTAAAACAGACCCAACCACAAAAAGTACTGCGCCTCTTTGGACTAATCCAGCTGCCGTAGACCGATGCGCTGTGCATTATGGAATGTGGAGAAAAATATTTGTTGACAGCACTTTACCAAAAGACAGAGAGGGGGAAAACATTACCTGATGGATCGTTGGTAATATTTCCGGAAGATGACCATTTTGCAGTTTAGCTAAATTAATTCACGCCTCCTCCTGAAATGACGTACAATGCACCTTCGCCGTTTGCAATGCCTTAAAACATTGTTTTCCAGCCACAGCCGCGCTTCATTCTCGAAATGTATAGTTTGTCTAAAGTGATGTATACAAACTATATAGTATACTATGAGCAGGGATACAATCAGCCAGCGCAGTCGTCCCTCCATAGTGAAAAGGCAACATTTTTGTGTCTGCCGGTTGTTTATTTGCGGGAGTTACATTGGATTTTTCCCGCACGTGAATTCTGACCAATCGAAAAGCAGTGTAGGAAATACATTCAATAACATCTGGCCAATGAGTGATGTGGATTTTGTCAGATGACTGCATTTTGGTTAATTTCAACTGGTTCGGACCAAAGCAATCAGTGTGGTGTGAAAAGGAACCAAAGATGGCAGAAAATGCTACAATGTATCATTTTTTGTCCTTGGTCCAGACCAAATGAAGCGAACTACAGATGTGAAAGCACCCTAAAATGCAATGAAACCAATAAGTTATTTGTTATTTATCTTTAACTCTTATTTAATTGACAAAGAAAGTACAAAGAAAAGATTGCCAGTGTTTTCACTAACAATCTCAACTATTTTATGTAAATATAAACACACTTATTATTTTAATGGCTGCAACACATTCCAAAAAAAAAAAAAAAAAAGCTGGCACTGTGTTTAACACAGGGTTGCATCAGCTTTCCTTTTCATTATAATGTTTATTTGTTTGAAATCCAAGGATGAGGATTTATTTTTACAAAAAAAGTTTTATAAGCAAATTATCTATATTTTTTAGAATGCTGTGGTCTAAAGTTTATGGCGTTGGACATGTAAAGTATTTTTATTTTAGTCGCACTACTAGCTATGTTTGATCCAACTATTGTAAAGCACATTTTAAACCATTGAAAAAAAGACTTGACGCACATGCTTAGATGTGCATGCATTTCTTAAATACACATAACAACCTTATGCACACAACTAAGTAGGATAAACTTTTTATTCGATAAGACAAACTACTGATGGATTCGAATTTCTGCCTTCTAATCCGTCCCAGCATGGATTAACATTTATCCTGTTTCTCATTAATTTATTAATATGATTATTTGAATAATAAATAAAGTTAACACATTACTTAATATAAGAATCTTTAGTGTATTTGCCTGTCTCTTTGTAACTCTATTTTCAGGAGCCACCAAATAAGGTAAGAGGTCAACTGTACAACTGTTTTCGTATTTGTATTGCTATGTGTTAATACTGTCTAAAGTGATTTTACTTTTTATTTAAGATAGACAAGTAATGATATAACTGCCTGAATGTAGATTATACCGGTTTTTGACCAGTTTTGATAAGGATGGCTGAGAGTACACTCAGCCTTTTGTAAGAAACAGATTGTACTTTAAGTGTGTGTGTTCTATTTGATTGTGGATCCTTTTCACAGGTCTGGGGTCAGCTCTAAACAGTCTTGTGGAGGTCTGATGTTTATATGCTTGAGATATTGTTCAGAGTTGTATGCACGCACCCACGTGGAAATGTTTCTATATGTGTTTTAACCAATCAGGTTATGTAATGTATGACGAGAATGTATGTAAGAGTATAATTGATGTTGATTTGTGATTGTAAGCAGAGCAGCCTAGGAACTCATTGTTAGTGTTGAAGCTGGCTTCTGCTGATGAAACTATCTTCAGTAAACTTTATTTATTTATTTGAATCTCTGACTCCGGCTCTTCTTCATCTGACAGACTGGTCATTCTTTGGGTTAAAACTGTAAAATATCCCTACACTACGATGGAAATACTTTTACAAAATAAATTCCATTATGCATATAAAAAAGTTATGTGATTTTATTATGAGATCATGTAATGATAAAAATGGATGTGATGGACAGCATTAATTGACAAACTAGTGGGTTGATCACATTGTAATACATCTGGAAAATATTGTTTTGGTCATTCTTTTCATTCGGCATCATCTGGAAGATGCAACAGTAGCCATAGGACAATGGCACCAGTGCGCTCACTATACACTAACTGTGGGTGGAGAGACAGTGATGCAACCAATTCAGTGGATGAATTGGAGCCCATGATGGGTAAGGCCTGAGAAAGGGAATTTGTCTAGACCAGGGTTACACCGCTACTCTTTACGAATAGTGCCATGGGATTTTTAATGACCACAGAGAGTCAGGACTTTGGTTTAAAAATGGTGTTCACTGACAGTATAGTGTCCCCGTCACTATACTGGGGCATTAGGACTCCCACAGTGCAAAGGGTGAGCAAGCCCTACTGGCTGCACTAACAGCACTTCCACTTACTGACCAAGCTCAGCCCTGCTTAGTTTCATTTGAGAAACTGGTCTTGCCCTGGAGGGTGATATGGCTGTGCAAAGTGTGTTTTTAGTGATTCACTTAATAATGTCAGTTTGAACATCCTTAAAACAACAATTACAGTATTATAATTGACAATACTCCTTGTTGTAAGAACTGAAAACCTCACATAATTGCAAAAATGCCACAGAAATCTACTGAGCCAAAATTGTGTACATGCTTTGAAGCAATATTTAACCAATTTAAAGAAACAATTGCATGCCCCACTGACTTCCGTAGTATGGAAAAAAACTGCTGAAATTAATGGATGCCAGCAACACATTTAAACTATTTGTATGACATTTATTGTGTACAAAACCTGCCATAGACTGTCATGAGCTTTGTTCCATGTATTACTAAGAAGTAACATTTCCCCGTCTACAATATTACAGCATTAGAGCAGAAATAGAAAGTTCTCTTCTTGTGGTTTATGTGGAACACTGTTCTTACCTCTAACACAGGCTTTGCATTGTTGCAGACGGAGAGGATATGGGTGATGCCATTGCGGGACAGACTGTCTCTGTTCTCTGAGTCTGTGTACAGAAACATTAAATGACAAAACTGTGTTCAGCATGTGCTCACTTTTGTGAGTGCTTTGTAAGATAAAGGTTATAGTGCTCAGCAGGTCTGGATGTTGATAGTTAATCAGTGGGTTTGAAGTAAGCAAACATCAACAATAACATTCCTGCAGCACAAACAACGAGGGTCAATGTGATTTGAAGATTTTTAGATTATTCACGTTTTATCATCCAATATTCTTTAACATGCTACTAATACTATTATTAAACATGTTGTATACCAAGTAATAAATTGGTACTAGAGGTTCTGATAGAGTGATGAATTTGGTACTTGTGACTCTAGAACTAAACACTTAAGGTTTTGCAGTGTGATAATGTAGATAGGGCCTGGGCTAGGTTCAAGACAAATTTTTTAAAAGTTTTGGATAAAGTTGCACCTTTTAAAAAAAATAAGAATTAAGCAAAAGACGGAACCTTGGATGAAGGATAGTATTTTAAAAGCAATTAAGGAGCGTAATGATAGTTTTAAAAGGTTTTAAAAAGATAGTAACAATTTACTTTATTATGAGCAATTTAAAAGTAAAGGAATGAAGTAAAAGATGGGGTAAAAAATGCTAAAAATAATTTTTTTGTGGATAAGATTAAAGAAACTAAGCAAGATTCACAAAAAATATGGAGATTATTAAATGATTTAGGGCCTCAAAAAAAAGTCTAAAACTAATTGTTCAAAAATTAGCCTTATGGTGGATGAAAAATTGATGTCGGATCAGTTAAAGGTTGCTAATTATTTTAATAGATTTTTGTGTGACTGTGGCAGAGAAATTGGTTAATAAGCTTCCAGTACATAATGATATTTTTAATGATAAAGTAGTTATAGAGTATTATGCTAAATGTGGTTTTAAGTTAGGTAGTTTTGTGTTTAATAAAGTAGATGAGGGGAATATATTTAAGAAATTAATAACACTTAAAAATAGTAGAGCAACAGGTTAAGATAATATAAATATAATAAATATATTATAAAAAGTGCCGAGTTGCTGAGCTGATGATGTTTGCACTCCATTTATGATTTGCTCGTTCATTTTTAAGAATATCGAGGACCACAATGGAAATAAACCTGTGGCTTTTTTGTGTATTTTATCCTTGACAGTTTTTAAATCAACCAATCAATCAATCAATCAATCAATCAACCTTGGTTTCATCTTTGTCAATAAACCCATTCACCTACCAGATGATACTGACCTTGTCCTCTTTTGAATTCTGATTGTTTTGTTAGGCTACTTTAAAATCTCTGAAATGCTGATGGCAAGATCGCTAACAAATAGTTACAGATAAAGTTATTTTGAAGACCAGTTAAATATGCCTACCCAAACTGCTCTGACCATAATAACTTTTAAAGAAAACTTTTTAAGTTTTAAAGATATACCTTTTTTCTACCTATATCAGGCTATTTTTCTTGAACAATGTATTATTATTTTGCACCTGGAATTGTATTCATATATTTATTCATTCGTTTTCTTTTTGGCTTAGTCCCTTTATTCATCAGGGGTCGCCACAGCAGAATGAACCGCCAACTTATTCAGCATGTTTTATACAGCGCTTCCAGCTGCAACCCAGTAATGGGAAACACCCATACACACTCATTCACACACATACACAACAGCCAATTTAGTTTATTCAATTCACCTATAGCGCATGTCTTTAGACTGTGGGGGAAAACGGAGCACCCGGAGAAAACCCACATCAACACGGGGAGAACATGCAAACTCCACAGGGAAATGCCAACTGGCCCAGCCAGGACTCGAACCAGTGACCTTTTTGCTGTGAGGTCACAGTGCTAACCACTGAGCCACTGTGTCGCCCCTTTATTTATTTATATCATATAACAGTATAATGACAAAACAAATAATTTCTTTAAAAATGTGCTTACCTCTTATATTTCCTAGATAGAGACCATCAATGACCTATGCGTAAAACAAACAATGTTTATTTTACTTTTTTTACACATAACAGTAGCTGAACATTTGAATTTAGACTGCATATATGGGTCTATCACAATAAATAAATAAAGAATAAACATTATTAAATATATCCGTTAAAATGTAAAAAATATATATATTACAAATCTAACAGTTTGTATTTAGGTTTCTGATGGTTTTGAAAAACAAGAACAATTTCAGAGTAAGTTTAAAACTATGAGCAGTAACGTAACAAGTAGGCTAAAATAAATTATACATTTATGAATTAGTTGACATTATACTATAATATGGTCTTGACATACTTTTTTTCTATAAATATAGCCTACTCATCACGAAATATGGAAGTCGCTTTATGAATGCTGCGTTTACATAACCAATGGCATTCAGAAAACATAAAAAATCTGATCGTTGACTTAACTTGTCCCGTTTTATATACAATTCAATAACCTGACAACAATGCATTGGCAGACAGAAGCTGCACTGACCAAATTAACACATTTATTAAGGAACTGCGCACCCAGTGTAATCGTGATATAACATGATGTTATGATAAATATCACTGTTATATTACTATGTAACAACGTGATGTAACAGTCTACTGTGATCGGTTTGTGTTTGCAAAAACATACGTTGTTGTACCACCTCAGTATACTTTTTTTGTGAGGGGCACTGAAAGGCTAAATAATGAATAAAGAATAGACGGGACTGTATACAGTGTGCCTGCCGTCTAGGCTGTTTAAATGTCAAATTTATAAATATAGCAGCTGACATTTGACACGGCAGACACTACCGTAATGAGAAATAAACAAGTTTATACGCAAGTATTATAACGCTCATTACCTTATTCATTCCGTTCCCCATGGTTATTTGTCATGAACGAATGTTAAGTTTACATGCAAAAAGACCTCAGAATGTTCATTGCATCAGAGAAACGACATACGTCTCGAAAACGACTGCGTTCAGTAATAAAAGTCCAAATTATACTCAGTAAGCGCACAGAAGAAAACAGTCGGTGTGACACAGCTTCCGGAATTCTGCCGAAATCAAAACATTAAATCTTTTTGACGTCACAGCATAGACTTTAACCCTTTCCTAACTTCAATAAACGTTTACTCGCTGTGAGTGAACTATGACCACAACCTCACCACAATATTAGCTCTTTTGACAACAGTATCATACGCAGAACTTGATTCACTAAGAAAACAGCACAAGCGAAACAACTAGACGTTTAATCTCGAATTAAAAACAAGTTAGGCCGTTGTCACAGTTCACCCCAAAAATCAAAATATTTACCATCATTTACCAAACTTTACCACTTTATTTTTCATACTATGCAAACGAGGGCCATCAACAGTTACCCTCATCCTTTAAAATATCTTTTGATAACTATTCTATATCTATAAGATCTATTTATTGTGTTTGAAAAAAAAAAAACAGTGTTTGGAATAACCTGATAGAGCAAATTACAGAATTGTATTTTTATGTATAATTTGTTTCAAGAAAACAACTGGAGTTCACATTTCGTCTAAAATAACTATTCTCATGCTCCTGTGCAAGTTCAATAATTTCAATTTTATTGCAATGAATGTTATTTTCATTACCTTTGAATTGTAACAACTGAACATAAGCAGGCTGAGAAAATGCACATTTTAGAAGAAAATTTCTGATGGCATTCGAGGCTTTTGCATCTGAATTCTTCAACTACAGTTTTTAATATCTCTTTATAAGGTCATCAGGAAAAAGCTTCATGAACTGTATTATCAAGTAAAAAAAAAACATGCAGTGTAGGTGATGATTGTTAAAAAAAACTATGTGCAACATGTAGGTCTAAAACTGAATTCAGACTGTTTCTCATCCCATTGCATTTGCTTAAATTACATACATTTATATCTGTTTTCTTGTATGTTATAGGAATGTATATGCTTTCAACTCGAATCACATTGTCAAAATGAAGTTATTCATTTGAATTTAAGAATAGTAATTATTTCACTTGTAAAATTATCTAAAAATATATGAAAATTATGCACAATACGCATTCTTGGAAAAAATAAAACAATTACTTTGAGAGATATTGACATTTTATTTATGATACATAACCTTAAGAGGAAGTCAACTTCCAAAACCATTTGAAGGTAACAGGTGGACAAACAATAATTGCAGACTTTTCTGTTTATTGGTTAGAAGGTGTGTGTGCCTGGTCCAACAGATCAATTTTTACATTATTTCTTCCAAGCGTTGTTTTCATAGTCCCATTTGGCAGAAAATCCCTGAACAGGGTTGATTCTCATATCCAGCATCCTCTGGATCTCCTTCTGCTTGTATTCAGCATCAAAGGTATTGGGGACATCTCCATACACTAAAAAAGAAAAGACAATGTGTTTCAGTTTTCCTGGATGAGATGATCAGCAATACGTTTTATAAAGCATGTTGAAGTCAAACACTTACCGTACTTCCTCTGCCACAAAACTACTAAGCCAGTCATGCCAATAAAAAAGAAGATTCCTGCAACCACTGATTTCCACTCTCCGGATCCCTGATCCATTTCAGCAAAGCTTTCCTTGAAGCTGATACGATATACTGAAATCAAACAACGGAAATTAGCACATTGAAATAAAAACTCTCAAACAACAACATTTTTTTTTTCCAATTCTCTTATCACACACATGCAATCTTCTCCTCTTTGGACAGCGCAGCCCAGGATCCCTTCTCTTTCTCCTTGAGAGACTTCTGTTCAGCACTCAGCTGCTGCACAAACTTGATTTCCGGAAGAGGACTCTCTCGTCGATCAAAGTATGCAGGGAGTGAGTAGTCCTCGACCTTCGCAACTCCTGAGAGGGTCATTTAAACAACCGTTACACGATTTGTAAACACAGCTATGGAAAAACAAGACAACTTGAAAAAAAGATTTAGAATCAGCAAAAGTAAGTCCAAGGCACTTGAAAAATGTAGAAAAAATATTAAAAGAAATATTAATCTTTTAAGATTTTTTCCACATTTTTCGAGTGCCTTGGACTTTTGCTGTTGATTCTGATGAATCTCATACCCAAAGATCTACCCCTGAGCACTTTTGTTTGTTTTTGAACAAATGGTTTATATTAAGGCTTGATAACATTTCTTCCAAGTAATTTAGTTTAATTTTTTCCTAGAAAAGCACAAATGCCATTAGTTATTAGTTGAAAACCAGGCTAATCCACCAGATGTTGATTTCTTAAGCCTACTTAAGTTAAAACACCAGTATTGTTGTCTGAATACATGGCATCTTTTGTTATTCTGACCAACTGTCAAAAAAAGCAACATTTATGTTTTATATTAGAAAGAAATACCAACAATAAGACAACCAAACATTCAAGAAAAAAAATCCAGATAAATATATTCATTTATACATAAATGTTAAACTTTATTTAATTGTATTATTCTACTTAAGTATACATAATTATTAATAAAATTAAGTAATATATATATATATATATATTATTAATAAAAACTGCTGCAATGCATTTTACCATGTGCACCACGAAGGCAGATGGAGGTGGACAAGGCCCGTTTACCAACAAGACGAAATGCTGTAGTTGCCAACATTCTGTGAGAGCAAAATAACAAAAACAAACAGTGTTTTTAATCATTCATTTTTAACAGCTCAGGTTTGATACAAGCAAGCAATAAAAGTCATAGCTGCAGAACTAGAGCATATATATTTAAGCAAAGAGGCATGGTGAATGGATTTTTTTTTTTATTTGTCTACAGAAACGTTAATTTTAGTGGTTCAGAAGTTAGGTTAATAACTTTTTAAATCTTGAAAAAAATAACTGTCCATTTTATGCATGATGCATTGTTGAATACGTTTCAATTTAAATGGTATATAAAATATGTATATACCAAGCAATACACACCAGTAATAAAAAAGATGTACTTAACAACTAAGACGTACTCGACAAAAAAAAAATACCACGACCAAAGGACACTATTATGACTCCATTACCTCGGAAATGCATTTAAATACAACAGTATATGCATTTGCTAATCATAAAAGTATATTTATATCAGTACACACAGTAGTACTACTGGCAATAACACTGACGTTGACATGAACGGCTAACTAACATCACAAGGTCACATCTTCATAAAGAGCGAATAAACAACGAAAGCAACACATTGAACATTATAACGCATATATAATAAAAGAAGTAGCGCCGTGGTGGCACATACCAAAGTTTGTTTTTAAATACGTTTTAACATTGTGCTGGATAGTTTAAAACACATGTACCGGTACTCGGCTAATGCTAAAAAGCTAACACAGCCTCAGTCACCATCCGCAGCAGTCCCGATAGCTCTAGAAAAATCTGAAACACGCTTAATTACTAGTTTCGACACTCAGGGTGAATTAGGCAGCCCTACATCAAACTAGACAATGTACATATCAAGATATCTTTGATTTTGTTTTCTACAAAAACGGTTAGTTGTCTCTCACCTAGCGTCTCCGACCGCCGCTCGCTCGGGGAAGGATAAAGGAAGTGAGAGACTCGAACAGGAAATGTGTGGGTAGAGCATTATGACCTGTTATGGCTGACGAATAATTCGGTCCTACAACCAAGTCATTTTTTGTGTAAAATATTGTGCTTTTGTATTGATGCTTATGCGCAAAATTTAAATTGCAATGCATATAACATCATATTTAAAAACAAATGCCTGTTATGAGTGCTCCGCTTTTATAATTATCGTTTTGGCTCTTTGCATCAGCAACCAGCTTCCGGGTGTCTTCACATAAAACGGCGGAACTTTTTTGCCAGTACAGCTTATAAAGACACATATTATTATTAAAATTATATATTAATTAGTATTAAGTTCTATAATAATTAATATTAAAGTTCTATATATAAGGCAAACTCAATCGTTGTAGTTAGCCGAGATAAAGTGAGTAACATGGCAGTTTCTACTTGTTTCCAATATCATAAAAACTAATGTAAAATTTCTGAATTTGAATACAGGGCAGAGTGCTACCTGTGATTGTCTCCTGCTGCGTTTTTTTCATCAATTTTCTATCTGGTCTTTATTCATTAATTTTCCTTCAGCTTAGTCCCTCATCATTCAAATTATCCAGCATATGTTTTACACAGCAGATGCTCTTCCAGCTGCAACCCAGTACTGGGTATTCACACACATACACTACGGCCAATTTAGTTTATTCAATTCACCTGTACCTCACGTATTTGGACTGTGGGGGAAAACAGGAGCACCCAGAGGAAACCGCAACGGGGAGAACATGCAAACTCCACACAGAAATGCCACATATGGCATGGGACAGATTTTTCTGGAATACTGAAGTTTTGCCCTGTTACCGCATAACAAGCTGGGACTCGAACCAGCGACCTTTTTGCTGAGGCAACACTGAGCCACTGTGTCGCCCTCTCTGGTCTTTCAGTTACACTAAATAGAAATTCTCTCTCTCTCTCTCTCTCTCTCTCTCTCTCTCTCTCTCTCTCTCTCTCTCTCTCTCTCTCTCTCTCTCTTCTCTCTCTCTCCCTCTCTCAATTCAATTCAATAGTTGCTTTATTGGCATGACAAATGTTACAATTGTATTGCCAAAGCAGTTCTAAAGTTTACATAAAAATGTAACATGCATATATAATAATAAAAAAACAAAACAGTAAACACAGTAAATAGTAAAAAAAAAAAAAAAGTTGATATTTATACATAATAATTAAATACAATATCAACAATACATCGTATTATTCAATATATCACATTAATATTCAATATATCAAATTATTCAACATATCATATTATTCTTACAAATCAATACAAAAATAATAATAGATCAGAATAAACTGTCCATTTAACAACCAACATTTTAGGATAAAACAATAATAAAAACAATAATAATCAGTATATTTACAATGATTAATTTATAATAATCTAGGTGTGTGTGTGTGTGTGTGTGTGTGTGTGTGTGTGTGTGTGTGTGTGTGTGTGTGTGTGTGTGTGTGTGTGTGTGTGTGTGTGTGTATAGGCGCATCACTGATGTTTTTATTGGTCTGTTCTCTCTTTTTGTGACAGGCATTAATGTATTGCGCCGCTAGAAGGACACAGTCAGTTTTTTCCCCTAGTAAATATTGAAGCTGTGTTTTATTGTCTAGAATGTGTAGAATGTTTCTCGGATGTGCTGATCGTTTGTGCAGCGAGTAAGGAAGTGGTCCTCCGTCTCCACGTCTGCCTGGGCACAGTGTGGGCAGATGCGGCTCTCTCTAGGTTGCCAGTTCTGTCTGTACCGGCCCGTCTCTACAGTCAAACTGTGAGCACTCAGCCTGTATGTGGTCATTGTTGTTCTTGATTTACTGTCCTTTACTGCACTCAGATATGTTGCTGTGGTATAATCTCTATTTAGGTCTAAATAACATTGAAGTTTACTTTGTTTTCTGGCTGCTTCATTCCAGTAAGTCAGATACTCTTCTTTTCGTGCATTTATCATCTGATTGGGCTTAATTCTGTGGATGAGCATGTCCGTGTCCTGATGCTGCCTGCTGTTAGTCATATTCGTTGTGTTGGTTTGTGTTTGCAGCTTCAGGACCATCTGAATCAGGGGGCTTTTTTCAATGTCCATTTCTTGGGTTTTAAGGGCTTTATAATGATAAGAGTTGGGGTCACTCATTTTTATGTGTTTCAAGAATTTGACGGCTCGTTTCTCTCTCTCTCTCTCTCTCTCTCTCTCTCTCTCTCTCTCTCTCTCTGGTAGTGAGACACATAACAAATCATAATTATTTGCTCATATCACCTGTCTTGGAAATTGCAAACAAAAAAGCCATGTATAGAACCATACACCTCATACAAGCTAAAAATACGAAGGATGTTTCTTGTCAAGGTTATTAATGTCTCAGACTGAGTGATCAAAACAAAACTACAACATGCATCAGAGAGTTCCGGTTAATGTCTTTGTAATGTCTTACAATTTGACCAATCTAAACTAAACTAAACTTCAGCAGTGACATTTATACTAAACTGAACTGAAGAGTTAATTTAACTAGAACCACATCAGAATTCTACACTTCTCACATGCCTCTCCTGAATTGCTAGAATGTTTTTATAATTTGAAATATTATTGCCTTTATTCTCTTTTCTTCATTAAGACATTTGGGAAGAAAAATAGTTAATAAATTAGTATCATTATTAAAAGAAATAAAATTGATCAATATAATTTAGTAGTAGTCTGTTTTATTTTCGCTTTTTCCCCTTTACCGTTGTCACAGGTTCCAGCCATTATCCGCTTCACATTCCTATCCAGTAGGTGGCGGGAATGCACAATTCAAGTTGGTCTGCCATTAACTCCCAAGGAAGAAGAAGAAACTCCAACCAGTTCATGAGCTGTGCTTGTCAGATCTAGAATGGTGGTTGACGTGTAACAAATGAAGAAATAGCGTCTTCAAGAAATTTCAGTCAAATGCCATACTTTAGGCACGGCGAATGTACAGTTGAATTTTTATGACTCGCATTTTTTCAACGATATTACTAGGCTTTGTTGACGAAAGGGGAATTCGATTACAGGAAGGTCTGTAAACATGTCTTTAAAACTCACCACTCAAGCGTACTGTAAGATGCTGCTGCATGCCGCTAAATATCCTCACTGCGCGGTGAACGGACTGCTAGTGGCCGAGAAACATAAGAAGAAGGACAATCCCAGAGACTCGGTGCTCTGCGTGGATTGTGTGCCGCTGTTCCACGGGGCTCTGGCGCTGGCCCCCATGCTGGAGGTGGCTCTCACGTTGGTAAGATGAGTCTTTTTAGTTTAATTTTGGAGGAAGGTTTATGGTTACAACGAGCATACTCTAACGTAACGGTTTAACGGTCATTTTAATATTTTGTAACGTATCAGCTTAAGTTAAATGTTGTTGACTGGACGTTCACATGCACGCAATGAATATCACATCGCTTTCCAGAAGATTCGGCCACAGATTCGTCGAATGTGATTTTCCACTGAGACCAAATTAAAAAAAAAAGTTTTCCACGTTATTTGTAAATATCCGGTTCATTACTTGATTGTGTCGTTTCCTCTGACGCTGTTCTCATTCATTTCAAACAGTTTAAGCTCTAGAATAATATATGTCTGTGGTAAACCACTTGTGAAAGAATCTATGTAGTGATTGTAGGAAGGAGTCGGTTCCTCATCGACTCACGTTGGTGATTCTGTTTGTGTTTTATGACATATTCAAGTAAACATTCAACAGTACAGTAATTGACAAAACAAGTGTACACGTTACACAGACATAAGTGTTGCCAAGGTAAGATGGGGAAATTTTATTTGCAAGGAGATGCAAAGGCAGAGTTTCAGTGCTTCTGGACTTAAGCAGTATTTCAGTATTTTTTTTTTTCGAGGTCGACTGTAAGGGCCCAGTGAACCAAACGTTGCTACATTAATAGGTTTAGAATCCTGTAATTTTGTTTATGACATGGCCCTAACAAGAAAAAAAACTAACTAATTGTGTAACGCTGTCCAACTTTTATCCTTTTGAGTAATGCATTTTTAAACTGAAGGAAAAGTCACTCAGTGAAGAAGTCTAAATATACAAATGTCTGAACATTGCCAAATCTAAGGGTATTGAGCATTTGTATTTGCATCTTTAATATTATTCAGCACCATCACATGATTGTTTTTTATTTAATCAAAAAACTTATTTAAAGGGGAATGAATTTGTACCTAACAAATTGCAAGTACAGATAAAAACAGCTAATCAAAGATTTAAATTAAATGAACAGTTCTTGTTTCTGAGTCTATAATTATTCAGGTACTGAAATGTAATGAAAATAATGCATGATAGTTCACTATATGCAATCATTCTTTGTTAAGGAACCAAACATTATCATTTCTTTCTCGAATGCATTAAACTCACTTGAAATGTTTAATGAGTCCCTACAAGCACTTGTAAGGTTTGTCTGAAGTCTTGAACAAATTCTAAATGAGCAGTTAGATTGCAATCCATGTTTGTTGTGACAAGTTGAAAACTGTAATTTAATCAATATGTTGTCGTTTGTAACCTATAGCAGTACACTAAAGATGCAATATTATTGCAAAGAAAATACTTACATTTTTTTCCCACTCATGTTTTTTTATTTTATAGTTCTACAGTGGTTTTCCATGTAGCTTTAATCTTCTTCGTGCACAACATGCAACAGTAGATTATGATTATAATAAAGTTTGGTTGCACACCAGAAATATAAGCTATCTATATAAGGATCTTGTGATATATAATGCGTTTCTTTCCTCAGATTGATACATGGTGCAAAGAGAACAAGTATGTCATTGCTGGATATTACCAAGCAAACGAACGTATAAAGGAAACCAGGTAAACATATGGGATTCTCAAATGTTTTTCATGATTTCCTGAGAGTCTGTTTGCGTGATATTGACATATTAACAAATCTTTCAGACCAAACCAGGTGGCTGAGAAGGTCGCTGCTAGAATCTCTGAAAATTTCAGTGAGGCTGCAATGATAATGGTAATTTGAATGAAATTGTTAATTAAAATGGGTACAAATACAGTCGTGTCACATAGTAAAACTGCATTGTTTTGTCACCATCAGATGGACAACAGCAGATTCACTATGGAGTGTTTTGTACCGGTTCTCTTTATCTATGATCACCATGACAACAAGTGGAAGTGCAGGGAGCCAAGCACGTGAGTAGGGTTTATTTAAAATTATTATACATTTTTATTAGCGGTTACAGTGTAACTCTAAAAGGACATTGTTTTTGCTCAAATGACTTCTAAAATTTGTAAAACAAAAAAATTTGTTCTAAACAAAATGTTCTCTGTTAGTTGCTCACTAAAATAAAGGCTGCATGGCTTAATATATATTTGTATTATTATTTTTGTTGTTGTTGTACTACATAAAACTGTGTGAATTTGGCTTGAAACAAAATGAAGTGGAGAGATTTATTTTTAAGTTTATTATTATTATTTCACTTTATTTTCAGAAATATTTAGTATTGCAGCTATTCTATTGCTGAGAACTAGAACATTTATACAATAGCATATCACACAATAGCTTGTATGTTTGTCATGCTCCAGAGTCATAAAATTGCTGGCTCTGACAAGGCATTTTGCCAAATGTGTGAGCTACTATATGTTATATATGCATTTTATTTCTACTTGGTAAATTAAGTGTCTGCTTGTTTTATTTTATTTCTGTTCGAATAAATAGGGTATGTATTGCAGGCAGTGTTTAATTGTTTACATTTAACCAATGAATTGTAGTAAACACAGAATTGTAACATTACAAATTTATATTAAAGTGTCCTATTTGCAATTTAAATGTTTATAAACAGCTATTAAAAAATAGTTATAGGTCAAAAACTTTGTCAGTTTATTTGTTTTTGGTAATAATGAAATTACAAGTTTATTTTGTATTTGAATTCAAAAACAAAGTAGTATAATGACTTCTTGAATAAACTAAGTTTAAGGAATTTATATTACAATCGATAAGACCAAACCACTTAATGTAATACATTGACAGCCTCGTAGCTCCAGAAAAATCCATCCATCAAATTATTAGCCCAATGAAATGTAACTCCTTTAAAAATATTTCCCATGTGCTGTATAACAGACGATTTTAAACGTATGTTTTAATAATTAATTTTTTGTCTTTGCCATAATGACTGCATAATATTTTACTAGTTTTGCAGGATACTAGGATTCAGCTTAAAGTGCAATTTAAAGGTTTAATTAGGCAAGTCATTGGACAACAGTGGTTTGTTCTGGAGCCAATAAAAGTGGCTAATATTATTGACCTTAAGTATTAAAAAAAAAAAAACTGCTTTTATTCCAGTCAAACTAAAAGAAATAAGACTTTCTCCAGAAGAAAAATATTTATGGAAAAACTCACTTGGAAAGTATTTGAAAAAGAATTAAGAAATTCACAGAAGTGCTAATTATTTTGCCTTATGTATATAAAGGACCTAGATGTTGTTTGTCATGCTATAACTCTTTCTTTGAATTGCAGGGACTGCTTTGAGGATTGGCTGGAGGCGCAGAAGATCACTGCAGCACTTTTAGAAAACAAATCATACGAGAGTCTTGTAGACTTTGACAACCATCTGGACGACCTACGAAATGACTGGACCAACCCCGAGATCAATAAATCTGTCTTACATCTATGCTGAAGCCATCCAGAGGTCCAAACAAACAATCTCTGCTGAATTGAGATGCACGTCTGTCCAGAGATCAGTTACATACTCAGTCTTTCTTTCGCTGACCTGAAAGATTTCAGAGAAAGTAAAAGTAAAAAAACATCATTAGTGCTGCGTTCTCAGGTTGAAAAAAGTGGTGGTGACTCTAAGAGTCAGAGATGTTTTTATACCCGTTTTCAAGCTGTAGTTTGTATAATAGAAAATTAAGGCATAATTTTGCTACTGACCTAGTCCTTCTAATGTAACTAAAAGGATTAGTTCAACCCTAAATGAATATAGTGTCATCGTTTCCTCCCCTTCATTCCAAACCAATGAGACTTTTTGGTCATCTCTGGAACACGCATGAAGATATTTTCATGAAATATGAAAAAAATTGGAGCTTGATTTAAATAGACTTTCAATGGCAACACACACATCTTTGTATTAACTTTGTTTGAGATTCAGAGATGAACAGATTTTTGTAGTGGTTTGGAATGACGGGTGGGAAATTATGCTTATAGTCATTTTGAGGTTAACGGCTTTTATCTAATTGCTAAAAATGTTAATTGTGTTCTCCTTGTTTAGCTTTAGTTTAAATTACTGGTATGATTGTTTACTTAACTACTTGCTCAAATGAAAATGTTATATTGTAGAAATTAATATATTTCTTCAAGAGATTATTTTATTGTTTGCAGCACACCAGTAATTTAATGGTGGAATAATTTTTGGCTCCGAAGTTTAGTAAATTTATAGGTATGAATAATAATAATAATAATAATAAAAACCTTTCTTCTTTCTAAATGACTTTAAACCAATTATTGTGCAGCTGTTTAATGAATTGATCATTTAATAACACTCAACTACCTGTATAGGTAAACAGGATGATCTGCTGTATGCAGTAAGAAGCATTCTGAACAATCGCATTAAGCCGCGGTCACACTGGACTTGACTCCCCATAGACTTCCATTCAAACGCACGCGAATGCGTCAGACCGGAAACGCAGGGTCATGCGTAGAGTTTCGCATTTTGCTGCGGTGCAAAGTTCAAGCTTGGTGAACTCTGACCTGCAAAATCGCATCACTTGACTGCGTGAGACCAATCCAGGATCAAAACATGACCTCTGAACAGAAATTTAAAACATGGAGCAATCGCTCGCTTTTTTTTAATGTCTAATCATCTTGTTTAATCCCGCCCCTTTTCGCAGCGCCGTACGACAGAATTTCGCACCACAAACTCTAGTGTGACTGCGGCTTTATGCTTTAAATGCATGCCTGACTGCATATGATGTTTGCTTGTTTTGAATAAAAATTGAAAAACCTTTTTAAACAAACATATTATGGTTGATAATAAAGGCAAGATGTAATTCTGGACTTTGTGTTGGAAGAGTTGAGAGATTGCTGGGCTGTTGCTCGAAGCTAGCTGAATAAACTTTTGAGTTTCAGAGTCTAGCAGTGACAAAACCAAACTAATTCATCCTGTTTAGATTTGGTTCAGTGTATGAACTTTATTTCAGATTTTGTGGGTTTGATTCACAGTTTATTAACTCTTGAAGAGTTTGTGACGCCTGTCATACAAAACACAGTGTTTCAGTTTGATTCACTTACAATTTAAAGGAGAACTGGAGACATTCAAGGGGACTTATGAAGAAAAAAAGGCGTTTAAACAGTTTACTGAAAAAAACAGTATTCAAAGAGGATTCCTTGGATTTAATTTTTTTAAAGTTATGTGGTTGTAAACAATTTGGGTTGAATTTAAACAAACAAATTAAGTTGAACATTACTAAATGTGTTTGTTTAAATTCAACACACATTTTTTGCAACAATTTTGCAGACATTTTTTTTCAGTGTTGTGTGACAACAATGTGAGATATATATATATTTTTTTATAATCCCACTTTGTAAAAACATTGCTTGACATTCTCCACATGTGCCGCTCATCATAATCTCTCCCTCATTAGCATAAAAAGCCCAGAGTGAGAAGCCTTCATTCGCTGTTATTGTTTTCATGCCAAACTTGCCAAAGATAATGTCAACGACTAAGGCAATATACAGTAAATGATGAGTCTTAGGATGCACGAATGAACAATGTAGTCTCCATAGACTGCTTTCTTCTGAGACGCTTTTTTTTGACATTTTCAGTTTTTCATAGAGATAACATTAGTCCTGGTTTAAATGTTGGTGCTGATGCACAGATGTTTATAGCTCCGCCCTCTTTAAAAAGGAGGGCTGGGAGCACAATCTTATTTGAATTTAAAACGACAGTCTCCAAAGTAGCACAATTTGGATCAAAGCCTAAAAAGTTAATTTTCAAAGAGGTATAAAGGCTTATCTGTGTGGTATTTTGAGCCAAAACCTCTCACATACACACTTTAGGGACATCAGAAAAATATTTAACATATTGTATAAATGGGCATATTAGGTCTGCTTTAAAATGTCAGGGTTGCACAGTTGGTCTTTATGCGTTTCTTGAAGGCAATTTGGTTATGTCAGCATAATATGCTAATGTTTATTTATTTTTTTAACAGTTCACAATGTTTTTGGTAAAATGGACACGCATAGTTGTCCCTGGCTGATGGACAAGCGCTCACTTTGTGTACTTCATCTCATTAACTTTTAGATCTGTTTTCAAATAGTTTTTTTACATTTTGTATAGACATAATTAAATATTTCATTAATATCAGAATTATATCATATTGGCCAAAATTATGTAATATATAGTGATATACATTTTGGCCATATCGTCTATGTGCTTTATGCATTCAAATGAATGAGTATAAAAAAAGAAAAACAACAAAGTACTATTATTCAAAAGTGTCTTGCCTTTTAATAGTGTCAAATCCTTCTCAAAATGCCATATATGCCCTGTAGGAGGAAAAGAAAACAATATTAAGAAGCTTACTTAATATCATATTGGCCAAATGTGTGTATATATATATATATATATATATGGTGTGATAGAAATTCTGGCCGTATCGTATAAACCCTCACATAGAAAGCACAATTCACGTTTTTCCAAACAACTGCATATTAAACTTAAAATAAAGTTAAAAGGAAAAATAGGTTTAAGAAAAATTAAACATAGCAAAGTACTCTTATTCAAATGTGTCTTGCCTTTAATAGCGTCATATCCTTTTTTAAAATGCCATCTACGCCCTGTAGGAAGAGAAGAAAAAAATATTAAGAATCTTACTTAACAGTAATTACAAAAGGGGGTTCTGGGGAAAAAGCAATGGTTTTTAGTTTGATATTTTTAATGGATATAAATGATATGAATGATAACTGCAGGTTCAGGAGTGACCTTTAGGGGGCAGGGCAACCTCAGAGCGGCTCAGATCCCTCCCCTTCTGACGTCATAGACACATGTCTGACGGACGCGGGAAAACTGTCACAGCAGAATGGATCCAGCGGAGGTCGAGTTTTTAGCAGAGAAAGAGATGGTCAAAATCATCCCGAACTTCAGTCTCGATAAAATCTATTTAATTGGGGTGAGTGAATATGTTTACATCATGTAAGTTGGTCTGTATGGTGATTTTATTGTGCTAATAGTTCGCTTGTACTAATGTTTACGAGTAACATAACATTACTTAGCCAATAGTAATGAGTAACTCTTTATTAGTGCTGCATGCTTGTGGTAGTTTCGAAATGTGAGTTATCATCACCAATGAAATACATAAACACAGAGATAAACAAAGGAGATGTAACTATTTGAATATCTGGAATCTGAAGATGTCAGTAAATAAGTATTAGTTAATCGATTTAAAATTGTCGACTATAAAATGCACATTACTAATTAAAAAGTGAGTTTTTTACTAATCTTACTATCTTACTACTAATCTTTTTAAATATATTCTGCATAAGACCATTTTGAGGGATGTAAACAATAGTCCCAACGTATTTCCTGTTCTACATTTTTAATTTCTATAGCTTCTGAGAATCCAAAAGAGCCACATATTGATAAATAATGTTATGATAGCTGTTTTAACATTAAGTTATGATTGAACTGCCTCTTGTTACAGTTATGAAATAGTTTAATAACAAGCAGGAAATGTTCACGGGCCAATGACATGACCACATTGAAATGGTCTACATTTTTCGATTAGTAATGTGCACATCTAGCACTAAAAGATAGATCCATACAGTGTTTTTTGGCTCTTGCCAAAAATATACCAGTGCAACATAAGACTTTTGTCGTCAAGGGTCACAAATATGATTGTTTCTGTTAAAAAACAAAGTGTATATATATATATATATATATATATATATGCAACCTCACTATACAGGGAGTGAAGAATTATTAGGCAAGTTGTATGTTTGAGGATTAATTTTATTATTGAACAACAACCATGTTCTCAATGAACCCAAAAAAACTCATTAATATCATAGCTGAATATTTTTGGAAGTAGTTTTTAGTTTGTTTTTAGTTTTAGCTATTTTAGGAGGATGGTGTGTGCAGGTGACTATTACTGTGCATAATTATTAGGCAAATTAACAAAAAACAAATATATACCCATGACATTCAAAAACAAAACAAAAACAAATCAGTGATCAATATAGCCACCTTTCTTTGCAAGGACACTCAAAAGCCTGCCATCCATGGATTCTGTCAGTGTTTTGATCTGTTCACCATCAACATTGCGTGCAGCAGCAACCACAGCCTCCCAGACACTGTTCAGAGAGGTGTACTGTTTTCCCTCCTTGTAAATCTCACATTTGATGATGGACCACAGGTTTTCTATGGGGTTCAGTCAGGTGAACAAGGAGGCCATGTCAATTGTTTTTCTTCTTTTAGACCCTTTCTTGCCAGCCACGCTGTGGAGTACTTGGACGCGTGTGATGGAGCATTGTCCTGCATGAAAATCATGTTTTTCTTGAAGGATGCAGACTTCTTCCTGTACCACTGCTTGAAGGTGTCTTCCAGAAACTGACAGTAGGACTGGGAGTTGAGCTTGACTCCATCCTCAACCCGAAAAGGCCCCACAAGCTCATCTTTGATGATACCTTGCTGGCGTCTGAGTCGGACTGGAGCTCTCTGCCCTTTACCGATCCAGCCACGGGCCCATCAAGACTCACTCTCATTTCATCAGTCCATAAAACCTTAGAAAAATCAGTCTTGAGATATTTCTTGGCCCAGTCTTGACGTTTCAGCTTGTGTGTCTTGTTCAGTGGTGGCTGTTTTCAGCCTTTCTTACCTTGGCCATGTCTCTGAGTATTGGACACCTTGTGCTTTTGGGCACTCCAGTGATGTTGCAGCTCTGAAATATGGCAAAACTGGTGGCATCTTGGCAGCTGCACGCTTGACTTTTCTCAGTTCATGGGCAGTTATTTTGCGCCTTGGTTTTTGGTTTGGTTTTTCCACACGCTTCTTGCGACCCTGTTGACTATTTTGAATGAAACGCTTGATTGTTCGATGATCACGCTTCAGAAGCTTGACAATTTTAACAGTGCTGTATCCCTCTGCAAGATATCTCACTATTTTTGACTTTTCAGAGCCTGTCAAGTCCTTCTTTTGACCCATTTTGCCAAAGAAAAGGAAGTTGCCTAATAATTATGCACACCTGATATAGGGTGTTGATGTCATTAGACCACATCCCTTCTAATTACAGAGATGCACATCACCTAATATGCTTAATTGGTAGTAGACTTTCCAGCCTATACAGCTTGGAGTAAGACAACATGCATAAAGAGGATGATGTGGTCAAAATACTCATTTGACTAATAATTCTGCACTGCCTGTATATATGTACACACTACAACCATTATATGGTTTCGTACAAATGCTCCCAAATATATTATTAATAATAATAATAATAATAATAATAATACAAATAATAATACATTTTATTTAAAGGTGCCTTTCAGGCAACTCAAGGACACCGTACAGTAAAACCGTACAGTGAGGTCGCATAGATTAAATTTCGGGTGCATATGCGACCAAAACAGTCGCAATTTCGGGCCCTGCAGCTACTTAAGTGTTTATCTGATTTATTTATACATTTTTCCAGGGAGATTTGGGCCCGTTCAACCCAGGTCTACCTGTGGAAGTTCCTGTGTGGCTGGCCCTCAATCTTAAACAACGGCAGAAATGCAGGATAGTTCCTCCAGAATGGATGGACACGGGTGAGTTCAGTCACTGTCTGTGCTGGGACACTGTCTTTACTGAAAGCAGGCTCTAAACCCAGCTGATCTTTTCATTTCCAGACAAACTAGAAGAGATTCGTGAACAGGAGAGGAAACTAGACACTTTTACTCCCATCCCAAATCCATATTACATGGAGCTGACCAAATTATTACTCAACCAGTGAGTACAAGATCTCCTTCAATCTTGTTTTTTGATGTAGAATCAGAGGGTGTCTCTTTGGGGCTGTTTACACCTGGTCATTTCATGCGTGCTGTCTGATTGGACAGCTATCTGAATTGTAAAAACGGTTCTATTTATATCGGTTCATATAAATGTATTTCACTAAAATGACTATGGTCTTCAAATCCTTCGCTATTTGGGGTTCTCGGTAAAATGTGAATTGTCCTGTTGTCCTCCTATGGTTTGGTGTGCCCTGTGCTCCACAGTTAAAAATATGCATTTTTTTCTATTAGTTTGGGGAGAAAAACAACTGCAACAAAACTGCCAAAACCGTTTCTGCCTTGTACGCTTCAGATTGCCTTTCATATGTGTTGCAAGAGCAAAGACCTTTCCAATCACATCAAAGTATGTAAATCTGTCGTTTACGTCAAGTTTCTTCATGTCTCGGTGTGTTGAGTTCTTGAATTTATATCATGTCTGTGTGAAGGAGATAATTCCCAAAAGTGCAGGTGAGACCAAAACACAGTACATTGCCTTCAGTCACTCAATAAATTCACAGACACACAAAAAATAAATGCCAATTTTCCTGCAAAAACCTGAAGATACCCTAGATGGGCTTTAATGTAAAAAATGACCCAGTGTAAGCTATTTTTATGTTAATTTTGAAAACTATACACGTCTTTGGTTGAAATGTTGATTTTTGCAGGTGGACAATATCTGCTTTTGTTTTTATTTTCTATAAGTTGAGTTGTCAGATGTTCGTTACCCAATAAATAGGTGTTCAAATTGTTCTTTGAATTTGTCTGTAGCTATTTTCTTTCTAAACAGCACACCAAAACTGTGATCCTTATCGAACCATGAGTAGTTTGAACCATTGCATCCCTACTTGCTATATGCATATTTATGTAGATAACATAATCTAAAGCATCAGATACACTGCATTTTATTTAAACATTCAAATTTTTTTTTTTACAAAAACGAAAACTGTATATCTTCTTTCGATTTGATTTTCGATTTAATTTTGTAGCTTCAGCTCAGTAATCTGTATTGTTAGCCTGATATCACAAGGAAATGTAAGTATATTACGTTTTGTCAGTTTAGTGGCTAATTCGTACAAATTCGAGTTCAGTCGTATGAAAATGTACGATTTTAAAAAGGAAGCGTGGCACCTAACCCCACCCCTAACCCTAACCATCATTGGGTGATGAGGAAATCATACATATTTGTACGAATTAGATCGTACAAATTCATACGAATTAGCCACTAAATCAAAAAGTTACGAATTGCCATAATATTGCGTTGGTATTGTAGCTTCTTACTGCTAAAATGCAGTGAGTGTTGAACTGATAAGATATCAACTTATATTAGCAAACAACTATGAAGTTGTACTTTGCTTGCTACTAGATTGAGTGTGACTGGCAATACTTTCAGCTGACTTTTTAGCAAGACACTCCTCATATAGCCATCTGTGGTGCTTTTTAAGGTGCTTGTTGTATTTCCTCGTAATGTGGCAACAATTCTGCATCAGCTTTTGCAAATTACCAGGTTTTGTTCGGTGTCTGTGACTTTGAAACCAAGATAATCCCATATTACAGATGTGCTGTTTTTCTTTTATGTTAATTTGCCTATTAATGCTTCTGAAGTGGCAGATGCCATCATCCTAATCATTCGAGCTTTTTTGTTTGTTTGTTTTTTATTGTGGATGTTCCACATGGATTGGTTGCGCGATTCTGATTGGGCAGAACGAAAGTGTCACTCAATTGGATAGTAAGACTGTCACACACAGACGGCAGTCACAGATTTGCTCTGGGTGGAGGAAGTTAAATAATATACATTTGATATTGCAGCCTCTTGCGATTTAGCTAATCGGAATGTTTCAAATTACGATTGTGATTTAATTTCAATTAATCACACAGCCCTACATCAGACAATTACTCTCATAAACTAAATAAAAGCTATTTTTGTTGTACGAAAACTTGCAAGAATGTAAAGGGTTTAAATTAATTTGTATATACCCAATGTTCCTTTAAAGCAAGTCATTTCCCTTGGCGGCCATCTTTGAAATGCCTCTCAGGGATTCTGTTTGAATGGGGAAACTTGCTTGCCAAGCTTACAATTAAATTTCATATTAGGTATCAGCAATAAAATTAAACAACAACTGTCTCTTTAGTTTCATTTCTAAACATTTGAATTAAACAAAATCTGCAGAAGCTCACGTCTGATCTAACCTTTTCCCTCGGAGAATCGTCAGTCTATAGACCTTTTTCTTAGAAAGCAAAATTACCCATCATGCTTTGCGTGTATGTGCAAGGAGAATGCTAAGAACTTCCGGTCGGCAGCTGATGCGTGTAAACAGTCACGTTTGGACAGCTTTGAAATGATAATTTTAATCTATTTTACCTGCTTTTATCATCTTTGAATTAATACTGTTGTCGATCAGCACCACCTCCTGGACTAATTATTTTTAAAAAATGTGATCTAATAATAGGATGGAACACAGCAGCTGTGAGACATTTTCTCCTCGTTGTCAGACGGCATCTTGTGCTGTTTAAATGAAGCCCCGTCATCGCTTTTCTCTTTTTTTCAAATATATAACCAATCCAAACAAATCTAGTTCACCAAAATGTTTGACACACACACGTAGCCTACTGTACTGTCCCACTAACACACTGATTTAATAACTGTGACAAAGTGAAAATAAAGTGACATTTTGAAATGACAGAAAAACACAAACCGTGGTAAATACAACACACTTAATGAAACATAAACGGCTCGCGATTAGAATGAACAGCAAATCAGCCAGCAGAGTATAAGTAACGCACTTTATTGGTCATTTTTGTAAATTGCATGACTTACACACTTGTTAAGTTTTATGCCAGTAATCTGGTTTGCTCTGATGCAGTGAAGTATTGCGTGTGTGTGTGTGTGTGTGTGTGTGTGTGTGTGTGTGTGTGTGTGTGTGTGTGTGTGTGTGTGTGTGTGTGTGTGTGTGTGTTGAAGAGCCGCTGAGCTAACAGCTGACAGGCCGGAGTAAAACACACACACACACACACACACACACACACACACACACACACACACACACACACACACACACACACACACACACACACACACACAGTATTTCTGACGGCAGACACGTGAGAACGTTTTTCTCTTGCGCTTGAACCACATCTGACAGATTATAACGGCTTTAACACACGCCTTTCAAAGTTGTGTGTCACGAAAACACTCCGTAATCCACTCAAAACGCTATTAAAACCCATTTTCGGAGCGCAATATACCAATTGCAAACACTGTAAACGGAAGTTCTAAACATTCTACCGGAAGACGCTGGTCGCTATGGCGCCCTCCATGCAGCAGCCAAGAAAAAGGTCTATAGAGAGAGATGATTGGCTCCTGTACTAGAAGGTGGGGTTTCATTCGCCATATTGACCGTTATGCTTTTCCCCATTCTAAACTATATGAAGAACATGTCTTGTGTATTCTATAGTCTTTGATAATACCCTACTCTCCCCAAAACAAAGCACTGTATCATTCTAAATGAACAAAGAGCTATATTTTTCTATTATATTTTCTCACCATTGACAGAGCTAGGCTACTACAGGTGTGATGCATTTCTGTTGTTAAAGCCTAAATCATTTTGTATTAATTTAACAGTCTGGTTTTATCACTGAACTATTAATGACTTGACAAAAATACAATGAAAAAAAAAATACAATTTAAAAATGTCTACAAGCCCTGCTGGTGCCAGGACTCGAACCTGCAAATTTTATTTTTTAAATGTTTAACAATAAAAGGCCTGTTGCTGTGATGGTCATTGCAAGTCTGAATGTTCTTAACAGGCATTCTAAAAGTTTCAATTAATCATTATTAACTTTATTTTTGAAGTGCCCATGATAGCCATACCATGCATGTTCTTTATCCCGATACATTGGTAGTATTGAAAATCAGCATGTCTAAACTGTATGCTACAAAACACTGTCACAGGCTTCATGTCCATGTATTTGGAATTGAAACTAATAATATTGTGTATATTGATATATTGTATTTGTGTGCAGTGCTGCAGATAACATTCCCAAAGCCGATGAGATTCGAACACTAGTGAAGGACATATGGGACACGCGTATGGCTAAGCTGAGGCTTTCAGCTGATAGTTTCATCAGCCAGCAGGAAGCTCACGCTCAGGTAAAACACCACAATTATCACGACCAACTGATGAGTAGATCAAAACCACTCAAATACTGTCAGGTGGACAGTGAACCTGCACTCTTAAGGCTGATTTCTACCTTCACTTGGGTCTGTAGCACGAGCCTCCACTGACTGCACACACAGCCACGAGTTGTGAACGCTTAAGGCTGGTTTATACTCCGCAAGTTGGGTTAGTTTCATGAATGTGACGTTGTCGCGGTATTGACGGATGTTCACTTTGGGTGCGCATGCTGGTGGAATTTGCATGTGCAACAACTTTTAGAAATCCAAAATAACTGCTTGATGTGAAGTCCTTTAGGTTTCCTTTAAAGCTTTGAGGGAAAACAATGCATATATTTTGATCACAGGTTGTCCAAGGTTAGGGTAATTAGGCAAGTAATTGTACAACGATGGTTTGTTCTCTAGACCAGGGGTTTTCAAACTGTGGGGCGCGCCCCACCAGGGGGGCACCAGCACCTCTTAGGGGGGGGCGTGAGAATTTGAGGCGTGCACGAGAGTAAATTATGATGATGATTTTTATGCGTTCACTAGAGTGAATCGTATTAATGTTAGTTCCACAGCTAATTATCAGGCACCTGTAGAGTTTATGCTCTATTCCAGTAAAACATTTACAAATAAAATGGAGCGGATGCTTTTTAACATGGAAAAACGCTGAATGAATGTCAGACCGGTGAGCGTCTGACAAAACAGTGCCCTTCAGAATCAAATCAGCAGGATGCCCTTCTGGTTCTTTCACTTACTTTGAAGACATACAACATGAAGACATACATACTACCTTTACATAGACATCAGTAGTTATTTGCCTTAATCTGAATAAGACAATAATATAATTAAGGTGTTACGTGAAGTGCTTTTTGAATGCCTCTCCACGTTTCCTGCAGTCTCATGTCATTTCGGGTTTCATCTTTAATTTTTCGACTTTAACTGCAGTTCGGCTCTTTCACTCATGAATATTTCCTTCATGTCCCCATGACAAACTGGGGTATTAGACGCGAATATTTAGTAAGGACTGGTGGAAGATGTTTAATGGGATTTCATAGCGCAGGTCAAATAGAAAGAAAAAACTTCCGCATTTCGTGATCAGGGTTGCCAGATGTAGCTGACTGATTCCAGCCCAAAAACCCGCCGAAATGCAAACTTAAAACCGCCTAATCTGGCGACAATGTTGTTCGTGATGTGTGTGCGCGATCCTTTACTGACAGCCTTGTGTGTGTGTTTACTTCAATAATGCCACTAATATCTATATACTCCACATCTTAATTACATTTCTGTTTAGATCTGTTATGACTTATATCTGTTAGTCGGATTAAGGTAATCAAAAATCGCTTTTTACATGGTGACTCAATCAAGAGTATTGTCTTAATTGTATTAAAGTCATATTAAAGTATTGTTGCCCATGTAAACATACTCAATGTTCGACTCAATCACACTGTCAGGGCTCTGTGAACTTGGATTTGCGATGCAGCATTTTCTATACGTACATCAAAAGCAAGTAGGCTATGGCTCACGCTTATTGACAGTGAAAGATGATTTACAGTTAATGTTAGTCGTGTCAGTAATCCAACCACGGAAAAAGGCTCAACCATAACACTGAATCAGGTAAGCTGTATATTTATGTTTCAATGTAATTAATGCTACACAATTTAATTGCAGCAAGCAATATGTGAATGATGTTTGCACATGGATTATAATTTTGGCTCGGGGGAGGGGGGGGCGCGAGGGAAATTGGACAATTTTGGGGCGTGTGTCCTAAAAGTTTGAAAACCCCTGCTCTAGACTATCGGAAAATATAATAGCTTAAAGGGGCTAATAATTTTGACCTTAAAAGGGTTTTTAAAAAAATTAAAAACTGCTTTTATTTTAGATAGAATAAACAAATAAGACTTTCTCTAGAAGAAAAAAATATTATCAGACATACTGTGAAATGTCCTTGCTCTGTTAAACAATTTGGGAAATATTTAAAAAAGAAAAAAAATTCAAAGGGGCGGTAATAGTTCTGATTTCAACTGTATGTGTACATTTATATGTGTATTTAATATATATGTGTGTGTACTGTGAATATATCTCTAAATACTAACTTTAACTTATACAAACTTCATTAAACTGCACCATTCAATGGCAAAAAATAGTTATCAGTTTTATGATAATGAAAATTGTCCCAATGAGTACGTTTACATGGACACCAATAGTTTTAATGCGATTAAGACAATACTCTGATTAAGAGTCTACCATGTAAACAGCGATTTTTGATTAATTGAATCAGATTAAGGTCATAATCGAACTAAAGAGAAATCGAATTAAGACATGTGGAGTATGCCGATTTTAGTCGCATTATTGAAGTGCAGTACAGACATGTAAACACCTTAATCGAGCTATTACCGCCATGTAGGACTTTTCGCCGTGTTTTGCGACAGGATAGTTCATGCACGCACACACACACACACACACACACGGCTGTTTGACACTCTTTGCACTTGTGCAGACCAAAGACACCTGCATCGTGAAATGTGGAGTTTTTTTTTGTTTTTTCATTCAGCATGCAGTATAACTTTAATTAAAACAACACTTCCAGTAGTTCATAGTTGCATCCGATGTCTCGTTTGTCACGGAGGGCTTGCATGAAATGTTCGTGAATTAAAGTGAAAGTGCCAAACTGCAGTTAAAGTCGACAAATTAAAAATGAAACCCACGAAATTACATGAAACTCCAGAGGAAATGCGGATAGCGCAGTAACACAATGATGCTAATCGAATTATATGCTATAACATGTAAAACGGGATCATAAAAGGAACATTCAAAAAGCAACTCACGTAAACACCTTAATCATTATTATCTTAATTAGATTAAAGCAAATAATTCGATTACTGATGTCCATGTAAAAGTAGTCGATGTCTAATGGCTGAAGTATACTTTGGTCTTGATTGTACTCTAGAAAAAGAGAAAAGTTTCATGCTCCACTATTAATAGTCATCTTTCTAAATTACAAGTGTAAATTGTTACCTAACCTAGAGTTAAAAGCAGGCCTAAAAAGTAAGCGCACAGTGAAAATCCTTGTATTAATCAAATGTTTAACATGATCGATTGATGGCCTTTCATTCTGTCTTTAGCTGGATAATCTCACGCTAATGGAGATCAACACTACACGCTCGTTTCTGCTGGATTCTCTGAACTACATGTATAAACTGCGCTCAAACCTGCAGCCGGGCAGAAGTAAAGACTACTGAGACATGATCAGGTACTTCAGCCATTCCTCTGCTATCAACAGACTGAAGTTTGCTTTTATCTTCTGCAAATGATATTTGAAAAGATTACTATTGATGTTCAGCATCGAAGAGCAGAATCTAATCTCAAATTATGGCCATTGCTGTCGCTCAGCGTGTAAATAGTCACTGATGCTCCCTTAAAATCCTCACTGTTTGTGTGTGTTGTAGTTTTTTTATTACTAAAATGTTTATATTTGACTAAATAAATGTATAAACCTAATTTTTTACTTTTGTTGTGATTTCTTTTATGAATATGTGGGACACCCAATGCGGAGAAATTACGCTCCCTTTAAATTCAGCAGTTTAGTTTAAGCTTTCTCAAAAGACTTGATTGCTTTATATTATAAGATGAACAGATTTGGGGCTTATACCCATCCAAAAAAAGTCCCCACCTAGATTTAACTGAGCTAAATAGGTAAGAGCCTATCCATGGATGATTATGTTTCAGCTGGTAAGAAGTTATTTAACCCTAACAGATGCAGGGAGTAGCTTCTCATTTCTTAAACCATATCGGAAGATGCATTCTGTGCTTGTGGGTTTCACAAGGGTCAAATTATTGGCATGCATCAAGCAAAGAAAACCTCGAAGGAGATTGCTGAAACTACTAAAATTATATTAATATTAATACAAAACCCACTTATTAGTGAGCAGGGATCCCATTTTAAACTATTTGTCAAGTTCCTTGATAGTTCCATGACATTCACTGACTTTTAACTGAAAAAAGCTGAATTTCCATGACCTATAAAGAACAGAAAAGCAGGCATCTCGTGTTCAGCACTGAGCAAAAAGTATTTTAAATCCATCCATTTGTGAGCTTCATTTACTTGTTTACAGACATATTTAGTACACAAGTTATCTAACAAAACTGTAGGACAAGTAATGAAGAACTTTTAAAATGCATCTTTTATTGCGTGTTGTTGTCTGTCATATCTAAGACCCAGTCTAAATCAAAGCTGGACTGGAATTTAGATTGAACTGAATTTCAAGGGCCTTCAGTTAGCCTTCAGCATTAATGCAACAGCTTAAAAGTACAGTAAATAACGATTAATTGACCCAAATATGAGTTTAAATACATGACTAAGTTGCAGGATCTACGAATTTGTCAAGATGAAGCTTCAGACACTGTATAGAAATATTACATTTTGATATACACCATGGGCTCTATTTTAACGATCTAGGCACAAAGTCTAAAGCGCAGGGTGCAAAAGCATTAAGGGCATGTCCGAATCCACTTTTGCTATTTTAAGGATAGGAAAAAATATGCTCTAACAGAGTTGTGCTTATTCTCTTAATGAGTTATAGGTGTGTTTTGAGAATAAACCAATCAGAGTCTCATCTCCCATTCCCTTTAAGAGCCAGTTGCGTCGTGCCATGGCGCATTTGCTATTTACATGACTTTTAAGAGGAAAAACTGAGCACTTCACTAGTGAGAAAACAGTTAAATGGAGCATCTGCAGCACCGTTCGGCCTTTACTTTCATTTTCTCTTTCTCTCTTTCGTGGATAAGGAAAGGTGTTGTACGCACAGACATCCATTAGCCTACATAATTTAGTTTGTTAAGGGCAAAGATTAGTTTCAAAACTATTTCTAAATTCAGTTCTAATTTCCAGCAAACAAATAAATGAAGAATAATAACGAATACTAATAATAATAACATTATACAAAAGCAAATTGTCATGAATAAACAAAAAAAAATGGGAAAATTAAGATTTCGTTGGTCTGGAAATAGCAACACGTTGTGGAAACACATCTTGCACCTTATTACGCTGGGTGCATGATAGGGCCCCCATGTCTCCAAAATGATCCAAGCAAAATGAATTCTGTCAGAATTTCATCAAAATACCTCCAACTTCTATGACACTTTGTAATTAGATGGCAAATAAATGAAATAATATACATTTTCCACCTTTCCTTATTTCAACAGTACAGGCTCCGCCACACAACATGCTGACACAGTGCGATCAATTTTCACCATCAAGTAATCCAATCCACCTTTTGTCCAGTTTTTAGTTGCGTAAAGCACTGTATCCTTTCAGTTCTTGTAAACCTTTGATCAAACTCTTATATTCATTTGAAAACACCATTTTTATTTAAGGCCTACGCAGCTAAAAATAAATACACCATCAATACCTCATAGCCAAGAAAAGTAAATAAAAGGATTATTCTAATGCACAGATTGTGCTGTTATTCTTGTACAAAACGGAGTCATTCTTACTCCTGTAGTAAGATAAGCAGTCTTTTTTTTTTATGATATATTATTGCTTGTGTTTTTTTGAGACGCATTGTACAGTATTGTTCAAAATAATAGCAGTATAACGTGACTAACCAGAATAATCCAGGTTTTTAGTATATTTTGTATTGCTACATGGCAAACAGTGCAGTAGATTCTCAGAAAACAAACAAGAGCCAGCATTCATATGTATGCCCGTAAAGCTGTGCAATTAGTTGAAAGGGGTGTGTTAAAAAATAGCAGTATCTGTCGTTCACTGTACAAACTCAAATCTTTTGTACAGCATTTGTGTTTCTCGGATTTTGCAATCCTGTGAATTAAGAAACTAATAGTTTTTTCAAATGTGAACTGCTTCACATCTGTGTGGCATGGAGTCAACCAACTTGTGGCACCTTTCAGCTGTTACTGCACTCCATGATTCTTGAACAACATTTCACAATACATTTACATTTCTCGGTTTTGCTTCAGAAACAGCATTTTTTATATCACCCCACAAGTTCTCGATTAAATTTAGATCTGGGGATTGGGCTGGCCACTCCATACCATTAATTTTGTTGGATGAGAACCAAGACTTTGCTCATTTACTAGTGTGCTTGGGGTCATTGTCTTGTTGAAACAACCATTTCAAGGGCATGCCCTCTTCAGCGTAAGGCAACTTGACCTCTTCAAGTATTTTGACATATGCAAATTGATCAATGATCCCTGGTATGCAATAAATGGGCCTAAAACCATACTATGAGAAACATGCCCATATCATGATGCTTGCACCACCATGCTTCACTGTCTTCACTGTGTACTGTGGCTTGGATTCAGAGTTTGGGGGTCGTCTCACAAACTATCTGTGGCCCTTGGAGTCAAAAAGAACAATTTTATTCTCATCAGTCCACAAAATGTTCTTCCATTTCTTCTTTTTCATTTAAATAAAATGCCTTTTATTTAACAGAGGGACTTTGCGGGGGATTCTTAAAAAAATATCAGCTTCACACAGACGTCTTCAGACTGTCACAGTACTTACAGGTAACTCCAGACTGTCTTTGATCATCCTGGAGTTGTTCATTGGCTGAGCCTTTGCCATTCTGGTTATTCTTCAATCCATTTTGATGGTTGTCTTCCGTTTTCTTCCACGTCTCTCTGGATTTGCCCTCCATTTTAAGGCATTGGAGATAGGGGCCACCTGATTCACACCTGTGTTTTGACAAAATTGATGACCACACTGATTGAAAGCCTCACTGCTATTTTTTCACACACCCCTTTCAACTAATTGCCCAATTGCACAGCCTTAAGAGCGTGCAAATCATGAATGCTGGGTCTTGTTTGTGTTCTGAGAATCTACTGCACCTACTGGTAACTTGTTTGCCATGTAGCAATAAAAATACACTAAAAGCCTGGAGTATTCTGGTTAGTCACGTTGTACTGCTATTATTTTGAACAATACTGTATGTAAAGTAGAATTAAAAACAACACAAATCCATGACAAAAACACTATAAAATTTCCTCTTTTAATGTCAGAAATAGACCTTTGAAAATTCCAAATTTCATGAATTGAAACCTTGAGTGCTGAGGAGCATGAAAATGGGAAGAAGAGTCCAGATTTACCCGGTTCCAGAGTGATGCGCACATCAAGGGAAATAGAGAGGAGGATGAAGTGATGTACCCATCATGCCTAGCACCTACCACTCAAGCCTGTGGATGCTGCAGTTGGTCAGGTCTAGGTTCAGCAATGTTATGTGTCCAAATAATGAAGTATATGATGATACTGAATGAGCAGGTTATTGCCTCAGTGGATTATTTTCTTTTTCCTGATGACATGGGTATTTTCTGAGATGACAATGCCAGGATTTATTGGGCTTAAATTGTGAAAGAGTAGTTCAGGGAGCACGAGACACTATTTTTAGAGGCCACATAGTTTACCCCTTTTTCCAGATTTATTATAAGTTTTTTGTGTTTCCAGAATGTGTCTGTAAAGCTTCAGCTCAAAACACCCATCAGATTAATTATTATACCTTTCATAGGTTTGTATTTTATAGCTCTGTGCATCAGGTAGCGGTTTTTGTAAACCGTGCCTTTAAAGCTAGTCCTCCCCACCCACCATTCCCACGTGCCTGTCAGTAAGCCTCCGCACTCTGCTCAGTGTTGCCAGATTTTGTAAAGGCGGTTTTGTAAAGGCATGCCCGCGATCCTTCTCCTACCTCAAGTTGCAGTGGGTCTGAAAACCACTCCAATTGGTCCATCGTTTTTATGTTGTTAAATTGAAAAAAAAAAAAAAAAAAGGACTGGGTGTGTTTTTATCACCCCAATATGACGGTATATACACTATACCTAGACATATGTCTGTCCAAACAGCTTGAAAAGTAGATTTTTCACCATAGGTGCCCTTTAAAGAGGGATTGGCCTCCACTGCATCCAGACCGTAACATTATTGAGAATATTTGGGACGTGCGGAGCGGTTCCGACTTTCCCATCATCAGTACAATATGAAATCAAAATGAATGAAACTCTGGACAGGAGTAAATGTTGTGACTTTGCGGAAGCATATTAAAACAATGCTATCCAACAACGCCAAACGTATCTTGTAATAAAAGTGAAAGGCGATCCAATGGAATAGAGGGCTTTTTTTGTGTACAGGAAATGTATTCAAGTATAAACACTGAGCAACGTTTATAGTATTCACAGTTGGTCATGAAAGATCAGGAACTAGTATAGTTTGTTCTTACGTGTTGAGTTTTAAGTCCACTGTCAATGACAGTCAATGAATAAATTCTGTGACATAATTCAACCGCCTCTTGTCCAAGCAATACAATACAGCTTTTATAACAGGAACACATGAAATAATGAAGAAATCCCAGTGTGGCAAAGACATTTTTGAAATATTTAATTTTTTGTCTGAAATTACAGCAATATATCCATAAATACCTAATTACTACACTCAACAAAGAATATATTACATTACAATGGATTCAAACAAGTACATAAAAAAACAACAAAAGAGGAAAATAGAAAAACAAAAACATGGTTTCACAGCATCTAACGTCCTCCACTGAGTTTCGGGGCGAGTGTATATATGCATGTGTGTGTGTGTTGGGCAGGTTTGTATCTGCTCAGCGGCAGTGGTAGTACTTCATGTGATGCAGATTTACACACACACAATGATCAAACTGATGGCACACCTGCTCGGGGGTCCGCATGGCTGAAATAAATGACAGTGCAAGCAAACACCTCACCTGTGCTTCATGAAGATGCATTAAAGATGCTTCTCTGTTTCACCCTTGCAGTAAATTCAGATCAGAAATGGCGTGTGTGTGTGTGTGTGGTCTGTTTGTAACTGCGTGCTGTGCCATACACACATATGAAGGGTAGGGGTAAGTGCCAGGAAACAAACATGTGTGTCATTCCAGCTTCTACATCTAACAGAACAGTACAAAAAGGTAGAAAATAAAAGCTATTACAGGCAGTCAGAGTTCATACATGTTAAGGCCCATATTTATGATTTTCATCAGTGACTTGTGGGATGATAAAATGTGTGATTGATTAGTCGTGGATATTATATATCTAAAAAAAAAAACTTGGCAAACAAGAACGTGTTCAGAGAGGCAGAATTCTTTGGATGATTTCCAATTGTGACTGACAGCAGGACTGACTCAATTCTTGTTTCTTGAACTTGACTTGTTTCTGTTTTTGGCATGCCACCACCTCAGACTTTGGCACATTAATTGTCAATGGCAAAACTGTTTTGTTTATCAAACGAATTCTATCTTTTTCTTAGGATTTACTTTTAGAGCATGTCAATTCCTCTGACACAGATTTTGGAATAAACGCCCCTTTAACTGAATGCTGGAAACAGAAAAGCAAAGAGGCTGCATGCTGCTTCGCCACAAAAACAACTTCTCGTGTAGCAGTCCGGAACGTTGAGAGACGGGTGATCACGTAGAGACTTCCTGTGTCACACACACAAATGTCATCAGAATGCAGGGCTAAAGTTATCCTGTGATTACATGGCCTTACGGGATAAGAAGAAAAGTGTTGGCGGTAGGTCCTGTGTCATTGCTACTGTAATTCAGGCAAAAAGGAAGTGATGTCATCACTCCACGAGTCCTGAAAAAGTTATTCTGACCAGCAGCAGAGCAAATGCTGAAAGTGAACCTTTTGCTTAACGCATCCCAAAACATGAATATATTAGAAAACAAAATGGCAGGCTTTTTTTTTTTCTTCTTCTTCCAAAGAACGACGCTTTAAGTAATTAAAAACATACAAAATTCTTTTTTCTTGTTTTGAAATTATTTACAATACAATGCTGAAGCACCTCTTTAAAAAACTTTATTCTAAATCTTGAAATAAAAATTTTCTTTTTTTTTTTTTTAATTCATCTGATGCGATTTCCTTCCCAAGATTTAAGAGTCTGTCAGAACACAGTACCTCCTGACAGTTCTTCAAGGTTTTTTTTCCTTTCATGTCTTTAAGTGCATTTCTAGGCAAGACCTCCATGGTCAAGAAGATTGCAGGTGTGTGGATGTGTGTTTTGACTGGCGTTCTTCCTCTCGCTGTGATGCGGTATGGCTGTTGTCTCTGTGAGATGGATGCATTGGGAGGCTTTGACGTGCTCATGCATGGTTTTTCCCACAGGAGGGCGTCAGAGGGAGGAAAAACTCAATGGCCAGATCTACTGTTCCTCACCATCTCTCGGATGGAGTATGAGTCTTGGTTTTGGGGGGTTGGAAGGGATATGGGGGGTGGTGGTCAGTGGTCCCATAGCGTGTCACCTGGGTGGGTAGCCCTTAAAGTGAGCCCTAGACCAGGGGCTCTGTGGCAGCGTCAAACACTTCTTAAAGTGCTCCAGTTCTGCCTGCAGGTTCTCCCTCTCTGCTGCCAGCTTCTGCTTCTGAGCCATCAGCTCCTACAAACACAAAGCACATTGAATGTGAGACAAAGTGTTGCACCACAACAACAACAATTCCTTGACATTCACAATAATTCCCACCTGCTTGAACACATCTCACGAACACAGGTAGTCACGGGTGACTGGATTCTTAGGGGTGTTTACACCTGGACTGCGTCTGAAATCACCTACTATTCAGTAGGTACTGCATTTGAATTTAAATGTCCTGCTCGGCTGTTAGAAAAGTACGTTCTATACAGTATGAATCAAACTCTGATCCAGTTTATCATGATCAAGTGACCTACCCGCACGAGTTTCGTTGCTTCACTCCTATTCATGAATTCTCTCGCGGGGCATCATGAGATAGCATAGCATCCATTCGATGCGGGTAAAGTCTAGATCGGATCCATGGCTGCCCGGAAATGCGATATGCACATCAATAAAGCAGCATTTTTTTATGACACTGTATAACAACAATTAATTTTTACAGTACTGTGACGGTTGGGTTAAGGGTTGGGGTAGGTGTTAAAAAAGTCAAGTCAGCTTTATTGTCAATTCAACCACATGTACAGGACATACAGAGAATTGAAATTCCGTTAGACCCTAGGTGCCTAACATATAATATTAATACAAAAAGTAGAATTTAAGAAAGAAATTACAATAAATACAATTATACATAAAATGTAATCTAAAAATATAAGTATAAAATAAATACAATTTATTGTGTAATTTAATAGATAGCATAACTAATACTCTGTAAAAGTACTGTTTTTACATTACTGTGACGGTTGGGTTTAGGGTTGGAGTAGGGTAGACGTTAATAAAATACAATAAATGGGAAATGTAATAAATAATATAAATAATTCTCACTAACTTCCGACCGCAACCATATCCGATCTAGCAACAACCTCCGTTGCGCACTTCAAAATCTCGCCGGAAGGCGTAGGTCATCCGGATACTTCTCACACACTGATTTTCGAATTCTATGAATTCGAACCTACCACTCGGCTCACATACTGAGTTTAGCGTACTATATAGTATGGAGGTATGCGATTCCGGGCACCCCTGGTCACTTCATGCATTTATTCGAATCCAACAGATATCTGATCGTGAAAAGAGCTAGTGTAAATACTCTCCGAAACACATTTGAGATGGATATAAATCTGATCTGGGACACATTCCAGACAAAATTGCACAGGTCTAAATGGGTGGTTGAAAACAACATTCTCCTCTCAAACTATAAAAAATATAAACATCTGAGAGCATGTTATAGGCTATATGACATAGTCTATAACATATATGCAACAAACCACCGAAAGTCACAGATGATAGTTTGGGATGTTGGTTTCATTTAAATGTATTTTTTCCATTTTATTCTGTTTTTGAGCGGTTCATAACCATCAAATGATAAAATCAGAATGTTAAATTAATATGAAATACCAGCATTAAGAACAGAAAGACGCATCATGCACCTATAGTAGCCTATCTTTGTGAATGGAGAAGGAAAATAATAAAAATAAAGCTGTTCTTTCATTTACAAGAACACATTTAGTTTTTGTAAGAGTAGGTTATACACAGATGAATGTAGGGATGGGCGATATGGCCTAAAATCCATATTGCGATATACATTGCAGCCTCTTGCGATAACGATATATATTGCGATATATACATTATAATAGAACCATTTCAGAACAGGTTACAGAGACCCTTAGGAAAGCCAAACTGCTATTTTTTTTAAGAAATAAAGAAACGTTGCATGTCATCTTGAGAACATTTATTGTGCAAAAGCAAAACTGTAATTAAACAACACAATGCTGCAGATAAATAAACTAAATGTATTGCCTTTCAGAAAGAAATACTTTTCTTTTAAGTCCTTGGCTCCTAAATGCCAAGTTGCAGAGAACAAAAAAACTGGTGTCTTTTTAGTTAAGGAACTTACACTGTACTGAAATTACTTCCAGTATTAAATTAGTCAAATAAAATTGTGTATTGCAGATACTTTAAATAAAAACATATTTCTAACCTGCAGCCTAAGGTAACACATTTGATTTTAAACATTTTGTTCTCCTAATGAAATTAAAACTGGTGTCTTGATCTGCTCTTTCTCCCTCTCTCTCTCTCTGTCTGCAGAGAGATTGAGATGCACCAGATAAAGTTTGCTTATAAAGTAATGCAAAAATGAATACAATTAATATCGAAAGCGAAAGCAGATTCTCGGACATGTCCGGGGAAAATGTATTGTCACCCCAAATTATGAGCTGGATCAGTCTATTTAGTCTTCGCGCTCTTCTGTATCCAGCGCGTCTCTGTGGGTCTGCATGCAGAGCATGCGAGTCTGTGGCAGAGTGTTCTCAGTTTCTCGCGAACACAGAACCGGGCCGCCCCAATAATATATCGGCCGCCCAGGTAAAATCTGTGTGGGAAGCGCTGTGTGGGAATCTGTGTGACAAGCCTCGATATGCCATGCATGAGGCTCGCAAGTTGTGCGACACGTCGCCATTCGGTGCCATGCGTTGCTTAATGCTGTTGTTGAGAGCTCAGCATGTGCTACAGTCACAATAGATTTCCAACGTAATACACCATAAGTTAGTGTGAAGAGCATGTTGTTTTAGCGTGGCCGAGTGAATGAAGTTATCAATCGAGCTTATTATTTTTTGTCGCAAATGCGAGCGAAATGGTCGCACTGTTTATTCAAGATGATGCGTTGCAGCCGGCTGCAGCTCGTTGCTCTTAATTTCGCGGGTAGATTGCGTCATCAAACATGCATTATCGCGATAGTGCAATAGAATTAGAATCTCTATCGTAGGCCAATTTTGTATCGTTTATATCGCATATCGTTTATATCGCCCATTACTAGATGAATGTAAATCCCTTAGTTTGTTTACGGTGTCTTGTACATATCAGATGTTTTACTAGATCATAAATTAAACATAAAGCCTCCTGTAGCCTACATATGAAATTTAGCACAGCAAATGTGACAGGATACATGTTAATGTCCACTGCTGTATGGACATCCGTTACGTTAATGTACAGACATGCAGCTGTAGAAAATCGATGTAATTCATTACAAACATGCATTGTTTTAAAAACATTTTGTAAAACTCATTCTTGATCACATTTGATGATGATTGATGATCACAGTGCGCTGAACAGATCTTTTATTCCCAGTTGCTTTGCGCAGGTCCTGTCTTGTTGATATGATAATACACATTACTATGGAGACGTGTTAATACATGGCTGTCAATCAAATTGGTGGGCGGGGAAACTCCACTCCTATATCATGTCGGCCTCAAAATGGAAGGGATTTGGATCCTATTTTTATGTCAGGAAATGTAAAAAAAGAGGCTTATTGTTTTTATATCACCTCAATATGACAGTGGACACACTATACCTACACACAGTTCTGTCCAAACAGCTTTAAAAAGAAGATTTTCATCATAGGTGCCCTTTAAAGATTAGATTCATATCTGTTTAGCAGAGACTGTTTTGTGTGGCCAAATGTAAATGGACCCACTTTCCCAAATGAGATCGCTATCCAATCAGAGAAAAGGCCTGAAGTGACCAGGTGTAAACAGCCCCTTAATACCAAGGTCTAAGAGAGGTTAGAGTGTGTGTGTTCCTTACCCCCATTGAGTGTGAGAGCTGTTCAGCGGTTAGACTGAGATTATAATGATGCGCCTCCAGTCGTCTGCACTGACTGTGAAGAACCTGTCGCTCAATGCTTTGCTCTGGAGACAGAAAGAGAAAGAGGTAAGCATAAGGTAGTGTCCTCTATTCCCAAATGCAGGGACCTCCATGTGCAGTGTCCTTGTGTCCAGCTGTGTCAAGAAGCCTCCTGACACCACACACCAGCACAACAGTTTAGGGAGCAGCTCCTACACTATATATGTCTATTTGTATTACAGAACTATGAAATGCAACAGAAGCAGAAAGACCACACGTCGTACCTTCTGCATACTCTTGATAAGCTTCAAAGATGGCTTCAATGCCCTGCCATCTGGACGTCGAGGGCTCATCCTCCTCAGTGTCGTCTTCCTCTTCTTCTTCCTCAGACTCCTCTGCAGAAAGCTCCTGGCGGGAGGGCTGTGGGGGGCAGTGCTGTCCGTTGGGCTGTGATGAGGGAGGATGAGTGTGGGGTTTGGAGCGACCTGGTGTGCTCTGGAGCTCAGGAATGTTATAATGCACGGATGAGTCCACCGCATGATTTTGTTCTGATACGACCATGGCACCACCTGATAAAAGAGGAGACATTTACAGGGTGTCCGCGGGGTCTAAAAAAGTATTAAAAGTTGATTATTCAACTTAGAGAGATTTAAGAAACTTAATGGTCTTAAATGCTTTTTTACAAGGTATTCAATTTTTTTTATCATGTTTAATTTTACAATGTATAGTTGAATGCTAAAGTTTGCCTGAATTTTATCTTAATATTAGGGTGCTGTGGAGTTTATGAAATTTATAAAATCCTGCTAGATTTGACATCACGCTGCTTTGCTTAATTTGTTTAATGCTGTAACAAAGGCAACACCGTTATTCCTGCAGTTTTATAGGCGCCACCTTCTGTATTAGCATTTTTATTCAGTATATTAATAATGTTTTAATTGAGGATTAGTTTCTTACAATCAGTATTTAGTACATTGAAATGTCGCCAATGTTACCGGGTGAAACCCAAAGTGGTAATGAGGTCTTAGTATGTATGGATAGAGTCTTAAAAAGGTCTTGAAAGTTACTGAATTTCACTCTCCGATTTCTGTATATACCCTGATTTAGATCCTATTAGCTGCTCCGCATGGTTGCTACATTTATGACTATCCCCCGGTTTCACAAACAAGGTTTAAGCCTAGTCAAGATTAAATTGCACACTTGAGCTGTCTCAACTCAAAATAACTTGCAGTGAGATGTCTTAAAATACATCAGTGTCATTTTTTGTCTCCAGATGCACACCAGTAATATATTTTTCTAAGGCTGTTTTTATAAATGTGGCTTAAATAGCCTAATTTAACTAAGGCCTAGTCCTGGCTTTGGCTAAGCCCTGTTTGTGAAACTGGGCCTATATATTTTAAAGATATAATATTTGGTGTTTTTTGCCTTTACTGGGATAGGTCGCTTTTTAGACAGAAAGCAAAGTTGAAGAAAGAAAGGGTGGGCAAGATTGAGAAAGGTTCATAAGCCAGAACTCGAACTTGGGATGTCGAAAGAGCAACTGCATTATATGTCAGTGGGCTGCCCACAAGTCTATCAGCACTGACAGTTATGATTATATTAGCCAAGTCGCTAAAACCTTTTTTTAAATGTATACTTGTATTTTCTAAAACGGAACTAATCTTGTGGACCGTTTTGTGAAATGTGTATACATCCTGTACTGGCACATCTGTTACATTTCAAAAATGCTACAGACCAGTGTAAAATTTATCAATAAAAATGGCTTGAAAAAAAGAAACCCGACAGGTCTGCTGTGCAAGTAATATGACTGAATGCTTGCACTCTGATACATTGATCTAAGAATGAACGATACAAAGCAGTGGATTATAACAAAAATCAGTGTTGGCTAGTTTTTATCTTGACTACATTTTATTCTTGCCTTATTCATTACATTAGTGGTTCCTAACCTCCTGCCCTGCACAGTTTGTATGTTTCCTTACTTGACACACCTGATTCAGATCATCAGCTCGTTAACAGAGTGTATCAAGTAAAAGAGTTTGGCTGCGTCTGAAATTGTATACTTCTCTTATGATATAGTATGCTAAAAACAGTATGCGAGCCGAGTAGTATGTCCGAATTCATAGAATTTGAATATCAGTATGCGAGAAGTACCCGGATGACCTACTTCCAGTGAGATTCTGAAGCGCACATCTAATGGACGCTACACTAATACATGATGCACCACGAGAGAACTCATGAATGGGAGTTAATCCACGCAACTGACCTGGATAGGTCAGGTGATGACAAAAAGGCGGATGTAGTACGTCCAAGTTCATACTGCTCACCTTCATACTGTATAGAGTGTACTTTTCAAACGACTGAGTAGTAAATGTAAATTTAAATGCGGTACCTACTGAGGATTGGAATTGGGAACCATAGATGAGCTCATATTATTAAAATTATTTATTTCTTTTTTAAATATTCCCCAAATGATGTTTAACAGAGCAAGGACATTTTCACAGTATGTCTGATAATATTTTTTCTTCTGGAGAAAGTCTTATTTGTTTTATTTCGTCCAGAATAAAAGCAGTTTTTAATTTTTTTAAAACCATTTTAAGGTCAAAATTAGTAGCCCCTTTAAACTATTTTTTTTTCGATAGTCTACAGAACAAACCATCATTATACAATAACTTGTCTAATTACCCTAACCTGCCTAGTTAACCTAGTTAAACCTTTAAATGTCACTTTAAGCTGTATAGAAGTGTCTTAATAAATATTTAGTAAAATATTATTTACTGTCATCAAGGCAAAGATAAATCAGTTATTAGAAATGAGTTATTAAAACTATTATGTTTAGAAATGTGTTGAAAAAAATCTTCTCCCCATTAAACAGAAATTGGGGGAAAAAAATAAAACAGGGGGCTAATAATATAGGGGGCTAATAATTCTGACTTCAACTGTATATCACAGAGTTTTGTGAAGCAACAATTACAGTGGAGCATAATTAAATCCTTATTTTCTGTGAAGTAAAACAAACACTGCACAGTTGTGTAGCGGATGGGGACGCGCAAAAATATAAAATTCATACATTTTTGTCGGAAAAAAAAAAAATTTGGAACGAATTTCGTTTGACAATTTGGTACATCACATTAAAATTGTATCTTTATTTTAATGTATTTTTTGTTGATCAGTTATCTAGAAAATAAACAACAAGCACAAACATTTGGGGTGAAGTCAAAACACAAAATGGTTAGTTAAATACAATTATAATATAAATAAAATAAAAATGAAATATTCAGTTTTAAATAATTTTTTTTGTTAACTGTATGATCGAAAATAAAAGAGTAGCCTACATTAAACAGTTTTAACTCTTGCGACAAAACCATTCATTGATCCAGCATTTAATTAATGGTTTAAACATTTTAATATTTTAGACAAAGTAGTTAAAAGTTAGCATAACCAATGATTGATCTTATCAACCTACGACCCACCCATAATTAAACATCATGTAGCCTACTTTTTGATTACCTGACCTGCGTATTAACGGCTGCACCAGCGAATATAACCGAGATCTATTAACAGTTGGCAGCACCAGCAGATATAACCGAGAACTGCACATAACAGGGTTTTATGGATCCCCAATATCAAGAGAGTTACTTCATAAGGTAATGTGAACTGCACACACTTGATTATTTTAATGTGTGAAGTCATGGACGCACGTCACAGCGCAAAGCACAACTTATGCTTTAAATGTCCATGCTGTCCAATGTCCAATCAGTCATTGATAAGGTCTATCGATTAAAAAGGTTACCGACAATCAATTGATCATCGAGTAAACGTTAACATGCCTAATATATAGGCCTACACGTATGTGTATATTTATGCGGTAAACCGACATACCGCTTGATTTCTTGCTCCATCACGCCGGTAACAAAAAATCAGTTACAGTCACAGCCCTAGTTGTCGCATATTGCTGCTGTGTGATTGGATCTTTGATCAATATTGAGTAAAAATGTCCAGAGCTTATCATCATTATCGAAATAAATTTTATCGCAATTCGATATGATATTGTTTATTGGCCCAGCCCTAGCTCACACATTCATAGTTTTCAGTCGCACTACTAGAGCAGAGGAACGGTCAGTTTGTCAGCCTATAAAAAAATGAACATTTTTCACCCTTATATTCGTTGATGAAGTTAACACTGCTACAGGCAGTTTCTATAATTTCTAGTTGAAGTTAGCGATATATGTATGCAATCAAGAAGAATTGGAGCTGTTGACTACCTTTACTCTTCTGCAGTGCTTTTTGTGTGGACTGCAGGACAGATTCATGGAACTGCTGGGCAAACTCCTCAGCAATGAAGTTCTCCCAGGGTTTAGTCTTTCCGTTGACACTGACAGAACTCTCTTTAGCGAATGGGGGCTGTCGGAGACTATTCAGCAGGCTGGAGCTCTTGCCCGGGAGGCTGTCATTGGCTCGACATTTGTCAGGTAATGCAGGAGGCAAGGAAGAGTCTTTAGGTTTCGGGGGGTCTGAGAGAGGTCTGTGCTGATCTGAGATGGAGAGAGGGTCTGCTGGAGGCTGGGGAATGGAGACAGACGGTGATGGACTGAGCGGCCATCCATTCAGCAGTTCTTCAGACTGGACTGGAGACTGAGATGACTGGTCTGCAAAAATCAATTCAAATGACAGGTTCAGTATGTGTCATGACAATAAGCTGAGAAGGCAGACAAGCAGAACCATGTGTTACCATCAGCTACTAAGTCAAGCCACCTTCATTTCTATAGCACTCTATACAATGTAGATTGTGTCACTTTACAAGGATAAAAAAGTAAGGATATGACAATATTTAATTTTTGTAGCACATATTCAATATATCAAACAAGCAGCAGAATAGTGGTAGAATGCTGGTGTAGTTCTAGTAAGTTGTCAAGCATTGTATTACTGAAGATGAACCAGAAAGTGTGCTGAAAACACAAGTCAGTGGAGGGACAAACAAAGTTGCATGCATACACATGTGATGAAGAGCAATGCAAACTGACCTGAGCTATGGGCTGCAGGACTCCTGCAAAGCGGATGAGGATTGTGTCTGATGGTGTCTAGAGTCACACTCTTCTGTTTTATGGCCTGCAATAACTCCTCAACCCTCTCATTATCTAAAATACAGGAAAAGAACAGGAAAGACATTAGCTGTCGATATCTCTAAAGGCTGATTTATACTTCTGCGTCAAGTGCACATGTATGGTCCGGCGCAGCCTTTATGTGGTTACATAGCCCTTGTTGTGGCTGACGCTGACGCACACCTCTCAAAAAATGGCAAGCTTTGTGATTGGTCAGCTTGGTAGCGCTGACAATTGTGGATGGGACCAGGAGCAGAGCAAATCCACTGTCAAGGAAAGTTTTGTTTAGTGTTTACCTTATGATTAAGGTTGTTGCACGTCCGCCAGTTCCCGCCTCAGAAAGAGCAAGTTTTAGCTACTTGTATATTAAAGTAGCGTTCATAAAAAACTAAACACCAGCAAAGAAACTCAACACAGAGGAACATAAAAACCAGGGGCCTCATGTATCAACACCAGATTTCACGCTCACGTTTGGATTTACTAACGATGAATTTAACGTGAGAATGTGCGTTGGTCCAAGCCAACTTCATGTCTGGCGTACGTGTATTTCTTGTGTGTGTTTGTTTTATTTCCATTGGTGACTCCTAGAGGCAATTATGTTAAATTGCACACTACAAAGTATCTTTGAACCGTGCAATGCCAGCTGTATGGGACGGGATCATCCGCATGTCTAGCAGGTATATAAGGTTTCCATACCATGCAGTTGACCAGCTAAACCTTAAAGCGAAATTTGCAGTGATCGCCGCTTTTCCCAATGTAATCGGAGCGATCGACTGCACACACATTGCTATAAAGGCACCATCTGAAGACGAATTTGCATACGTTAATCAGAAACATTTCCATTCAATAAATGTGCAAATAATATGTGATGCTCAAATGCGCTTAACAAATACTGTAGCAAGGTAGCCTTGGTCAACCCATGATTAATTCATCCTCACAAACAGCATGGTTGGGATGAGGCTCCAAGGTGGCAGGCACTCAGTCAGTTGTAGAGCGGGCGTTTGGGCAGCTGAAATGCCGGTGCCGCTGCCTTGATAAGAGCGGAGGGGTGCTGCTATACCGCCCAAACAAAGTGTTCCTCTAATACATCGATGTCTCCACAGACACGGATACTACTCCAGACAGTAAAGTGTCGCCCACAATTGAGGCAACTCTCTCTAGGGTGTTAGTTCAGCATCCCCTGTTCCCCCGCCTGTTCGGTCCACATTTTGACAGTGCGTCGATGTTCTCCTCTTAACCTGCACCTTTACATCGGACCATTTCTTTTTTTAAATCACTCACAGTGCGATGTTCAGACATCGCGTTAACCGCGTCAGCTAAACTCTCCCACTCTATTTTTTTTCTTTTGTTATTAATTCTGAAGGAAACTTGCAAATAACACAGTTTTTCTCCGGTCTACCTTCAATAGGAGCACCTCCAATTCATTTTCTGTGAAGTTTCTCTTTTTGCTTGCTTTTGCAGTTGCTTTTTCGTTTGGTTTTGCCAAAGTGGAGTCATTACCATATTTATTAGGGGAAGGAGGCAGGGAGGGGTTTTGCGCTCGTGCACTCAGTTTCACGTTAATTCGGATGTACAAAGAGAATATGCGTGGGATTCTGCGTACGCAGTGTTTCATACATCTGAATTTTTACTGCGTACGCACATTTACAGCTTTGTCCATACGCAATGTTTTAGTATGAATTCAACGCAAGTCTTTGTACATGAGGCCCCTGCTGCCAGCTAGCGTTTTGGAAGTGTTATTGCAGAGCAACACAAACAGCACACAGATGAATACATGCACAGCAACGTGCAAGGCATGCACTGTGGGTCACGGTGATCACAGAAGTATAAACCAGCCTTAAGTTGACAGAAATGCTTCTTTCACAAACTGTCCACATGAGGCTTGTACCACCCACTGCTGTTCTTACGTCAAATTGTATTATACGACTATATATTAAACTCTAGAGTGCCACCAGAAAAAAAAAAACATTATGACCATAATACACACTATGAGTACCTCTTCTCTGCTGCTGTGTGATGTGGTTGAGGCTGAAGATGGTGAGGAAGCGTTTCTTGTCTTCCAGCTCTGGGCTGTTGTTCATGTCCTCTGGAGTGAAACGGGTTAGTAGGGGTGTAGGAGTGGGCCGCTTGTTCTGCACAGCTGGGGGGGAGGGACTCCTCTCTCTTAGCATGCGCCTCCTTTTTTTCCTTTTCACCTCCATCATCTCTTCTCGATGGGCCAGCGTAGTCAGGTCAAACATCTCTAAAAACTCCACTTTCTGTAAGAAGATAGAGGTATTTTGATTAATAAATAGGTGTATTGATATGAGAGGGGGTGATGGTATAATCCGTCATTCAAAAATCTACACAAAGAAACTATTCTTCCCAGTAGAATTCTGATAGTCATGTGTTACCTCTGTGGAATCATCCAGCTTGAGTGGTGGTTGTTCAGAAACCCTCCGGAGATGAGCTCGCACCTCTTCCTCATCACTCTCATCATAGGAGTCGTCCAGCTCATAGTAATAACCTAATCAAGATATTGAGGGTCATTCTTCAACTCTTAGGAATGGCCTTCAGGATTTAAGCTTTACTCACTTGATTTACAGTAAAACATCATTATTAAAGCCCAAATATTAATGAACTCTAATGTCTGCAAAAAAAAACTTATCATGTAGTGTCTGCGCAATGCAAAATTGTGCCGTATAGTATAGTGTCCAACCACTTATGGCATCGATATAATAACTGAACGGATTGAACTTTGGGATTAATCTGCAGATGGGATTATATTCATTGGCTAATCATACAATTGAATGTGCAATACCATAGGTTTTACTATAGAGAAATTTACCATCCATCTCAATAGTCTCTGTTAGGGCTGAACCGATAAACGATACTATATCGAATCGTGATAAAATTGATGTCAATAACAATGATAAGCTCTGGACATTTTTACTCTATACTGATTTAAGAGCCAATTATAAAGCAGAAATGTACAAAAATGGTAATCTAAGGGTGCTTTCACACTGGGTTCAATTGCCTGGACCGTACCCAGGTTCGATTGTCCTCCCTTGCCACCTTCTCGGTTGGTTTGTGTTCACACTGTCAATTTTCCTTCTGAACCCCGGTACATTTGCGTCATCGAGCTGCTGTTGTGTACGGCTTTTGCTTAGTGATGGCCACGAAAGCAAAGCTCCAAAATAGAAAGACGTACACACATTGCGGTCATTTTGCTTTTACTGAATCTTTTTGTTTTGGACATACAGAAAGCGACTCGCGTCCATCTGCCGCAAAAATATTATAAAAATTCAGAACATAAGATGTTGTTTTTGGAAGAGACAAGCAGACATTATCACTGTGTTTGCCCTGGCTCAGTCCAGCTTGTCACCAAGGTACAGTACATTATACACAGACACACACACACACACACACACACGCGCGCGCGCGCGCGCGAATGAACGTTATGATTGTTGTACTGTTGTTGGTTCTCTTTCATTATTTGGTACGATTGCGTTCATACCAGAAGTGAACAGGACCAGAGTTTGAGCAAACCATACCCCAGACCACCTCTTTCAGGCGGACTTGGGTACGGAGTTCAGAAGACAAGTTCGCACTAGCTAAACGTACTGAACTCTGACGTCAAACGAACCCGGGTGCAGACCAAAAGTGCTAGTGTGAAAGCATCCTAAAAGTGTGTTGACATTAGAAATGTACCGAATTTTCGGCCACCAAAGAGTATTGGCTGAAAGTATGTTATAACATTTAATGGACCCTCTAATTTTTGTGTCTTCAGTCATTGTTGGGTTATTCTTTTAAATCTGGAAACATTAACAACTTATATCAAAATATATATCATGCATTTTTGCCAAATCTCCCAGCCCTAGTGTCTGTATCTCAATTGCTGACACTGAAATGTCTCATTTGACGTGCATCTCTTGCTCTCTAGATATCACTACCAGTTATTACAGAGACACCATCCATTACCCACAACCAATAATTTGTGGGAATGACATTTCCTGACTTGTTTGAAGATTTTCAGCCTCTTATGACAGACAAAGTCAACATCTCACTGTACCTTTCTCTCTGGCTTCCCTGCGTCTTCTCTCCTCTAGGTCCAGTTTGCTGACCGCTCGTCTGTGCTGCTGCAGGAACTCGTCATACACTAACGTTGTATCCGGTGCAAGGCGTGAATGCCCCTGAAGGCTCTTTAAAGGCCCGCTGGACTTAAAGCCAGCGCTCAGCTCTCCGTAGGGCCCTGACAGGCTCAGTGGCGCCCTCTGCTGGTTCAGGAAGCTCTGGGTGGATTTTTCCAGCTCTGCTAGGAAAGTGTTTGGCTCAGAGAATCCACTTGGTCGAATAGGGGGGTATTTATCCAGACTGTCTCTCTTTCGAGATCCTTCTTCCAGCTTTTCAGAGTTGTAATGGCGCTCGTGTTTGGAGGGGGGCAGGGAAAGCCGGCTGATATCGTAATGACCCAGACTCGGAGGGTCATGCAAGGTGCGTCTAGAGTCAGTGGAGCTCTCGATGAGAGCTGCAGGGTTCCAGAGCGTGGTTGGTGGTGGCGGAGCATGGTCTTTGTGCTGATGTTTAGGGGAGATGAGAGGGGGTGGAGCTCCCAGGAGCGGATGAGAGTCTCTGTCACGATCTCTGTTGCTGGGCTCATGATGGTTTGGTACAGGTCTAAAAGATTAAATGCTTTATCAGTGTCGCACAATAATATTATCCATCTTTGTTAGCAACACATTACTATCCCAAAATGCAACTCACAGACAACAGCACTTGAAAGTGACATTGAAGATTTGACAGTGTGAGCTGCTCATTGCATGCAGATGAATTCATATAAGCTTTGATGCCTCAAGCAAACAAAAAATATAATCCCAGCAGCTCAATCACACATCGACTCATTTTCTCTCTTCCTGATTTGTGACTTTTATTACTATTATTACAATTTTTCTTTCTTATCTTTTAAAGGGCACCTATTTGACCTTTTTTTCAAGATTTAAGTATTTTGTGTCTGTAAAGTTTTAGCTTAAAATACCCTCAGATTATTTATCAAACCTTTCAGAATATTGGAATTTTCTGCTCTGAACACAATGTAGCTCTTTTTGTTGCCTGTGCCTTTAATGCTAGTTCTCCCGGCCCACCATTCCCACATGACTGTCAGTGTGTGCCTCAATCTCCGGCTGCATCAGATAAACAGCACAGTGACAGACATGAAGGAAGCAGATCTCATGTAACGTTTGTGAGAAATACTACAGTAAGAACTTTCCCAATGATTATTAGATGTATTTGTTGTGGAGTTAATTTAAGCCTTTCTGCAACGATGAGTCACACACAAATGTCATTACAAAGTTCACACACAAACACAGTGAACACACAAAGCACACACATTTAACTTTGCACTGTTTTTGAACGGCAAATGTGACAGGATACACGTTAATATACACCACTGTATGGATATCCGTTATGTTAACGTAGAAAATAAACCTGATTTAATCTCCACAAACCAGGAATGAAGTGTCTTCTTTTATAATTGTACTGACATGCGGCTGTGGTGATAAAGACGGTAAAAATCGCTATAATTTATTAAACATGCACTGTTTTTAAAATGTTTTAAACTTGTAAAACTCATTCTTGATCACATTTGATGATGATTGATGATCACAGCGAGCTGAACAGATCTTTTAATCCCAGTTGCTTTGCGCATGTCCTGTCTTGTTGATATGATTATACGTGTTACTACTGAGACATGTTAATATGTGGCTGTCAATCAATTCGGTGGCCGGAGAAACCGCACTCCTATGTTACGTTGCGGTGGGCCTCAAAAATGGTAGGAATTCGGATCTTATTTTAACGTCAGGAAATTTTAAAAAAGAGACATAATGTGTTTATATCACTCCAATATTACTGTGGACACACTATACCTACCCACAGTTCTGTCCAAACAGCTTCCAAAAGACGATTTTTATCATAGGTGCCCTTTAAAGCATCTCTATAATTTGATTACTGTAAAAGTAAAAACCAAGCATGTATCACCTTATCTCCAGTGTGAAAAATGCCCTTACCTGTGTCCTTCTACATTCATGTCTGGAATTTCCCCCTGTCTGCCTAGGTCCAGATGCTGCTCTAGGACCTGCTGACGGAACTCTGACACTTGGTACTGCCTGTCCTCCTTCTCTTGCCGCAGCTTCCGTTGCCGGGCCAACCAGCGCTCTTCCTCAGTACGCTGTAGCATTGTGGCCACCGTCAAACTGGCGGGTCCTGCCCCTCCAGGGCCCAGATACAAACCATGAGCAGAGGAGAGACTGGGCACAGGGTGGTGGGTGGAGTTCAGAGACTGGTGAATTCCAGGCTGGATGGGTTTAGGAGTTGTAAGAATGGACTCTTTGGTTTTTTCTGGGGGACACAAATAGAGTGATAAAGTTAGCTGCATAGAATGAGAGGTCAGGATTTTAGAATTCAATAAAATATGATGACAGAGACCAAAACGGACTTCATCATGTAGGTTGTTGTGTTCAGGTTCCCCATAAAGTTCACCATATCAATTTTTTTGTGAATGAATATTTTTGTGTCAAATGCATACATCCATCCATGCTTATATTTGCTGCTGGACCTCTGCAATGATTCAATCTGCTTAAATCTCGTTAACCTCTTAAGGCCCATGGTGTTTTTTACATGCATTTTTTATTTCTCTTTGCTATTTGGGCTTATTGAAACCTAATCTTTTGATATGATGTACTTTTAGAGGAAAAATTATGTCCATATATGTGGACTCGTAGTCCGAATTTACATAAAACTTTTTCCTGAATGTTTTTAATGCATATATAACATAGACGTTTTTTTTAACTTGCTTTGACTATCAGAGAGTAAAAACAACATTTTTCCCATTTTGGAAAGTTAAAAATAGGGTTTGGGACATTTTATATGCTCCAAAACAGTTGCAGGATGACACTGTATGTCTGCAACAAAATTTAAAACATTCAAAGTATTTTAAATAGCCACTTAAGAGCTAAAATGTGCTGTCCCTAGGAGGTTATTCAGAATCCAATCCAAACAACAACTGATTTACTGAATCAAGTTATAAAACTAGAAAGTAAAGTTACTTTACTCTATGTCTGTTATATTGTAACACAAAAATACAGCTACATTGAGCAAAAGCAGCATGGTAAATCTCACCAATATTGAGGACACCTAAAAAATGTGATCAATTTCAAATGATATTAAATCTGCAAGCAGCGATGAAAGGGACCTCACACCCGGGCTCACCACTGCCCGGTGGCCTTAGGATGACAGAGAACAGTGGACAATAAGAATTTAAGTTGATATATATAAAAAAACCTGAGAAAATCACAGATTTATGCCAAACTTACTTCTGTCAGCAGGTGGTGCTATGACTGTGATTCAATATTGGCATGTAGAATTGAACCTGTGAATTTTCCAATAATATCCAGCTGCAGGCCCGCAGCACACACGTTTCAGGCACACACAATCCAGCACACACGTTCTAGGCAAGCCATATATGGTAACTAACTCCTTAGGAGCGTTATCGCCACCTAGTGTATTTCACAAGTACGGCGATCGAGAACGCCCGCGCTACGATTGCCATTCATTAGACTGTCAACAGTTTATGGTTTCCCATTTCAGTCATTATTTCATTATTGTAAAGATCATTTTAACATCGCTACAGTTTCTGAACTCAAATTATGTAAATAAAAATAATTGGTTATACACTTATGACTTTATTCACGTATCCACATACACAAAAAAACATAACAGACCGTCTAATTGTATTAAGTGTAATAAACTAATTCAGGATCTTAATGTTGTCATACTTGGTTAAAATCGTTTTGTTGTAAAATATATAAAAAATAATAATAATGTGTCACATTATAAATGAATTACTATAGATAATAATTTAAAATTAATATAGTTATAAACTGATTTAAACTACTATCTTTTACTAAACTGTAGCAACTGTTAGTAATATATATATATATATATATATATATATATATATATATGTATATAATTTATTTTAATTCATTATTAATAGTTAATTTGTTTGTATTGCTAAATTTGTTGCAACTACAATTACCACAAATTACCAGTACTTTATGGTTTAAAAACAATATATTACTTACTATAAATTACTATAGTATTTAATGTGGGAAATCATTAATAAAAAAGTTATTAGAAAATTAAGCAAATAAATACTATTAAATCGCTTGAGTAAAATATAGTGTTCACATTTATTAAATGTAAAAAGATTTTTTATTAGGCTACATATAAAGATGTTATTGCCTATGCATATTAACGTGCTATAATTTCCTTCAACCATTATATAAATTAAAACTAACTATTAAGGCCAGCAAACGAGTATCTGCTATATTGACTCTGTCATATAATAATGACTGATCATCTATGATGACTGATAGAAAACTATTTAGTCTATTATATTGAATATATAGCGATCAGAAACAATGTTCACCATTTGCCCGCCTCGATCGCAATATTTGTGAAACAGTAAACACTATTGTTTATTGTGTACAATATTTATCAACAATATATATAAAAATATATTGGTGACGATGCCCGAGAAGACGTTAATAACATTAACTTCCGTCGTAACCATATATGGTTTGCCTAGCATGTGTGTGCTGGATTGTGTGTGCCTGAAACGTGTGTGGTTCTGCGGGCCTGCAGCTGGATATATCTCGAATTTTCAGGTAGATCGCACATTGTGTGGCTGAGTTATAAGTATTTCCTCCTCCTTGGCGATACACTGAACTTTGTCAATCCGCCATGGACATGCCCTTCCAAAAAAACTCTAGATCTTCACAATTTCACATCACAAAGGCCTTTGGATTATACAGAGAAAACTTAGATTTAATCTGATAAAATTTCTAGGTGGAGTTTGTTACAGTGTAAAATTTCCTGTTGCCAGCAAGTGGCGCTATAACTGTAACTGGAAATTTACATGTAAACTTGTTAAGGTCAGGACTCTTTTCAAGCGAGTGGATTTTGAGGCAGATCGGATAATGCATGCAGTTATAAAAACTTCCTGTTTCATGGCGAAACATCAAAGTTTGTGAGGTCGCCACGGACACGCCCTTCCACTGAAACTCTAGGTCTTCGCAATTTAACAACGCCAAGGCCTTTAGATAACAATCCCCAATTTTGGTGTTGATTTGATCAAATCCCTAGGAGGAGTTCATCAAAATACAACGGCTGGAAATGGCAAAAACTGCACTTTTTCGGCAGAGGAAGTTAAAAATATCCGACTTTCTCTTGGGTTTTAGATTTGACTCCAAGAGACTTTTTTGTAGATATTATTTTATGTAGGCATGTTTGATGTGTGTGCCAATTTTCATACATGTGTGTGAAACGTAGCTTGGGAGCCACTCCATCAAATGTGGATAGGTGGTGCTGTCCGAAACCTTTAACAAATGTACTTTTTCGCCAATTCTAAGGCGTGTGCAAAGTTTCGTGAGTTTTCGAGCATGTTTAAACCCTCATAAATGCGATTCATTTTAGAGAAGAAGAAGAAGATAATGAATAACAAATGGAGCAATTCCAATAGGGCGTAAGTGCTCGGTCCCTAAATATAAAATGTATTATTTTTCAGACATTCACTTCCTTGTTTTTGTATATTTTTTTAAATGTTGATGATCATTATTATTTTATAATTATATACATTTTCTCATCCAAAATGTAGCCTATTTCCTTAGCAGTGAAATATCACTTAATTACACCTAATAAGATTTCACTGTGTGTTTAAACCACAGAATACAATTGCTGAAACTAATCAAATGAAAGATGTGCTGCATCCACACAAGCATTCATACAGTTTTTTTGTGGTTTGGCACATCTGAACCAATGTTCATACCAGGTCTGTTGCTAGTGATTCTGTCGGGTTTGGCTCTGTCGTCTGGTGGTCCTCTCAGCCCGTGAAGCTCTGTCAGATAATGGCTCTCCGCAGCTTTCTCTCGTGCTGCCCTCTCCTTCTGTCGCTCCATCTCTCTCTCACGCTCTCTCTCTTTCTCCCTCTCTCGTTCTCTCTCTCTCTCCCTCTCCCTCTCACGCTCAAGCTCCTTCTCTCGCTCCCTCTCTCGTTCACGCTCCTTTTCTCGCTCGGCTTCTCGTTCTCTCTCTTTCTCTCGTTCTCGCTCCCGCTCTCTTTCTCTCTGTCGCAGCTCATCCTCCATCTGGAGTCTGTGGAGACACACACACACAGGCAAGCTTAAACCACAGAAACATTGCACATATGTGTTTTTTGTGAACATTGTGCTTTTATTTTTCACGTTTTTAAACTTCATGTTAAAATAATAACTTGTTAAATAATAACTAGCCGATCTGCCCTATTGAAGATTAAAAAGTAGCTAATTAGCATTACAGCTATGCGACTCGAAAATTAGCTTGTGGGGAAAAAACTCTTCTGAAAAATGTAATTATTTTCTAATATTAATATTAATTACACGTATATTAATATTATTACATTTTGTCAGATACTAATGTGACCACACAAAGTGTTAATACATTTACAGATTTCTGTTAGCATAATTCCGGGTGGTTGTGCATACCTTTCGGACAAGCGCTCAGATTGTAGGCTGGAAAGCGAGGGGTGGCTTAGGTCTCCAGGGTAACGCACACCAGGCAGGTGCATGTGCACTGCAGAGGGGTGTAGAGGAGGTAAAGCACCTCCTGCAGGCAGTTGATAGAATGGCGACCTCAGCGCTGACAGACAGAATGGATCGTCCATTCTAAGAGAGACAGAGATATACTTTATGCACACTTACAATTAGCAGATCCTCTTTGAAACACCTCATTGTGATAGGAAGCTGGAAAGAAAACACCCACTATTACGATTGAGTAACAGTTGTATATAGATCAGGATTTCTGCTGGTTTCACTGAGTTAAATTGAAACTTTTTAAGACATTTTTAACCATTATGAATGAAATTTTAGACTCATAAGGTGCTAAAGGCTAAGGGATATTTCAAATGGCCCAGATGGAAAAGATTTTTATTTGACCCATCAAAAAATTATTATAGTTTAATACATTTAATAATACAATAATAATAAATAATTTAAATATTTTAGATTTTATTTCTTAGCTAAATAGTTTAAATAATGTGTAAAAACAAGCAAGCTCTACTTGTCTCCAAACACTTTTTTCCCCAAACATAAACTTTCTTTAATATAAAAAAATGAACAAATGTTTTTAAAAGTATAAAAAAATTAATTTTATTGACAGCAATCTGACCAGGTATTATTTACTGTTACCAGGTATTATTTACTGTCCACAGCAGTAAATAAATGGAGAATTTTTTATCAAATGATATTGTAGAGAAAACAATTTAACTATTATGATAAATAGAGTTAAAAATTACTTTTTAAAATAAAAAGTTTAAAGTTTTATTAAGATGGATTGTTGGTGATTGTATGGGGTTTGGCCAGATTGGGTAGCAATACATAAACAAAGCAAAATTAAGACTTGTTTAAAAAAGATTTAAGACCTAAAACACAGTATATTTTAGTAAATGTAAGAGTTTTTTAACGCCTAAAACTTGGATTTTGAGATTTAAGACATTTTAAGACTTTTTAAGACCCAGCAGAAACCCTGTAGATGGGCACTGATGGGTCATCTTGATTAAAACAAATTCATCAAAAGTGACACAATGTAAAAAATTCTGCTCACACTGAACCAACCTACTTAAAAATAAATCTGCAGTAAAATTAAGGTCTTTCTAAAGACATAAGCAATAAAAATCTTTCTTAAATATTACATTCGTTTCTACACTGAATGAGAACAATCTGATGAATTGCAACTAAAAATCATTATAAACCCATTATAGTCAGAGATTTTGTCTACACTGGACACAAATTCTTGACAGTAAACTGACAACCATTCTATTTCTAACATACATCCAAGTGTCTGTGCTATTTCTGAAATGAAGCAGAAATAGATTTGCAATGGTCACTTTGTTGCTTTAAGCTTCCAGCTAATGTGACGGGATGCAACACAACATGTTTATCCACAACTCAGCACTGCACAATGTCATATAATCCATAGAGTTATGTGTATCAGTTTGTTGCTGGAGTTATTGTTTGTTTGGTTTCTTTGCTATTTACTCATCTCCTACAACACACATAAATTGGAAGGTGGGAAAACTAAGAAAGAAGTTTGAGATCTGTAACTTACAAAAAGTTTTTGAATTTAATTCAGTGACCTTTTAAATGTGATAAAGTAATGTAGTGAATGTAATGACCACCTGTATGCCAGATGGAAAACATTATATTTTTTTTAGATTAGATTTTTTTTTTTACATTAGATTAGGTCATACGATTTTTTAAACATTGTGGCTTTTTCTGAAACATTGTGTTGTATTTCTGAGCATCTACCAATACCTAGCAAGCCCTATAATAGTGGTATAACGGATCACACTACGGTTTTTGAGTCACGGATCGGACAGTTTTTCGGATCAGCAAAAAAGGGAGGAGACAAATGTCATTTGCTTTCCATTTATACAAAAATATTACTGCAAAAAGCATTGGTTTTAAACAGAACTTAGAACCTGTCATTCTAATAAAATTAAAAATCAAAAAAGAACCAGCTGAAAAAAAAAGGAAAATATTCAATACGAAAAATGATCTGTGCTACTGTTGCTGATAATGCTAAATTTAGAAATCTAACATCTTGTACAACATATCATATTTATTTTGAATTAATGACTCAACAATTCACACATAAAACTTCATGTATTATTACAGGTGTTTGATTTTAAACCAGGGGTGGGCAAACTCGGTCCTCAAGGGCCGGTGTCCTGCACAGTTTAGCTCCAACTCTAATCAAAACACCTGCTTATAGATTTCTAGTGATCATGAAGACACTGATTAGCATGTTCAGGTGTTTTTGATTAGTGTTGGAGCTAAACTATGCAGGACAATGGCCCTCCAGGATCAAGTTTGCCCACCTTTGTTTTAAACTGTTCTCCCAGTACTTCTGTGTTATGTAATTGTTTGTAACTAACTGAAAAAAGTGGGTCACACTTTATTTTGATGGTCCGTTAGTTGAATTTAAGATACATTGCAACTAATTCTCAGTAGATTATAAGTAGGTGGTTAGGTTGGGGTTAGGGTTGGGGTTAGGGTTAGTGTAAGTTGACGTGTACTTGCAAAGTTTCTTATAGTCAGTTAAATGTCTGTTGAAGGATTGTTAAATGTCAGTATCAACAGATATTAAGCTGAGAGTCTACTAATACTCAAATGGACCATCAAAATAAAGTGTTACCAAAAAGTGTAATAACTGAATCTCTCTCGATCATATAAGCAGATTGGAATGCAGCGCTTCCAAGGATTAATAAACATATGCAAATCATTATCATTTATTTATCATTCATATTGCAGGGGTTTGAATTGAGATCCCGATCTTTTAATGTTTAACTGTGCATCTTTACACTGAATGCATTAATGCAGGCTAAACAAACAGTGACAGAAAACACCTTTAGTTAAAAGCCAAAGAAAGCATTTGGGTAGGTCACACCACAACTTTTTCCGTTATCATTATATCTTACAGGGAAGCCCAAATGGCTTTCATACATATGATTTGAATGACGCGGGAGGAGATCTCTATGCAATTGTTATAAATGTTGGATAACCTACAAGTTCAAAAAAGTTATTAATAATGACATGCGGTTGATTCAGAAACCATTTCAGGGAAACGTGGAATTCAATAGCTTTTGTCACAAATAAGTAGGCTATATAATAAAAAGTCTGCTTGCCAAAAACAGAACAATATCCCTTTATCATGACACGCTAATGACAGTAGGTGTAGGTATTAGTGGTTTTGTGTTTGTGTACCTATAGTGAGAGAAAGAGGGATGGGGCAGATATCCAGGGTGGTAGTAGGCAGCTGCAGCTGCAGCAGTAGCAGGATCAAGCCCCAGTGGCAAGGAGGGCATGCGGAGCTCCTCAGCCGTGGCATAAGGACGAAACCCTCTCAAATATTCCTCAGGAACACTGGCCGCAGGCACTGCATGGGGCATCTGACGGGGCAGGCTACAAGTGAAACACAGGACGAGAATTAAAAACAATGAGACAATAAAAAAGGCAGAAGGATGCTCATGAAATTGCATTAGAGGCTTTCAAGGTTTCTCCACACATAATGTCAATTTTAGCTTGAACAAGACTGACAATGATATTTGATAATCTAATGCAATGGCATTAATATATTATGAAGTAAGACTTCAGTGAACAGACACTTTTTTTTAAGACTGTACTGCAAAATCTTTCGACCATGTTACAAAAGATTGTTATTATTTCTCAAAGTAGTACACTATAATTCTCTTTACCATAATGAATAAATAGCTTAAGTGCTTTTCACTTTCACTTGTTTTTATTTGTCTGTGTATTTTAGTGATGATGAGAATTAAAGTAATAATACAGTAGCACTCTTGGAAAGGGAAGAGGTCAGTAATACTCACTTAAGTGGTTGAAAGCGCGAGTCTTGCATCACAGATGCAGGCGTCAAGCCAAATGGGTAATGGTTTCCAATTAGGTGTGCCGGGACAGTGGGACCCCCCTTCTCTTGGGCAGAAGCAGCCTCTGAACTTAACCTGTCCCGACTGACTCCATGTGGAACTGATTCAACCTAAACAAGCAAGAGATTATACTTGAGAAATGTTGTATAATAACTTCTTTAATACACTGAGAACACAATGAATGACACACGCAAGCTGCCCTGACAATAGCAAATCCCAGAATATACAGAGCTTCTCAAATATGCCATGAAACTTTAAACAGTGTGTAAAAAGCCTTGTTTATGCGTATGATCACAAACTTCCACAGATGGTACTCTAGTTCCATTTATAATTCACCTCTCTGATCAGATACTGAGGATAGATTAAAACTGCAGTTTTTTTCTCTTAATTGTACAGATTTACAGCTTTAAAATTAAACAACTTACTCTCCTCATTCATTATGTGTTCACAAATACACCTACTAGTGAATTTCCAGTATAACAATAGCCAACTTTAGATTTTAAATCTTAATTTATCAACAGAGACCAGAAAAGTTGTAAACTAATGCCGAGTTCAGACTGCATGATTTTCAAAGTAGTCATGTCACAGATGTTTTCACACTGCATGACTATCTGGGCTAGCGTTTTGTCGCTGCTTTGTTTACACTGCAAGATAGATTGGCGACAGGGGATTTCACACTGCATGACTTTACAATAGGAAGAATCGCCGACAACTTTGTCCAAACTACGTCTCACAACCAAACACACATAGTATATCTTTTGTTAATAACTACATAATGAGAAAGAAGCCTTTAATTGGGTAGAAATTGTCCATATTTGTTCACCTGGGTTTGAAGGGAATTAACAATTTCTACTCAACTTTTTTTTCTTTTTTGACCCAGTTGTGATATTGCTCACTTGATACATCAAACAGACACGGGTGCTCCTGCCAAATTTCTGCTAGTTTTTTCTTCATTTCTTGGGTCCAAATAAACTGAAAATGAGTGCTTTTAACTTCTCCCCCAACCTCCCGCTGGCCTGCAAGTATCCACGCTAGTGGATGCTGCTCTCTCATTGGCTGTAGGTGATCGCGGATGTTATTTTCAGTCAAAACTCATTTCACACGGCAGGATTTGAATCGTCGACAGCTCCAGACATAGCATGCCAAATATCTCATGGGCGTCGACAACTCAACGGCGATTCTTTCAAATAATGTCTTTGATAGTTCACATTGTGTGATTGTCACTCGAGTGCACGAGCACCGATTTGCCTGTGATTTCAGGCATTTGTCTGCGATTTCTCAAAACCTGTCGGCGAGTTAAAAATCGGGGCTAAAATCATGTAGTCTGAACTTGGCATAACTGTCAGCAATCCCTTGAAGTGCTTTTTTTTATGATTTTTTTAACAGCCTAACAAGTATTTAAGCAGCTGTCATAAAAATGATTCGAAAACACATTACTGCTAAGATTTTAAGGAAATTTACGTATTTTAAGATATTGATTTCATCTCTGGGCCATCTGGGGTTATTTTTATTGAGAAAATGAATGACATGTCATGTACTGTACACGTCTCTAATCTCACTCTTTTAGCTTTTTCCAGTTCATTCATGAACATTTAACGACAGGATGCAACCTCTAATAAGACACCCCTACAAATGTTGTGACTTCCTTTTTCCTATGCCTCTTGTTGTTAAACACACTTTACTTAACAACTATGGAACCTCAAACATGCCCTCCATGGGCCCCCCTGATCCATGTTTTCCACTATTAACTCCCCTGTGAGCTCTGTGGAGTGGAGGAGGCTCCAATGTGCAGCCGGCCAGAACAAATATTGCTTCAAAAATGACAAAAGAAATCAAAATCACAGATTAGACAGGAAAACCGGTGATGGTGTCTAACTGTCCCCACCCAGATCCATTTATCGAGCGGAGAACAGGCTGGCAGAGAAGGCAAATACCTCGCCATTAGCCCTGCTGCTTTTTCTTTATTTGTGGCATGGCTAATGACATTTAACTGCAGTGTACAGAGGTTACTGAAATCCATAAAGCACCATTAACAGAGTCTGGAGGACATTTCTGCGCCTCTCAGTTAACACTGATGTAAATCAAACAGACAAGAGATCTTTGGGCCAGGCCAATACTGTGAACATCCTCGTGATTCTTCTTACAGTTGGAAAATACAGGGTGTTCGTTTAAGCAATAAACTATGAAGAGTTAACTGTTAAACATGGAGTCAATTGACAGTACAGCACAACCTTCAGTGCCATATTGCTTTTATTAACACATTTCTACCTAATAAAAATATAAAGGAAACATCAAGGAAAGGGCACTAACTGTATCAGTGCTGGAACTACTATAAGAACTGATTTTGGGCTGAAATATGTGCTCCTAAAATTCACCACAATTGTGTGATACAATCAGCCTTAATTTATCCAATAGGTTTCTTTCAATCATGTGCTTCTAGTGACACTCGAAGTTCAGATGGAGGGCAGGAAGTAAAAAAAAACAGAGGAACGTCTGTATTTTTGCGATTTATCCCATATTTCAAATGAGATATAAATAGAAAATAATCACAAATGCTGGGCATGATCCTTATATCATGAGTTTTCTACTAAACTACAATATATTTGCCTGTCAGGTAGTAGATACTGTATAAGCTACGTTACATGAAAAAATACTATAGTGTTTGGAAGCATACTATAGATAATTACTTGAACTAAACAGTCATAGTAATTATATTGTTCCGGTGGTATGACACAACTGTAGTAATAAACAAATGATTTAATAGGCTTTTATAATTATAGGTTTTCTTCACTAGAATTATACACCATCACAATGCACCAGTTTACTCTAGCGTTACAGGATTTATTACAGTTCATCGGTTTACTATGCTACAGCATTCTGTAGAATTTATTAACAAAGAGTTGTACACATTATACACTTTACTATGAGGTTTAAAAACATGTTTATTATACATTACTATAGTTTTCCCCCATGTGGATATCTTCCAGACATCACAAAATAACAGATGAAAGCATACAAAAGCGTAGACGCATAGTCTACATTATTGTTTATTTTTGTAAGGGAGAAAAAGTGCTTCAGAATAATAACCGTCTAGTTTTGTCACACGGGTAGCATTTCTTTTTTGTTCGGTCAATGAACTTACAACAACAAACACGCTGCTGCACATCTCGATGTTAATGTTACGTTGTTTATTTCACCAAAACGGCAGTAAAAACTTGGATTATTGCAAAACAAGACGGAGATTTCATTGCAGCGATTACATGGCAGGATATGTTATTTATACTCTCCTGGATTTTGTATAAGTATGGTGGTGTCTGTATCTGATTTTTACACATTAACAAATTTATACAGCTAGACCTGTAAATAATCTTTGTTGGTGCTGTCAAATGAATTATCGTGTTTAAAAAAGTTTGTTCACATGTATATATTGAATAAATGTTGATTACATGCTGCCTTTTCTTCCGTTTTTAGCCAGTTTCATGAATTTTCCCACCTTTATTTTATTTATTTTTTTAACAAGTGTTTTTATTAGTTTTACATTTTTAAAAATTACCAAACAACATAACAACAATTAAAAAATACAAAAAATAAGCATGATAATCCAAAGAAAATAATGGTGATAATAAATTAAATAAAGAAAAGATTTTTTAAAAATTAATAAAAAAAAAAAAAGATTAAGTTATTATTAAAATACAATTAGGGCATATAAACGGTTTCAATGAAAATACAAAGAGGCAGTCAATAGGGGTAGTGAGCATATTAAGCACTGCTGCTCAGAATCTGCATTATATTGGTCGAGGTGATTAAGAAATGGTTGCCATATATTGTAAAACTTATCAAGATTCTCAATAACTCTATAATGGACTCTTTCCATGTGCAATATTTGAGTGAGATAAGTTAAACCATGTCTGAAATTGAGGAATCGAATCTGATTTCCACAGTTTTAGAATGACACTCTTAGCAATAATCATTCCATAAATGATGGTGCTTTGCATGGACACATTATTATCCAGCAGAGAACGAGAGTACCCAAATAAAACCATTCATATCAGAAAACCATTTAAATATGTCACACCAGAAATCATAAAGTTTTGGACATGTCCAAAAGAGGTAGGTCAGGGAGCCTTCAGGAGACTTACACCGGTCATATGTAGGGGAAATGGTAGAAAAAATTCTGTGTGATTTAGATTTTGAGTAGTGCAGTCTATGCATTACTTTAAATTGAATTAATTGATGCCTGGAATTAATAGAACAAGATCGAATTCTACTGAGGCTTTCCTCCCATGTTCCCACCTTTATGAGCAAAATCTTTTGGAAGTCTATAAATGCTGTTTGTCATTTCTTATTATGGCCAATTTAAATTATAAACAACAAAAAATAAAAATTTTGATGTTCTGATAGCGATTCCTATGTAGAACAATCATTTCCTGCCCTCCATCTGAATTTCACGCATCATCAATGACGTCATTTATAAACAACCTATAGATGATTTCTAAATAAATCAATGTTAAGATGAATAAATTTTATCCCTTTACTGCATGGTGTTGCATGGCAACAAGTTATTTATGTTCATTTCCCTGTCACTGTTTCTTTAAGACCAACATTCTAATTTAAAAAAAAAATTGTTGGAAAGAGAAGACCTTAGTTTAGCCAATGATGTGCTTTGGTTAAGTCACATGACATGCAGTGTTTTTCTGTGGTGCGATTTCTGACAGACTAGCGTTTATTGTGAGTAATTGCTGAATGCAAACGTAAACGTCTATAAAAACAAAGCATCAAATTATGTCAGATCCACAAAAATATCTGAAACATCACCTTCAGTAAGTTATGATGACATATTCACAACTCAAAAAAGTTATCAAAATAGTTTTTTGTAAATGGATCAAATGTACGTGTTGCCTAAAGGCAACACTGTCTAATAGTGGAATGTGCAATATTGCAATGGGTTAGCTAGCAAGCAAGATCAGCTGTGATCTTTTAGGTTGTAACAATACCAACATGAATGCTAGTAATATAATGTTGATTAGTCATATGTTAAGGGCATTTGCATTATGGATAAAATCAAATTTATAGGCAATACTTTTTGATATAAATACATAGAACAGTGTTTTAGCAAGCACCACCATGTTCTATAGTAAGTGAAATAAAAAAAGGACAGAACTGGCTCTTCCTGCAGATGAAAGTGAGGATGAGATGGGTTTTAGTGACCATGAGAATGATGTAGATTGGACATTTGATAAAAGCAGTGATGCAGACAGTTCAGGTAAGTTAGCTCAGAGGCAGATAAGACAGGCGTAGTATAGTATATAGTATAATATATAAACATTGTTAGGTAGTAACTACAGTATTCTGATGCATCTGGATATATTAGACTTATTATTTATTTGTTATAATATTTACTGGAGAAAATATTTATATTTACTGCATGGTGTATACATGATAATACGATATTATGCTTGTTTTCAATAACATTCAGCAAAAAGAATGGAATAAATGAAAGCTGTTGGAATATCAGTTGTTGGCAAGTATGTATAAGGTGTCATTTATAAGTTTTGTGTTAAAGCTTATAATACTGCATACCAAATAAATAAAAACAAACAACTAAATTATTATTATAAGGAAAGTTCTAAATTAGATTTTTTTTAAAGTTGGATCCACTGTTGGATGTTGTTGCCATATGACAACATATCATAAAGTACCTTAAAAAAAATTCCAAAATCTTTTACATGGCACCCCAAGTTAAGCCATTCTAAGATTAGAAAAACAGTAAAATATTTTTTTATATAGATTTATCATAATGCGTGCAGTAGAGTGTTAAGATTATGAAATCTGACATTTTAAATGATTAAAGTATCACATGATTGTTATAGATAAGTAAAAACAAACAAAAAAAACAAAGCAAGTAAAATAGTCATTGATAACTATTACGCCCTCTTCTGGTCACTAACTGAATAGCACACACGTTCTGTGTGTTTACACAGTTTTACAAGCCACACAACTGTGACGAAACATCCAATAATACCAAGTAACATCAAAAATTGAAATAAAAACATTCTTTACATATTTTTTGTTTTCTTTTAGAGGTATGACTTAGGTTAGTCTGCAGTCATTGTAATTTGTAAAGCAACACAAGTCTAGAGCATGTCATGTTTTCTAGAGCTACATAAATGTCTCTGTTTGCATGCGTGTGTGTGTGTGTGTGTGTGTGTGTGTGTGTGTGTGTGTGTGTGTGTGTGTGTGTGTGTGTGTGTGTGTGTGTACAAGCCGACAGGTGTGCGGTGGGGCTTATGCACATTAAAAATGAAAGAGGAGTGTGTTGTGATGGAGCCTGGGGCCGCCTGATGTCTGGCCCCTCTGTCTCTGTGGCTTTTGTCTAGCAGGCAGTCAGGCAGCAAGAGACGCCACCTCAAACGGGTGAGGACCCTACGCGACACATCACCGTAAAACTCATCCTATGCATGACATGTATTGAGAAAAATCATATTAAAGTGACTGAACGAAGAGTGGGTTTGTGTGTCAGTATTGCTTCTCTGGATCCTCATGTAAGCCGAGGGTCAGGGGTCAGGGCAGTGGGGGAAATCTTTAGAGCCTCAGTTTATGGGATTAATCCCCCAAGCCTCTTTCCCCCAACCACACACACACACACACACTCACTTAGCGATAATATGAGCTGAGCAGCAGACAGAGTGTTCTTTGTTTAACGTGTGTGTGTTTGTGTGTGAGCGATGGCCTGGTCACCCCTGCCCTTCACCGTGAACTATACTGACCTAGAATCATTGAGTATGTGCCGTCAAAGCCCTCCTGTCATAAATAGTGATGTCAGAGGTGTTCTAACAAGACCTCAGCTGAAACAATACACAAACGGGTCTGATCAGAGTCCAGAGCTAGAGCAGAATCCCTCTTTTGTCTCTCGCTGGCGATCACAAATCTCCCAGCTAATCGCTAGCTCCATTTCAATGGAAAAGAGAGCCTGGTTTCTCAGGGTGAGCAAAACAGTGGACAGAGGTAGCAGATAAGCAGGATTAGAGGAAGACTGGTAATCCGTAATCAAAGCGAGTGCGCACACACTTACAGGAAAGATGTGTACTTGACTGCAGGCGTCTGAAGGGGGTGAGGACACAGATGTTTAGTGCTGTTACATTGTTTAGGACTTGGGGGCAGAGGGTGTTTGTGTGTGTGATGGGGGGGCAGGTCCTGTTGTCGGCTTTATGTCACATGAACATATGGCACACACATTCTGACACACTGTGATTCACAAGCCAAACGAAACTCCATCACTGAGTGCGAGTGTAAAATGTACGTGATATACAAGATATCCTAGTGGCCAAATAATGCAGCATTTACATGGGCCCAAATAATGTTTGTAAATGGAGTAAAAGCCCAAACTGAATTAAAAAAGTCACCTGTAACCATGTCATGAATGAATTAGCACATCAGCTCGATGACTTAATTTAGCATTCATGTAAACACTATGTTTTAAATCATTTTACTCCGCAACCAATAGTGTCTATGTATAAATATCCAATACATACTTTGCTTCCTAAGAGCTTTTTGGTTTCTGGTTTGAAGTCAGAATTATTAGCCCCCTTTGATTTTATTTTTCCCTTTTTTTAAATATTTCCCAAATTATGTTTAACAGAGCAAGGACATTTTCACAGTATGTCTGATAATATTTTTTCTCCTGTAGAAAGTCTTATTTGTTTTATTTAGTCTAGAATAAAAACAGTTTTACATTTTATAAAAGCCATTTTAAGGTCAAAAATTATTAGCCCCTTAGAGCAAATTAATTTTTTTTGATAGTCTACAGAACAAACCATCATTATACAATGAATTGCTTAATAACCCTAACCTGCCTGGTTAACCTAATTAACCTAGTTAAGCCTTTAAATGTCACTTTAAGCTGTATAGAAGTGTCTTGAAAAATATCTAGTAAAATATTATTTTCTGTAATCATGGCAAAGATCAAATAAATCAGTTATTAGAAATGAGTTATTAAAACTATTATGTTTAGAAATGTGGTGAAAAAAATCTTCTCTCCGTTAAATAGATATTGGGGGAAAAAAATAAACAGGGGGGCTAATAATTCTGACTTCAACTGTACATATGATTAGCTATAGGCCCACAGTGCTTCCCACTTGTAGTGGCAGCCGGATTGAAACACAACATTTACCCACATCACATAAATAGTTAACTATATGCGACAAACAAAACATAATTTCATTTTTAATAATAATTGTGTTTATTATGACACATCCTTTTCAATGGGTTAAAGTAAAAAAAAAAGACTTAAAAAAAGACTGAAATAAAAAAGAAATACTTTTATGCTATTCAGGAGCCATGTGCACCCATTGATGTCCTCTCCGAGTTTATAACCAAAGTTTTTCTGAGTCGTTTAGATTAATGAATCTATTATTTACTTTTTCTCTCGGTACTGCGACTGTGCATGCGTTCTTAGCTGTGAAACCAGGCGGAAAGTAGTCTTTAATAAAAGAGTAATGCAAAAACGCATACAAGCTTTAGAAACCGAATGCAAAAGTTGAATTCCGGACATTTTAGGAGATTTAGAAACACGGCCGGATAATTTTTTATGCAAATGCTCATCTGTGTGGGTCTGAAGAGAAGGTGAAACTGATTGTTGACAGGTCTCGTGGGCACAGAACGAAACTTGTAAACGAGAGAAGATTTTCCACTACTTAATCGATCGCGGATGTTTGGTTATATTGAGCGGATACAAAAAGTTGTAAAGGATCTTAATAATAGTAAAAAAATAAAAATAAAAAGTGTCGCTAAATATACTTGGGTGGCCGGTAATATACCTGAGCGGCCCGCCCAAGTAAAGTCTTTGTGTGAGAAGCACAGGGCTCACATGGAATCTGCGCTGATTGAGTCTATGTATTTACTTGTGTAAATGTGTGTAAATTGATATTTATTCCGTTTTTAAATGAATTTCACTTATATTATTGTGATATAATAATAGTAATATAAAAATATTAATATGATTTATTTACAATACAGTTTGTAAAGTAATATTTTCTGCCTTTTAGTAGATCTATTATATGAGAGACTTGCTTTGTTTACCAAATAAGTTGATCTAATTGACCTTGCATTGTAAACATTAAATAAAAGTTAATATGTACAATTTTTTATTTAATATATTAAGTTTTTAGCTATGATACTTCTAAAATGATTCTGCATAAATCCACAGAATATTTTTTACAAAATTCACAGCAGAAATAGCAAAAAATGTCCGCAGATTCTGTCTGGCCCTAGCTATATACCATGATTAGCTATATAATATGCTTTGCTATAAAGATGGACACAGAGAAATGATGATAAACATGGAGATAGACAGCTTTCTACCAGCTGTCTGAAAGGTAGACAGTCTATCTATAGACATTATCTATAGCAACATGGCCTATGTACTTCATGTGAAATGAGAGAAATGTTGATGACGACTACATTTAGATCAAAAGGAAAAATTTCCACATTCTTCAAAATGAGCTATTTTGTCCGGCATTTGTTTGCACTGCATATTACTTCATTAGCTTTGCAGCATGCTAATGTCATGTTCCACTGGAATCAACTGTAGGAGTTAATCTAGCATCATGAGCACTCTGTGGTGTACATGTGCATGAATGGAACCTTAATGTTCAAGTTAGAAAGCTGTCTATACAGCACATGTTTATACAGTATAAAGAAATAGAACTAGGTTTTGAAACAGGGCATTTGTATAGACCCTTTTCACATTTCTGGGTTTCTCAGAGAGTGCAGTGAATCGAAGAGTACAACAAACAATTTTTTACAACCCTATTTGCTGAAATAATGAAAGAAATCTCCACAATGGTGTTATCAAGACTTTCAGAAAAAGTCTTTCTAAATGCATATAGATGTTCATAGGTTTTTAAAAAAGTCTAAATATTAAAAACTTTCAAGGATTTAAAGTTATGATGACCGTTAAATGCGTCATAACAGTCTTGTGAAAAGGGTCCATTGGTGTTTGTGTATGTGTGTGTGTTTAACTTTACCTCTCGTACAGACCGGCTTTCACTCCTCCACAGGCCGTTGACGGTTTTGGTGGGGGCTATGGTGACCACAGGTGGGGTACTGGGTACACTGTGGCCCCCAGGAGGCACTATAACTGGACCCATGGGCCCTCGTTTGGGCGTACTGACTGGAGAGCTGTGGTTGGTGGCCGGTGATGAGACAGGAGATGACTCGCTGCTGATGGAAGATCCTGCTAAACAACAAAAAGAGGAAAGAAACAGATATTTAGTAATCAACTTCTTACCATTCATAAGAGTATTGGCTATTAAACTAGGGCTGCACGATACTGGAAAAATCTGATATTGCGATATTTATCACAGAAAAAAATTGTTTATCACAATATGTATACAGTTTTTTTCACAAGATGGTTTGAATAGCTCTATTTGACGGTTTTCTGGGAGTCTAACAGTATTCATGTACAGAAATTGAATAAATCACAATGCAAAAAAATGCTTTTCTTACTTTGCTTAGTCTCATTTCTTGTCTAAATATCTAAAAGTTTTTGTAGTTCAAGTAAAAATATTGTTTTGTTTTCACCTTCAAAATAAATGTCAAAATAAGGAGTTTTTCATTAAAACAAGCAAAATTATCAGTCAATGAAGAAATTCACAATCTTATTTTTGCTTTGAAGTGTAGATATTTGGACTAGGAAAAAGACAAAAATTCTAAGTAAGAAAAACCTTTTTGTTTGCATAAATCGTATAAATAATTACATTTCAATAAAACCTTTGTTACGCCTCCAAACATCATACTTTTTTATGCACAAACTCTCTCAAAATGCTCAGTCAAAGGCCTTAAAACACATGCAAATGATAAGCTTTCACTCTATTATGGTTAACTTAGCAGTGACTCTACGAATCAGATGTGTTCTGTGGCTCCTGACTCAACATTGCATATCTTGCGAAGTGACTATTACTGATGAGCACATGGCGATATCAATGCTGAACCGATATAGTGTGCAACCCTACTTTAAACATATAGATCGCAGGTGTAAAACTCAGTTCCTGAAGGGCCACAGCTCTGCACATTTTAGTTCCAACTAGGCATGGGCCGGTATAAGATTCTGACGGTATGATAACCTTGGATAAAAATATCAAGGTTTCACGGTATAACGATATTGTGATTTACTGCTCTAAAATATATTCTTTTTAAATATCTGGGTAAAAAAAAAACTTTTTTATTTAACTTATTTTTTGAAAGATTTATAATATTTTGGAACAGTAAACACATCAGGTTAAATAATTCAAATGAATCATTGACTTCTGCTGTCTTCATTAGTTTCAAAAACACTGATTTCTTTACAATTTAAAACGGATATCTTTTCTGCTGAAGATACTGTTGTCCTAAAAAAAATGTAAATAAAAAAATCTTACACATACCATAGGAACGATATTGCAGAAAATTTTGGCGGTTTTAAAACCTTGACTTTTCCAAACTGCGGTATACCTTGAAAACGGTTATCATCCCATGCCTAGTTCCAACTCTAATTAAACACACATAATCAAACTAATTGAGCCCTTTAGGCTTGTTTAAAACCTACAGGTATAGCCTCGGTCACACTAGAGTTTGAGCTTACGAAATTCTGTCTTACGGCACTGCGAAAAGGAGCGGGATTAAACAAGATTAATAGATACTAAAAAAAATAGAGCGATTGGTCCATATTTTACATTTCTGTACAGAGAGGTCATGTTTTGATCTTCGATTGGTCTCACACAGTCACCTAATGCAATTTCGCAGGTCACAGTTTACCAAGCATGTCACCAAGAAACTTGTCGCACGAGTTTGCGTTTTAGGTCAGTGACATTCGAGGCATGAATAGAAGTCTATGGGGCAAAGAGTCCAGTGTGACCGCAGCTTGAGTGTATTGAAGCAGGATTGGAACTAAACTGTGCAGGGCTGCGGCCCTCCAGGAACTGAGTTTGACACCCCTAATATGAATATAAATGACAATCATGCTGTCCTGATGCAAGCTCCCTGCTTGGAAATAAAAACAGCACCTACATTGCACCTACTCTTTTACAAGCGCAGTTCTGCTCTCAAAGCTGTAATCACTTGTCCAGTTTGAAGTGTAAAATACAAAAGCTATATAAATAACTTGAGGAGGAGTGCAGAGACAGACACAGCCTACGGCAAACATTAGACGGAGACAGTTGAATTGGGAGGAGCACTCATGAAGAAATTATAAGCTATATGAGAGAAGAAGAGAAAAAACAGCTAAGAGAATGATAAAGAGGGGTGAGAGAAACAGTATGGTTAGTCCTGAAGCCTTTATCTGCATTGACATTCGGCCAATCACAGGCCAGTGCTTGATCATCACTCTCTAAAGCTGTCATCATTAGCGCACCTCTCCTCTCACTCCATCTGTCTCTCAGTCTGGCCACAGTGAGATGTGAGCAGGGTCTAAAACCAACACTCGGCAATGCACAAAACAACTCCAGGTGATATATTATTCCTTAGGTTAAATGGAAAGACTAACTTTAAAAGTCAGCATTTATCACCATGCATTTTACCTGCATATTTTTCCAATCAATCAATCAATCAACTAACCAAGCAATCAATGTGAAACGTAACAAATTGAATGTTTCGCTTTGCAAAATATGTCTTTGTGTCCCATGAAAGAATGCACTCCTACTATATTAGTAGGTCTCTTATCTGCTATCTTATCTTTAATTCAAAGTATGATAAATATTACATTATTTATATTATATATTTGGTCACGCTTTAAGGTTGGATTAGTTAATGTTAATGCATTTGCTAACATGAACTAAAAATGAACAACATTGCATAGCATTTATTAATCATTGTTTAGCACTTAATAATGTATTATTAAAATCTAAATGTATGCTTGTTGACATTAGTTAATGCACTGCGAGTGAACACGAACTAACAATGAACAATTTTATTTCCATAAGCTAACATTAACATTAACATTAACAATAGTAGTGTAACGGATCACAAATCTCATGGTTCGGATCACATTATGGTTTTTTTAGTCACAGATCGAACCATTTTTCGGATCAGCCAAAAATGGGAGGAAACAAATATAATTTGCTTTCCATTTATCACAAAAACAGTACTGCAAGACACTTTTGGTTTTAACAAACTGAACTTGAAACCTGTAATTTGATTAAAAATAAAAATGCAGAAATAATTAGCTGAATAAAATTGTAAGAAATTCACTGTTACTACTACTGTTGCTGATGACTCTAATTGTATAAATCTAACATTATAATTTGTACAACCCATATTTATTTTTAGTCTCATTTTCAATAAATGATTCAGTTATTCACTCATAAAACGTCATGCTTCATTGCTAGATGTGTCATTTTTAAAGAATTATTCAGTGGCATATTTTTGACGGCTGGTTGTCGCCACTTATTGGTTAAATAATGTAATTGCTGCCTACAACGTTCATTTTTGAGTGTCATTAAATGCATATCACGGTGATTGTAATCTTTACCATAAACATCAATGGTTATATCTAAACTATAAACTGTTATCTAAGTACTTCTCTGTTATTTGACTTATAACTTCATAACTAACTCTTGATGAACTTCTTGATTTTCGCATTTTCAGATTTGAATGCAGCAATTCGAAGGATTAATAAACATATGCAAATCATCATCCTTTATAATTTGTTGCGTGGGTGTTGAGATCCTGATCTTTTAATGATTAATCGTGCAGCTTACACTAAAGCCTAAATGCTTTCATACCTGTGATTTGAATGACGTGAGAGGCGATCTCTCTGCAATCGTTACAAATTTAGGATTAATCTACAAGGAAAAAATTTATTAATCTGCCAGTCACGTGTGTTCTGAACCGTAGGTTGTGATCTGTACGAATGTTCATGCTGGTAAACACGTTAACATTAACTAATACAACCTTATTGTAAAGTGTTATCGTTTATAATATATATTTTTTTTATTGTTATTTTCTGTGATGGAAAATAAAATGCTTGTTATTAAACATTACAAAAACAAAATTCTTCTTTCATAGGTTTAGTTCTGATATTTTGTAAAACAGAAATCAAATTCTATTAGAAGACCTTAGTCGTCTTAGGCTTTTTGTTCAAGTGTTAAGACATTGGTGCTCAGGTGATGTCAGTAAAACACGCACCTCTTGAGGAAAGCCATTAGAAGCTGCTGTTCTCTGATAAAGCTTTTAAGAGAGATGCCACAAAGATTTCTGTCAACGGCAAAGGAGGGGCAAAGGTGAGCGAAGGTGAGTTGGTGCTTGCTGCAGTAATTATGGCTGCACACCATTAAACATGCATGCAGAGAGAGAGAGAGAGAGAGAGAGAGAGAGAGAAAGAGAGAGATAGATAGAGAGAGAGAGAGAGAGAGAGAGAGAGAGAAGAGAAAAGAGAAAAAGAGTGAGAGTTCCACAACAGCAATTAGCAACTGAGTGCCAGTATAGACCCAAGATTCTCCTCCTGTCTCGTTCAGTCAATTAACACATGCTGACTACACACACACACACACACACACGCATACAATTCAAAAACCTGAATGCATTACTCATGCAGAATCCTGACTGAAAAAGGGCTGCAACTAAAGTTCATTTTGAGGGGTTAATGTGGTTACAAGGTTGCATTGGCAACTAGCTAACAATAAACATGATAAAAACCATATTCTGAAAATAGCTTTTAATAATTTTACTAAACGAATGCAAATGTGTTTTTTTTTTGTTATTTACAATATTAAAAATTGATTTGCTCAAAAACTGTTTGGTATTAATGACTTTTTAGAGGATGTGGGATGGCAGAGTAAGTAAATCTGAAGTGAAGTAGAGATTTCAATGATTTTCAATTTTTACATACAAAATTTGTGCAAAAATAGACTGTGATTTCTATCAATATTTTTCAGTGTTGAATACAAAAGCGAATCTGAAATCGAAAGATAGAGTTGACGGCAAAATTATCAGCCCTAAATATTTCCTATAATATATATGTTTATTCTAGAGATCACAAAAATACTACAAAATAACTAGAAAATTATTATGGACTGTCATCCTGGTAAAGAAAAAAGCTATTAGTTATTAAAATGGTTTAAAAATATGTTGAAAAAACTCTTGTCTGTTAAACAGCACTTGGGATAGGGCTGTGCGATTTGGCCTAAAATCAAAATCTCGATTAGTTGTACTTTTTAACTCGATTACGATTAATGAACGATTATTTTATTTATTTATTTATTTTATGTTTTTGCCCTTATAGTTCACTGACAAGTTTTGTAGAGTAAATATGCTCACATATTACAAGTGAGAGATTTTTGAATGTAGGTTGCATTACTTGATTTTAAAATAATTGAAGGAAACACACACTATCTACTATCTATGATTATTTTTTATAAATCAAACCTGAACATCTGTAATTAAAACACACATTGGTTAAAACACGGCTCTCCGCGCCACTCACCCTAGTCACCGCTACCAAAGCGACCAATCACAAAGCTTGTGCTACGTTTCATTATGACGTGTAGTTACAGTTTTTTGAAAGGTGTGCAGGTATGTGAAGGCTGCGCTTGGCAGAAGTATAATATCAGAATAATATAATAAGTATAAATCATAATATAACAAGGATGAATTACCCTTGACAAAGCAGGGTCACGTGACTCCACACATGGTAGGGAAAGTAATTGAAAAAATTGACCTGGAAAAATTTGATTGATTATACGTTCCAGTGCTTCCCACAGGTTTGAAATATACTTGCGTTGTTAGCCGGATTGAAACACGCACAAATGGTCAACAACATGCAACAAACATTATAACAATGTTATACACCTTTTCTTCATGGGTTAAAGTTATTAAAAAGGCTGTAGAAATAAAATAAATCTATTTCTCTTACTTTTTATGCTATTTAGGAGCCATGTGCACCCACTGACAGGTAAAGGCTACTCTCTCTCTCTCTCTCTCTCTCTCTCTCTCTCTCTCTCTCTCTCTCTCTCTCTCTCTCTCTCTCTCTCTCTCTCTCTCTCTCTCTCTCTCTCTCTCTCTCTCTCTCTCTCTCTCTCTCTCTCTCTCTCTCTCTCTAAAGTTGCTTTATTGGCATGCCATTTAGTACAATAGTTTAGATATGTATAAAGTATGCAATATATTAACAGCATTAAAATAATAAAATGAGAACAACAAATGAGAAATAAATCACAGAAAAAAAGAATAAAAATAGACAATATTGCTAAGAATTATAACAATTACTAAAATAAAAAGTATAGATTATTTAAATAAGGCAAATTAGTTGATTAACCATTTCTAATGATGTACAAATATTTTGCAGCCAGTATATTTTGTTCTCTCTGAGTATATAGTAAAGATTATCGGAGTCGCTTAATAAATAATTGATCATGTAATGTTTCCCTCGTGGCTGTGCGTGCGCAGTCAGCTGCAAAAAAGTAATGCAAAAACGCATACAAATAATAGCAACTTTAGAAAGTGAAAGTAAAACCCGAATCCTGGACATTATAGGAGATTCAGAAACTACGGTCGGTCGCCTTTTGGTGCAAAAGGTGCGTCTCTGTCGATCTGCAGAGCACTGTGTGAGTGTTGACAGCTCTCACACACACAGAACTAGCAGTAGGAAACGTGCAGAGTGAGAGATTTTCTACTGGTTAATCAATTGCGAATGCTTGGCTTTCTTGGGCGGATACAAAAAAAAGTGTAAAAGGATAATATTAGTAACGTTACTATACATGTGTCACCACCAGTGGTGTAAAGTAACTAATTAATACTCAAATTACAGTAATTGAGTAGTTTTTCTCAGGAACTGTAATTTACTATGTAGTTTAAAAAATGTGTACTTTAACTTTCACTTGTGTACATTTTTAGTGCAGTATCAGTACTTTTACTCCACTACTTTCCTTCAACCTGCAGTCACTACTTTATTTTTCTTGTCTATAGGGATTAAAAAAAAATCAGTCCTGTGATTCCTGTCCAATCAAATTGCACATAGAAGATAAATCGCATCATAATGAACTACCTCAAGACATGTGCGCTTTATAATTGCAGCAAACTGTTTGGAAGCATTAAAAGTGTCCAAAAAAATGTCCAAAATCTTTACACACAATGACCCAGAGACTGTTTAGATGCATGTCACTGATGAGAGACGGATGTTTACTGTACTGTATGATGACCTATTTAACCTAAAACCAACCAAATATCGACGTCTAATGATGTTACAGCTTGACGTTGTGTGGACGTTACCACTATGACGTCTATCAGACGATGGATTTTGGTTGCCATACCTGATGAATAAATGTCAGTATTTGAAGTTAATATGACGTTGGTTTAAGATGTTGGCTCGACGTTGGATTTTGGTCACTTTTTAACAACCTAAAATCAACCAAATATCAATGGCTTTTAACGTGGTTATTTGGACATCAAAATAACGTTGTCCTTAGATGCTGGCTAGACATTGAATTTTGGTCACCTGACGTCACAACCTAACCTAATATTAACGTCTTATGACATTGTGTGCCTGCTGTGCAATAACTAAATGCACTACAGAATGTTACGTTTACACATATCCACAAATTACATGTAAATGCATCAGCTTTTTATAGCGTAATACTCACTACTCTTGAGTACTTTTGAAAGGGCTACTATTTACTCATACTTTGAGTAATATTTACAACAGATACTTTTACTCTATTTGCTCTACATTTTTAGGCAAGTAATGGTACTTTTACTTGAGTATGATTTTTCAGTACTCTTTCCACCACTGGTCACCACCAAAAATAATTGGGCTGCCCGCCCAAGTAAAGTCTATGTGAGGGAAGCACTGGGTTCTGAATGTTTATTTCGATTAATCGCTCTGCCCTAACTTAGGAAATATTATTGACATTTTTTATTTTACAGATAGACTAATAATAATAATAATAATAATAATAATAATAATAATAATAATAATTTTGACTTCAAATGTACATCTTGTTTTTTTGTTTTTGTCCTCTTTTGTTTCTTCTTCCACTAACTTCCAGAATGTATTGCATTCTGTCCATTAAATAAATGCCATCTTGTCTGAAATCTGTCCAAAATGAGCGATGAGGCAGCATGATTAAGTTGTCCTTGTGTATCAGCCAAAAGTCTATGATGCATTATAATGCTGCATAGGAAGCCATTTGCTATTTCACAATGATGGTGTGATGTGTGTGGTCATCACTGATAGCTGCTCATCTGCTGCTTTTTCTCACCGTCTTCTCGTTTGTTTCTCCCAGTGTGACACACAGGACAGAGTGAATAATTCAGCAGCACTGCAGGCACATGTTCAGCCTGAACCCCCTCCCCCTTCTCTGTTATTCACTACGGCACACGCTCATCCATCAAACATAATCATCATCGTCATCATCTTCATCATCATTATCATCCTCCTCCTGCGAGCCTCGATCAGTCAGACACACGTTCAGATCTGATGAGTCTTTACAGCATTAGTGTTAAATTACTGCACCAAATATCATCAGTGTGTGTCTGTGAGTCTTTTCTTTCAACTGAACCACACAAACAGCCCTGCTTACACACACACACCATCTGAGTCAACCTGGTGTGCTTTTATGAGATGCTAATGATATTCAAATGTATTCAGCGAGATGTCTGTGCAAGCTGCTCTCAGAGGAAGCCGTGCCCATATATGGCCGAGAGGTTCCAACACTTCCTGTCACGCTCTGAATGCCACTGAAATGAACAGATTTCACACTGCAGAGGGAGAGAGTGTGTGTGTGTGTCGGTGTGATTAATGCGTATCTCTGCTCTCTGAGGGTTCATCTATTAACCCACCTCTGCCTCACACTGACCACACACACACACGCGCGCGCACGCATTTCAGGCTGCATTAGAACAGCATCAGCAGTTAATTAAACAGCCCATTTCACACCTGGTGTGAGAGCAGAACTCAACACGCCTTAGTCCATATGCTGCCCCACAGACACACACACAAACACGCACACACACGCACGATTGTTTTGTGGTTCTCTCACGTGGTTAATTCCATGAAACAGCATATATCACGGATGTTCTGAACAAACACACAACGCTTCTGTTCTTCTGAACTGAGACGCACTCCACACAAATGCTTAACAAGAGATTCAACTCACAATTCATTCCAGCAGAGTTTGGAAGTGAGACGAGATACTGTAATGAAGCATAAAGACACACCAATAGTCATTCTTATGTTTTGTCAAAATATTAATGCTTTCAATAATTGAAATAAGAACAGAGTTTGCGAATGGAGACTATTTATTATATTAATCTAAGTTGGAATATTTGTCAAAATTGAAAATTCATAATTTTATGGTCTTTAAACTGACTACAGCACATTTATATACTTTGTTTTCTCAGTTTTTATTACGATTGTTTGCTTCTTTTAAAATAAAATATATAGCAACAAACGGTTCAGTTTTCAAACTGTACAATGAACTAAAATCTTGACCAATTTAATTCTTGTGTGAGAGTGATGCTTCAAGAACGACCCCATTAGTTTAATACTGCACTGACACCAATTTTTAATAATTCCAACAATTGTTTTTAAATGAAAATAAATAAATAAAGACAATAATCGTATTAATAATAGTACTTGGGTGACACGGTGGCTCGCTGTCGCCTCACAGCAAAAAGATTGCTGGTTTGCATGTTCTCCCCATGTTCGCGTAGGTTTCCTCTGGGTGCTCCGGTTTCCCCCCACAGTCCAAAGACATGCACTACAGGTAAATTGAATAAACTAAATTGTACATAGTGTATGAGTCTGTGTGTGTGAATGAGTGTGTATAGGTGTTTTCCAACACTGGGTTGTGTCTGGAAGGGCATTGGCTGCGTAAAACTTGCTGGAATAGTTTTGCTGTGGTGACCTCTGAATTAGAGACTAAGCAGAGACAGTAAGTACTCTAGTTATTCTAAAACACATACTTTTCTGAAGACTTTAAATGCAATTCAGTAATGACACAAGCTTAAATAAATATATTATATTAAAAATATCAAATATATATATATATATTAGGGTTGGGCGATGTCGACCAATTTGGCATCGTACGATGTCTAATGTGAAACATCGTGATGAACAATGGCATCGTTGTTGTAGGCGGCGGTGAATTAACTATTTAAGAATAATGAATTCATTCATAACGAATTAAGTATTTGTAGCCTATCGTTTCAACTACCTGACCCGCATGGTCTTTGATTTACCCATAACCAAATCATAAATAAATAAAGATAACTTACACATGTGATACACCATTGTGTATCCACAACAACAATGTTTGTTTCGTTATTAATGTATCTATTTATTTATTTATATACTGTTAAAAGTAAATTATTATCACTACTAATGACTGTGTTTAAAAAACAAAATCACATCAGCAGTTGAGAAAGCATGCGCTGTGGGTTAGCATGGCGATACTCGTTGTGTTTACTTCAGATGCTACTAAGCTGCACCTGGGGAAAGACACTGACGACTCAATGTGATTTGGTTTCTCCGGATAATTCAGGTATGTTTCATAAAAAGTGAATATGTTTATTATAATTAATGTAAAAAAACGAGTACACATTTCCTATGTTTTAAAGCTATGTGAATAGCTTATTTACAGTTGTTAACGGAGTAGAGTGATTCAGATGAAAGTACCGGTAAAATGACAGTTGGTCTGAGTTGCGTTTGTTATAACTGACTTCCCAGTAAATAATATCTATTTTACTCATTATGTGATAATTGAACAGTGATGAAAAATTACTTATTATTTGTATATATTGGTTGTATATTTGTTAATGTATAAAGTTTATGAGAGTAACATTGGTAATTGGTGTCAAGTGTAATTGTTATGCTGTGTTCACACCAGACGCAGAAAGCACGGATAAATCGCGATATTAGAGCGTAAATAGACGCGTGAACATTTGAGTTTACTCGCTTAATTCGCGCATCAAATTCCACTTCATTCGCGCATCAAATCTTCTTCATTCGCGCGTCAAATCCGCTTCAGAACAGACGCGGATTCACGTGATGGGCAGGGCTTCTGTCCGCCCGGTGACCGTAGCTTCGTTGCTAAATGGCTAACATGGATTTTATTGAGAAAATAACTGTGTTTATGTGCTTTTATGAAGGCTGAAAAACAGCGTCGATACGTTTGGAGCAGTGTCTGAGTCCACTAGATACTTTCAGAGGTGCACCCACCTCTGTGAGCTCATAAACACTTCCAGAAATTTAACCTGGATGACGCTGGACGAGGCTTTCAGCGGTGCTTCTGACTGAGCCGAGCCCAGTTTGATGAACTGTTGTCGGTATTGGCTGGAGGATTTCCCCCGGGACACCAACAACAGGTGCTACGTCACAATCATGCCCCCACAAGAGCAAGCTCCTGATTGGTTAACGAGGCGCAAATGTCCGCAGAAGTTCAGATTTTTGAACTCGAGCGATTTGCGCGTTAACTGCGTCAAACGCGCAAAATGCTCAATTTGCACCACGCCATTCGCAGGATGTCTATTCGCGCCTTTGCATTGACTTAACATGTAAATCACTCGCGCTTGACGCTTCTTCCACGTCTGGTGTGAACACAGCATTACAATTTAAAAGACACAAATAACAGACGCATGATTTTTCTGTGAGTTTAGTAGTTTTATGGTAAATGGTTATATATAGAGGTATTTACAGAGAAAGAAAAATGAAAAAGATGGTTGACAAAGAATTTAAAGTGTATTCTGTGTCCTACTGATAAATATGCAGAAGGTATAATATTTCTGTGTTAATGATAAGAGTACAGAGTGTATAAGTATGTGAAGAATTCATTGTTGTAAAAAGAGAAAAACAATACAAACAAAGGGAACAAATCTGTATGTTTGAGTAAATGAAACATGATTTGTGAGAATATTTTTGCATAACATGATTTGTGAGGATATGTTTGCTATAATATGAATGTTAATAAGCAGATGCTACAAAGCCACGCCTGGGGAAAGACACTGAAGTCTCAATGTGATTTTGTTTCTCCTGATAATTCAGGCACTTTAAATCTGACTATGAGTTCCATGGACGGGACCCGTAACACACACATATTACCACCTGTCAATCACTTTTTTCTGAGAGACTTTGGCATAAATAGGCAGAATGATCTGTGTCGTTATAATGATGTCGACAAACTTAGTACACGTGTGAAAGCGAAAGATTGAAGCAGTGTACTGATGCTGTGACACGTTACCTGATAGATTCAAAAGACCAAAGAGTCGTTAGATAGAGACAAGATTAATTAAATATCACGTTTAACAACTATAGTAAGACGCAATCCAGTGGTACACCCTTGATAAACTGTCCGAGGTGCACTGTCGTGGAGGTCATCAGTTCACTGCACTTCATCAGAGTGCAAACACAGACGAGTGATCCGCTGATGAATCCACTGATCTTTACGGCTTTAAAACGCTCCAATGTCCGTCTATCCGTGTTTGCATTCTGTGAAGAGCAGTGCACTGCTGACCTTCACGGCCAATCACAGTCATTTCTGTTGAGCACTGGTGAATACTATGGCAAATCAGCGCCGTTTATGAACGTGCTCTGCGGCGCTTAAATGTTAGCGGACCATGGACATTTTTAACTCTTCAGTACCGGGACAGCACTATTACAGACAACACAAGGCTGTGCTACAGAGGACTGCATTGATTTATCGCTCACCGGGTTACATAGGCTGAAGCAGAGAAGCGTCCCCATGGTGTTTACCTGCTGCCATGAACTGAAGCCTAGGAGGACACTTGGGCGTATTACTCTGAAAGAGATTGTGATGTTGTTTGATGTCTAATATGCTTTTAATTGTTTGAATTAAACTGAACTGAATGAAATTAAAGTGATGTTTACACCATTTCTGCATTTTGAAATCGCGGCAACAGCTGGAGGTTTGTAGTACACAGCATGTTGTTGCAATGTTTACAGTGCTGATCCTATACTTCCGGGTTTCTTCCCACCGCAGCCTCGCTTTCGTGTTTTAAAATGGCGGCCACATGAAATAAGTGTATAATTCAAATTTAAAACGTACAGAAACAATACATTGCAAAAAAATGCAGACATTAACTGATGTCATTGTAAAAAAGAGTCTATGTGGTCCAGTATGAATTACGAATTTCTCTGTCCGAGTTATATACATTGTTGGTCTATATAACATCTTTAGTGTTAGTGATTGTAGCAGCATGTAAAAAACATAATAATACTAATAAAAAATGTTTATATTAGTATAACCCTAACCCTAATGAATGGATGAATGAATGAATGAATGAATGAAGGAAGGAAGGAAGGAAGGAAGGAAGGAAGGAAGGAAGGAAGGAAGGAAGGAAGGAAGAAAGGAGGGAAGGAAGGAATTTTTAGCCAAGTATTTAATTTGCTTTGTCCATCATCTTTCTGAATGTTTTCACAGAGTTTGTCATATGCATTCTAGGACTGCCACATATTCCCTGGAAATATTCAAAGGAATCACCCTCTCTAAAGCATTCTCGGGATGCTTGGCACCTTTCAGAACAGACTTTACAACTGGAGCATCTCTATGATGCCATAAAATGTCACCAGCTTGTGAAGCACTTTCAGGTATGCGTGTGCCAGTGTCTGCGTGCAGACAGCTTGTTCTCCAACTAGAGAGCCACAAAAAAAAAAAAAACAACAACAACAGGGCACCTCATCCTACCCCCACAGCCACGTCTGCCGCTCTCCTTTTAACCAGAACTAGAGACTCACTCCTCCCATCCACTCTTGTGTCTCTGTCTCTGATAGAAAAAGGATGAGCCCTTTAATATCCAAGTCCACATGGAGCAGCTAATTAATCACACACACACACACACACACACACACACACACACACACACACACACACACACACACACACACACACACACACACACACACACACACACACACACACACACACACACACACACACACACACACCTGCTGTGAGAGAAACAGATTGGCTGTGTTCAGAAAGGAACACTAGAGGTGCTGCTTACTGCAACTATTTTCAGTTTCTAGTAGACAACTATAAATATTTAACTCCAGGTTGCATTCAATTATCATGTCAGAAATAAATGCTTATCTTGCATTTGTAATGCACTTTTGAGTAATGCAATGGAGTTAAATGGACCACCCCATTTTATCTCATAAAAAGACACAAAAGGCAAAAAAAATACAAATAACCATGGAAATTAATGAAAGCATCATAAGTACCTGAATACAGAAATAGATGTAAACAAACTCACAAAATTATTTTTGATTATTTAAATTATTAAATGAATACCAATAAAATAAGTACTACATATAATGATCTGCATCAAACTAACTTGATTAAATGCATTTTATGAATTAAATATATTTTAGTTTCGAAAAACTAATTATGTTTTTAAAATAATTAATCATGTGGTATCTATCATTTAGCTTGTTCATAGTTTATTTCACATTTATTTATGTATTCAATCATTAATTTAGCTTGTTCAAGCATCTTTTAACACAAAATCTCACAGCTGAAACTGCACGTTCACATACACACTCATTGCATCTAAAAAGACTAAAATAAAGTGGAGCGAAGCTGGAAATCAGCCTACACTCTACCTGCCAAATTTCAGGTCATGCATCACTCACTGGGCCCGTCTGTAAACTCCTGCAGCCCACCTACAGCTGTCTGGACCAGAGACAATTCAGACAGACACTGGGCAGAGGCGTTTCCAGAGCTGTTTTTAAAAGTGTGAGTGACCTAATCATAGTGTGCATCAGCTGTCTGTTTTTAAACACCACCCACAGGCACACACGGAGACAGACACAACGAGAAAGAAACAGAAGGCAGAGTTAAAACAGGTGATGGAACACCGCTAGCTGAGTGCTAGCGCAAAGCCTCAAAATAACAAAGTATACTTTAGTTTTTACAGTGCAGATGATATGGACTTTGTCATCAGCACAAAATATGTTTACTGTAAGCATATAGCTTGAATTTTCTAACCGCATAGCATCATATGGAGTACGAGTTTGAATGGCTATGTGCTCTGTAACTTCAAAACATAGCATACTTTGCGCCTTAGACAAGATAACATCAATGTCCTGTGAGGTTTTGTGAGGTCATTTTTCACAGCAGGGTGCTGGAGCCATCAGCCCAAAGCATTCCCTCTCTTCCTGGGTCTGCTTGAGAGAGCTCACACCAGGGGACAGGCAGGAGAAGACAGGAAGCGTGAGGTGTACTACAGATTATGGCAGACTGTAAAAGTCTACTTCCTTCCTGAGGCGCTATCTACAAACACATCCAAGCGGCATGTAAAAAAGTTCCTAATTTTGTTTATGTACCTTCCACATGTACATGATGATATTATCTGTAGAAAACACTACTCTGTGGGCATATAGCACTGCAAGATCTGGTCTAAAACTCCTCCTATAAGGGCTAATATTCTCAAAAGACAATAGTTTGTGATGAAAGTCTAAGCAAATTGTCATTATCTGCAATAAAATCCATCCACCAAAATTGTAAATGTATGTGATCCAGTTCATGTGAGAAAGGACCTGTCATTCTAAACCCATCTCTTGATGGGGTGGGGGTTTATTAGATCTTCTTTGTTGTTGCTATCGTTTAACTTAATGGAAATATTCATCAAATATCAATAAATATTTATTTAAAACGTTGATGTACATTTTTTTAATGTAGCATATAGGGCTGGGCGATAAAATTGACACCATTGTCAATATTGATGAAAAGAAATTTAGTATGTAGTTTCAGCATGAAGCGCTATAGTTTTATTAAAATGTGTCTGCTAAGTGCGCGCCTTGGAAGCAGTTTCAATAAGCTTTAGTTTGTCATTTCCAATGGAACCGCGCGACTTGCACAACGTGCATAAGGGAGCGAGGCGCACATGAATCGCACACATTTTCCAGTCGCACCTAGTTGAAAACATCAACTTTTCCGAATGCAGCGAGCACACCACAATTCATTTAAGTAGAACTTCATACTTTGTTTGGAACACACATACTTCAGTAATAATGGTAGACTAATTACCTCAGACAAACACAGCGCACACAAACACTGCAGTGCTTTTTACTTTTCTCCATAAACTTGCATCAGAGTTGCAGCAATGGTTTGTCCATTTGTCATCCTCTGAGACTGACTGATGGTCACCTAGTTACGAAAGACGCCAGGGGAGCGCGAGCGCAAAGTCCATTGTAAATGCTCAAGGAACCCACGTGCACACGCTTGTCACTTCAGGTCAGAATAACAACACATGTGAAAATAAGTGCAGTAGTAAGCAGCAGTGAAGATATTGTAAATAAAAAAAAATGTAAGGATGTCGCCAAAGTGGCTTTTTGATTTCTTTTCTTGTGCATCCCAGCCACTAGCTTCCCATCTGAAAGATTTTTTAGCATAGAGGGTAATATAGTCATTCAACTTCACAATTTGTAATGTTGCGATATGTACTTGAATAATGATGGTTAGTTCCTTTACGTGAAAGCTCAGATTTGACTATCCTAATTTGTGTTGTTGACAGAGTTTGAGGTTTACTGTATCATTATTATTTACACCTTAAAGTTCGCTTTGATTGTTCAGTATTTACGCTTTACCATAGCACACACTTTGTAACATTGTATTTATCAAGTTTAGGAGTCTCTTTAACTCTTGTTTATTTTATTATAAAGAGATCAGATATTTTGTTTAAATATTTTTTTGTTTTTGACTATTAAATCTATCTGCCTTAGCAATGTTGTTAAATTAAAATGAAGTAATTAAATAAAAAAATCCTAATATTCCTAAATGTATTGTTAAAAAATATTCCATAATTATCAATATCAAATTATATGAAACATGATATCGTGATAATTGTTTTTTGCAATATCACCCAGCCGTAGTAGCATAGAGATATTCGTTCCTTTTTTTGGATAGTCCACTATCCTGTATGTTTTGAATCGGTGATAGATGAGATAAAATAATAATCATAAAAAGGCATCTAAAAAGTGAGTATGTTTTTAACCTTTTTTTCCACTTGTGTTTCATTTCAAGCAAGACATTTGTATAAATTAAAAGTTTGCATAGTTGTTACACATCATTAAACCTCACTGGAGCTGATAGCCTTGTGGACAGCACACCGACATATTGGGCAGCTGTGCCTCTGGTGGGCCGAGTTCAATTCCCAGCTTGAGGTCCTTTGCCGATCCCTTTCCCCTCTTCACACCACACTTTCATGTCTGATCCCTAAACTGTCCAATGCAATAAAGTATAGGTCTTCAACCATTCTCACGTGGACCCATTAACTTGCAGAGTTTCACTCATACCTTACTAAAACATATCTGAAACAGCTAATCAAGCTTTTGAGGATTACTTGAAAATACACAGGCAGGTGTACTAAATTTGTAAATAAACGGAAGGAGCAGGGTTGAAGATTTAACAATGAAGGCAAAACAATAACAAAGTAGGCATGATCAGAAGTTCCTTCAAGACATGTTAGCTTGGTTTTATAAGCTTCCAACTTAGCATACAAAGTTCTTCACCCAATCTTCCCTTGGGAGACAACACCATCAGCTCATGACCCGAGCCATGAACTACTGACCCCACTGAGGTGATGTCACAGCGAACACTGCAGTCCAACTCAAATGGGTCACTAAACATGACCAGGACTTGCAGCAGACTTCATTCAGTCTAATTTGAATTCCGCTAAAGGGTCATTATCATAGCAATAAGGAGAGGATAGCAAGGATGCATCTGTGTCCTTGAAGCACTGACACGTGGGTCAGAGATCAAATGTCAGGGGGTCACAGCTTACCTCGGGGTTCCTCTGCCTGCTTGGCCAGCTTGCGGAGGGCAGCAGCGAATCCCGAGTGGGCGGACTGAGAGGCAGGACTGACATTGGGCACAATAGAACCGTTGAGGGGAGACGGGGTGAGGGGACTGACGGTCGCCGTGGTGCGGGTTGCCGTTGAAATCATGCCTAACGATGGTGACTTTGGCTCATGGCTCATGCCTGAGAGAGACAGAGAAATGGAGTGAGATATTAGGAGCAATAAATAGAAAACACAAGGACCCCACACTGACTTATGAAGGACAACCACACACACACAAACACACATAAAAACAGCTGTCTGTGCCCAACAGCTGCAGCACAGAGGTGAAGTGGAAGAGGTTAAAGGTTATGCCCAAGGTCACAGACAGTATGTTTGTCTGTGAGCATTCACACACACATACACACACACAAATCTTCAACAATCATCATTTTAAACATGGATATCTATATACATTCCAAAAGTGCTAAGTCAAGTGACAGGTTACACCTCCACTAAGAATCAGGAATGTAATCTGGAAAAATGCAGTTAATAATTTGATAGTCATTTTAAGAGCAGTCAAGCTCAATATACTTCTATCTGACCACCACAACCATGAAAACACCATGAGATGCTGTTATAAAATGTATAAAATTAACAAATATGTCTAAGAAAAAACAACAAAGACCAAGATACTCTATGTTTGGTTTGTTTGTGGGAAGTATTTACAGTATAGTGACCCGTTTCCACTGAGTGGTACGGTATACATTTATCAGGCTTGCGTTTCCACTGCCAAAATGGTACCAATGGTACCCTTTTGGTGGGTGTGATGTATGACAGAAAGTTTCAGTCGACGTCATTCTCGCTCAAGGAAATGTCAAAGTAAAGCTATACGGGTCGTATAGTATGAGAAGCACTATTTGCATAGTGCTTGCTAGATGCTTTACACACATAAATACTTGTGTATAAATGTTCATTACAAACCTTTCTAAGAACATGACTTGATTATAACTGCAGATACGCTGCCAAATAGGCTACTGTAATGTCTGCAATTATATAAAATAAACAAATAAATGCAACATATATAAACAAATACAGACCCTTACAGTCTCTGATATGTTACCAACTACAGAAAAACTACACACAGCATACATTTAGTCCTTATTTGGGTTCAAAAACGACACAAAATATAGTCCACAGTCGGTGCAAACCTCTCATCTGTATCTTTAATCCACACCATCACATGTAATCTCTTGTTAGGAAGTAATCCACTTGTTAAGTCGTGACATATCGGTGACGTATGGAATACTGTTTCCGGATCCAACCCACTACTCATTTGAATTGAGAAAACATTTGTTTATGGCCACTTTTAGTCCTATCACACAAATAAAGTGAATTTTATATAAAATCATAGTGTACACATCAGTCTCTGGACTTGCTGCATCACGAATACCATATATATATATTATAGGTGGGCATAGATTAATTTTTTAATCTAGATTAAAATGGCTCATTTGAATTCTGCCGAAGGCATTCAGAATATGTGTGCTACCAAAATAATAAGTCTTTGGGAACGGGTTTCTCAAGCCAGCTGGAGCATTAGACCAGGGGCTCATCTCCTGTTTCCAAAATGCATCACAAACTGCTTGAGAAACTGTTCTACTATGATAACTGGTGATGAAAATAAATGATGTTCAATAAGATGTACTGGTGTTTACTGTTTATTTAGTTAAACATGAATTTTGAACTGTAGGCCTACATAAGCTCGAAACAGCGATTTCATACTTGCTTTTGATGTACGTACATACAGAAAATGCTGCTTCGCAAAGGCAAGTTCACAGAGCCCTGACTGTGTGTCAAGCACTGAGTATGTTTACATGGGCAAAAATACTTTAATACGATTTAAATATGATTAAAACAATATTCTGATTAAGAGTCTACTACGTAAACAGAGATTTTTGAAAACCGTAATGCGACTAAAGTCATAACTGAACTAAACAGAAATGGAATTAAGACATGGAGTATGCAGATATTAGTGGCATTACTATGACTTTTCGCCATATTTTCCGACAAGATCCACACAGGCGGCTGTCAGTAAAGGACCGTACACACACACACACACACAAAAACACACACAAACATCGCGAAATGCGGAAGTTTTTTTTTCTTTCCATTTGGCCTGCGTTATTAAATTCCATAACACTCTCGCCAGTCCTTACTCATTATTTGCATCTAATACTCCAGTTTGTCACGGCACATGAATGAAATGTTCATGAGTTAAAGTGAAACTGCCCAACTGCAGTTAAAGTCAGGCATCCTGCTGATTTGATTTAGAAGGGCACTGTTTTGTCAGATGGCTCACCGGCCAGGTATACATCCGCGCTAAAATATCAAGGTGAAAGTCATCATAGCTTGCGTAGAATAGATCCAGCTTTCAACCCAAATTAGAGAATAGATTGTATGTTTGTGATGTATGTATGTATGTATATATATATATATATATATATATATATATATATATATATATATATATATATATATATATATATATATATATATATATATATATATATATATATATATATATATATATATATATACACACACACACACACACACACACACATGTATATACATATACACACATGTGTGTATATATATATATATATATATATATATATATATATATATATATATATATATATATATATATATATATACACACATGTGTGTATATGTATATACATGTGTGTGTGTGTGTGTGTGTGTGTGTATATATATATATATATATATATATATATATACATATACACACACACACATACATATACATACATGTATATTTATTTCTGGCTCCTTTTTGTGCTTCACTCTCGAGTTTGTCCGTTTCCGAAAAGATCGGATGTCACGCACACGTTATTATCATGATCTCAAGAAGTTATTTCAAATGTAGATGCGCACGCGAGCTCTCTGGAGAAAGTGAAACCACTCTCGCTTTTATATGGCCTCGTAAAACAACAACAGAACACCCTGATTTTGTTCTTCTTGGCTTTGTGGCAGTTCATCAAGACGACAACAAGGTTTGTTTGAGCTCGGGTCGACCATGGCTCGTTATTATATGTATATATTATTACGAATGTCTCAGCTGTGTATTTAAAAATGACGCTTCCTTTGTTTTCATTTTCCTGGCTTGTGTACACACCTGTGATGCTTTTCTGCAAACCAATAGCATTTAGCTGCGCTTCTAGCTCTGCCTTTTGCTACCCTTTTGTCATGCTAGGTACTTTGCAAAGGGTACCCAAAAAGTTACGGTTCGCTTTTGAAAACCATAAGCCATAACCCATACCGTACCACACCACTCAGCAGAAACGGCCATAATACAGTCCATGGAAACAAGGGCCTGTTTTTAGAGCCAATCACAGATCCAAGTCCATTTCAGTAAAACGAGGGGCGAGAGAGAGAGACAGGCAGACAGAGGATCTCTCTTAAGACCTGTTCACCCACGGCACTCCACACGAACCGCTCGGAGCAATTAATAATGAAACAAACAACAGCAGCAGCAGCACTGAAACACTGATCCTCAGACTGACCCTTCACACACAGCACAGATGTAAAGCGCTACCGCGTTCACATTCCAGTCTCCGTTTACTTCCTTGTTCACAAACTGTCGCTCTTTCACAAAGAACGTTTGGAGCTTACACACAAACCCAATCCCCTTTCGCCAAGTCAAATGTTCAGTGTAGCAGCTGCTGCCATGTCACATGACCCTCCTCCTCTTCAGCCATAATTCTTCTGCCCTTCTGAGATAACAGAAAAAAGAGAGAAAAAACAAGACTGGTAGGGGGTACCCAATCTTTCTCTCTGTATGTGTGTCCAGGAAGATCCTGAGCCAGAGGTGGTGGCAAGTTCTGACATGCTCTTCCAATTGCAATCTCCTTCATGTTTCGCTCTCTCAAAAGCCCATCTGTGCTCCACCCCCTGTATAATACTGCAAGATAGATGAGAACAAGCACTAATGGCCAAATGACACAAGACTTTTTACCACATCGAACATTTTGACCCACACCTAGACCCTTTTAGCCTCCTCCAGTCATGAAACCTCTTGTCTTATAAGAACACACACACAAAAAAAACATTTAAATATATATATATACAGGGAGTGCAGAATTATTAGACAAGTTGTATTTTTGAGGATTAATTTTATTATTGAACAACAACCATGTTCTCAATGAACCCAAAAACCTATCCATGGATTCTGTCAGTGTTTTGATCTGTTCACCATCAACATTGCGTTCAGCAGCAACCACAGCCTCCCAGACACTGTTCAGAGAGGTGTACTGTTTTCCCTCCTTGTAAATCTCACATTTGATGATGGACCACAGGTTCTCTATGGGGTTCAGACCAGGTGAACAAGGACCCCATGTCATTAGTTTTTCTTCTTTTAGACCCTTTCTTGCCAGCCACGCTGTGGAGTACTTGGACTCGTGTGATGGAGCATTGTCCTGCATGAAAATCATGTTTTTCTTGAAGGATGCAGACTTCTTCCTGTACCACTGCTTGATGGTGTCTTCCATCCTCAACCCGAAAAGGCCCCACAAGCTCATCTTTGATGATACCAGCCCAAACCAGTACTCCACCTCCACCTTGCTGGCGTCTGAGTCGGACTGGAGCTCTCTGCCCTTTACCGATCCAGCCACGGACCCATCAAGAATCACTTTCATTTCATCAGTCCATAAAACCTTAGAAAAATCAGTCTTGAGATATTTCTTGGCCCAGTCTTGACGTTTCAGCTTGTGTGTCTTGTTCAGTGGTGGTCGTTTTTCAGCCTTTCTTACCTTGGCCATGTCTCTGAGTATTGCACACCTTGTGCTTTTGGGCACTCCAGTGATGTTGCAGCTCTGAAATATGGCAAAACTGGTGGCAAGTGGCATCTTGGCAGCTGCACGCTTGACTTCTCTCAGTTCATGGGCAGTTTATTTTGCGCCTTGGTTTTTCCACATACTTCTTGCGACCCTGTTGACTATTTTGAATGAAACGCTTGATTCTTTAAGTGCCCCATTTAGACTGAGCAGATATAGCCATCATTTGTCTCAGAATGAAAGAAATACAAAGCCCATAATAATATAAAAGTAATTCAAGTTAACACTGAATACAGTTATATCAGTTACAACTATGTTTTTGGTCCAAGTCACACTTTTTAACTTTTGTTTAGGGAAGCACGATTGTGTGAACAGTGGGAAATCTCCTCTGAAACCAGAGGGCACTATCATATGGACACTCCAAACACCTACAAAGTATAAGGAACATCATGCAATATAAACAAAAGTTTAACTGCTTTCAATGATTCAGCAAGACTAATAATCATATAACTGCAGAATCGTCACACAGATGGATTAATTTCAAACACTTGACTAAAGTTATGAAGCGAGTTGGAGTAATAAACATGCTATTATATTTGGTATTTTTACATGCAGCATTTACTACACAGAAGAGTCTTCATTGAGAAGCTAAGCAAACAGCTGTCATTATCACAAAACGGCCATCTCAATGTCATTATGATCCGATTAAACAAAGCATGATTTTTAAACCAATTTTTGCGCAGCCATGTAAAAGCACATACTGGAGGTTTACTTGAATGAGAATCACGATTTTTTGGCTTAAAATCAAGATCACGATTTTCTCACGATTCTGTAGATGTGAAATAAAGGTTAATATGAGTAGCCTATTATTATTATTATTTCCTAAACATACCGTAAAACAACCATAATATTAGGCCTATGTATAGGTATACTGTTGGTTAAAATGCTACATTTTGTATAGACTTGGAACAGTGAACTTGAATAGACCTTAACTTTGTCCTGGTTGTATTATGTATTATGTTTGAGACATATGCTTATCATTTGTCACTGACAACATTATTAGACTGTTTTTAATAATGACATTTGTCATTACCAGATTCCCTCATTATATTCACTGTTATATACGCTAGAGTATACTGACACTGTTTATTCATTTATTCATAACATTTATTCTCACCCACAACACTACTTCACTACGAAAGAAAGAACATATCAAATGCTTGTCGTAATCATAACTCTAAAATGCGATATAATTATTTAAATGATGTGCGTGGTTTTGGTTTTCTTTTCACTGCTGATTGCGCTCATGTTATAGCTGCCGTCATTCCGAGAAAAAAGAAACATACATGCAAATCATACATCCCGCGCGGCTCCCAAATGATCGCTCTGTGCAGCAAACTGAACGTTATTTACAACTTTATTACATGTTATTCACAGCCTATGCAGGTTCTGTCCACTAAAGTGGACATTATTCACGTGCGTCTTCTCTGTGGTAAACACACAGTTCAAAGTCAGCTCACGTGTGATTAGGCGGCCGCGAATACGTTATTACATGAAGACAGAAATGACATTTTTTAGGTGAAATATACCTTATTAATACAGTAGGTGACTTTTTCAACACCATTTGGAGGTGTCCACTTTGCTGAGCAACACATTTTAAAACAATGTGAAGACTTGTGCGACCCCATATATGCTTCTCTCCTGACCTTGAAAACATAATTGGCTTAATCGTAGAAATGCTGGATTAAGATCGTGTGAGGGGTCGAATTAAGATCAAATCTATTTTTCCGATTAATCGTGCTGCCCTTACTGACACACATGAACATTATCTTTGTTTAAACTGTCAGCCCTTAATTCACACTGTAGCATCTTTGTGCATCTTTTTTTTCAACAGCTACCACTGCTTAAAATTAGTATTGTAAAAAAATATCGAGTTTGCTACCAATTGTTACTGAAATGTAAAAAATTTCCATTTCCCACAAACATTTGAGTGCTTTTGAGTGCGTTCTTAAACACCACTGATTGGCCATTGTGTTTACATCTTCATGTCCCTGTATCTGTGTTTGCATGTGGTGAAATGTGAACTGATGACCTTTACAGCCAATCACAGACATTTCTGTTGAGCACGCGAACACAATGACCAATCAGTGGTGTTTAAGAACGCACAAACAACAACAACGATCAAAAGTTAGCAGGAAATTTACTTTTTTTTCTGTACCAATTGGTGCCAAACTCAATACTTCTGACAACACTACTTAAAGTAGAACAATATAGGCTAACATTTTGGCTGCCATCATGTTTTGCCGCCTCACAGCAAAAAGGTCGCTGGTTCGAGTCTTGGCTGGAGTTTGCATGTTCTTTGCATGTTCCCGTGGGTGCTCCCCCACAGTCCGAAGACATATACTATAGGTGAACTGGGTAAACTAAAATTTGCTGTAGTGACGCCAGGGGAGAGCGAGTGCAAAGCCCATTGTAAATGGTCAAGGAAACCAAAACCACGCACTCACGCTTGTCACTTCAGGTCTGAATAACAACACATGCGGTAGCTAGCAGCAGTGAATAGATTGTAAATAAAAAAGGATGTAAGGATGTTGCTAGATTGGCTTTTTGGTTTCTTTTCTTGTGCATTCCAGCCACTAGCTCCCCATCTGAAGGATTTTTTTTGCATAGGGGTATTGTAGTCATTCAATTTGACAATTTGTAATGATCCAGTATGTATTTGAATAATGATGGTTAGTTCTGTTACTTGAAAGCTCAGATTTGATTATCATAATTTGGTTTTGTTAACAGAGTTTGAGGTTTAATGTATCATTATTATTCAGACATTACAGATGTTGATCTACCTTAAAGTTTGCTTTGATAGTTCAGTATTTACGCTTTACCATTGCGCACACTTAGTAACATATTATTTATCAAGTTTAAGAGTCACTTTAACACTTATGTTTATGAGATATTTTGTTTAAATATTTTTTTTTGACTATTAAATCTATCTTCTTTAGTAATGTTGGTAAATTAAAATGAAGTGGTTAAAGAAAACAATCCTAATATTCCTAAATGTATTGGTAAAAATATTCAATAATTATCAATATCGAATGATATGAAACATGATATCGTGATTATTTTTTTTGCAATAACGCCCAGCCCTATGCCAGAGTCATTGGCGGTTCATTCTGCTGTGGTGACTCCTGATATATCAGAGACTAAGCCGAAGGATAGTAAGTGAATGGTTACATTTCTACAAAATGTCATTAGTCGATTAATCATTATACAGAATAAAAGTAGCAACATATCAGTTATATTTAACAATAAGTTATCCACTAATGCATATGACCATTGCTTTTACTAGTGTGATTTGTGCATACGACTGTCTCCCCCTCTTGACTCCTCTCCTAGCCTGCACTCACACTGCGCATTTACATTCCAGGTCGGAGCATGCTTAGATCATTGTGATGACACACGGCACTGTCACTATATATTCCTGAAAAGATCCAGTGCTTTTATCTCACTGAAATGTATGAGCAACGGTGCTGCACGTAACCACACCCGGGCGCAGTACAGACAGAGCGATCCCACTAGTCAAATGAGCCGGGCTTTGGGGGTCAAACGTGCTCGGGCATGGTTCAGAACAGTGTGAGTTCACCCTAAATTGAGCCGATTCATGAAAGCAAGCGATTTGTGGTAGGTGTGTGCAGGATATGAAGAGTTAAACAGAGGACTTGAAGTCATCACCGCAGGCCACAATGACTCAGTTCTCTTTCCTCCTGTCAATGCTCACAGCTTTCACACCGAGAGATGAAGAAAGAAGGAGGGACTCTCTTCAACTCAACAACAGAACTCATTCATCTACACACAGATAAACAACATAAACACAGCACACACACAAACACACTTTTGGGTTTTTGCCTCAGTAACATAAATGCTGTTAGAAGACTAATGGTGTTACTTCTTACATTAATATTGACTTGATACTGAATTAGTTATTCCAGAAATTCCAAAAACTACATTTTATTTTCTTACCAAATCAGTTTTTAATAAATGTTTTATTTCTGTACATGTGAAATAAAAACAAATATATTTGAAGTATTTTATTTTATTTTTTAAGATTAAAGTGGTGGCAGTTAAATGATGTATAACATTAACAATTATATTTCATCACTCAGCTCTACAACAGTAATTTCACAATTCCTAAAGAGATACAACCTATTTTGACAATTTGTTGTGTTTTTTGTGGTATCATACAACAAAATTTTTTATTCAAGACGTTTTTCATATGAAATGATGAAATGGTAATTAAAGGTACATTCCGAAGACTGCATCAGTTTATCAGTATTTTGGTACTGATGTGTAAATGATATCTTGACAGTTAAGAAGAAGAAACATACCTACAGCACATTTGTGTATTTACCAAAAAGAAAATGGTAGATTAACAGTAATTTACCAGAATTTCTTTTTAAATATTAGAAAATCAATGACCTTATTTTGTAAATAATTCTATCATCATGCTATCAAATGAATTAACTGAATGAACACCCTACAGGTATCCACTAAAACAGATGAACAATGTTATTTGAAACTCTTTAGATTTTACAGCACCAGCGGCCACTCCATAGATTTGCATTATATTAACATTTATTTGTTTAGCAAAAAAAAAGCATCCACATATACGATGTGTGCCTTTACAATATTTCTGATCCACTTGTGTCCTTTATAACAGTTATGAATTTTTTTGCGTCACAGATATAGGTTTTAAACAACAACATTTGCATAACACATATTTGGAATCTGCTAATATTATCTGTCAGGTCCATAGCCAGCCTGGTGAAAAGCCCGATTCTTTTTTCTCAAAAAGTTGACCTTTTTGTAGTTATTCGCCTCATTTTCTGATTATGAGATTTAAATACTGCATTTTAGTCACATTTTAAGCACTATTTTTAGCTGAACTAGCTTGCTGGATGTTCATTATAACCACACTTTTTGATATACCAAAAATTTTTCCTAAAGATTTTGAGTAAAGAAATGTGAAATAATACTTATTTTTAAAATACATTTTTATTACATCATATGTCATTAGAAAAATAGAAATCTGTTTTCAATTTTTTTATATTAAAACAACATACATATTAGGCAAATAACAAACTGGCCAGCACATTCAACTTTCCTCGGTCAGAATTTGGCCATTTGAATTAAAAAAAAAAAAAAATAATAATAATAATAATAAGAATAATAATAATAATAAAAATAATAATAATAATAATAATGTAGAGCTTTTTTCTAGCCTCTCTTGTGAAAAAAAAAGTACATTTGAAAATTCTTGGATAACAACAATAGCTAAAACAGTATTCAAATCAATTTCAATATGGTCTTCTTTTGGTGCTCCACACCTTTTTATTGCTCATTTTTTGTTACTGTGGTTTGTTTGCCAGTGAACCCAGATTCCTGCTGATATGACCATGATGTGCTGTTGCCCAGCAGAGGGAGCTACCATCTGTAATAAGATTGGACTGATCTACTGAGCTCATCACATGTATTCAGAAGATCTACAACAGCAAATATGATAAAAACAAAAGAAATCAGCAGCTCCACATTTGTAAGCTTTCCTTGTTCCGTGTCTGTTGTGATTTGAAACTACAAGTGAGAATAGACCAATGTCAGTGTTTACTAATCTAGATTAATCTGCTGATCTGCTGTAACAGTAGAGCTGCTGCCTTTTAGACACAATCGCAAGCCACAGTATAACAAAACACACAGGGACTCTAGTGAACAGCCCACTTCTGACCTGACCATGCGTAAACACACACAATAATCCCGGTGGCTCCACTGTGCTGCGGCCTACTGCTGAGATAAGAGGTGTGCTGCCCTGGAGAGCGTTTAATCTTTAACCAGCAACAGATTTGCCTATCAGCTCATTAAAGCGGTCCAGATCTGCAGGACAGAGCTATCTGCTGTCATTCATCTGGAATTACCCCACGTGTGTGTGCGTGACTCAGTCTAACATGGCCCTCGGGGAGAGTGTGTGAGGATATATACACACACAGACATACAAACACATGCTTGACCCTGAATGACTGGTTTTATCACTACAGTCTGAATAAATGAGAATGCACACAGCAAAAAGGAAACTACAGTCGGCGCAAAAACAAACACAACACTCCCCTTTCATGGAACACTATCTGGAAGTGCACGCAGACTCATCTTTATGACAAGCACACGGCAGCTCGCTCATATACTCACCCACACATATTTCACCACATCGAATCACCTCGTAATTTCACATCATTCACCCTTATTTAGAAACAATGGGAAAAAATGCTAGTGAAGGGTTTTATTCAGGCCTAGGACATCTTGTAACATGAGTTTGGTATCTAAATGATTCATTTACATTTGTTATGTTGTGTTAATTCTGGAAACTGTAAATTGCATTAGTCGTTATTGGTTATCAAATGACACCTCTGAACAGAAAGCATCATGTTTTGTTTCTTTGGTTTTTCAGTTGTTTTCAATAAGACTGCCAGTTTTTTTGTTTAAATGCCAGTAGCATGGCAATGTTTTACCAATAATTGAAGAGTATTGTACTCTAGATGAAACGCAGCACTTTTCACGGTCACTCTTTAATGAGCCAGCCAATTACAGTGAGGATGAGGATAGTGGGGCAAATACCAGCAGTACAGTGTGCATGCTGTATCATATTAGGCGAAGCAACTTTACTTAAAGGTGCTTCATTTAAATTTTTGACTTTTCTGACTCTTCTAATGCATAAAAATACCATAATATGTTTGCAGATTCTTAATAAACATGCCAAGCGAACATTCTTGGTTATCTGAAAAACAATGCTGAAGTCAGATATTCTGCTTTGAAAAGGGGCATTCCGTGCTGGTTTTTTTAACCAGCCCAATGCCAGTTTAGCCAATTATATTTCAGAATCATAGGTTGACTTGATGGAAAACCACATATTTAATTTATTCATTCAGAAAGGCTCTTAAAGCATGTGTCCGTGACTTAAATGCAACCTCCGGTGGACGTAAACGTAAACATTAGGTGAGCAGGTTACATTGTAAAGTCTCAGTTCTAAAGTTCAATTTCAATAAGTTTATTTTATTTTCAAGATCTGAGGTGAACTATCTGCTGCTGCTTTCAGCAGTATGACAATAAATGTCATGTAAAATGGCATTCAAACTCACATTGTTAGCACTTAACACTGAATAAAGCACATGAGGTGTACCTGCGTTGATCAATAGCTATGTTTCCATCCAAAAATGCGAATTAACTTTATGCGCAAAACTGCATTATTGCATAAAATATGTGTGAATAAAGTAGCGTTTCCATCCTGAGTGTCAAAGCGAACAAAATCATCACTTCCTGATTAACTGGCGCCAAACACCAACAGTAAAAACGGAATTTGCTGCATTTGGTGAAGCTGCGTGAATCTTTTCTTCATTTAATAAATGACATGGCCTCAGATAGCAACCCTAACACTCAGTGAACTGGCGGTGGCGTTTGAAGGCATGAGACATGGAGCACAGACACTCTTGATTCTGGAGGTCGTTAATAATATAATAACACTAATACTAAAATGGATAAGGCGTTTTAAAATGACCAAAACAACATTTCGGATGTTTTATAATGTGCTCAGCCTGCTGGTTTATCCATTTGCACATATTTTTATCATCACATGATCTCTTATAACAAAATCACATGACCTTTTTTAATGCGCATACTGGAATTTGTTTAGTAAAAGTGTTTCCATTGCAGTTTATGCACATTTTTTCTTATCGAATAAAAAGTTTATCCTACTCAGTTATGTGCATATGTTTTTTATGGGCATTTTCAAAATGTATGCGCATCTTGGCGTTTTCATCAACCATTTTTTAAGGGCATATCCAAAATGCGCAAAAAAATAGGTGGATGGAAACATGGCTATTGTCAGTTTTCTGTTGTTCAGCTGCAAGAAATAAAAGCAGTTTCTAATATATCAATTCAAGGTGTTGGTTAGAACAAAAACTCCTTTTAATATGGAGAATATTCCTTCTATCGCGTGCCGTTGCTTTTATTTAGAACACGATTTAAACAGCCTTCAGGCTCGATAGTCAGACTCCCTTCTTGGTCCTCAATTTGGCAACTTGCGCTTGCATTTGTTTTGATCCAGGAATGCAATACCTAGTTCAACCACTGAGCGTCAAACTTACATACTGCACCTTTAAAAATGCTGTGCTTCAGAATCGTTTTCAAACACCCACAGCTAGGCTTTTCCAAAAAGTGCTAGCATTTTTAGCTAGCTAAAAGTGTGGTATTGGTGGACACATGACCTAAAAGATTAATCATGCTTAAATAAGACCTATTTTGCAAGAATCACAAAAACACACGCACAGTTGTGTGGCAACCATGTGTGAATATACCTAGCCTCTAATGATAAAAATATATTAATTCTATTTTTTATAAATCACAGTGGATAAAAAAACAATCAGTAGAAATACTTTGATTAACATTCTCCCTTAGTATGTTTCATCGGAGGGAGAAAGTCCTGCTTATTAGTGCCAATCTCTCTGTCTCATTAGCATAAACAGCCCTGAGTGAGAAGCAGCCATACGTGTGTTGTGTTTTCACACCTTACCTGCCAAAGAGAATTTTTAAGAGAACGCTGGGAGCTCAATCTCATTTGAATTTAAAGTGACAGTCCCCAAAACGGCACAATTTGACGCAAAGTCTAAGAGGGGCAGTTTCAAAGAGTTAAAAAACAGTATTTTTGGGGTATTTTGAGCTGAAACTTCACATACACACTCTAGGGACATCAGAGACTTATTTTACATCTTATAAAATAGTTTCATAATAGGTCCCCTTTAATGTGACAGTTCCTTAAAGTCGCTTATGCTTTCTAGACTGCTAAAACTGCTGGAGAGAGAAATACATGAGCTACTTCAGCTAAACACTCACACACACTTACACACATGCGCATACACATACACACAAATACACACACACACACACACCATATGACATTCAGCTGATCTGGCAGCTGGCTGTGGCACTTCCAGGTGGTTCATAATGAAGCCTTTCTCCTGTGTGTGTGTGTGTGTGTGTGTGTGTGTGTGCGTGTGTGCGTGTGTGTGTGTGTGTGTGTGTGCGTCCCATGCGCAGAGACTATTGAAGACAGCACTAGCAGAACAACAGTGTGTGAGCACTGTGGGGAGTGAAGAATGCTGCCTTTTTATGTATTGTGTGGGTGTGGAGGATTTTGGGCCACCTCTGTTGCAGCCCCTAAGGGTTTCCTGTCAGCTGAGGACAGTAGACCAGTGTGGCGATTATGGGGACTGAGCCGTAAGTGATACTGTGACGTTAAACTGCCCTGCTGCTTCACCCCACCACACGACACTCAAGCCCTCCGACACACTTACACACTGTGACAAAACGGCCGCAGACCTGGACAGAACACACACAATGTGAGCACTATGCTGTATGAACTGTAGGGTGATAAGACAAGGTCTGGGCGAGTGTGTGTGTCTTATCTCTGGCTTCAGCGCTGCTCGCACTGCGTTTGTTTAGCCGTGTCTTATCGCCACCAGAGGGATTACAGAAGCTACTTTCACACACTGCTGTGGTGTTCTCAACGCTTGCATCTGGGTCCAAAACGCACTCATCCAGATCCCAGCAAAAAACGCAGGACTAGACATATGCCGATATTCAATAATCCTGATAATACTGATATCATTAGCACTTCAAAACAATGTGAATAATTATTTCATTTCATTATTGTCTTTCAGGAATATTCAGATTGTTGCTTCATCACTGCACCAAACCATGAAGACTTATAGTTAATATTACATTCAAACAAACATTTCTGCATGCTAACCTGGCCTACGACATTGAAAATTCTGCGAATATTTTAAGGCATTTTGTACATTAACTCTATACAGAGATAAAGGTTCCATTTAACATCAGTTAACTGAAGTAAATGTAATGACAACTACAAAAGCATTTATGAATCGCAGCTGATGTTACGTTCTTAGTAAACACCTAATAACACATTAAAATTAAAAGTCATAAACATTTAATTAAATGGTGTTAATAATAAAATTCAGTTGTACTTTAACATATAAATATAATATTTCTATTTATCACTGCTGATTTTAATGCACTATTTAATGAAAGTAATGTTTACTAATGAGACTTCGTGTTCAAGTGTTACCTATATTGTACTTTATCTGAACATTTAGACCAGAGATGCCCAAAGAAGGGCCAAAGTTGGCCCATTGAAACCTTTGATTTGGCCCACCATCCCATCTAAGACGAGAGTGAGAATGATGGAGAGGTTTGGGGAGAATGCCTTTCGTCATGTTAAGTTTGACAAAACATTTTTTTTGTTTGTTTGTTTTGCTGCTGAGATACAAAAAAACGAATGTTTCAATTAAATGTTGTAAATGAATCAGATTTTTTAAAACGTAAATACTGTCATTTGATGGATAGTGGACTGTGCAGAAGACATTGCTGAGCAAATCACGGCAAAAATTAGTGTATCTTCATTCTGTTATAAATGAGATTGTTTTTGCTTTTTCTTTAATAAGTTCATTATATAATGTAAAAAAAAAGCATATTAGTTAATATAAAGCAATGTTTTCTAGTTAATTTTAAATATGATAAAATAAATTAGGAAATTACCCATGAGTCATGACAACTATATTTACCTTTGGCCCACTAGCCTCAATCAAGTTTGGTTTTTGGCCCTTCATAAGAAAAAGTTTGGGCACCCCTGATCTAAACAATTACGCAATACAGTATATATAAATACCATGATTTTGGTTATTGTTATACCTGGTAAACTAGCCTTTATTGCAGCTTAGGTCAATATTACATTACTACTATACAGCGTTAAAAGCTTCAACAATTAATTGCAACAAGAAAATTTGATACCGACAGAAGCCCACTCAGTCAGGACATCTAAAAAGACACCCCAAATTAACAACAAGAAATCAGTTTACCTTCTAAATATCTAAACAAATCTTTTCATATAGGGTTGCACATTATATCAATTCAGCATCAATATCGCAATGTGATCATTCACAATATTCACATCGCAGAATATATCTAATGTTGAGTTTGTTTTAGAATTTATCATTTGCATGTGTTTTTGATGCCTGTGATTGTATAATGATTTTAAAAGCATTCAGGTATAAAACATTTAACCAATTTTGACCTTAACTACGATTAATTTTATTCAATTATTTTTATCATTCCGATACTGTACTTGAATACTGTTAGACTCAGGAATAGGCATGGGCCGGTAAATGATTATAACGAATTGAAAACCTTAGAGAAATATATCACGGTTTGACGGTATTGTGATGACAGCTTCTTTTTAAATGTCTGGGTAAAAACAAACAGATGTTTTCCCCTTTGAACACAATTTATTTTATTTTGAGAAACATTTAAAGTATTTTGGAACAGTAAACATGTCAGGCTAAATAATTCAAATAAATTATTGATCATTTTGCTGTCTTCATTAATTTTAAAAACACTGATTTCTTTACAATTTAAAACAGCATCCTTGGATATATTTCCTCCCAGAGAGACTGTTGTCCTAAAAAAAAAAAACTAAAACAATTTTTACACACATACCTTAGGAACGGTATAACACAAATATTTCCAAATCAAGGTATACCTTGAAAACGGTATAAAAATGGTATGATAAAACACTTTATTTCAATAGTAACTTTTTTTCTTGATTGTATTTATAGATTGTTATGCATGAAAATACTCACAACACAAGCAAATACAGAAATGCACTGCAAATAGCACAGACTGCAATTAAAATTTGTCGGGGGACCCCAAAAGGTTTATAGATTGTTTATTAGAATTTATGGAGAAGCATACAGTCACATTAACTCATCAATCTCTGACTAAACATGTGCATGAAAATACTCACAACACATACAAATACTGAAATGCACTGCAAATAGCACAGATAACAACTAAAATGTGTCGGGGGAGCCTAAAATTTTTTAAGATTGTCTATTAGATTTTATGGAGAAGCATTCCCACTGCAGAATTATCCCAATCAATCTAACATTATACATTCTTTCCAAATAGAGATCTTAATTAATCTGGTGAAAATGTATTTATATCGTAATATATATCGCTATCAAAAAAATAAATACAATTTTCCAATATCGTGCAGCCCTAATTCATATTTATTCTATTAATCAAGCATGGAGAAGGGAGAAATTAAGCCTCAGATCCTGAACAATGCTTCTATTTTACATACTGTTTACTATTCAGCTTTCCTGAGAGCCATGTCATGCCTAGTTTCTGAGTCCTTACTTGTTTTGTGACTTTTAGATTGATGCATTATCAAAATTAAGGGTTGTTTAATCGTATAACTCACAATTTTTTTAGACTTTGCATTTTGATTCTAGGCGGTTCATTCCGCTGTGGTGACACCCCGGATTAATAAAGGGACTAAGCCGAAAAGAAAATGAATGAATGAATGAATTTTGATTCTACTTTAAAACCCATTTTGGCTGAAACAACATGTCTAACTGTTGAGAGAAAAAAGTAGGAAAGTCCTCCATGAGCAAATACATACACACTACGATAAGTAGAGTGTATCATTTAAAAATAAAATAAATAAACCATGAAAAATATGTTGACTCATTTTTTGCTTTCTTCAGCCAGCCCATTAAATGTTAAGTAATCCTTTATAAAGACGTAGTATCTTCTTTATCTGCCTCTGAAGTGACTTTTCCTTTCTGCAGGTGTAATGAAGGTAGCATGGCTGAAGAAAAACAGTACTATTGACAAAATAAACTCACAGCCTGACGTGTATGACTCAATCAAGTCCCACTCCACATTATTTCCAGTGTAATATTCTATCAAACTGTGAAGTTAAACACGGTCTAATTGTATTTTATTAAGCTATAGGCTTCTGTTCACCTTAATTCAAAGCCTATCCAATTTGCCATTGGAAACACAATTTCTCTAGCATGTTTTGGTGGCACACAACGCTGCGAAGTCTGATGCGAAGGTGCTGACAGTTGAAAGGTCTGGTTTCCAGGTCGTGGACGCTGAATGCTGCAACATGTCGAGGCCGATCTGGTGTCAAAGATAACATCAGATAACAGCTGTGAGCCGGGGACGCCCGTCACCGCCCGCCCTGCACATTACCCAGCATGCCAGAGCATTTGCATATGCAGAGCCAGGGCTGTGTTTGACTAGGGTGGATAGGCAAATCAGAGCAGTAGGCTTTCTCTCTGAGCTGAGGTCGTGACAAGATTGAACGATATGTAACTGACGGTTGCTTGTGTGCGCATGTGGTCTGTTGTGTGACTGCCTTGGAGCTACAGCTTACACAGGAAGTGCTCACTTAGCTGCTTTCTATTCATACCTACGCTATGTGGTTTGGTACAGCCATGCAAAATTAGAAAATAAACGTGGGTCTGTCTAGTCAAAAACCTACAGAGGGCGCTATCTCACATTCTGGTGAATAAGGATAGTGTGAAACTAAAAGCGCAACCATTTAAAAGAGCTTTCGCTTGCAATCCCATCACTCTGATGTTAACTCATTTACATTAGAGAAAACGAAGTTTGTGTTGTTAATGAAGTAAATACAGTTAGGCCTCTAGTTTGTTTTATTGTGTATGCTATAGATTAAGCACAGTTTGATGGTTGGATGAGTGAAAGCAAAATATTTGGGATCTGATAAAATCCCTGCGCTTACTGTAGAGATCTGTTGAGACTCATCACAAAACATCAAACACAAACGCAGACAAAAAAAAAAAAGAGGAAGTCTGTAAGAAGTATACTGAAAGTAGCTTGCGGTTAACAAAAAAACAGCAAGACTGGAGGTGTAAAACATCACAAGCAACATTTCTACTTACAAATGCTCATCTGCTTGCATTTCAGTGTATCCAATTTAGCATTATCATCAATAAATAACACATATTCTCAGTACTTTTTAAATTTAAAAAGGTGTAACTTGTGTTTATTTTCACCGTACTGGTAATCCTGTTCCAGTAAAGGCCCTGGTATACTTCAATGAAATTGAAAAATGATGTTATTTCAAACTAAATCTGGCTGACACAAGGATATTTTTAAGTTTGCTCAACAGTTTGAAACAGCTCACCAAAGCAAACATTTTGGGCTGTTCATATTGTCTATTAGTTCATTGCAATCGGTGTGTTGTGGAACTCCGCCTCCTTTGACGTACAATTTCTATTTTTCAATTTGAAATTTAAGGCACCTTCCTCCAGAGCTTAGTTCAATTAAACACACTTAATCAAGTTCGCTGCTTCTACTTGGCATTAACATGCAATTATCAGAGATCTGATGACAAACAGTCAACCAGAACCTGTTTCACCTGGTGTATACGTGTTTTCATTTCAGCTTGGGAATAAAAAGGATGTGGATGGCAAATATAATTCTGATTGTGATCCATATTAATACAATGCAGCAAAATACGAATACTTTGTTTTGGTGCACCTTCTACAGCACATTGAGAGTTGGAGGCCTTTTGTAGCCATTTTGAATGCATTCAACTAGAGCATTTACACCGCAATCAAACTGAGGCCATGTCCACACAAACAAGAGTGTTTTGTAAACAGAGTTTTTCCTCCTTTTAAAACAAATCTCACCCACAAGTGCACGGTTTAAAAAAATCTGTCTAAATGAAAACACCCTATGAAGCGCTGTTCAAGAGCATGCCAAATCAACAGGTGGCGATATACTTCTAACTGTAAAATAATGCTGGCCTATCAGAAGCCTCAAAAAGTGTTATTATTTGTCACAGTTGGCTAAATTCTGGTGCTTCTGTTTTAAACATAAGTAGCATAATAAGCTATGTTTCCATCCAAAAATGCAAATTAACTTTATGCGCAAAACTGGATTATCGCATAAAAGATGTGCGAAAAAAGCAGCGCTTCCATCCAACGAGTCAATGCAAACAAAATCGTCACTTCCTGATTAACAGGCACCAAATAGCAACAGTAAAAATGGAATTTGCTGCGTTTGGAGAAGCTGCGTGAATCCTTTCTTCATTTAATAAATGACTTGTACCTCAGAAGACAATCCTGACACGCAGTGAACGTGCGGTGGTGTTTGAAGGTGTGAGACACAAAGCACAGATGCTCTTGATTCTGGAACTAATTAATAATATAATAACACTAATACTGAAACGATTAAGGTGTTTTAGAATGACCAAAACAACATTTCAGATGTTTTATAGTGTGCTTAGCCTGCTGGTTTGTCCATTCGCACATATTTTTATCATCACATGATCTCTTATAACAAAATCACATGACCTTTTTAATGCGCATACTGGAATTTGTTCGGTAAAGGTGTTTCCATCACAGTTTATGCGCATCATTTCTTATCGAATAAAAAGTTTATCCTACTCTGTTATGCGCATATGTTTTTTACATGCATCTTGGCGTTTCCATCAGCCGTTTTTTTATGCGCATATCCAAAATGCGCATAAAAATAGGTGGATGGAAACGTAGCTATAGTCTATATCAGCATACATGTTACAAGCCTTCTTAGCACAGTTATTAGAAGTATTTGGTTATGTCGGACATTGCACAGACATTGCACATCTTGTAAACAATCAAGATTGCAGCACACAATCTGTCACCACACAAAGGAAATGACAATAAAACACGCGCATAAGTCAAAAACTCAAATGTTGCATTCAACACGACTACACAGACCCAAGCGCAATTGATAATCTTCACCTTAAGGCTGGTTATACTTCTGCATCGAGTGATCGGCATGACCCACAGTGACTGCCTTGTGAGTAGTCATGCATTTATACCTCGCCGTGCTGTTAGTGTTGCTCTGCCATAACACTTCCAAAGCGCTAGCTGGCAGTAGGTTTAAATGTTCGTCTGTGTCGTGTTTCTTCGCGGGTGTTTTGATTTTTCTGAACACTACAAGTAGCTAAAACTTGTTTATTCAGAGGCGGGAACTGGCGGACATGCAATAACTTTAATCATAAGATAAACACAAAACAAAAGTCTCCATCTGGAGCTCCTTTACAGGACTCGACACTTGTAAACACTCACTTTATTGGGTTCACGGCTCTCAGCACTGCCCACACCCATCATAGCTACCCAAGCCGAACAATCGCAGAGCTTGTGCTATGCGTCATTGCGACATGTAGTTACATTTTTTGAGAGGTGTGCATCAGTGTGCGCTTGACGCAGAAGTATAAATCAGCCTTTGACAGTAGTTTTCATCAAGTTTTGGTTTTAGTGACATGATACAGCAAAGCATGTCGACGAAAAAGCCAGAACGTGTAGAAAAATACACTTTCGTGTGGACAGGGGTTGAATCTGTTTTTGATTACCTGCGGCAGTAGTAGAAAATAAACAAGCACAAAACGATTTACACCACTTTTTTTTACGTATTTTAAGCATCATCCTCTTGTAACTGAATTGACAAAAAGATCATTATTGCCAAGTTTAAGCAGACATTGTGTCCAGAATGGCTATGCAGGCTTGTTGGAGAAGACCAGGAGCGGGACTGGACAACCAGGGACTATTTTATTTCTTATTTAAGATTGAGTGCAGTCATTTGTATTTTAAAGATAAAAGAATAATAATCTGATTACAATATTTTTACATTATATACAATGATATATTAATAATATTATTTTCATTCATTAACAATCATAAACACATTGGTCTGTAGTGCAAACGGTTTATCATTTTCTGCGTCAATTGCATCTTCTGGTTTATCGTCTTCTAGTTATTTAACTATACAGGCTAACTGAACCAGTCTTGCACATTTCACAGAAAACAGCTTACTCCTGTGTTGCACAATAAGGTCGATATGCGAAGGTCTCAGCTGCTATAATGAATGGCTTTTACGAGCATCCCATTTTCTAGATACTGTATCGGCCACAAAATCATTTCGTGCACAGACACGGAGGGTAGTGTGCTGAGAGATCACAGGACACGGGTGAGAGCGCTTGTATGGTTCCATGAGGATAAAGGCTAAGCACTGCCTGAATAAAGAAGCAAAAGGGAGGGGACGAGGGTTCGAGAGGGCAGCAGGGGGTGTCTGTGAGCTTTTCAGCGGGGGTTTGCCCTCTGAAACAGCCCACAGCAGACAGGTGCTTTACGACATGTTGACACAGCTGCTCTGCCACTTCCTGTTGATCCTTCTCAACAAGAGCGTCCATCGACAAGCGGGAGGACCCCCACGCAGGCACCCGAAGAGAATATCATCCCAATTATTTCACAAAACCCACTGGCCATAAGGAAACGTCCTGGCAGGAAAGCGCCTGTGGATCTTGCAGACATTTCATCGAGAGAGCTACTCTGAAACACTGCCCTATGCCCTTTCGCACAGCCATCAGAGTAAGGTCACGGCTTCGAGAGATAGTCAAATGTGAGTTTAGAAAAGGCAAATGTGCTGTGCCTCCTCTGGAGTAGAACTATGGAAACACATGCAAACTCTAGGGTGTGTTAGCGACCACTCCACTGGAAGTCTTTTCAAGGATTTGCTTGTGATGAGGACATGCAAAACTGGGTCAGCCTTTTTCTTTAGGCACTGAATGTAAACACCAGAGATTACAGTGGCAGGCTTAATTACTTTTACAAGATCCACAGCTGCCTTTTACTGCCGACAAACTGTCACCACGCTCAGAAAGTGACAAGCTGCGTTATGACAACACAGTGGGTTTATTAGGCATTTGGAAAAAGGAATAAATAAAATCAGACTTAGGTTTCCACAAACAACTAAGCCTTTCTACCAATTAAGTACTGCTGTAAAAATTCTGCCGGGACACTTAATATACAAATACAGATAAAGCAACCAGGATGCTTTTCAGGAACATTGTTACGATATGTAAATGAATGAACTCGATGACAAAGCTGTGTTTGACCATGAGAACAGTGTCTAATCTCTATCTTAGCGCACACATATATTTGACATGAATACAGTGTAATATTATGAGATTATAGCTATATATCAGGTAAAAGTCCATGTGCACATTGTTTAATGCTTTTGGCCACTATATATTTTGGCAGATATAAAGTAAGCCTTCTAAATCGCAATCTCAAAACAAAACATGTTTATCATTCACCACTACACTTAATGCTTTAGTATTAATACCCTTACTGCTAATGTGATGTTGAGTATGTCAAGATGAACATGTGAGTTGTTTCAAAATCTTGTCAACTCTCAACCATTTTGGAACATAACAGTAGAATCGTCAGTCGCTGACTCATGACGCCCTTTACTGCTGCTGACTAGATAGGGAGCTGACTAGGGTTTGAGACACAGTCCTGGTTATGACTCGTAATAATAGCTTCTCTAACACATATGATTATGTTCAGAAAGAACACAGCCAGCTAGAACCCATTAGTAAAATAAATGTTTATTAGTGAGCGTGAAAAAAGCAAACACACACGCGCACACTCATTTAACAATACACACAAGCGCGCCAGCGCACACACAATACACACGCACGCTCTCGATGAGCGCTGACTCTTTATACTGCAACGGTTCCTTCTCTCTCTCCTTTAAAAAGCCACTCTCTAGACTATCTTTCGTTATAAGCTCTTCAATAACAAATAAATAAATACACAGTCTTCTCACCTGTAAAGAGAGTTAAATCCTATTTCCGTCTTATAAATGGAAAGGAGACGCGTTTATCCATCGTATCACAGCCCTCGGCAGTACATTGTTGACACACTCGTCGACGGAGAGCCGAGCGGAGCCGGTGAGGGGAGGAGCTTCCTGTCTGATGTGGGCAGGGCCTACGTGAGGAGTTTCCCGCCTCAGGGGAGCAACGTAACCAATCCTCCTACATCGAGTGTGGTGCGTGACCGCATGCTACGCAGCTACGTCAGAGTGACTAAATTGATATTCATGAGATAACACTTCAGCAGCACAGTGAGGAGAAGGGGGAGGGGGAACGAGCACCTGCTCTCAGGGACCGGGCGGACCCCACATTAAGTGGCAGTGTTTCGAAGAATATTCTCGTCGTGCAAAATATGACACAAATCAACAACAGGACTAAAATAAACCTAAAATTAACCATGGACCAGTAGATGATTACAAAATAAGCTATACTCCATGTAATAATGCACATAAATTTGCACTATATATATACAAAATGACAACAATATGACTTCCTGTAAAGTTGTGTTGAAATAATGTATTTGTATTGTGTAGGCTCCACACAAATGAATATGATTGAAAATGAGATTCGGTGAAATGAGCAGCAGGGGGCAGCACATCCTCTTCCCCATCAGGGACTTATAGAGACTGTCATTGATGTTAGATTACAGTATTTTCAAACACACATTTCCTCATATCAAAGACACTAATTCAATAAAGGAACTTTAGGAATTAGTGTGTCAGCTACGGCCTTAAATTATGTTTTCACTGATAAAAATATAGACATATACATTAATACTAAAATGACCCATTTTTGTTGTCCTTAAGGTATTAGAGCAGCATTAAAAGTTAAAGAGCTAGCACAAGAATATACATTTGAGCGTTGTGGCTTATGCTTTTATGTTTCTGATGGGGCCATGCCCTACCACTTTTCTTTCTTTCTGCAAGTGGACTAGCGAGAAAATGTGAGGTTGTCTTTCTGTGACTTTTCAGAGAGACACCCACTTCTAAAGCAACTTGACCAGCACTTCCCTGGGATCTGAGCCAGGGGAGCGTAAGAGGCACCCTTACTCTTGTCAAAACATTAGAACACTCTCCTGAGCACCAGATCCTCTGTGTGAGTGTGTGTGTGTAAACACAACATGTCAACTCGCCCATCTATCTGAAAAGCCTTTAGCCTCAGTGTCACCAAGGAGACCGGGTTCAGCTGACGACATAATCCTGAGAAATATGGCGTGCAATGTTACGGCTTTAATCTTCTATCTCCATGCCTGCAGGACAGCCGCACCAACTTTCAAATGCATTCAGACTAATTACCAGGTCCAGATGGATTCTTTAGACTTTTTCGCACATTTTCAGTGCCGATATTTAAAATAAAAATGTGGAATGGATTTAAATGCAGTGAAATGTATTTTAAGGGCACTTCATTGTGCTGAAAAACCCTTTCTGTCATTTTACTGCACAACTTCTACATTTTTGACATAGATAGACATGTTTGATTCTACATAAAAAAATCCAACTTTTTTTTTTTACATTTAAATTTTTACAAAGAATTTTAAGTTCAATAACTCTCCTCACCACTCTCCTCTTTTCTGCTTTTAAACGACAGCAGACGTCAATCAGATGAAGCCTTTTATTTCTTATTTACTGTATGTTGTTATAGTATCTGTTTACACCTGGTAGGAAGATGTATTTCAGTTCATTGGATCAAAAGTAGAGAACGCAGATACATCACTGTTTACACCTGACATTTAAATGTTTTGGTGACTGAAACGGCATCTTCAAATGTGCCTTTTAGCATTAAACGACAAACAGCATAATTAAAATTTTATACATGCAATAACACACGCACAAATTAGTTTTTCATGAATGAAATGCTCCAGTTACACTGCATGAGAGCTTCTGCTTTAGGAGAATGTGCAAGAAGGCTATATTTCCAAAAATCTTATTTGCAGTCAAATACTGAGAAAAATATGAATTTTTTTAATATAAATCTGTAAAATTTAGACAATATCAACACTTTTTTTTCATCACTTACATTAAATTCAAAGATAATATTAAGCTAGCATTTTAATAATTATACTTAATTTCTAAATTAAAAAAAAGTATATATATATATATATATATATATATATATATATATATATATATATATATATATATATATATATATATATATATATATATATATATATATATATATATATATATACTACCGAAAAAGTTTGGGTTAAATTTTTTTTCATGTTTTTTTTTAAAGACAATTATTCTGTTTATTAAGGCAAAACAATTTGTTAAACTGTTAAAAAAATCTTTTGACTCCACTCATTATTCTTTTTATTACTATTACCATTAATAATAATAATAATAATAATAATAATAATAATAATAATAATAATAATAATAATAATAATTGGCAACGCAGTGGCGCAGTAGGTAGTGCTGTCGCCTCACAGCAAGGAGGTCACTGGTTCAAGCCTCGGCTGGGTCAGTTGGCGTTTCTGTGTGGAGTTTGCATGTTCTCCCTGCGTTCGCGTGGGTTTCCTCTAGGTGCTCAGGTGAATTGGGTAGGCTAAATTGTCCGTAGTGTATGAGTGTGAATGAGTGTGTATGGATGTTTCCCAGAGATGGGTTGCAGCTGGAAGGGCATCCGCTGTGTGAAACATGTGCTAAATAAGTTGGCGGTTCATTCCGCTGTGGCGACCCCAGATTAATAAAGGGACTAAGCCGAAAAGAAAATGAATGAATGAATAATAATAATTAATATTAGAGTGATTTCTGAAGGATCATGTGACTGAAGACTGTAGTAATGAAGCTGAAGAGTCATCATTAAAATCACTGGAATAAATCATTTAATTAAATTATAAACTAATTTTGAACAATTATTTTACAGTGCAGTAATATTTCAGATTTTCACAATTTGTACTGTAGCACGATAAGCTTATTTTAAAACATTTAAAAGTGTACTGACCCCAAACTTTTGACTGGTAGTGTATTTATTTGTGAGTGTAGATGAAATGAGACAGAGAGCTACACCATTTATTTCTACTCTAATGTTTGTGGCTGGTAAGAGAATAATTGCTTTTTAGAATGTTTCACCTTCAAACTAAAATAACAATTATTGACAGCAAAGTTGAAATATAATGTCCTGTAAATAATAAGGTCAGTAGGCAAAGAATAATTGATATTTTGAGGTTGATTAAACACTACTGAACATATGAGTTCAACGCTACAACAACAACAATCCTATAGTTTGCGTCAAGCTCAACATGATTTAGACTCTATTTAGACCTGTGTTTAGCACTGCCCACTTGTGACCAAACAAAAACACATCTTAGTACCAACTATAAAAAGGACCACAGAGAAATGTAAGTGGGCATCTAAAGAAAATGTGTGAGAAGAGTAAGTCCAGATCACCAACAGAGGAATGGAATGCTGTTTCTGGGTCTAAGCTGCAACTCATTTGAATTGAGAAAAAAATATTGCCATCATGATTTTCCAAAAGTTCCTTTGACAAGCCAATGCTTTATTTCTTTTGTTATACAGCAGCATTTGAATCTATCACAAAGTTTATTTGTAATCTGAATTGTAATTCTTGTGTCCTGATCATGTAACAGTGTTCTGTGTACTCCGTAACTGTTTAATCCAACATGTCCGGTTACACAGCATCAAAAGCCACCGGAGAGAAAGAGAGGTCATAATGAACGTGCAAGAAGGCTAATTCATTATGGCATTAAACATTCATGACCTGAAAGACGCTGTGAGGATGTTTTCCAAAAACACACATTTGCATTTCCTAGTCCGCAGCGTAAAGTGGAGTTCAGCTCAGCCTGGGGTCTGTTGCGTTGAAATCTCCCCACACATCCTGTAATTTAGATCCCTCTGTCTCTCTCTCTCTCTCTGGCCTGGGGCAGCTTTCTCTTAATTTAATAAAGGGCTTAAGCTTCAACCCGCTTTTGAAGGATCTTACTGCTATTAAATTCATTACAATATATCACCCACTGGAGACAAGGCTGTGGGCAGCGAGTGGGCCCTGAATAAATGAATGAATTAATGAAGAACTCTGAAGAAATAGAGGATGTCTGCCTCTGATTCACCTTGTTCCAGAACCCTCACGCCAGATCTATACATAAAGTTCAAAACGCACCTACAATTGGTCTAATTACTGAAGTAAAATCAAATTATGCTGCACTTAAGTGTAAAGTTACATTTACATTTACATTTAGAACTACATACATTTAGCATTCACTACAGCTTAACCCTGGGTTTAAAGCTATAGTCAAGGCCATCATTTTTAAAGAGCGGTAGTACTATTTTTAACCTTGGGTTAATAAGTGCTGTGTTTCAATCGACATTTTAATATATAAATATGAAATGTAGATTGCCAAGTTAATAACTCATAGTCATTCATTAATTCATTCATTTTCCTTCGGCTTAGTCTCTGTTTCATAGGTCGCCACAGTGGAATGAACCACCAACTATTCCAGCATAAGTTTTACCACCCGATTTGAATGTTATCACTCGATTAAATTGGCATTATCAGTGGTTATCAGCTGATAGATATGGACCAGTAAGGCCCTTCTCCATCCACATGGTTAATCAGCTATACCAGGGTGTCCGCGGGGTCTAAGAAAGTCTTAAAATGTCTTAAATTTCAAAAACAAAATTTTAGGCCTTAAAAAGTCTTAAATTCATTGAAATATTGTTTTATGTGTCCTAAATAGTTTTTTAACAGGTCTTAATTTTCCTCTGTCCAAGTAAAGGTACACAATCAGGCCGACATCCATCCAATCACCAACAATCCATCTTAATAAAACCTTTTGTATATTTAAGTTTATATTTAAGTTTTTTTTATTGCAAAGAGATACAATTTACAATAGCGGTTAGAAATATTTTACAGCAATTCCTCCAAATTAATTCCCAGGAAAGAAAACTAAAGACAATTACACAGTTCCTTATGATAATAACAGAGCAATATAGCCCTTTACGTTATCTTCCATTCATACAAAAACTCTTTACAGAAGTAAGGGGGAGTAAACATAAAATGTATAAATAGAACTTAAGGGTTTATTACAGAAACACATTTGGTTGAATAGAAGTTATACTCAACTCTAATCAATTTGGACCAAAAGCCAACAAATATATTTTTTTATTATTTATGTAATCGTCTTTACAATAAATATACTTTAACAATGCTAAACTTGTCATTTTTTGTCAAAAATAAATATTATGTTGAAAAAAGTGTATACAACTAGAGATTTCTTGTTTTGACAACTTAAAGTATGTCGCTAAGAAATAATTACATTTGGTGGAAAGAGAAAAAAAAATCCATTGGCCCAACCTTGTATAAGTCTAAAATTTAATTCATAATGGTCTTAAAATGGTCTTAAAAAGTCTTAAATTTGACTTGCTCAAACCTGCAGAAACCCTGTATACTAGTAGAGAAGACTCAAGATCCAGATCTGTTTTTACATTACTGTGACGGTTGGGTTTAGTGTTGGGGTAGGGGTAGACCTTAATAAAATACAATTATTGGGAAATTTAATAAATAATGTAAATAATTCTCGTTAACGTCCAGCCGCAGCCATATGTGATCTATAGCTGATTAACCATGTGGATGGATGATAACAGCTTTCTGAGCCTACTAGTAGCTGGCAGCTAGCTCTCTGCAACTCTCACATGGTCGCTCACGGGTGGATGCTGCACACTGGTGGTGGATGAGGAGATTCCCCCCAATGTGTAAAGTGCTTTGAGTGCCAAGAAAAGCGCTATATAAAGGCAAGGAATTATTATTATTATTATTATTAGAAGGCCTCTACTGGCCCATATCTATCAGCTGATAACCACTGATAACGCCCATTCAGTCGAGTGATAACATTCGAAACGGCTGAGTTTTAAGCAGCAGATGCCCTTTCTGCCCCAACCCAGTATTGGGAAACACCCATACACACTCATTCACACACATACTCATACACTACGGACAATTTAGTCTGTTCAAAACCCACGTGAACACGAGGAGAACATGCAAACTCCACACAAAAATGCCAACTGGCCCAGCCGGGACTTGAACCAGCAACCTTCTTGCTGTGAGGCGACAGTGCTAACTCATAATTAAGTAATAGAAACTAACATTAAAATGTATACATTAAAATGGACAAAAACTGACCAAAAGTTTGAAGTGTAAAGAGCTCTAAACAGTAAAGGCAGACATCATAAACATATGATGAATTCAAATCTCCCCTAATTAACCATGGTTTTTACTACAAACAATAATAAATTTTTTTATTAAACCATAATGGTTACATTATAATAAATGAATGGTTGATTCTCATAAGGATTAGGGCTAACTCTTTACTCCTTGTAGCTCACCTTGTAATTTTAGTTGAGGTATAGAAAGATTAAGGGGAGGCTTGTAGAACCTATGTGAAACCCATTCACTCCAAGAAGGATAAATATAAAGATAAGTTATTAACTACACTGTAAAATTCAATTAGTAAACCTTACTTAAAAAAGCATGTGAGTCAGGAAAGCTATTAGATTTTACAGCGTATTATAGCATCATGGACAATAACTGCTCATTATGAGAACACACTTAAAGAAATAGTTCACCCAAAACTAAAAAAAGACCTGACCATATACTACCACTCATGTGGTTTTTAAACCTTTAGGGAATTTCTTTCTTCTGTTAAATACAAAAGAAGATAATTTGAAGAATGTTGATGGCCATTGACCTCCATCAATGAGTCACAGCAACCATCATTTTTCAAAATATCTTCCACAAATGGGTCAACAGATCAATATAGGTTTTGAACAGAAGGGTGAGTAAATTATGATTGAATTTTTATATTTGGGTGGACTATCCTTTTAGGTGAACTAAAGGATATTTAGATTTACTGTCTTGTTTTATAAAAGTTCTACTGGAAGAAATCATTCTAGTTATTCCAACCATATACTGTTCAATGGTGCCTTTGTCCTTAACTGTAGACTCTACCAATATTCTTGATTTAGAATGATTTTTAAATATACCAAGTTCAGTAATGAAACTCATGCTTGGTTGATTAGCTGTCTTGTCACTGACCCAGGAGCCACTCAATGAACTTTTTTCAATCTAATAATGCCTTTATTACAAATAAACTTAACAGAGTTCAGTCTACAAGCTATGTCAGTAACCCTCCACCTCCCCAGCACCACATATCTAGATCTGATATAGAGCTTCACATTTTACTGTCATCCACTCATGGGGTCAGCAGTGCAAGTCAGCAGCAGGAGAGTCCTTCCCCAGGCCCTGTTTACACTAGTACGTTTTAGTTTTAAACGGCATTTTAGAACGAAAATGATTTACATCCACACTAGCGTTTCACCCAGAGTTTCTGAACAACTCTCCATCTACACCACACCACTGAAAACGCATGTCACGTGACCACACACACACACACACACTCTGGCATGCGCTGCAGCATATCTACCCAGATGAGAACTGTGCTCGTCGGACTGTTCATCAAGGATCTACCGCTGGATCTAATCTCACTATATTTGTTAAATGTGATATTTAATTAATCTTGTTGTCTACATCTAACGACATATTCCCCGACTTTGGTCTTTTGAATCTATTACTTGTTCTCAGGTAACGTGTTTTGACTGAGTGCAAAGATAAGTTAATAATTAATGTAACCACGTACATTATGTATATTGACCGATTGCTTGCCTTTATTTCCTATGTTGCATGAACTTATTGTACGTTATACTTTTATAATGGCCATTATTGATTATTAAAACTGATATTCAGTAAAAGAGAGGGTATGTTTCCTATTTTTCAATGAAAATGAAAGGAGGCAGTAATGTTATAGGCTGTGTTTTGTTATAAATATGCATACAGTGAAGATGATGGTCATATAAATCAACATTTCTGCTGTCTGTTAAGTTGCTAATATCAAAATGAAAATAGGAGTTCCTTAAATCATGTTTTCATTTTATTGTTAAGATAGTGAAACAACATAGCCAGGATGATATGAATAAGGTTATAACGTATCTGTTCCCTTTGAAGATTTACCCGACGTGTCCTTGGGAGTTTGTTTTCCACGTCAAACCCCCAAAGTCTGAACTTACAACGAGAGGATGCAAGACTGAACTGTGTGTAGGCTACTTAATATTAAGGGGAAAGCCCCAATCAGAAAGGCGAACGTTTGCAGCCACGCCTCCGTTTTCAGATGTCTCCGTTTTCCCCCATCCACACTAACACGGAGCAGCAGCGTTTTAAAATGAATACGGCCTCTTCAGCGTTTTCAAAACGCTCCGTTTTCGGCGGTCGAAAACTCTGGAGTAGTGTGGACAGATGGCATAACCGTAGCAAAACTTATGCGTTTTAAAACTAAAAGGTATTAGTGTAAACAGGACCTCGGTGTACTTTACTTTTACTAAACTAGGGGCTTAGGAAGTAATTCTGCACTTCATGTTGTTGCACTATTTGTTCATAAGACCTCTTGTTTTCCATTATGTCAATAATGATTCACATTATTCAAATCTTATTGAAAATTTGATCTAATGATGGGCTATATAAAGTGTCTAATGTGTCAACATACAAAATATTAGTAAATTAGCATTTTTCCGTATTTTGTGATTCATAATTTTATTTTGCCCGTTTATTTATGCTTTTGAATTGCATTATGGGACATTGATTTTTCTTCCTTTTTTAACCTTGAAAAGTTTGAAAAAAGTCACTTTTATTGACATTTTTAATAGTTTAAAGTGATATTCTGACTGTGTTTGGCTTGTATGCTACAGTGCAAAAACATCGTAATAAAGTGCCAGTACATTTTCTGTTATTTTACAGACTCATTTCTCTACATATTATTTCTTATACATGATTTTAATCTTCTAAAATGCCAATAAAAGTATTAAACAGTTGAATGTTCAACATCAAAAGTCGACAGAGCAAAGATCAAGGTCCCATAATGCAATTCACAACTGTAAATAAACGAAAAACACTTGTTAATCACAAAATTCGGAAAACTGTTAATTAACAGATTTTTTTTACAGTGTAGTGTCTCCAAAGTCAGCAATTGTCAGAGACAACATCAGCTAAAATCCTTATCATGCACATTTTTAACATTATATAAAGTGATACATCTGCTTGAACGTTTAAATCCTTTGAAGAGAGGTATGCGATATGATGGATTTCTGTCTTTCTATTCGAGCCGATGAGCAGATGTGTGATGTAACACTGCGTCAACACCAGGCCTGTCGCAACAGCTTGAGGCTGTCTACACTGTACACGTCAACTTAATAGAATGGTGCATTCCTTCAATGTCTGTGTCTTGAACATTTAATTTAGACGCTTAATGATTATATTTTGTGATCTGTTGGTTTTGGTAGTTTCCGACCAATAGGAGTGATTTCTCATTAATAACAACAATATGGTTGATTGGGTGGAGCAATGCACAAACAAACTCTACTAAAGATTCTCTTCACATTGTTATTGTTTGATTTTTTTAGTAATATTTCTACACATTATAGTTTAATTTGTTAGTCTATATTCATTTGACTGTAAGTAAATTTGCAACCTTGCCAACTCTCAGAGTATCAGTGGAGTATTAGCAGACTATTAGGGTTAGTGTTATGCTGAGTTAAGACTGCATGATTTTTAAAGGTGCAGTATGTAAGTTTGACACCCAGTGGTTGAACTAGGTATTGCACTCCTGGATCATAATAAAAGTACGCTAGGATGCCAGATTGTGTACAGGAGTAAGTGATTTAAACTGTGTTCTAAATAAAAGCAACGACACGCAATAGAGGGAATATTTTCCATATTTAACGGAGTTTTTGTCCTAACCAACACCTCGAATTGATATATTAGAAATGGCTTCTATTTCTCACAGCTGAACAACAAAAACCTATGACAGCTAGATCACCTCAGGTAAGCCTTGTGTGCTTTATTCTGTGCTAAATGCTAACAATGCTAGTTTGAATGCATTTTACATGGCATTTGTTGCCATATACTGAAAGCAGAAAGTTCACCTCAGATCTTGAAAATACAATAAACCGTCTGAAATTGAACTTTAGAACTAAACACATATGAGTGATTCAGCATCTACATTGATGTTAAAGTGGGTTAACATGTATTAAATAGATTCTAAACCTTACCGTTTCGTGAGCGAGTGCATATTCTGTGCTTCTGAAAGGCTGTATTTACATTTCTGCCGTGTCTCGTCTGGTGCAAACAGCCAAATAGCTGATCACTGCCTCTCTCGTCACAGCGTGTTGTTAGGACACGCGGTTACAATGTAACCTGCTCACCTAATGCTTACGTTCGTAATATTTATGTAATTTGCTAATTAATAAACTCATGTGGAACTGCATCTGTCTCCCATACTGTTCCTTTTGGTCACGGACGCACGCTTTCAAGAGTCTTACTGAATGAATGAATGAATGAAATACGCTGTTTTCCAACAAGGCAACCCAGGGTGCTGCCATATAATTGGCTAAACTGGCATCGTGCATATGAAATTTATCTAAACAAAGACAGAGTTCCAGCACGGAAAACCCATTTTCAAAGCAGAATATCTGACTTCAGCATTGTTTTTCAGTTAAACAAGTATGTTCACTTGGGATGTTTCTTAAATATCTGCACACATATTATGGTATTTTTATGCTTTAGAAGAGTCAAAAACTTACATACAGCACCTTTAAAGTAGTCATGTCACAGATGTTTTCACACTGCTTGACTATCTGGGCTAGAGTTCTGTCAGTGCTGTGTTTACACTGTAGGATGGATCAGCGACAGGGGGTTTCACACTGCATGACATTACAATAGGAGAATCGCCGACAACTTTGTCTCGGTCCACAAACTACGTTTCATAGCCAAACGCATGTGAGAAATGACATGAAAACAACAAGCAGTCATGTAGTATATATTTTGTTATTACCACATAATGAGAAAAAAGCTTTTAGTGGGGTAGAAAATGTACTTATTTTATGTACTTATTTTGCACGCCTGGCCTTTAAAGGCAATTAGCAATTTCTCTTCAACTTTTTTCTTTTTCGACCCGGTTGTGGTATTGCTCAGATGACATGTCAAACAGACACGGGTGCTCCTGCCAAATGTACACTAGTTTTTCCTCCATTTATTGGGTCCAAATAGACTGAGAAGAAGCCTTTTTAACTTGTCCCTCAACTTCAGGCTGGCCTGCAGATACCCACACTAGTGGATGCTGCTCTCTCATTGGCTGTAGGTGATCGCCAATGTTATTTTCAATCAGAAAACATTTCACACAGCATGATTTAAATTGTGTCGGCGACTCTTCTGCGATTCTCTAAGATCATGTCTTTGATAGTTCACACTGTGTGATTGTTACTCGCATGAACAAGCACCGATTTGTCTGTGATTTCAGGCATAACCTGTCGACGAGTCAAAATCGGAACTAAAATCATGCAGTCTGAACTCAGCATTAAGGTGATATAGGTGTAGTATATTTCCTATTTAAAGCACAGTGGAGTTCAATGCTGAATACACTTTGACTTGATTTGCTCATTGTCCTCTATCTGTCGGGTGACAGTATGTACAGTATGTACTATATTACAGCATTTACAATAAAACATTTAATTTCAGTTAGCTTTTTTTGTAGCTTAATAATATAACAAACAAATAAAAGGCTTTTAAATTTGAAATGACAATCTCTAAACCATCCCTTAATTCTCCCTCTCTTAGATAGGATGGTGGGCCAAATCAAAGGTTATCGCGGGCCCTAGTTTGGGCATCTCTGCTGTCCAGGACCCATTTAACTGTATTCGAATAAAGCTACAAATACTTTTGCAATCGTTACATATAAAAGAGACTTTACAGCACACACTTATTTTTAGTAACATCAGAATAGAACAGATCATAAAGAGAATAAAATTTTTCTTTTTTATCAAAACACTGAAAACTTTTCAAGGTAATTGCACTGCAGTGGGAGTGTGTGTTTGTGTGTGTAAGACATGAAGGCTATAGCCTCTGCTGCGACCCATACAAAACACACATACATACACACGCTCTATTCCCAATGCATGCTCACCATCACAGACCTGCTGACCCTCCTTGGTAAACACACACTGAACCTGCTTGTTGTTTGTCTTTCTCTTCATAATATCAAACAGCTTTCAAAACTGCCTGTAGTATATCTCGAGCAAACTTTAGCTTTTTACACACGTACACGGAAATAGCTGGCTTTCACCAAAGATTTGGATCATTCATCACTCAATATGACACAGAGGTTGACCTCAGGGTCATAAGTTCATGACAGAGGGTCAAAGACAGACAAAGGGATAAGACAGACCCTGTGTTGCGGGCAGCAAGAACAGACCACAGTTCAGTGAATGCTTTAAAAGCAGACAATGGGCCAGCGGATGGGATGGAAAAGCTAGCTTTGAGAGATGTTTGCTAATCTGTCTTGCTTACTGCATGGCGTTGGTAAATAGCCTGATGACATATGTTTTGAGAGAACAAAAAGGAGCAAAGAGCATATTTCTTGGGTCTGTCTAAAAACAAAGGAATCATTTTATTTATTTGTTTCATTTTATTTTAGTCAGACCTTTGATAAAGTGAGTAATCGAAGTCAATGCAATGCTGTTGATCACTCCTTATATACAGTTGAAGTCAGAATTATTAGCCCTACTATTAAATTTTTATTATTTTATAATTTAAAACATTTCTAAACATAGTAGTTTTAATAACTAATTTCTACTAACTGGTTTCTTTTATCTTTACCATGATGACAGTACCTAATATTTGACTAGTTGTTGTTAGAGATATTAGTATTCGGCTTAAAGTGCAATTTAAAGGTTTAACTAGATTAATAATTTCAACTAGGCAAGTTAGGTTAATTAGGCAAGTCATTGTATAACAGTGGTTTGTTCTGTAGACAATTTGAAAAAAAAATATTTATTGCCTAATGGGGCTAATATTTATATATATTTTTTAATTAATAAAAACATTAATTCCAGGCAAAATAAAACAAAAAAGACTTTCTCCAGAAGAAAAAAATAGTATGGGAAATACTGTGAAAATATATTTAATCCATTAAATATCACTTGAGATATATTTGAAAAAATAGATATACTGTATCTATTGCACAGGAGGACTATTTTGCCCTCAATTGTATGTCTATTGATTCTATTAATATAAAAATAAATGAAAAATATCAAAAATAGTGTGTAACTAATCTTTATATATTTGTTGGACCGAAATGGATGCAAAAGTTCACAACTCAACCCAGCCTTTTTTTAATCAAGTGCTACATTTGGAACATTTCGGCTTGTGAGGGTTAAATAAGGAACTTTGAAGACACTGTGTTTATTTATTACAAACTAAATACAGTTTTTTTTTCAATTTCTGAGAAAAGAAAAATCATACACATCACCTGCAGCCCAAGACCGGTTACTCACTGAAGCTAAGTAGGGCTGAGTCTGGTCAGTACCTGGATGAGAGACCACATGGCAAAACTAGGTTGATGTTGGAAGTGGTGTTAGTGAAGCCAGCAGAGGCGCTCAACCTGTGGTCTGTGTGAGTCCCAATGCCCCAGTACAGTGAAGGGGAAACGCTCAGGTTACTAAAGTAACCCTCGTTCCCCGAGGGGGGGAACGGAAATGCTATGTGGAAAAACTTCCACTATGGGGATTTCGTCAGAATCCAATCATCTGAAAGAGTATAAAAACGGGCCAATGAAATGCCAATGAGTTGGCAGCGTCAGCGTGCACAGCTGTCTTGAATGACAATCAGTCTGGCATAAAAGGCTAGCATGTGCTCAGCAACGCTATCCTTTTCTAGCTGAAGAGGCTTTCACACTCAACAGCTAAGGGACAATCATTGTGGCGAAGGAACATAGCATTTCCGTTCCCCCCCCTCGGGGAACGAGGGTTACTTTAGTAACCTGAGCGTTCCCCTTCGGGAGGGGAACTTCAATGCTATGTGGAAAAACTTCCACTATGGGGAAATTTATGGAAAGCGCCACAACGAAAGAACCTTACCATGTCCTCCAGTGAGGGGCGCGCCACGCAGTAGTACGAGCGCACCTGCATCGCTGGAGACACAGTCCTCCAACGTGTCCCCTGGCCCTTACTTACCCTACTTACCTTTTCTGGTTTAGATATACTTTTCGGGGAGTCGTAAAATACACCTAGTAGTTTCTAGGAATTTTTAAATACGACAGTACGTTGGGAAAGCGTTCAGTCCCGATAGGGAGGACGCTGCGGAGGCCACCTGCTGCCCGGAGGGGGAGACCTGGTGGCAAAATAGCATATGGACTAGCCCTGAGAAGGGGGAGTGCACATATGAAGAGGTGGTTAGCGGGGAGGGAAGACACGAGCCCGCCTAGGAGGGGGGACTACATCGTGGCTGAGTGAGCGTATGGGATCGCCAGCGGGGATCGCACATAGCAGGCACCTATACCCAGAACGCGGGATGACCAGCGGGCATACCTACAACGTAATGGGCCAACATTTGACTCCTCCGCTGAGTCAGATGCTGGGGGCCTCGGAGGAACTCTGCAGGGTTCGCCGAGTGGGGAACTCAACTGACAAAGCGAGAAAAGCGCACGTATCTCTGTATTAGAGAGAAAGGCACAGCAAGCGTTTTACAACACCTAACCGAATTTCCTCATTCACCGCTCGTGAGGAAATCAGTTCACTCGAAGATAAATCTCACAAATGCTCAGGTGTCGCCCAGCCCGCAGCTCTACAATGTCTGTTAGAGAGGCGCCGCGTGCTAACGCCCAAAAGGATGCGCGCTCCGAGTGGAGCGCGCTCCGAGTGAGGGACACGGCTCGCCCTAGCTCGATGAGCGAGGGAGATGGCATTCACTGTTCAGTGGGCCAACCTCTGTTTAGATATGGCACTTCCCATCTGCCAATCACCGTAACATATAAGAGCTGCTCAGAGGATCTAAGCTCTGAGTACGGTCCGTTATAATACGCAAGCGCGAACCGGACACCGCAATAAAGGGGCTGGGTCTGCCTCCTCCGTGGGCAGCACTTGCAGGTTCACTACATAGTCTAGACGAGCGCTGTAGGAACCTAGGGCACCTAGGTGGGCCGGGGTCTCAGGTAAACGTGAGAGTGGGCCGGCCCAAAACGCTGGCACATTTCGCTGACCGAAAATGCCTCCAGATACCCGCCCATTTGACCGATGCCAACGCGACCAGCAGAGCTGTCTACCTGGACAGAAATCATATAGATACTGAGTCGAGTGATCGAGCAGACCTCTCCTAAGAGAGATCTTCAAATGGGTAAGAGAGGGGACAGGATATATATCTACGTCTCGCGCCTCTGGGGACTGGATGATGAGGCGATGCTTTCCCAGCGCGCCGCCATCGCCGCATCCTCAGAGCGGGGATGATCGCCACGCCAACCCCTCAGTGCGGAGGGGACAGCCTTGGCTCCAGCCAACTGAAGGAGGATAGCATCACACTGATCTGGCATGTTTGGGGTTTCCTTCTCGGAGAGAAGTACACCACACAGCGAATAGACTCCACATCAGGGCATAGGCATGCCTCATAGAGGGTGCTCTAGGCCTGAGTGATGGTGTTAACCACCTAACGGTAGGTCACCTAAGTCCTCCGAGCTCCATCTATGGGCCACACGTGATGTCCATAGAACTGGGCGCGGGTGCCAAACGGTGCCTGTCCCCAAAAAAGAAGTTTCTTCCATGGGACATGCCAGGGAGGGGCCATCACGAGGAGAGAGCTAGAATACAGGTTTGATTGGGCCTGAGAGGCGCAATGCATAGACCTGTTCCTCGTCCTCCCTGACTTTACACAGCATCTGTGCGAGTAGGCTCACTGGAGAAATGCGTATTACGCACGCCCCGGGGCCAGCTGTGTAGCCAGTGCGCAGAACGCACCCATAACAGCTGGACAGTCGGGGGTGGAGCCTCCATTCTCCCAGGCGAACTGCCGTGAGAGCGCAGCGGCTGCACGGTTGAGCTCGGCGGGGAAAAATGGAATGCAGCGATTGCCGCGTATGACTCCGGGGGAGCAGACGGCGAGCGAGCTGAGACATGCGGCGACAGCGAATATCTCCCCTTGCGGTTGATATACACCATCGCCACCATGCTGTTCGTCCTGACCAGCACGTGTTTCCCTTCTAACACCGGTAAAAAACGGTGCAGCGTGAGATACACTGCCAACAGCTCCAGGCAGTTAAGATGCCAATGCAACCAGTTTCCTACCACGGAACACAGCTGCATGCCCGCAACACACGGCCCCCCAGCGTGAACTGGAAGCATCCGTCAAACGACGACATGCCTGGACGCTTGTTCTAGAGGCCCGCGGGCCTGTAGAACACAGGGTCCATCCAGAGGCTGAGGGCGCGGCGACACAGCGGAGTGACAGTCACCCGGTGCGCGCTCGCGTGCCATGCGCGTCTAGGGACCCGATCGTGAAGCAAATGCTGAAGTGGTCTCATATGGAGCATCCGAGCGGCGAGACCGCGGCTGCGGATGTCATATGCTCCAGGAGCCTCTGAAATAATATCAGTGGGACCACATTTTCCTGTCGAACTCTCTCAGACAGGCCAGCATCAGCCCGGCGCGCTCTCGGGGGAGGCGCGCCGTCATGGTGACCGAGTCCAGCTCCAACCCGAGAAAAGAGTTGCTCTGCACGGGGGCGAGGCTGCTCTTTTCTCGGTTGACCTGAAACCCCAATTGGTCGAAGTGCCGAAACACCCTGTCTCTGTGCGTAATCAATTAATCCCGCGAGCGCGCTGAAATCAGCCAGTCGCTTGAAATAATTGAGTATGCGGATGCCCGCAAGCCGAAGCTGGGGCACCCTCCGCGAGCTTGGTGAAAACCCGCGGAGACAGAGAGAGCCAAGAGGGGAGGACTTGTACCGCCAGACTCGACTTCAGACGCAAACCGCAGGAAACTGACGGTGGCGTGGAAGTATGGAGAAAGTACGCGTCCTTCAGGTCTACTGCTGCAGACCAATCCCGAGGACGAACGCTCCGGAGGGTGCGCTTCTGCGTAAGCTTTCTGAACGGCAGCTTGTGAAGCCAGCGGTTCAAAAAGCGCAGATCAAGGATTGGCCGTAGCCCACCGCTCTTTTTGGGTACGATGAAGTGCGGGCTGTAAACCCGCTCTCCATCCCGGCTGGAGGGACCGGTTCGATTGCATCCTTCGCCAGGAGGACAGCAATCTCCTCTCGCAAGACAGGGGCGGACGCAGGGCTGACCCTGGTGAAATACACACCCGTGAACTTGGGAGGCCGTTTCGCGAACTGAATCGCGTAGCCGAGTCTGATCGCGCGGATGAGCCATTGCGATGGGCTGGCCCGCGCTAACCAGGCAGGCAGAGCCCTCGCAAGTGGCTTCGTCCGCACGATCGCTGACGTACCAGCGGTGGGGCAGCGCGGAGTGGGTGGGCCTCAACCGGGAAGCACTGGGGTCCCACAGGAGAGCAGGAGGCAAGAGCTTCGCTCTTGTCTCGCACCCGTACTCCGGAGGTGGGGCTGGGAGGGGGAGAGAAAGGAGACCGTTCTCTCTCGCTCCGCAAGCCACTGGCGAAGTGCACCGATCCTGCGAGCTGGAAAGCATAGCGTCCCAGACTGGCAGTGTTCGGGCTGTCACATCCGGGGAAGGGAAAAAATGCTCTTTCTCTGAGGTTTTGATAGCGTTTTTTAACGCTGTTTAGAAGAAGAGCCCCGCCCTCCAGCGGGGAAAGAGCAAATTTCCTCCTCTCCAGATGGCCCGTCTCAGGGACGCTTCGCGGTTCGTTTACCGAACTTAGCGGCGCCCTGGGGCGGGGAGCGCTGGTTGCCTGCGAGATGCTCGGCGCAGCCGCTTGCCAGAGGCGCAGGCGGGGGGCGACCGAGCAAAGCCGCAGGCGGGCGCTCTCGGCGTGAAGCAGTGGATGTGGATGGCTCGGCGGGGAGGAGCGGTTTTACGATCCCGCCGAGAGATGGTATTACCCATCGCCTCCGACTGCTCGCTCACCGGCGTGAATTCCTGGGCGAATTCACTGACGGTGTCGCCGAACAGGCCAGCCTGGGATATGGGTGAGCTAAGAAAGCGAACTTGTCAGCATCACGCAGATCACCAGGTTTAGCCCGTGGTGGCGTTCCTGGGCCACTAATGTGACCATCGTCCTTCCCTGGGGCACACACAGCCGACTTCAGTCGATAGCTGTGCGGAGCTCATGCTCAGTCCTGGGTCGGAACCATCCCCGCGCAGCTGGGCCAGCGCCTGCGCTAGGGAGCGCTGGTAGGTGGCCGTAGCATGCATGGTGAGGGCGGAGGCGCACGCAGCGCACTGCGTGGGCTTCCTGTGCACATCCAGGAAGAAGGGGACGTGGAGGCTTAGAAGGTCTTGCCTCCTTTATCTCCTCCACATCACACCCCTCTAGTCGGTCCGTCCGCGGGGCTGGGGGATAAACCATCTCCAGACCACGGCCGAAACAGCCTGGGAAGCACGGCTGCAAAGTCTGCTTCTGGATTCGACGCCACGCCCATCATCCCGGAGGAAGAGAGCAGGTTCGAATCCTCATCAGACAATGACAACCAACCCTCCAAGGATGGTGAGGATGAAAGCGCACGCAGATCGGGCAGAAAAAAGTGCCCTCCAAGACTGCGTGAGCTTACTGCGCACTTTCCGGGAAGAAGGGGACGGAAGGCTTAGAAGGTCTTGCCTTCTTATATCCTCCACATAACACCCCTCTAGTCGGTCCGGCCGCGGAGCTGGGGGATAACCATCACCAGACCCACGGCCGAAACAGCCCGGGAAAGCACGGCCATCATGTCTGCTTTTTAGATGCCAACACCGTGCTCTCCACCCCGGAGGGAGGGAGCGAGCGGGTTTGCATCCTCATCAGACAATGACAGCCCATCCTCCGATGCAGCGATGGACATCTGATCCTCGGTGTCATCAAGTGAGAGGGCGACCACCCGAGGATGGAGCGCTTCTCTCACCTGAAGCTTGGATGGAGCGCGTGGAGGAGCGAGAGGTCCGCGAGCCCGAGGGCGGCGGATTTACTCCCACTGAAACCCTCAGATCTGCCCGAGTGCCAACCGCAGTGCGGGGGACAACTGGGGTGGGTCGCTCTTTTGCAAGAGCGAGCCGCGATCTTAACTGCGCAGCAGACATGACATCACAATGATGGCATGCACTGCCCGCGAGCACCGCATCAACATGCTGGACCCCCAGACATGAAACGCAGTGCTCGTGCCCATCATCCGGGGACAGGAAACCACCGCAACCAGAAACGCACGGTCGGAGCGACGTCTTGAAAAAGACGCGCTGCACAACCGTGTTGCTCTTTTAGGAACTTGCTTCCTATATACATACCGCTCTTGGAGGACCGGACCCAAAGGACGCCAGGCAAGGGAGAACAACCCAGCTCGACCATCTGCCACTGCGTATACAAGCTCTGGACCGGGAGAAGCTGCTTCTCGATCTCTCTCTGTAGACACAGGTTGGAGATACCCTCATAGACTCTCTCAGAAGCTCGTGAAAGGCTCTGAAAGCGAAAAGGATAGCGTTGCTGAGCACATGCTAGCCTTTTATGCCAGACTGATTGTCATTCAAGACAGCTGTGCACGCTGACGCTGCCAACTCATTGGCATTTCATTGGCCCGTTTTTATACTCTTTCAGATGATTGGATTCTGACGAAATCCCCATAGTGGAAGTTTTTCCACATAGCATTGAAGTTCCCCTCCCGAAGGGGAACTATACTGTCAGTGAGCGCCCTCTTTCAGATGAAACGTTAAACCGAGGTCCTGTCTCTCTTTGGTCATTAATAATTCAATGGTACTTCTTGTAAAGAGTAGGGGTGTAACCCCAGTGTCCTGGCCAAATTCCCTCTATCGCCATCATGGCCTCCTAATCATCCCCATCCACAAAATTGGCTCTATCACAGTCTCTCCACTCCACTTATAGCTGGTGTGTGGTAAGCGCACTGGTGCCATTGTCCTGTGGCTGCCATCGCATCATCCAAGTAGATGCTGCACACTGGTGGTGGTGTGGAGAGACCCCTCCCCCCTCATGATTGTGAAGCACTTTGGGTGTATGGCCATACGCAATAAATGCGCTATATAAATACACACATTACATTACCTAAAATGAATGGATGTCGGTTTTTCATCTTACATGGACAATGAAGAATTAATTGTAGCCTACAATAAAAACAAGCATCAAAACCTTGTACTAAATGAGAAAAAAATGTATTGTAGCAAAACAGATAAACTGTTTGTCCTCCAGTTCTACAATTTTGTGGCATCAGAAAAGGACTGCCTACACAACAACACTTCTCACATTCAGTCAAATCAGAATTATATATGTCTACAAAAAACTTAAAAACTTCAACAGAATCTTGGAGTCAGAAACTAAAATGCAGTGTCATACTTCAGAAACTTTACGTTTAATGATTCAAACCCATTCTCACTAAAATAATAGCACTTCTTTGTTGTTGTTTGACAAATTATGCTATGTATTTTGGAGCAAATGTATGCTGCCAACAGATCTGATCAATAACGACCCGACCAATTTGAAACCCAAGCCAATGTTGGGCCAATCACAACGCCAAAATAAAGCCTATAATCTTTTAATAGTACCACAAAAACACAACATTCGGTGAAGACAAAACTCACAATTGTATAAAGAAATATTTAAAGACAAATGTGCATATTACTGTAAGTGTCAGTCTGACTGGATTGCAAAAAAAATGGGATACAGTAGGTTAATATTGTTTGACTTGCTCCGCCAACATGGCCTTGGATACATTAGCTAATTTCCTTTTTAAGTGGGTTATAAAAGCAAACATTTTATCTTTAAAGCTAATGAATCCTGCACAATAACACTTTTCTTTTTAAATAAGGTAAGAGTCAGTTTTGAATTCATGAGGTCATTAACACTAGTTGAGCTATCTGAATTAACTGTAAAACATCTTTCTGGTGCCTCTTTCACACACACACACAAACACACACACACACAAACGCACACACACACACACACACACACACACACACACACACACACACACACACACACACACACACACACACACACACACACACACACACACACACACACACACACACACACACACAGGTGCTGCTCTATTAACAGACATAGCAGTAATGGCTGTCAGAGCGGCTGACCCGACTATTACACTGCTTCACACTGCTCAGCCCTTCTATTGATCACAGTGCCACACACCATTGATCCAGCAAACCAACCGCGAAGAGACACTGACCCACCAACTCCTCCATCTGTACATGAGCATACAATCTCATGCTATAGTCTGAGCATACCACATATCACATCTCAAACACACACACACACACACACACACACACACACACACACACACACACACACACACACACACACACACACAGTCCACAATCTGGGTTGTAATGTCACATAAACATACCATTGCTATAATAGGTTTGATTCTTTAGAATATTAGGAGTCCTTTTTTAAAATATTATTAAACACTGTTGTCAGAGAGGATAATGTGGGTTCATATTGTCACGGGTAGGCTCACTCACAAACCCACAGATCGCAGGAGTAAACGCATATGATTATTTCCAAAAAGCACTTATGGCAGGAACTGGAACATCAACCCACATGTAGGACATGAGAATGTGACAATACAATCCCGGAGAATGAACAAACTGAACTCAGGGGTATAAATACACAAGGTATGACTGAAATGAATACAAACAGGAGAGACACATGCAGGTGGAACTAATGAAAATAATAAATGGCGGGAAAACTGAACAAAGGAATCATGTGACAATAACCTCTAGATCAGGGGTGCTCAACCCTATAGACTGATTTCACGCGGCCGCCATTATTAACAGTGAAATCGAGGCTGCGGTGGGAAGAAACCCGGAAGTATAGACTGAGTCACACAGGAATGTTGTGTACCTGGCTGTATATCTTATCAGCGAAGAGAGAGTGACACAAATTTATGATTTCAGCGCCTTCCGAGTGACCCTAAGGTCCGTTCTAAATGAATAGTGAAAATAAAAAAGGATATTTGACCTCATTTTCAGCTAAGTTAAGGGAAATGGCACTACTTAGCTAACGTTTTCTTTCCCAAACACACATTTTAGATGCCATTCATCAAACTCAAGTTAATGTACTGAGTCTTTATCTATATTAGACTAGTCACGATACAAATTTCCGTAATGAAATATAAAAAACGCCAATTTCTCGTTAACATTTAAGACACTGTTCATGGAGTTCTTAAACAGCGCTGATTGGCCATTGTGTTCACGTGCTCAACAGAAATCACTCTGATTGGCTGTGAATCCAGGTCATCAGTTCACCTCACTGCTGTTTACTGAGTGCAAACACAGACGAGCGATCCGCTGATGAAACGACTGATCTTCACGGCTTTAAAACGCTCCAATATCCGTCTATGTGTGTTTTCAATCTGTGAAGATAACCGATAACCTTCACAGTCATTCAGTTGAGCACTGATGAATACTACGGCAAATCAGCGGTGTTTATGAGCACGCTCAGCGGCGCGTAAATGTTAACGGCAAATTGACGTTTTTAAAACTTCAGTACCGGGACAACACTGTTAAAGACAACACAAAGATGTGCTACAGAGGACTGCAGTGTTTTATCACTCACTGGGTTACATAGGCTGAAACAGGGAAGCATCCCCACGGTGTTTACCTGCTGCCCTGGACTGAAGTCTAAGAGGACACTTAAGTGTATCACTCTTAAAGAGATTGTGATGTTGTTTGACGCCTACTATGCTTTTAATTGTTTAAATGAAACTGAATGGAATGATATTAAAGTGATGTTTACACCATTTCTGCATTTTGAAGTCACAGCAACAGCTGGAGGTTTGTAGTACACAGCATGTTGTTGCAATGTTTACAGTGCTGATCCTATACTTCCGGGTTTCTTCCCACCGCAGCCTTGCTTTCATGTTCTAAAATGGCGGTTGTGTGAAATAAGCGTATTCCTGGCGATCGACCTTCCTGCAGTTTTCAGTTGCAGCGCTTATCAAACACACCTGCCTGTAATTATCAAGTGCTCCTCACGTTCTAAATAATTGGTTCAGGTGTGTTTGATCAGGGTTGGAGCTGAAATCAGCTGGAAGGTCGATCGCCAGGAACAGGGTTGAGCACCCCTGCTCTAGATTAATGTTCAGTGGTATGGTCGAGGGCATCAAGTGAAGACTTTATTACAGTTAGTCCAGAATAGAGCAGCATGACTAAAGCTGCAGTCACACTAGAGTTTGAGCTTGCGAAATTCTGTCGTACGGCGCTGCGAAAATGGGCGGGATTAAACAAGATGATTAGACATTAAAAAAGCGAGCGATTGCTCCATGTTTTAAATTTCTGTTCAGAGAGGTCATGTTTTGATCCTGGATTGGTCTCATGCAGCCAAGTGATGCGATTTCGCAGGTCAGAATTCACCAAGCTTGAACTTTGCACCGCAGCAACGTGCGAAATCTGACGCATGACCTTGCGTTTCCGGTCTGAAGCATTCGCGTGCGTATGAATGGAAGTCTATGGGGAGAAAAGTCCAGTGTGACCGCAGCTTAATTTTGCACTGCAATAGAAGGGTTAATATTATGAAAATGCATAAATCTTTAGGTTATTGGTGAAGGATAGGGTAATTGTTTCCTAAGAAATATTTCTGTGTCAAGAGTTCCAAGTGTTTTGTACTGTGAACTTTTGTTTAGTAATGCTAGTCATCATTTTAACACCAGGCATGTATCAAAAGGTATTATTTTTTTTTTGCTTCTTGTTTCAAAAACTAATGCAAAGCAACGGACTGTAATGTATAGAAGAATGAAAACATGGAATGAATTACCATCAGACATTACATGCTTTGTAAGAAATATTTAATGGCACAATATTAAGTGGATTGTTGACCTGGATGTTATGTAAGAATTTGGGGGTTTTATGTTTTTTATTGGTCTTTGTTGTTACGGATTAATGTCATTTTGTTTCGTGTTCAATCGTACCCAAGAAGTATAGCCACTACCTTGGCTAATGGGGATCCTGATAAATAAATACAAATAAATTAATAAATAAATAATAAACAGAATAATAAATAAACAGAAAGCACATGGAACACAACACCTGACACAAACACATGGCACAATAAAACACAAAGACACCAGACCGTGACACATATACAGTATGGTATTTAACCAAAATAAAAAGGTTTTGATCAACATATGTTCACTACAAAAAATGAATTTCTTACTTAGAGTTTTGGTCTTGTTTCTAGTCCAAATATCTTAAAATTCCTATATCAAGAAGCTTTTTCTAGACAAGCAAAATGTTTGTCTTCTTATATAAATAATGTCAAAATGAAGTGAGTTTTTGTGTAAAACTAGCAAAATAATCAGATTATTTTGCTTGTTTTAAGAAAAAACGCACTTCTTTTTACAAATCATTTCTAAAAACAATATATATATATATATAGTTGAAACCAGAAGTTTACATACACTTAAGAAAAAGAACATAACCATTTTTTTTTAAATGTCTGATGGTAAAATATACTACTAATACATAATAACTTTTTTTAGATAATTTTTTTTATTAATTTCTAGACAGTCAAAAGTTTACATACATTTCCTTAGTATTTTTTACCTTTGCTTTTAAACTGTATAACTTTGGTCAAATGTTTTGGGAATCCTTCCACAAGCTTCTCACAATTGTTTAAAGGAATTTTGTCCCATTCCTCCTGACAGAATTGATGTAACTGAGTCAGATTTGTAGGCTGTCTTGCTCGCACAAGCTTTTTCAACTCTGCCCACAAATTTTCTATAGGATTGAGCTCAGGGCTTTGTGATGGCCACTCCAAAACATTCACTGTGTTGTCCTTAAAGCACATTTTAACTAATCTGGTAGTATGCTTGGGGTCATGGTCCGTTTGGAAGACCCATTTGTGGCCAAGTTTTAATTTCCTGACTGATGTGGACCAGTCCCTCCTGCAACAAAACAGTCTCACAACATGATGCTGCCGCCCCCATACTTCAAAGTTGGGATGGTGTTCCTAAGCTTGTAAGCTTTCCCCTTTGTCCTCCAAATGTAACACTGGTCATTATGGCCAAACAGTTCAATCTTAGTTCCATCAGACCACAGGACATGTCTCCAAAAATTTGTCTTTTTCCCAGTGTAATTTAGCAAATTGTAATCTGGCTTTTTTGATGATTCTGCCTTGTTGATTTTTTCCATGTTGTCACACGAGGAAGCAGTGTGTTTGAGGTTTTTCTTAAATACTATTCTACAGTTGTGCCTCCAATTAACTCAAATGTTGTCAATTAGCCTAACAGAAACTTCCAAAACCTTGACACCATCATCTGAGCTTTTTCAGAGGCATAATAATCTTATTGTATGTAAACTTGACTTTTAAGAAAAGTTATAAGAATTTCTCAAAAATTATCTCTCTCATTATTCTGCTATTAAGCTAACAGAAACAAATTTGATAATCCTAACTTACCTAAACGAGAAAAAGTTTAGTCACATTAACATCTGACTTTTTTTAAATGTGCCTTTTTATACTGTGTATGTAAACTGTGTATGTAAACTTATATATACTTATATATATATATATATATATATATATATATATATATATATATATATATATATATATATATATATATATATATATATATATATATATACAGTTAAAACCAGAAGTTTACATATATTTTTGCAGCTTATTTCATCGCACATTCTTCTGTGAAATCTCGTGTTATAACATTTGAAAAGCTACTCAAGCTACTTTAAAGACAGTATTGGCAGAACTGGATTGTCCTGATGGAGCTGGTTTGTACTACACCTCTGCTCCACTGATGATGATAATCTATGATAATTAGACCCGGGAGTTTCCACCTTTCACTCTAATCATTCAGACGGCAAGTTTTACCACAAATTCTGTCCACTCCGGTCATTACCGGATTGTCATTTTCATAGATAATCAACATCTTATCACATGCAATTGCATGCAGTTCAGACACTTGAGTTCATTTGCTATTTGGACCAAAATACCTGAGATCCACCACTGCTTTTTGACATCAGCTGTGACATATTTTGAGACACCAGAACTTATTATGTAGAAACCTGCTCTGCATTTAAAACTTCAACTCTAAAATACAATCATAGGATGGAATCTAACACATAACTTGTAGGGCTAGTTTTTCAGATAGTCTGTTACGATTGCTTGATTTATATTTCTTAATGTATTTACTACATTGTATAGATGATAACTCAAAAACATTCATTCATTCATTTTCTTTTCGGCTTAGTTTCTTTATTAATCTGGGGTCGCTACAACAGAATGGGACCTTCATCTTATCCAGCATATGTTTTATGCAGCCAATGCCCTTCCAGCTGCAACCTGTCACTGGGAAATATCCATACCCTCTCATTCACACACATACACTACAGACAACTTTAGCCTACCCAATTCACCTATACCACAAGTCTTTGGACTTGTAGGGGAAAACGGAGCACCCGGAGGAAACCCACGCAAACATGAGGAGAACATGCAAACTCCACACAGAAATGCCAACTGACCCAGCTGAGGCTTGAACCAGTGACCCTCTTGCTGTGAGGCGATCGTGCTACCCACTGCACCACTGTTACACAGAATCAAAAACATTAACTTCAAAACATGCATTTCTAAGTGTGCCTCACACTGGTGAGTGGGCTTGACAAACCACCTGTAGAAAACAAACTCTGTCATCTCTCTGACATTTTAAACAACACTTGCACCAGATTTGCACATTTGCACCAGACACTTTCTTACACAACAAAAAAAAAAAAACATTGTACTTCAGACAAGTGTGCTTCGCAAAGGTGAGTGGGCTTGACAAACCACCTGTCGAAACACTTTTCTCTCTTTAAAAATTAAATAAAAAACACTTCCCCCTCCTAACACGTAATTATCTCAGCATAAACACTTCCTTTGTACAGTTAGCACTTCTTGTGTGTATTGCCTCGTTTTGTTGAATTGCTGAATGCCTCCTCATCTGTAAATAACTTTGGACAAAAGCATCTGCATCTGCATCTGCTTTTGGGTCTATGTACTTGCATGTGCTGATAGGGGGAAATAAACATGACAATTTTAGATTCAGAGTCAGATCCAAAAACCTTACTCTAAAATCGAAATCTATAACATGTCTGCCCTTCAGGTGATTTGTGTGTACGCATAGAAAAAAATTGTCTCCACCCGCAGAACAGATGGCCAACTGGATCTGAGAAACTATTTCGTCCAAAGCAATTATTTGTCAAGTTATGACATACCACAGCATAATCTCCACCAGAATAACTCACACTCTGGGGATTATGGGAGGTGTTATAACTAGTGCTAGGCAAAGATAAGGCATGTATATGAAATATTTTCACTTGAATGCAATCTAAACAGTGGCTATTATAGATTTTTAAAAAGGTGGACAAGCACAAATGTCACTTTTCAATGGCTAAATGTGTACTAAATACTATATTGTCCTGAGCGTTGCAATAATAGTCAATTCTAAAACTAGAAAATTTAGAATTTTTACTTATTGGTAAATTGTTGCCCACCCCTAAAAAAATTCACACTGTCACCATAAAGAGAAACCAGACTTGCAGACAGGAGAGAAAGACATTGATTTAAAGCTCAATGTCCATTAAACATTTGATGCTTCTTCCAACATTCATCTCATAGACCCCGAGTGAAGCATAACATTTGGTCAGACCCCAATATATAGTCTCTTGTCCAATGAAGATCAATCATGGTTCTGTTAAAATCAATAGTACAGCCAGCAGTAGATTTCTCTATCCTACAGAGGTTCACAATGCAGAAAATTGATCACTGACAGCACAACTGTTAGCTATAATCAATAAAATATTAAAACGCACCAATTATATATATACACACACACACACACACAGTTGAAGTCAGAATTATTAGCCCCCCTGTTTATTTTTTCCCCGAATTTCTGTTTAACGGCGAGAAGATTTTTTCAACACATTTCTAAACATAATCGTTTTAATAACTCATTTCTAATTACTAATTTATTTTATCTTTGCCATGATGACAGTAAATAATATTTCACTAGATATTTTTCAAGACACTTCTATACAGCTTAAAGTGACATTTAAAGGCTTAACTAGGTTAATCAGGTTAACTAGGCAGGTTAGGTTAATTAGGCAATTTATTGTATAACGATGGTTTGTTTTCTAGACTATCGGAAAAAAAATTAGTTTAAAGGGGCTTATGACCTTAAAATGGTTCATAAAAATTAAAAACTGCTTTATATTCTAGCTGAAATAAAACAAATAAGACTTTCTCCAGAAGAAAAAATATTATCAGACATACTGTGGAAATTTCCTTGCTCTGTTAACATCATTTGGGAAATATTTAAAAAAGAAAAAAAAATTCAAAGGGGGGCTAATAATTTTGACTTCAACTGTATATACTTAATCGATTTGTGTGGCGCCCTTCATTTTTTAAAATTTTTATTTTGCAGTGTATATACGTTTTAATAGCCATGCTTCGCTTTAATGCAAATAAAGAAAAAGTAAGAAGTGAGGAAGAATCATAACATGTTGTGTACAGTGAGGAAGAATTCTAGAGACATTCACTGAAAATGAAGCAGAGGCAGAGGTATGAGAAAACAAGGGAATTGTTTCCGGGCAAAGAGGTAAAGATGTCTTGTGGTTGATAAGTTCTTAATGGAAGAGGGCAGAGAGACAGAAAGAGAGCGTGTGAGAGAGAAACGGGCTCACTAATGGACTAATCACATTGATTTCCATTTTAGTTGCCGACGCTGATGTTATTTATCATGCTTAACAAAACCACGCATCTCTCTCTCTCTCTCTCTCTCTCTCTCTCTCGCCCTGAGTTTTTCTTGGCATCGGCCATTGTTTAAAGCAGTGGTGGAATGTTTTACTCCCTCTCACCCGGCCGTCCGCTGACCCTCAGCTCAGAGACGCCCAACTGCCTGAATGTACTGAGGCCTCTTCATACTATAAGCATATAATCCATCACCCTTTCAACATTCCTGCCTCCACACCCTCCAGCACATGACCCTGACATGTATTTTTTAGTGACGTCTTACTTTACTAGGAAAACATTAGTGTTCATTCCTCAGGCCATGCAGTCTGACAGCATTATACTTTTTATCTAAGCATGTTTCAGATACAATCTGAACCCTTTTCTGCTCATTTGCCCACGAAGTGATGCTGAAGACAAGAAAGGAAAAGCAATTCTGATTATTCACATTACAAAGAAGTCAGGCTTTGATATTACTGACCTTGGAAACATTAGGGAAGGAAAGAAAGAAAGAAAGAAAGAAAGAAAGAAAGAAAGAAAGAAAGAAAGAAAGAAAGAAAGAAAGAAAGAAAGAAAGAAAGAAAGAAATGGACCATGAAATACACATAAACAAACACATAAAAAAGAATAATAAAATAAATAAATAAATAAATAAAAAAGATATGAGCATATTTTTTGAACAAACAAACAAACAAACAAACAAACAAACAAAAAAGAAAGAAAGATATTGAGTATGAACTATTGAACTAGAACTTCTTTAAAACCAACAAACAAATACATAAATGCTCAAACTAATAAATAAAAAATAAACATAAAATAAACAAATAAATAAGAAAGATATGGAGCATGAAATATTTCTATTTGAAACAAACAAACAAACAAACAAACAAACAAACAAACAAACAAACAAACAAACAAAAAGAAAGAAAAAAGACATGGAATATGAACTATAGAACTTTAGAACAAACAAACAAACAAACAAACAAACAAACAAACAAACAAAAAAATAAATGCTCAAACTAATAAATAAATAAATAAATAAATAAATAAATAAATAAATAAATAAATAAATAAATAAATAAATAAATAAATAAATAAATAAATAAATAAATAAATAAGAAAGAATGATATGGAGCATGAAATATTTTCCTTGGAACAAACAAACAAACAAACAAACAAACAAGCAAACAAGCAAACAAACAAACAAACAAACAAACAAACAAACAAACAAGAAAGATATGAAGTATAAATAATTGAACTAGAACTTCTTTAGAACAAACAAACAAGTACATAAATGCTCAAACTAATAAATAAATAAATAAATAAATAAATAAATAAATAAATAAATAAATAAATAAATAAATAAGAAAGAATGATATGCAGCATGAAATATTTTTCTTTGGAACAAACAAACAAACAAACAAACAAACAAACAAACAAACAAACAAACAAACAAACAAACAAACAAACAAACAAACAAACACACACACACACAAACAAGCAAGCATGCAAGCAAGCAAGCAAACAAACAAACAAACAAACAAACAAACAAGAAAGATATGAAGTATAAATAATTGAACTAGAACTTCTTTAGAACAAACAAACAAATACATAAATGCTCAAACTAATAAATAAATAAGAAAGATATGGAGCATGAAATATTTTTCTTTGGAACAAACAAACAAACAAACAAATACATAAATGCTCAAACTAATAAATAAATAAGAAAGATATGGAGCATGAAATATTTTTCTTTGGAACAAACAAACAAACAAACAAACAAAAAAGAAAGTTAATGTATTTCTCAAAACAATTAGTCATTTGTGCACATCATAGTAGCAGTTTCTCATTCCTACTAGCAAATTGCAAATGCTTTTGGACATGCATCAATTGCTTTTATACAACTCTCTGCTGTTTTATAACATTATCATTTGCTTATGTCATGTCAGTCAAAATTAACTAAACTTGTGAATGCTGAATAGTCAATCCATATAAAACTAATAGTCCTCATTTCATTATTTGAGTCATTATATACAAAAATGTTGAACTAGTTGTCAAAATCTGTTAAGCTAATTTTATTTAAAAAAATTAATCTTTTTTTTTTTTCCTGAAAATGTCTTCTAAATTAAACAATTTAATGAATGATTTACGTATGTGACCTATGGATGTTGTAGGTTCAGTTCCAATATGTACTGCAATATTGTTTACAGTTGTGCACAGCTCTACCCAAAGGAAGTTTATGTTTGTTGTAAATAAGGGTGTATTTATTTTTTTGCACAATGCTGTGAATAAATTAGAATTCTAAAGAGAAAATGGAGTAAAAATGTGAAACATACATATTCAGTGTCTTGTATTCAGACACCTCACTAAATGCAGTGATGTCTAACTTTACTGTAGTTTTCAAATGGCTATGCAAATAGTATAGAGTGCTGTCTTGAGCATTTTCAGGAAGTGTCACCAAAATCTGACTTTTTTTTGCATTGGAAAAAATGTAGAGTAAACTGTCATAATGAACACATGACAAAGCCATTTGACTATCTTGTTCATAAACAATGGTGTCTTTTCACTGACACTTTTATTGACATTAATACTTGCTTTTGAAGAATTAGCTATCCATTTTGAGCAAGTGACTCAACTAGGTCGAGCATGTTATCAACTAGGTTTTGTACTAATTGTTTTGAGAAATGCATCAACTGTTGTGCAAATGTAAATAGTGTTGTGAGAAATGCCCCAAAGCCACTGAGAAAAACTGTAATAGAAATAAAAAAATAAAAAAGTGCAATGCCCCTCTGAAATCAGCATGATGAGATAAGGGTTCAGATGTTGTGTTTGTTGTATCAGTGCGAGCGTCACATCTACTACCCACTTATCTCACAACTCCATCTTGTCCTTTTACTGGAAATTAGCATTAGCCCATTTAAAGCCTACAAGCGGCTAGGAGTAATGGTGCACATTGGTGAAGAACGACAGAGACAGAATAGAGAAAGATGGACACTGCAGGAAGATCAGGAAGATTTGCTCTGCAATTAACAAAGTTTACATTTGATTCTTGACTGAACTCACTCTTTATGAGTATTATTATTTAAACCAATACATTTGTACATTGATGTTACTGTTACTTTTAATGAAGTTACATCAATTGGGGTGTCAGCTGAATTAGGAGTAATATTTATTTACTTTTTAAGACCCTTTTTGTTATTTCATACAATATAAATTACATTTAATTACACTTACACTTATTCATTCATTAATTTCCTTCGGCTTAGTGCCTTTATTCATCAGTGGTCGCCACAGCGCAATGAACTGCCAACTTATTCAGCATATGTTTTACACAGCGGATGCCCTTCCGGTTGCAACCCAGTACTGGGAAAAATCCATACACACTCATTCACACACATACACTACAAACTATTTAGTTTATTCAATTCACCTATGCTGGATGTCTTTGGACTATGGGGGAAACCGAAACACCAGGAGGAAACCCACACGAACACAGGGAGAACATGCAAACTCCACACAGAAATGTCAACTGACCCAGCCGGGACTCAAACCAGCGACCTTCTTGCTGTGAGGTAACAGTGCTAACCACTGAGCCACCGTGTTGTCTGACATTTACAGTACATTTATTAAATGATAAATAAACAACACTGCAAATTCCTATTTGAAATTTGGAAAAATGTCATCAGCCTTTTCCGGACAAATTCAGAGAAACAGGGACTTTTCAAGTTGTCTCTTAATTTATTTCCATAATAGTCATAATGCACTTTTCTAAAGGGTATGCGGTTCAATGTAGAAAGAAGAGGAATAGATCACTGACAAGTAGAAATAGAAGACTATAATTATGTTACACATAATGGCTCTCATGCACACAATATCCTCCACTTTCTGTTGAATTGGGTGCTAATGATGGCTTTGGCTAGGTTGACTTTTTCACTTTTTCAACAGCAGTGTAACAGGCATGTTTCCACAGGCTACAGGGTTAATGAATAACAGTAATAATGAAAGCAGAATAAAAACATAGAAGAAAAAGCAGAACATATGTTTTAATATATGCCTTTCATGTTTTTAGTTTATGTTTATAATTAAATTGCAGTATAGTCATAGTACCATCGTAATTGTACAATAGTTATTGTTTACATACAACTTGGATACACGCACCATTGGGTGACGTAAGGCTCACAGAATTCCAAAAAATACTACAATTTTGTGGTGAGTTAATGTGCCTTCAAGTCATAAATACCACATTCTGACATTCAAAACCTTTACAACCGTGTTTTATGCTAAATTAATTGTTTAACTAAGTTTATTTTGGGATAAACAACAGAAAAGAGTGTAAAGAGTTACATTATGCACTGCAAAAAAAGCTTCTCTTATTTAGGCCTCATAGTCCAAATATCTAAAAAACCTTAAATCAAGCAGCATTTTCTAGACAAGCAAAAATAATCTTGTTTGCAGAAAGAAAAGCCAAGTCAAAATTAAGTGAGTTTCTCATTGAAACAGGCAAATAATCTGCCAGTGGGGTAAGGCAAATAAGGTAAGACAAGTTTAGTTTGCATACCTCACTGATTGAAATTTCTGGGTGAATTGACCTGAGAATAGCTTCTGTTTGCTGTAAAGGACAGATCTATTGATCCTCAAAATCATGATCAACAGTGCAGTGATTGGCTGGCGGCATGACAGAAGCTTAATGACATCATCTGATTAATATTCAATGATCAGCCATGTGAGAATAATATACATAATATTCTGTGACTTTAAATGACTTTTGTTGTTGTTACTTTTGTTATTGTAGGCTACTTGAACAGGCTTTACACATGGTACTAAAGCTGGGGCACTACCTTTACAAAGCACACATATCTAAAAGGATCAAACTGGTATCTTAAATGTGGATATTAATAACTTTTTTTTTTTTTTTTTTAGATATTAATAACTAAAGTGTACATATCAGTCATTAAAAAGAAGAAAAAAAATCTCCTTGAACCTCTTGGATGGGTTTATTTTAAATAATATTTATTAAATATTTTATTTATTAATTTAACCAGCTTTAAATTATTTTTAAGAAATAGTTTTTTATTTATTTTTGTAATAGTTATCCACTTATTTAATACAGTAGTCTTGTAATGCTGTGTTCACACCAGAAGCGGCACGTGCAGATAAATCAGGCTATTCGCGCATAAATAGACGTGTGATCATTTTGAGTTTACTCGCTTCATTCGCGCGTCAAATCCACTTCATTGGCGCGTCAAAATAGATGCGGATTCACATCATGGATGGGGCTTCTGTCTGCCCGGTGACTCTAGCTTCGTTGCTAAATGGCTAACATGGATTTCATTGAGAAAATAGCTGTGTTTATGTGCTTTATGAAGGCTGAAAAACAGCGTCGATTCATTTGTAGCCGTGTCTGAGTCCACTAGATCCATTCAGAGGTGCATCCAGCTCTGAGAGTTTATCAACTCCTCCAGAAACTGTCCCTGGATGATGGAAGCTTCCAGCGGTGCTTCCAATTGAGCCGAGCCCAGTTTGATGAACTATTGTCTGGTGTCAGCAGGTGGATTTCCCCTGGGACACCAACTGTCATGCTGTCTAAAGAAAAGTTATTTTCTCTTTCTATTGCCGTAGCGCAATGTTTTGTTTACTGTCTCTGTTGCTTTAAGGACGCGTGCTGCGCATAACATAAACCAGGAAGTAAATTGCCATGCGGAGTCAGTCACAGCAGCCTGCGAGCTCTTTCAGTTGTCCGTCTCTCCAGCGATCGCTTTTTTTCTCTCCCTCTCTTGCAAAGCAACGTCTGTGAGTATTTTTCATTGTGCAATGTTGGAGTAATATCCATTGCCATATTTTGTGAGACTATTTACATGGACAAGTTAGCTTGATGCTTATTGTTGGCCATTGTTTACCAACTCGATTCTAGTTTATTTGTGATGTTTTCTTAATCACCTGTATTTGGATTTAATTTTAACCTACATTTTATTTGTATCGTATTGCAGTTTCACAATATTCTCAGTAAACTTTATGGAAGTGATTCATCTGTGTCCTGGAGTTTCTTGGGAGTGTTTAAGCTGAATGGAGTACGGTCCAGAACAGTGAAAAGACGGCGACGCAGCTATCGAGAGTCACAAGGATCGCCATCTTTCGGAGCAATTGATACAAATGAAGTCACCACATTACAGCGACTTGTCAGCTAAGTGATAATATTTCTTCTGCTACTGACATCATAGCAAGTCACAATGTCACAACGTAGCAATGATAAAAAAGACGATGAAGACATCAAATCAGAAACTGTGCGTTCAAGATGTAGTCGTTTATCTGGTACTTCAACCAGTTCGAAGATCAGTATGGCTGTTGCCATGGCAAAGGCTAAAGCCGAAGCAGCTCAAGCTAGATCGGCACACACACAAAAGGAAATTGAACTTAAAGTAGAACAAGCTCGTGTTCAAGCTAGTCTTGATGCATTAAATGATGAGAAAGAAAAGGATGCTGCTATAGCAGAGGCGAACGCTCTAGTAGCTGAATTACAAACTATGGGGTTTGAAGTATCCAGTAAAGCTCACAGCCAGGTTTCTCAGTCGGTCAAAGACCAGCGAGTCTCAGCTTATGTGTCAGAACAAACTAGCTTATGCAGTAAAGATATAATAGCGCAAAGAGCTAGTGATTATGCTTCACTAATGCAGCATTCTCCGTGTGGTCAACATGATGATGCTGTTTGTTCAGCGCCTCGCTCATGCAGCATTAATCAAAATCAAGATGCTGCTATAGCAGATAGTATGCCACATCAAGCTCCTCATACCTGTGGAGCGCCGCCTCAACAAAGTCACAATCAAGTGTTTAATTCCTTGCCAGTTCGACACCATAAAGGAGCCATTTGTCCGCAGCAGGATCTTAATGCTAATCATTCACTTCCTGTGCACATGCATGGTTTCAAAACACCTCATGGAGCTAGTGATGATCATTTTACGCCCACTGGAGATCTTATCAGGTACCTAGCTCGTAGCAGTGTGGTTACTTCAGGCCTTACTGCATATGATGACCAACCAATCAACTATTGGGCCTGGAAAACATCGTTCCAGAACGCTATCTCCGATCTAGACCTGTCTGCTGCAGGTGAACTTGATCTTCTCACTAAGTATCTAGGCATAGGGTCAGCAGAACAAGTAAGAAGAATTAAAACAGTTAACATCAAGAATCCAGTAATTGGATTGCGCATGGCGTGGCAGCGCCTCGACGAAATATATGGCTCACCAGAGGCCGTCGAGCAGGCTTTGTTTAACAAGCTGGAAAACTTTCCAAAAGTTACGATGAAAGATCCACAAAGACTCAGGGATTTGGGTGACCTGTTATCGGAGCTTCAAGCGGCCAAAGAGGATAACTACCTTACAGGTTTATCATATTTAGATACATCCAGAGGTATTAAGCCTATTATTGAGAAACTTCCGTACAATTTACAAGACAAGTGGCTTTACTTTGGAACAAGATATAAACAGGAATATTCTGTTAGCTTCCCACCTTTCTCCGTGCTGGTAGACTTTATTGCCACAGAGGCAAGGGCTCGCACTGACCCAAGTTTTAACTTCTTCGCACAAGCTTCAGCAGAGAGGAGGAGTAAATGGGAGAAACCTACTAAGTCGTCAGTATATGTTAATAAGATGCAGGTCTCAGGAACCACTAAAGCTGGGGATGGAGAACATACAGAACGTATTGATCCCAATAAATACTGCCCATTGCATAGAAAGCCACACCCTCTGAGAAAATGTAGAGGATTTCGTGAGAAGAGCATAAATGATCGTAAACAGCTTTTGAAAGAACATTACATCTGCTTTCGCTGTTGTTCCTCCACAGACCATCTGGCAAAAAACTGCACCACTGAGATTAAATGTATCGAGTGTGGGAGTGCAGCTCATGTGACAGCACTACACCCTTACCCACCTACCTGGAAATCTAGGATGTTTCTTTCCACTTCAGAAGATGGTAAGGAGGAAGATAAAGGTGAAATCCAGGAGGTCAAGTCGACATGCACTGAAGTATGTGGTCAAGGATTTAGTGGCCGAACATGTGCTAAAATCTGCCTCGTCAGTGTGTTCCCTAATGGCTGCAAGAAAGAGTCCAAGACAATGTACGCCATATTAGATGAACAGAGCAATCGCTCCTTAGCACGGTCGGAGTTCTTTGAGATTTTTAAGATCTCTGGAAGTTCCTACTCGTACACCCTCAAGACTTGTGCAGGGTGTTCAGAGACGGCGGGGAGAAGAGCCAGCGGTTACACTGTGGAGTCGATGGACAAGAAAAAGACAATTCGTCTGCCAACTCTCCTGGAATGCAACCAAATTCCTAATGTTCGCGCCGAAATTCCTACTCCAGAAGCAGCCTACCATCATGCTCATCTGAAACATATCGCTGACAAGATTCCGCCTTTGAATCCAGATGCCAAAATTCTCCTCTTATTGGGCAGAGATATCTTACAGGCACACAAGGTTCGAAAACAGATAAACGGCCCAGGAGATGCACCTTTTGCGCAAAGGCTCGATCTAGGATGGGTCGTCGTTGGGGATGTGTGCCTTGGAGGTGCTCATAGAACACAAGAGGTGAGAAGCTACAAAACAGCCGTCTTAGAGAACGGTCGTACGAGTTACTTTGAACCATGCAACAACCAGATAAGAGTGAAAGAATTATTAGGTCAAGTGTCTAAACATCAGCATCATCTAGTATCTACACCCATTCGTGGTTCAACACCGTTCAGTGGAGACTGCCTAGGACAGACAGTCTTTGCTCATTCTCCTGACGACCATAAAGTTGCTCCATCTATAGAGGATCTAGAGTTCCTGAAAATAATGGATGCTCAGTGCTATCAGGATAGTTCTAAAAGTTGGGTTGCACCTTTGCCCTTTCGATCACCAAGGCTGCGGCTGCCTAACAACAGGAAACAGGCTTTCGACCGTCTTGTCTCGCTTCGGCGTTCTTTGGAAAAACGACCACGGATGAAAGTAGATTTCCTAGAGTTTATGGAAAAGATGTTCAAGAAGGGCCACGCTGAAGTTGCCCCACCAGTACAGCCGGGACAAGAGTGTTGGTACCTACCTTTGTTTGGTGTGTATCATCCAAGAAAACCAGATAAGATTCGTGTAGTCTTCGACAGTAGTGCATCATATGAAGGAGTATCACTCAACGACATCTTGCTCACTGGTCCCGACCTCAATAACAGCCTGTTAGGTGTTCTTTTGAGGTTCAGGAAGGAACAGGTAGCGATCACCGCTGACATTGAACATATGTTCCACTGTTTTCTCGTCAAGGAGGACCACCGAGATTTCCTTCGCTTTTTGTGGTACAGAAACAACGACCCTGCTTCTGACATTGTCGATTACAGGATGCGGGTCCATCTTTTTGGGAATAGTCCTTCGCCTGCTGTTGCAGTGTATGGTCTACGACGAGCAGCTAAGGAAGCAGAATCTTACTGCGGCAGTGATGCAAAAAAATTTGTGGACCGTGAATTCTATGTCGACGATGCTTTAAAGTCCTTTAGCACCGTTGAAGAGGCCATCAGTGTCCTGGGGCGAGCACAGAAAATGCTTGCAGCTTCTAACCTCAGGCTACACAAAATTGCTTCAAATTATCCAGAGGTCATTGAAGCTTTTCCCTTGGAAGATCGCACCAAGGATGTAAACCGCTTGGATCTCTTTATTGATGATTTGCCAATACAACGTAGCCTTGGATTGCTCTGGAACATGCGCACAGATACATTCACGTTTCAAATCGAAGAAGACCAGAGACCATTCACTCGGAGAGGTGTGCTTTCGACCGTGAACAGTCTCTATGATCCTCTGGGGTTCCTCGCACCGATCACGGTTCATGGAAGACTTATACTCAGAGAACTGACTAAACAAGCAGAAGATTGGGATACTCCACTTCCTAAAGACATGGAGGCTGAATGGTCTAGATGGAAATACTCGCTACGAGATCTGGAGGGAATCCAGATACCACGCCCATATACATCATTCTCCACTGCAGGTGCTCTGAGAAGAGAACTCTGCATCTTTGCAGATGCGTCAATCAAGGCAATAGCAGCCGTTGCCTACATCAAGTTGACAAGCTATCAAGAACAGACTGAAATTGGCTTTGTTTTTGGGAAGGCGAAGTTGGCACCTCTGCCTGACCTAACTGTCCCAAGACTTGAGCTTTGTGCAGCCGTACTAGCCGTCGAGATTGCCGAAATGGTAGTTTCAGAGATGGACATAACGTTCGATAGCATTACTTACTACACAGATAGCAAGGTCGTATTGGGTTATATCCAGAATCAATCCAGGAGATTCTACGTTTACGTACATAACAGGATCCAGAGAATTCGGCAATCACCTTGTTCTGGCCTGTGGAAGTACGTTCCAACACATCTTAACCCAGCTGATGTTGGGTCAAGAACCATTACTTCAGACCTGCTTAGCAGCACGACTTGGCTCCAGGGACCAGCCTTTCTTCACGAAGTATCTGCGTATTCACCTGAGCTTCAAGAGGTTCATGACCTTATTGATCCTGACACTGACTCTGAAGTGCGCCCCAAGGTGGTAGCAGGTTTCACTCATGTCAGCAGGGATGTGATGCATCCACAACGCTTTGAACGTTTCTCCAAGTTCAGTACTCTTCTTACAGCTGTAGCTCGCCTCATCCACGTGGCTCGTTCCTTTGCCTGCTCTACCCAGAATGAGTGCAAAGGGTGGCACATTTGCCGACCTACAGAAAAAGAGTTACTGAAAGCCAAAATATGTATCGTGAAGAGTGTCCAGTACGAATGCTATTCAGAGGAACTTAAATGTATAACTGCAGGATCCAACATTCCACAAAGTAGCAGCCTTTGGAAATTGCACCCCATCTTAGACCAAAATCAACTTCTCAGAGTAGGAGGTCGAATTGAACAGTCGGGTCTGAGTATGGACGAAGTTCATCCCATCATAGTTCCTGGTAAACATTATTTAGCTACCCTAATTACCTCTCACTATCATGAAGCAGTGAAACACCAAGGAAGACATCTGACTGAAGGCGCCATCCGAACAGCAGGATTCTGGTTGGTGGGAGCCAAACGATGCATCAGCAGCTTGCTTTACAAATGTGTCACATGTAGAAGGCTCAGGGGGAAAATGGAACATCAGCAGATGGCAGCCTTGCCAGCAGAGCGACTGCAAGTAGCACCCCCATTCACTTATGTTGGTGTTGACGCCTTTGGACCCTGGGAAATTGTCTCACGCCGCACAAGAGGCGGAGTCGTCAATTCTAAACGTTGGGCTGTGATGTTTTCTTGTATGTGTTCAAGAGCAGTTCACATTGAAGTCATTGAAGCCATGAGCACCAGCAGTTTTATCAATGCATTGAGGAGATTTTTTGCAATCAGGGGTCCCGTGAAGCAGATTCGGTCCGATTGTGGAACTAATTTTATTGGCGCTTCTCGTGAGCTGGAGATGGACCAAATGAATCCAGGTTTCAAAAGTGTGGAGGACTATTTACACACTCAAAGCTGCACCTGGATATTCAACCCACCCCACGCATCTCATATGGGTGGGTCGTGGGAACGCATGATAGGCATCGCCCGTCGTATTTTTGATTGCATGCTGCTTGAGCAGAAAAGACCTCATCTTTCACATTAAGTCTTGACTACCCTTATGGCCGAAGTAACCGCCATTATTAATGCCAGACCCCTTGTTCCAGTGTCATCGGATCCAGAGTCACCTTTCATCCTCACTCCAGCTATGCTTCTTACCCTCAAAACAAGCTCTGCACCTCCCCCTCCACCGGAAAATTTTAAAGGAGCATATCTCGTTAGAGAAGAATGGAAGCAAGTACAGAGGCTAGCGGATACATTTTGGAGCAGGTGGAGGCACGAATATCTCAAAACATTACAGCTTCGGCACAAGTGGCAAGAAAAAAGGCCGAATCTTCATGAAGGAGACATAGTTCTTCTGAAAGACAACCAAGCAAAGAGAAATCAATGGCCTATTGGTCTCATCACAAAAACACCTCCGGGAGAAGACGGATTGGTTCGGAAAGTCCATGTGGAAATCGTCAAGGATGGAGTCAGAAGGGTTTTTTTTAGGCCCATTACTGAAATGGTTTTACTTTTTTCACCAAAAACTGATTCAGTTAACTAATGTGGGTTCTTTAAAGACCCCAGACGGGGAGTGTCATGCTGTCTAAAGAAAAGTTATTTTCTCTTTATATTGCCGTAGCGCAATGTTTTGTTTACTGTCTCTGTTGCTTTAAGGACGCGTGCTGCGCATAACATAAACCAGGAAGTAAATTGCCATGCGGAGTCAGTCACAGCAGCCTGCGAGCTCTTTCAGTTGTCCGTCTCTCCAGCGATCGCTTTTTTTCTCTCCCTCTCTTGCAAAGCAACGTCTGTGAGTATTTTTCATTGTGCAATGTTGGAGTAATATCCATTGCCATATTTTGTGAGACTATTTACATGGACAAGTTAGCTTGATGCTTATTGTTGGCCATTGTTTACCAACTCGATTCTAGTTTATTTGTGATGTTTTCTTAATCACCTGTATTTGGATTTAATTTTAACCTACATTTTATTTGTATCGTATTGCAGTTTCACAATATTCTCAGTAAACTTTATGGAAGTGATTCATCTGTGTCCTGGAGTTTCTTGGGAGTGTTTAAGCTGAATGGAGTACGGTCCAGAACACCAACAACAGGCGATACGTCATAATTACGCCCCTATAAGACAAAGCTCACGACTGGTTAACGAGGTGTGAATGTCTGCTGAAGTTCAGATTTTCCAACTTGAGCGATTCGCGCGATACGTGCGTTAATCGTGTCAATCGCGCAAAACGCTCAACTCATGCTGCTTTATTCGTAAGAATCGCTTCATTTGTGCCGCCTCATTTGTGCCGCCTCATTTGTGCATATCGTGCAGCAGGATGTCTATTCGCATCTTTGCATTGACTTAACATGTAAATGACTCGTGCTTGATGCTTCATCCGTGTCTGGTGTGAATGCAGCATTAGAAAATATCAGCAGTTTTTAAAAAAAAAAAAAAAATTTTTTTAAAAAATTGATCAATCAAATCTTGTTTATATGAAACAAACCTTTATTGGGAAACATTAATGCAACAACAACCACAAAATCAAGACTGCAAAATCAGCAGACAGAGCACACGAGTTGGGTTTAGAAGATATTCACATGTCTAGTTCAAATAAATACAATTCTCCCATAAATTTTGGAGAGAAAAAGCACAGACACTGGACATACTGTAGATGAATCTCACTCAAAAAAAGAATAACGATGAAGCTTATCATTAACCTTTTGATTTTTTTAACTTGTCAGTTTTTTAAATGTATGTAGGCAGATTTCTTAGAATTAGTCCAAGTCTGTTAAAATCGAATACTATTAGATTTAATCAGTTCAAACATATGAATAGGGTCTAAATTTATCTAGCTGTAGAAAAAGTACAATGTATGAGATTGGTTTACTTAATATTCAAGGGCAAAACTGACGCAGCTCCGTACGCCATACACACAATAGTTAAAGTCAAAAGAAGCGTTTAAAACACATTGTATTTAATGATATTGTTACATAAATCTTGTTCTTATTTGTTTAATTTATGTTTAATTAAGAAATATCAATCAGATAACGTTTATTAGTTCTTTTGGTTGTAAGTATGTCCCAATGGTTGGAAACTTTATATGCAATCCGAATACGTCAATCTTATTTGCAGGCCTATATATATATATGGCGGGTGGGTGGGTGGATGGATGGACGGATGGATATACGGATGGATATACGGACGGACGGACGGACGGACAGATGGACGGACGGACGGACGGACGGACGGACGGACAGACAGACAGACAGACAGACAGACAGACAGACAGACAGACAGATAGATAGACAGATAGATAGATAGATAGATAGATAGATAGATAGATAGATAGATAGATAGATAGATAGATAGATAGATAGATAGATAGATAGATATTTAACTGTATGTGTTAGCTAATATACACCGAAGCCATTATTAAAGTGTGTTTTACACTAGCCATAAAAATACTAGGGCCTAAAGTAAAAAGCAGAGGCCAAGGAAGGGTTTTATGTTTTTGGTGTAAAAGATTGAAGTACTGTTTGTCAAAGCTGACTTCTGATATTTTTACACAGCAGAAGGTGAAGTGTGGGGCCTTCAAATGAAATGGAGGAAAAATTTAGAGAAAAGAAGAAGAAGAAATGGAGCCGTCAAGAGACAAGAGAGAAGTGCTCAAATGGAAAAGAGAAGAGTCAAGAGGTGATCGCTAAAAGGATACGGCTGTCATAAACCTGATCACAGATAACTGCCTACACACACATACACACAAAAGCCGTGACAGCAAACCTCACGCTGTGGAGCAGCATGCTACGTTTGTGTGTGTGTGTATGTGTGTTTGCGTGTGCGTTCGCAGATGGTGTGTGAAAGCCGAAGAGAAGAGTGGTGTGAGGTCTGTCCACACGGGAGGGAGGAATTAACTCCGTCAAATTTTACTGCTGGCCTCTTTTCCGTCCTACAGCCATTAACATCTGCTATCTGCACAGAAAGCAGCGTCTCAGGTCATAAAGCACGCTATAACTAACAAGATCACATCGCACTGCCAAATTCAAGCCAGAAGACATCTTAATGTGCCTTTCATTTTACTGTTTTAATAACTGTATCATGATCCCCATGGTTATGTATAGACGTATGTCAATATTCAATGATTCAAAATATGTTTATAATGTACAAGTGCACAATTGACATCATTGGCACTTGAAAATATTGTAAATAATTATTTATAATTAAAAATTTTAAGGACATTAAGGAATATTCAAATGAGTGTATTAGCAGTGCTTGTTCATGACAGCAGATTAAAATAGCTAAAATAAAATTTAAAGAGGATTTATTTTCAAATATTAAAATATTCGCTTGTACATCTGGTTAATTCTGTCTAGAATGATCTATCTAGAAGACTATTAATAGACCTTTTGTTCAATAACTGTGTAACTCTGTAACTCTGAAACTGCAATTTATCGAAATTCCGCTAGTCCTGGCTCCGTAATAGAGCAAATTTCTATTAACCCCACTTTTAAAATGGCCAACTTTCCAGCAGGAAAAGGTGTTAACAGCCTGGTACAAAGAACGATTTTGGTTCATACAGCTAATATTACCTTTTATGACCACTGTGAGGGGGGTGAGTTTTTTTTTATAACTCATCTGTTTCCTTTATATTAGGTTATATTAAGTTTGCATAATTAAGGGCATGGCCACTTGAGTGACAGCCAGGTCTCGCTGGTTGCCGTCACTTCACCTCAGCTGATTCCGGCTGATTAGCTGCTGAACTTGGCATGTACATCATATTTTTGTTTTGTTTTATGTGGTTTTACACAGTGAATTGCTTTTTGGATTTATTTCTTACAATTATCAGATAATGCTGTGTGCAATTAATTGTGCTCACAAACCATTTTCATGGCCTCTGTTTCCCAGGTGAGTGAAATTATATACTTATATACCATCTCTATAAATGTATTTGTTTTACTTAAGATAATTTGTCATTTATAATTTTCTTTAGACCTGTAATGCACTCCAGAACATCTGAAACGTTGTCATACAGTGTTATGCCTGAATTTCGTAAATAGCCTTGCATTTACTAACACAGACTATATTTGTATTTGGAAGTAGTTCGAGTTTTCCTCTTGTAGAAAAACATCATAAGAACAATGCTGGTTTGACTTAAATTCAAAATTCAAGTACAATTATACTTTGGACTAAACTAATATAAATACATATAATGTTAAGCTATGGAATTGCTTATTTTCATTCATTCATTTTCTTTTTCGGCTTAGTCCCTTTATTAATCCGGGGTCACCACAGCAGAATGAACCGCCAACTTATCCAGCATGTTTTTACGCAGCGAATGCCCTTTCAGCCGCAACCCATCTCTGGGAAACATCCACACACACTCATTCACATTCATACACTAGCCTACCCAATTCACCTGTACCGCATGTCTTTGGAGTGTGGAGGAAACCGGAGCACCCAGAGGAAACCCACGCAAACGCAGGGAGAACATGCAAACTCCACACAGAAACGGCAACTGACCCAGCGGAGGCTCGAACCAGCGACCTTCTTGCTGTCAGGCGACAGCACTACCTACTGCACCACTGTGTTGCCCCATTGCTTATTTTAGATTTGATAATAAAATCTGCTTGCTGCTTTCAGTATGGCTATAAATTTCATGCAAGATGGTAACAGTTAAATTCACAATAGAAATACATAAAAACTGAAAGCACATAAACAGTACTTTTTTACAAAACTGCTGATTTAAAGTAAAATTATTACTTTGAGAAAAAAAAAATGTTTTGAGGTTCTCTTTTTGCTTTAAGGCAAATTGAATATAACAGGTTTAATTTAGGAAGCATAGATTTCATGGATGGATGCATGGATAGATAGATAGATTTTAAACAGGTTTAAATTTAAGAACCATAGATTTTACTTAACCCAAAATAAAAACTATACTTTGAATGAACGACAGAGTAGTTTCACTTTTTTCCAGCTGACCAAGGTTTCATTTAACATCAGTTGATTAAAAAAATCATGATGAAAAATACAAAAGTGTTTATTAATCGTAGGTCATGTTAGTTTCTTGGTTAATGCCTAATAATGCATTACAATTTTTTATATTAAAATATAAATAATAGCTAATAAACATCAGTTGCATGTTTAATATTAATATTAGATTAATAACTTTAAGAAATCTGGCCTTTTCTCACTGTTGATTTGAATCCATTAGCTAACATACAATGATACTGTATGTTACTGTAAAGTGCTGTACTTTATTATCCTTTTGCATTTCAATTAGTTTAAAACATTTATTTACCCTAAAGATGAATATACAATAAAGCAAAACACCAAGTATTTTTTTCTTATTACCTGTTATATTAAGATAATACTGTATACCACGATAAAAGCTTCAGCAATTAATCGCAACAACAAAATCTGATCCTGTCATGAGCTTAGGTGTGTGCGTTTGAGAGAAGACGCCGTGTTGCTGTCCCACAAGTCAGCACGGCTTAGATCAGGTGGAACAAACCAGGCCTGACAGGGGCTTAACAGGGGCCTTGGCCTTTGGCTTCTTACATCTGTGATGGAGCATTCGGCCAACACACAGAACCCTCACACACCGCCGCACGTCCCACTGCAACATCTGCTTGTGTGAGGGGACCGGCAGGGTGCTGCTCATTTCATACTGGGACTGGCACCAGATTTGGACAGACAGGTGGAACATCCAATAACAGACCTGTGAGCATACCGAACCTATGTCCAGTATTCGTGGTTTGGGTGAAAGGCATCCATGTAGCAATCTCTCCTGGCACTGTCTGCACACCATCTGGATATGAGAGTTGCCCTAGGCAAGCACAATGACCCTCTCTCAGTGCCTAATTAATGTTGTGGATTATCTTGACCTAAACACAGCCCGATCTGAAATAATTCAATCCAAGACAACTATAAATAGGCTTTACAGATATACAAAATTTGATACTTTCTTAATTTCTTCAGGTGACGTCTTCTTTCATTTTTTAAAGAGTATAGTAACGGCTTGTAATTCTGTTCAAACTCACCAACATTCTCTTTCACCTGTATCACATTTTTTTGTTTTATGCAGAAGAGTGACAATGTACTGGCCGATCTTTTAAAGCTGAGCAAAAATAAATAAATACATTTTTTTTTGCCATGACATTATCTTTAAAGCTTGTATTTAAAATACGCAACATAAGATTGTGTGATCTGAATCAACCAATTTGTTAAAATATTTGGCTTAATAGAATTATTTATTTTCAAATAATATATTGCTAATGAGAAGGCCCACACGGAAACTGCGCGCGCAGAATTCCGCAGATTTTCCGCAGAATTCCGCAGATTTTTAGCCCATCATTAATTCTGTTTATTTACTTGAGTAAATGTGTGTAAATCTGAATCTGAGTAGTTTTTAAATTACATATATTTCACATATTAAGGTTTTAGTTATGAGACTCCCAAAATAATTCCGCAGATTTTTACCAAAATTCTCTGCAGAAATTGCAAAAAACGTCTGCAGATTCCGTCTGGCCCTACTAATGAGGATGTAATAATTCACTATCAGCTGGTTGAAAATCGATTCAAATATGTGACGATTCAATCATTTAACGAATTGCAATACATTTTTTGTACATTTTTTGTAGTGGCGCTGTGTTTACAGGTGCAAATTTGCTTTACCTGCAAATACTGCAAAAAAAAAAAACGTTTACTTACACTAACAGAACAACAAAAATGATGCACATAAACCGTCAGCACAGTGAAAAAATACTGTCACAGATGTCTATATGTAAAATAAAAACTATTAATAAGCCAAACCACACGGACCGGATGATTTGCAGCTCCGCTTGCTCCGAAGAGTGCTACGGACATCACCATAGATATATACATGCATATCATCAGCAGGGGACCTTGTAAATGTGCAAAGACCTCAGCTTATGCCATGCTGATATTTCTTTTTCAAAATGTAAAATCAAATAAGTCACATTTTTTAGTTTTTAGTTTATATTAATGAGTCTTCTTTAGTTTGTATTATTCTTTTTTTATTTGGAATTTGTTTTTAAAATAACAATTTATTTATATATTATATTGCAAAATATATTCTATAATACTTAATTATATGTATAAATATAATATGTTAAATATTTAATTTAATTACATAAAAATATATAATAAATACATAATATAATTATATGTTAAATCTATAATATATGTAGGTAGCAGTAGGTAGTGCTGTCACCTCACAGCAAGAAGGTCGCTGGTTCAAGCTTTGCCTGGGTCAGTTGCATGTTCTCCCAGCGTTTGCGTGGGTTTCCTCCGGGTGCTCCGGTTTCCCCCACAGTCCAAAGACATGCGGTACAGGTGAATTGGGTAGGCTAAATTATCCGCAGTGTATGAGTGTGAATGAGTGTGTATGGATGTTTCCCAGACATGGGTTGTGGTTGCAAGGGTATCCACTGCGTAAAACATATGCTGGATAAGTTGGCAGTTCATTCCGCTGTGGCGACCCTGTATTAATAGAGCGACTAAGCCGAAAAGAAAATGAATGAATGAATAATTTTGTTAAAAAATCGTGACTAAATTGTATCGTGAGTCAGGTGAATTGTTACATCCCTATCGCTAATTGTTTATTTACTTGTTTATAACAAGACATATCCTCAGCTTACACATTCAGGGATGAGCAGTATTTATAATACATGTGTTTAAAATACATATTTCAAATACAAAATAGCATATTGTCATTTGTATTTGGGTTGATGAAAATGACTCAGTATTTTGTATCAAAACACTGAGTGTCTTGTGTTTTTGCAGTTTTAAAATACTGTAAAATACTTTGTAAGAACATAATGACATCATTAAAAATGCGGCCTCCTTTTTCAGTTATTTTCCTAGACTTGAGATCTGAACAGAAAATTGATTTCTATTGAAGAAGCTGGTAGGGGTGGTGCGGTCGCGCAAAGGGTAGCGATGTTGCCTCACAGCAAGAAGTTCGCTGGTTCAAGCCTCGGCTGGCTCAGTTGCCATTTCCGTGTGGAGTTTGCATGTTCTCCACGTGTTCACGTGGGTTTCCTCCGGGTGCTCCAGTTACCCTCACAAGTCCAAAGACATACGCTATAGGTGAATTGGGTAAGCTAAAAATTGTCCGTAGTATGTGTGTGTGTGAATGAATGTGTATGGGTGTATCCCAGTAATGGGTTGTGGCTGAAAGGGTATCCGCTGCGTAAAACATTTGCTCGATAAGTTGGTGTGGGCTTCCTCCAGGTGCTCTGGTTTCCCCCACAGTCCAGACATGCACTATGGGTGAATTGAATAAACTGAATTTGGCCATAGTGTATGTGTATGAATGAGATATGTATGGGTGTTTCCCAGTACTGGGTAGCAGCTGTAAGAGAATCCGCTGTGTAAAACATATGCTTGATAAGTTTGGTGGTTCATTTCGCTGTGGCAACCCCTGATGAATAAAGGGACTAAGCTGAAGGTAAATAAATAAATGACTGAATGAAAATGTTAAATAAAACGTTAATGTATTTCTGGCCATCCCTGTACACATCAACTTCTCTCGTGTACATTTCAATCAAATCAAACCATATGAACAATTTATTTTATCATTTTAGTTTGGTCCTTCGGGAGATGTATAGCATTTCATTATATCAAGCAGAGTGGCTGGGACATTAGTCAAAAATGACAAAACATTCATTTTTAGTAGACAAATTACACCTTTCACTAAGAAAAATAAAGCAGGATGAAGGACAAAAGCCAATAACTAATTAACACCAAAATATTACAGCCTAATTAAAAGTTTGTTTTGTTGTCTTGTTTGTTTCATTTCTATAATCCATGAATTGTTCTGAGATTCAAGTTAACTGTTTATATTTTTCAGTTTTGTGTGTTTGTTTGGGAGGAAAGTGCCTGTTACAGCCATAGAGAACTGCTGCACTGTAGAGTACCATGGTATGGACACGATTAAACCCTCAGCTCTGCTTTACAAACACACATACACAAACACGCACCTCATTAAATCACAGCTTTCAGTCTAGTACTCAAGGAAGAATAATGAATACACTAATTGGGGAACAGCACCTAAAATGACCTTGCTGTTTTTTTAAGTTGTACATTATCTTTATAGAGGCAGACAAGCAGAATCAAGTCAAGTTACCTTTATTTCTACAGAGCTCTATGTAATGTAGATTGTGTCAAAGCTCTCTTTACAAAGACGAACAGGAAAAGGGAACAAGAAAAGTGGGACATATTTAGCATATCAGGCAGGTTTCAGGCTGCAGGCAGTGGTAGAATGCTAGTTAGATTTAAACTGATTTAGTTCAAGACTAAGACCGGCCACTGATCCTAAACAAGCAAGCCAAAGGACAAAGTGAAAAGGTGCTGATATGAAATGCAGAATGTGCTTTGGTCTGTTGATAGCAGACTCCCTTTAAGGCAAGTCATTTCACTATGTGGGCATCTTTGAAACACCTCTCGGGCATATAAGTGCAAGAGCCATCTCTTTGAAAAGGGAATCACATTTTCCAAAACTGTTAGGGAAGCTTACTATTAATTTTCATATTTGAAATTACCAGAAAAATGTAAAGAGACAATGTAAAATAAGTATTTTGTGCCTCCAGAATGTGTATGTGATGATTCAGAAACCCACCCCTCACTGACAAAGGTCCAGAATTAATTAATTAATTTTATTTATTTAATTGTTCAACCAGGAATGTCCCATTGAGATACAATATATATATATATATATATATATATATATATATATATATATATATATATATATATATATATATATTATAGGTGGGCATAGATTAATTTTTTTAATCTAGATTAATCTAGATTAATTTCAAAATTAATCTAGATTAATCTAGATTAAAATGGCTCATTTGAATTCTGCCGAAGGCATTCAGAAAATGTGTGCTACCCAAATAATAAGTCTTTGAGAACGGGTTTCTCAAGCCAGGTGATGCATTAGACCAGGGGCTCATCTCCTGTTTCCAAAATGCATCTCAAACTGCTTGAGAAACTGTTCTACTATGATAATTGGTGATGAAAATAAATGATGTTCAGTAAGATGTACTTGTGTTTACTAACTGTTTATTCAGTTAAATATGAATGTTGAACTGTAGGCTTACATAAGCTCCAAACAACGATTTCATACTTGCTTTTGATGTACGTACATACAGAAAATGCTGCTTCGCAAAGGCAAGTTTAACAGAGCCCTGACGGTGTCAAACATTGAGTATGTTTCCATGGGCAACAATACTTTAATATGATTTTAATATGATTAAAACAATACTCTGATTAAGAGTCTACCATGTAAACAGCGATTTTTGATTACTTAATGCTACTAAAGTCATAACTGACCTAAACAGAAATAGAATTAAGACGTGCAGTATGCAGATATTAGAGGCATTACTGACAAACTATTCCCGTCATGTAGGACTTTTCGCCATATTTTCCGACAAGATCCACACAGGCAGTCAGTAAAGTCAGTAAAGGACCGCACAGACACACAGACGCACACACACAAACACACACACACATCGCAAAATGCGGAAGTTTTTTTTCTTCTCATTTGGCGTGCGTTATTAAATTCCATAACACTCTCACCTGTCCTTACTCATCTATTTGCGTCTAATACCCCAGTTTGTCACAAAGGCATGAATTAAATGTTCGTGAGTTAAAGTGAAACTGCTCAACTGCAGTTAGAGTCAGGCATCCTGCTGATTTGATTCAGAAGGGCACTTCTTTCCCAGACGGCGCTCCGGTCAGGTATACATCCGCGCTAAACTATCAAGGTGAAAGTCATCATAGCTTGCGTAGAAAAGACCCAGCTCTCACCCAACTTTGAGAATAGATTAACAGCGATATTTTTTTTATCGCGCGATAAGAGTCTTGCGTTAACGCAGCACGTTAACGCCGATAACGGCCCACCACTAATATATATATATATATATATATATATATATATATATATATATATATATATATATATATATATATATATATATATATATAAATAATAATAATATACTTATATAATAATATAATATGTCACACACACATAGACACATACAAAAATAGTATAAACCATAATCAATTGTTAAAACATGTACACTGCTTTAATTTAAAGTGTCTTTAAAATATTTTTAAATATAGCGATAGATGGTACGGATTTCATATGTAGTATATGTTGAAGCTTATTCCATACATATGAAGCATACTTAAAGAACGCAGATTGACCTAACTCTGTGTGGAAAATATGACATCTTAAGTAAGAGTATATCTGCTGATCTGGTATTGTAAGTATTTGAACAGTAATTTACCAACTAAAGCTTTAAAAATTTGTCCCATACATGAGCTCATCTGTCCTATTTTGACTGCTATGCCATTATGGTGAAAATAGCCCAAAAGGCTTTAAGACCAAGCAGAATCCAAGCTTATTCTTGAAACAAAAAATGACCAATAAAAAGGCATGAAGCACCATAAGCGTATCATATTAAAATTGATTTGAATACTATTTTGGATAAAAATAGTCAAAAAGTGTGGTTATGATGAGCATCTGACAAGCTAATTCATTGATTCAATCATTCATTCATTTTCTTTTCGGCTTAGTCCCTTTACTAATCTAGGGTTACCACAGTGGAATGAACCGCCAACTTATCCAGCACATGCCCTTCCAGCCATCTCTGGGAAACATCCCAAACTCATTCACACTCATACACTACGGACAATTTAGCCTACCCAATTCACCTGTACCGCATGTCTTTGAACTGTGGGGGAACCGGAGCACACGAAGAAAACCCACGCGAACACAGGGAGAACATGCAAACTCCACACAGAAACGCCAACTGACCCAGCTGAGGCTCAAACCAGCGACCTTCTTGCTATGAGGCGACAGCACTACCTACTGCGCCACTGCGTCGCTTAAGCACCAGTAATCCACATTATAATGATTTTTTGAGCGTAGTGCAAAGACTGAAAAGCAATGGCGTAGAGTAAATAAGCCAGAATGGTGGTGTTTCGCTCCCTGCTGGGACAGCATACCTCCCCTCTGTCTGTGAGCTGCACTGGTGGGCCAGGAAGAGAATTAGGGGGTTATGGGTAAAAAGAGGGGCTAAAACTGGGTCCTACTGGAGGGGTGGAGCCACTTGTGAGCTGATCCCACTGCAGGTGCGTGCCACAGCGCAGTCAAAGTACCAACCTACCCTCCATATGCTTGTTCTGAGCCTGCCAGCTATCTCCCGCCACTCCCCACTGAGCTCAGAGCTGGCACCTCTCGCCCGCCCCCAAATCTGTCCTCAAGCCTCATGCCCACTCCAGCTGTCCTCCTCTGTTCTGTGTGCCCACACCAGGCAGGCAGGGCAGCCCTGGACCCCAGAAGCGCTCTGGCCTGCTGACCGGCTAACGGGCCACAGTCGCCATATGGAGACTCCCGCCACGAGAGCTCCTTGCTCTGTCATCCTCCGCCTCTTCCATCTGAGCGCACCCACCATGTGCTGGAGCCGAGCCTGCAAGCAGATTGTTCGCCCCCGCTTCGCACTCGTACTCTCTCCTTACTTGTTTATAGACAATCTCCTCTTGTTCACCAGCCCCGCGGAGCAGGCTAGACCAAACAAACATGCAGAAATAAATCAACCACTGTGGTATTCTGAGCTCCGTTTGACACGACCCCTTCCTCCTAATGCACTTTTATTATTTTTGCTTTCATTGCATTTGCCTTGCCTACAAAGTGCTTCTCGATTACCCATAAACCCCTATATCCACGCTAAACTCCTATCATTGCAGGCTGTTTAAAAACACACGCGCATGCCGTGATATTTGTTTTTATCGCTCTGCCCATGCTTTAATAAACAGATGTTGACTGAGTAGTAATCTTCTCATCCTCTGCCAGCCAAAGCTAATCTCTCAATCACAGCCAGCTAGCTTGGCTTTCACCGCTGTTAGCACAATCCTCCACTGAGCAAAAGGCCTATTAGGGTGCCTGTTGTCCAGAGTGATATAAAAAAAGAAGAGCAGGGAAATCTTACCTCTAGTCAGACAAACATTATTCAGACATGACAAAGTATAAACAATTTGACCTCCAGCACTTACAAAACACTTCTAAGGGCGTACTCACACTAGGTACAGTTGCCTTGAAGAAGTTGCGTTCTGGCACACCTCTTCCAACCGGGCCAAGGCTGGCCAACTGAACCACGCCTGGGCACAATTCGGAGCACTCACACTGGTAAAACGAACTGAGAAACACACCCGGGCACGGTTCAGATTACCTAGTGTGAGTGCACTCTAAGATAACATCTTTACCGACAAGCATCTTCCTTGGTCAACAACATGTACAAGCAAGCAAAAGTGTTCAGGTACAAGCAAACACAAGATATAGCAGTGGCTTTCAGCAAGGCTGAAGCATTTGCAATGAAAGAGAACTTCTTTGGTCTCATGCAGACACATAGCCTACATTACTGACAAGAGGAGATGTGTTTACAGTTGAGTTCTAGCGCACAGCTTTCTAACTTCACACGTCAGTTTCTCACAAGGGGCATAGTAAGTAATGGAAGACAACATGCTTCCTTACTCACGCTTGGGCAACCGTACAGCAGGCAGACGCACCCACTTCAACCCACCACCCACTGACGCTGCTTCTGAGGGAATACAAACAGATAAAATAAGGGAGCCATCAAGTTTGAGAGGAGAGGTGGGAAGTGGAAGAGACAGGAGGAGTTGGAGAAAGAAAAAGAATGTCTATTTTGGGAATCTTTAAAGACTTAGTACTCAAAGCAATCTGCTTTTAAATGATTCTCAACAGTCGGCATTTCAAGGCCCCACTGAAAAAAAAAGGAAGATGTCTCAAAGTCTTCTTTCTCAGCATGGTGGGTGGAAGACACATCGTTTCCTGGTATTTGCTTCAAATTAAAGAGGAAAAAAAGAGCAAGGATATGCCCTCTATATATTTTCCTACCATTTTCATGCATTTGTTTTAGAGCCCATGGCTGTATGTGCACAAAAACGCATATAATAACTTGGTCAAACACACCATGAATTCAAAGAAAGAAGAAAAACTCAGGCTGAGGTGGAGTACCCCTGGCATGTAAAGCTGTTCCGAGAAAGGCCAAGTGTACACTAACTACTTCTGAACTGTGCATAACAAAAGCTGGAAGAGTTAGTTTAAGCTAAACTTTTTTTAAGACAGAGAGCGTAAGGTTTTGAACCTTTAAAATAAAGACAGTAAACAAGCAAAAAATAATTGGTGTGGTAGGAAAGATGAGCTTGAAAAACTTAAAGGCAGTTACAGTATACAGCATCTAAAAACAAATGTGCTGGAGATCAACCATATGGCTCTTTTCACTGCAGTAGGAAGGATTTTTAATTGGCATTAGAAGCTAATAACATCCATTTTCATGTTGTGAGATGCTCAGCTGCAGACAAGTTCTGGTGTTTTGTCAACACCCACGTGAACCTTTGTGATCCAACCTGTCTCCACAAAGGGGAGCTTCACTATATCTAACAATTTAGTGTAAAATCCATGCATTTTCTGTAAAGTTTATTTTGACTGCACTTGGAATGGTCCACATCAGAGAAGCATACCTATAAACTAGGGATGGCCCGATGAGGGTTTTTTGCCCTCGGGTCCGAGTCATTTGATTTTGAGTATCTGCCGATACCGAAACCCGATCCAATACTTCTATAATTCATAAAAAAGAATAAAGAAGTGCGAAGAAACAGATACAAGATGTTCCTTATTTTTTATTTAATTCACCTTATTTTAACATTCAACAGCTCTGTTAACAATCAGAGCAGTTCTGTGAGGTAGCTTTATCAATCAAGTAATAAATAACATAAATTCTTCACTTTTGGACTTTAGTGCAAAAGTAAATATAAAAAAAATCTAGTATAAAAACTAACAGCACCTCAACCTAAAACACCTAACAGACATACCAAGTTTATATATTTCATAGTTTGCTATGGCAGTGTTGTCGTCATGAACTTGATAATACCTCCAGACCGCAGATATACTCATGCTTTCCGAATCCATGTTCTACTTTGCTGGCATTTAACCAACAGAGTCTCTGCAACAAAGTGATGTTATGCCGCATGCGTTGCTGTTTCTGTGTGAAGTCAAGAAAGAGGTCTCACGGTTCGGTTCGGTTACGATTATCATGCCAATGATTCGGTTCAATTCAATATCTCGGTGCACTGACGATGCTTTCCAAATACAATTTTATATTTTACTAACCCTAACCCAATACAACAATTAAAATGTATCAATCTTAAATACATTTTATATGTATTTGTAATACAATCTCTTCCTTTAATACAAGCAGTCTGATATATGAACTGTGCCTTTAGTTTTACCTGCTCAAAGAAAACACTCTGCATCAAACAAAACTCAACAACATGAGCATTTAAAGCAAATAAACAAACCAAAACATTATCCTGCTTGCTTTTTGAGAGTTGTCGAGCGAGTTGATTGACCTCTATGATTAGTCACATACTCAACAAAAAGGGCTGCGATTGGCTCTAACGCGCTGGTGCTTTTCACAATCGGTGACACTGATAAACGAACATGGCAATCTCAGCTGATGCGTGATAGACGCGGTGGTGAAAACTCGCTCTGCAGACATGCTCGTCTCTAAATCCACATGTATCGCTGTAACAGCCGAGAGTAGACAGAGAGAGAGGGAGAGAGATATGAAGTTTACTTTCATTTTTCCAAAGCAGTGAAATAGGGGCTTCTGCTGTAACTCCAGTGTCAGTGAATGACTGTCCAGCAAACACACGCAGTGAATTGTGTAGAGTTACACAATTACAAGTTAATTCATCATAGTATTCTACCATGACATAGAGCATATGAGATAAATGATGTGAGTACGTAATAACCCTTTACTATCTATTACTGAACTAATACAGAATTGTCCGCGATGCGAAGAAACAATTAATTCTAACACCCCTATATATATTTATTTTTGAGTCCTGATTGGGACGTAATCTCCGATCCTGATTGAGTCTGAAACCGGGTGATCGGCCTGATTTCCATTCAAATGATCGGATCAGGACATCCCTATTATAAACCTTAAGGAGTGATTCCCTGTACAGCTGGTGGTTAGCTGATTCAGGTTCATTAGGATGAGTTCAGATATCTGTAGTGTTGTTGGGTTATCTCTAATGAAATGGGTTGGAAAACGTGGCCTACAGAATCTGGCACAGACCATTTCATAAGAGACAACTTACAAACTTGACTTGACATGACAATTAAAAGTCATTTGTGATGATAATTATACAATTATTTATAGTTAATAATTTCTGCCTGGCCAGTCTGATTTTCACTATGGAGATGCAAGGCTACAATTAATTTAAATTTATAAATTTGGTGTTCTTGACCATTTGATATTACTGTATATTTGACATTTGACCTCTCCAATCACTTATGCAAGCGTTTCACTACATAAAGCATTCCTTCTCTAAGTTTCCTGCCATTCTATCAAGCTCTTAGTGTTGTGGTTTGTCTCATTGTTTTGTGAGCATTTTTTCAGTGTCCTCAGATCAACTTAAAGTACCCTAGAGAGATGACATAAAAGTCAATATCTCAGCAGACAATTTGTAAGGACTAAAGTAAATTCACATCGGCTCTATAAATGTCAAACTTCAACTTACACATTTTCCAGTGACACATATAGGTTGTATTATTTAAAAGCTAAACTTGACCATATATGTTCTTTAGAATCCTCTTCATGGGATTGATGGAAGAGCAAAGAACGGGCTTATTTTCACTCTTTTTTTTTTTGCATTCGCCCTGAGGTGTGTACGTTTTGGAAGAACATGTTCTTTGGTATTCACACGTTTTTGAAAAAGATATCAGTCCTGATGTTGAATTACCTTGGTTCTGATCTTACAATAGAATTGCTGCAGTTTTAATAGTTTTCTCTTTTGTTTGGTAATGTGGTGAAGGGTAAAGGCTAATGGAAAGGAACAGTTTTCATAAAAGGCTGGCTTAGATGGCTGCTTCCTTCAAGAAAGAAGTTGGTTTTCAAGGACTGGTGCTTGTAATAGGATCTATGGATCTCAGGACCCTGACTCTGGTCTTCTACTCAGAACATTTTTTAATATAAAATGTAGCAAACTGTAGGGCAGCACCGTGGCGCAGTGGGTAGAACAATCGCCTCACAGCAAGAGGGTCATATTCCCTATTCGCTTAGAACATTCTAACATTTAAACCGTTAAACATTTTAACATTTAAAAAGCATTAAAGTCATCACTCTTAGGTGTAATTTGCTTTCAAAGTATTTTTACAGTTCAGTTTTAGCGATCTTCATGTTTACAATCCCTTCGCAGTGAATGAAATAAAAAATTATGTCATTTTGAACACAGCCGTGGCTCATGGAGAAAGCTATAGGAGACCTATTATTTAAAAGTGGAATTTACGTTACGTCTCCAAAGCTTATAAAAAACAAAAAACATTGCATACATTAATGCTTTTAATTTATAGTAGGTTATTTATTAGGTATCTCTACTGTGTATGACATGGACCTGTTGGTTAGAACATTTCTGCAGTGGTTTGCATGTGTCAAATTGTAAAAAAATACTTTTCAAAGAAACAACAACAACAACAATATCCTACTTAATAATAATAATAATAATAATATTAATAATAATAATAATAACAATAATAAAAATAGTCATTATCATCATCATTATTATTAGTATTAAAATATTATTATTTTTTCTTTTCCTAATAAATAATAAATATTACATTTAATTTCTTGATAAATAGCCTCATTATTTATTTATTGATATGATTTATATATGACATTAGAATACGTGTTAGCTTTTGTAAGTGATTTTATATTAATTTAGAATAGACTATGGAATGTTCTCAATAATATTTGTAAAGGAAACATTGGTCCTATAGTGCCATTTACATATATTTCAATTAATATGGAAAGCGAGTGCATGTTGTTACCAAAACTATAATTGGATTTGTTTTTTAAATGCATGTGCGTTTAAAACACTATAATTTGCACAAAGAAATTATGGGGTTCTTCTCTAAAGAAGTTGTTACTCAACCCCGTTTAAACCATCATTATGGGCCTTTTACGTTATAACTAATATGGTTCAAATGATGGATCTGCGACAGAGAAACTACGGGTTTTGGGAAACACTTGTCATTACATCGTTCTTTTCTCAAACAATGCATTGTACTATAATAGCTCAGCCGCGAGTCACGTTGTTGTTTGGGAAACGCACCCCTGATTGGTCAATATTAAATGACACAAGGTGGTCATTTCGCTTGTGATGCTGAATTTTGCTGAGGCACAGCACGACAGAGGCACTACCTGAACCCATTTAACAAACGAGAAAAGTTAAATTAGTTTACCTTATTACTGTACTTAAATATTTAAGTTAACTGTAATTAAACATTTAAGTTAATTCAATGAAGAGACCACATTCGGTCAACTCAATTATTAAGGATGCACATTTTTAAGAAAAGTAGGAAGAACTAAAAAATAGGAGTGCTTTACAAAATATACCAAAACAGATAAATCAATAGGGGAAAAAGCAATATCATTTCTTTCTTTTCGGCTTAGTCCCTTTATTAATCTGGGGTCGCCACAGCGGAATGAACCCACAACTTATCCATCATATGTTATACGCAGCGGATGCCCTTCCAGGTGCAACACATCACTGGGAAACATCCATACACACTCATACACTACGGATAATTGAGCCTACCCAATTCACCATACCACATGTTTTTGGACTTGTGGGGGAAACCAGAGCACCTGGAGGAAGCCCACACAAACACGGAGAGAACATGCAAACTCCACACAGAAACACCAACTGACCCAGCCGAGGCTCGAACCAGCGACCTTCTTGCTGTGAGGCGAACGTGCTACCCACTGTGCCATGGTGCAGCCCCAAATATAATTTATATTATTAAGGAAATGGGAAGCATACTTTAAATGCTTCTACATGAAGATATCTTGAATTAAAGGTGCCCAAATTAACAACAACCAAAAATGGTGATTAAAGAAGAATACTTTTCCTATAATTTACTGATTTAGTAAGAAATCATATTAATTTCCTTCTCTTATACACTCAAAAACAATATGTTGCTGCTTGTTCAAACTACTTATTTTAAATGAGGTGAAACGACACAATTCTCCAGATTTTTTGGGGACAACTTAATTGTTTTAAGTTCAATCCACTTAAATCTGTTAAGTTAAATTGATTTGTGTTGGGACGACATGAATCAATCGTGTGGAAATAAATAAACCATATATAAATAAACTATATCTTCCTTTTCATTTGACTGCTTGAATATATTGCTGTTTCTGTTCCCTTTTTTTACACAAACTCACACAATAATGGTTAGGGTCCAAAACTGGTATTTGAATACTACATTACTATGTTTCAGCTTTCACTTAATATCTCTCTATTTAATTAGCATTGACAGAGAGGAATATAGGCAATTAGCACTGACTCTACCATGACAGCCCAGTGTGTTTCTTTTTTTCCGCATGTCGTCCTCTCCTTCATGTGTATTAGAGCGTGGTCAAATCTGGTGTATCAGAACATATCAGCTGTCACAGAGACAACATCACGAGAGACTCGAACAACAAAGCACCGTGTAGAAGGAAGCAGTGTAGCTTAACAGGTGTAAGATTTATAAAGCAGGAAGCTGAAGAGACGCCAACGAGAGGCTCTGTGCGGTCATGTCAAAGGCACTGCCACCTGCCAGGCTGAACACTGAGGTGAATGACACCTGCTGCACATCAAGACACTTTAAATATTACACCCACAGGCCAGACAATCATCACTCTTTATGCCAAATTAGTCACTGTATATGAAACCCCCGACGATCCTACATCACCCAGCCCGTTCTGAGCTGGGACCGAACCGGCAGCTCTCCGCATGAGAGTTGGTTGCTCTAACAAGGAGGCTAAAGATCATGACCTCTTGCATCTGTCGCTAAAGCACCTTTTCGGGTTCAGGGGAGTGAGGTTTACCTGCAAAGCACTTCACTAGCTGGCCTCTGTGACATATACTCCTGATGTTTTTTTTGATTGACCCATATTCTATCTTTGGGTAACACTATTAATTACTGTTCTTGCTTATTACCTGCCTGCTATTAACTGTTTATTAGTAAGTATGATCTTATTCTACAACTCTAATCCAAAACATTATCTTTTGTTTTCATCTACTTACAGGTAATTAGGGATGCTCAAATAATCGATTAACCGGTAACCATAAGGGTGCGTTTTTAACCGATTAACGGTATCAGTTAAATGATTAAAAAATATTATTTTATATATTTTTAAATTTTGGCTGCATATGGAGCCAATCACAGCGAACACACTTTTTGCTTTTAGAGGAGCATGCTTTGAATCGTTTACCAACGGCCACGAGTGTTTTGCGTGCTGCTTTCGCGCACTGCGCGCCTCAGGTTTTTTGCTGTTGCGGGCTGTGTGCTCGCAGTTGAAATAAAGATCAACCCTGAGCAGAAAAAGCATGTTTCGTCAGTCGCGTCTTTTTCATTCTTCAATCAAATGAAAGCAGAGGCAGGGTTTTTGCTGAGGTGACAGCAGTGCTTGTGTTGTCAAGACGACTACGGACACTTTTAAAGATAGAGGAGAGACTAGTGGTCACTGTTTCAAGTTATCCTGAGCTTTATTACTTTACAAATCGTGAATATTCATTCATTCATTTTCTTTTCGGCTTAGTCCCTTTATTAATCAGGGGTCGCCACAACAGAATGAACCGCCAACTTATCCAGCACATGTTTTATGCAGCAGATGCCCTTCCAGCTGCAACCCATCACTGGGAAACACACTCATACACTACGGACAATTTTAGCATACCCAATTCACCTGTACCGCATGTCTTTGGAATGTGGGGGAAAGCGGAGCACCCGGATGAAACCCACGCAAACGTGGGGAGAACATGCAAACTCCACATAGAAATGCCAACTGACCCAGCAGAGGCTCGAACCAATGACATTCTTGCTGTGAGGCGACAGCACAACCGACTGGCCACTGCGTCCCCACAAATCGTGAATATCAGAATAATATTACATATTACAATTATAACACCATCGACAGCAACACTTGCCCACAATAGACCAGCTGATTCAGTTGTTTCCTAGCGACATAAAAAAGCACCGCGTTTCTTCTTTTCTTGTTAACAAAAAAGGCAGTGTGATGCACCTTGCGTTTTTGGAACGGAAATGCACGTTTTGTGTGATGTGCAACATATTTGTTAACTGGCGGTACGGTAACATGTGCAATCACACATGCCTACAGAGGTGTTTTGCCAAAGAAGCAAGATGAAAAAAGGATATTGCTGGTCACAGTTTGACACAGACACAGACAGAGTTGATGTCAAACCAATGATGCTGATAGCCTCTGTCCTGGATCTGCATCATAAATTCAACAAATAGGCTATTGATGATTTAGTGTACAACCAACAAACCAACCTTTTTTTTCATTTGGAAAATTACAGTTATTCATAGTTCTTATAAAATATCCATTTTTAAAATAGCCTTCATAGCCTAATCTATGAATCAAACAAATCCAAAGATTTTCTTGATTTTTGCATAATAATAACTCTGCACCAAACTGAGGCATTTTTTAGTTGATAAAACATGTATGCAAATTAATTCAATATCATATGTAAACAACAAAATTGTTCTATGCTGTAGTAGCCTATACTTTACAAAAAGTCAATATACTGTATAAGCTTCGTCACTGTCTGTCATCACACGCAGTGCGCGCACATAAGGTAAAGTCAGATGCTCAAGACGTAATCTTTAATGACTTCTGTTAAAAATGTTGACAGAGGTTTGTGATATAAGAATTAGAGTGGAGTGGCATATTTTCCTTGGAGTAATCGATTTAAGGTAGCCTGCTATTTTGTTTTGACAGAGGAAAAAAAAGATGAAAAAAAAAAAAAACGCTGGTGTCAGTGTTTTTGTTTTGTAATCTAAATTTGTCATTTAAGTGAAAATTTCTAGGGCAGGCCTATTTATTTTATTCTTTTTATTTAGTTTATTCTTTATTTCTGTGCTGTTGGAAAAACTGCTGGTGCGTGAAGATGTTCTGTTGTTAATATAGTCGCATGTTAAAATAAATCAGTATTTTAAAATGCAATATTTAATGTGTCAGACACAAAATAGAGGCATACATTTTTTTTAATTAAATTTTAATTTACTATTAATCTGACCAGTTAACGGTTTAAAATTCGGTTAACGAGCGGCGGTTGATGGTTGGCAAAATTAACCAAAATGAGCATCCCTACAGGTAATACAATGTACTGCAGTTATACAAAGACTTTTTTCACTATATTTGCATTACATGACAGCAACGGCAATGAAAAAAATACAGATCGATCCAAATAAAGGGGTTTTACTAACAATTAAAAATATGAGCAAACAACAATCAAAGGGCAAAGACAGAAGTGAATAAAAAACAGTAAACAATCGGAACATCAAACAATGACTGACAACTGAGAACGGAAACACATGGGTTTATATACAGAGGGTTAACATGGTAACAAGGTTAACAAGATGGGTGGAGCTAATTACTTACTGAAGAGACAATCAGGGGTAACCATGGTGACTAACAAGAGGTGAGGAGGAACAAAGGAACCAAGAACTGAACACAGAAAGTGAACATGGAAGCAAATAATAGATACATACATACATAAACTAACAAACAATCCATTTCCTATGAAACAAAAACAAAAACAAACACCAATGGCACTTGATTTAGGTTGGTAAATAAGAACTTTTCATTTAATGATAAACGATCAATCTGTATCTGGAATGTTATTTTGCTTGATCCTACTAGATGTTTTGGTCCTGTAACAAGTTATTGCAGTTGTTCAAACAACAATATTATGTAAATTCCTGCCCAGAAACTACAGATGGTCTATTTGTATATCATTTGTTTCATATGGTAACATGCAATAGTCATATAAGTGTGAAAATATGATTCATTAAGCATGTTAACCACACAGTGATCTGTCTAAAATAAAGTTTGAGTAGGGTATTCACATATTAGCCAAATACTAACAACCACAAAACACACGAGAGGCTTACAGAAATCTTAAGTGTGGCATGTCTGTTTGTGTGAGATATGCACGTCTTTGTTTCTCAGCTGTGTTGGACACACTTACCAGCTGTGTGGTGTCAGACCACTGATACTGTGCTGTGTGCTATTAACACAAAGTAAACACTGACTCACTGACTAGTAGAGTACTTTTCTGGAATACTAGCTGAACAAAATGGAATAGTCTTATATTGTGGTTTGCATTGTAATAAGAAAATGAAAAGAGGGAAATTGTCAGATCTATAATAGAATGGCTATTATTAGTAAAGATAAACTGTAGGAGAAGAAAAAGAGACCGGGAACAATTATCCACAATGTGACCCGCTGACCTGCCCTCATGGTAAATCCATAGCCATAGATTTCCCATCACATGTGTTCATGACCCTCAAGGAACAGTGATCAGTTTTTACACTCGCCATCGACATACAAGCAGCCCCATGGCTCCTGGCAATTTCCACATCGACTGAATGAGAAAACATGACTGCAAGGCGATCTCCTCTCATTAACATGCTCATGAACCACAAACAAAGAAACATCTATTGATCATTGCTTTCTTAGCTAATAATGGAGTATGAGACATTAAAGTATTTACATTTTCATTCAAATACACAAATATATATATATATATATATATATATATATATATATATATATATATATATATATATATATATATATATATATATATATATATACAGGGCTTTACATTAACACCCGCCAACCGGCCAAATGCGGGTAGATTTCAGCTCTGGCGGGTTAGACAGACACCTCCACTAGCCACTTTGGCTGGTTGGAAATAATTTTTAAACTGTAGTTTTCTTAAAAGCAGGGTTTGAAAATAATCGTGGTCCAATATTCGTGCAAATGTGATGTCTTAGAATCGAGAAGCAGCTCGACTGACAAAAATAACTGTGTTCGCACGAGCAAAAAGCAGGTAAATACCGAACGAGAGGATGATCACTCGCGCGCACAGTTGATGTGATGCACGCAATTTTTAAAAAACGCGCGCGCTCTAGTTTACTTGCGCGAAGCACCCCTCAAATATACATATTCTTTTGTAAGCAGCAGCGGTCACTGCTTTCATTTACAGGCCTATATTAACCTTATTATTATTAACCCTTTATTAATCCTTTCATTATTAAACACGGTATGTTTTACCTGCTTTCTTTTGCTTACAGTTATTTTTGTTAATATGGTTTAATTATGTTTCTTTATAATAACATTGCTTTAATGGGAGATTACTCCCCATTTATGTTAACTGGTGATCTGGGACTTTTAGCCAAGACAGATTACTGTGCATATTTTAGATCCATGACAATTCTTTTTTTAAATGTAATGTTTTTTTAAAAGAAAAGTTTTGTTGAATTAAAAAGTGCACCTATACAGCTATATTTTCCTTGTTTTGACACAATAAAAATTTTTGGCTAAGAAATAGTTATTTGGTGTGGTCAGAAATAAATTTGTCAAATCCTTAATTTTGAGCCCTGAAAAGTCATGTGAAATAAAAACTCATTGTATTGCGACAACCCATTTGCTCATGAACACTGTGCAAGCTAATACACAATACACACAAGAAGTTAAATGAATAAGAAGGCATGTGGACATAACACAACATCTAAATAAAGTCATTTTAGCATGTCAAAGTCAAATTTATGCATATAAAATATATTTTCCCAACAAGAAAATTGTGGCTAGTGAAAATGGCGAGTGGCTAGTAATGTTGGAAATCTACTAGCCACAGTGGCTGGTGATCAAAGAAGTTAATGTTAAGCCCTGTATATATATAATATGCAGTGTTCATATAGTTATGATGCCAAGCAATTTAATATATTAAATATTGTAAAAGATTTTCTGTTGTAAAAAAGTATGTTTTAATATATTAAGAAAGAACATACTCCCTCTCCAACACTCTCTTACAAATTTACAAACCCTATTCCTACAGTGTGGGTATATGTTTAACTGCTTAAAGAATAAATGATGAAGTCACAGGATATCGCTGTTTATCTGTAAGAGTGCATGTCTACAAAAGTGTTTTTTTACAAAAGCGACTGATTTTCAAACTGTCAGAAAACCTAAAAAACTGTTTTAAAAAACCTCACTGTGGTCCTGACATATAAAAAACGAGGCGTTTCCACTGACAACAACAAACAACAAACACAAAAACCACCCAGCTCAGTTAAAAAAAAAAAATTGGTGAATACCCTTATAGACAAACAGTAACATTCTAATTTATTCTTCAAGCAGTTAAATCTATAGCTATGCTGTTAGAATTGATAAAGCCCAACCATATATCTGGTAAAATGTGGTGCCAGGCACAATGCAAGTGTTTTCTTTTTGCTAGTTTCAGCCTGAACCATTTATCATATTCATGTCCTGTGCCAAACTGTTTAAATAGCAAATATATCTGCACCAATTTGTGCATGCATGGCTTGCTGGTCTGAAAACGAGTCATGTGTTTAGGTGCACTGTTGGTGCGTTATTATTTTGAGTCAACTGAATCAATGACTAAACCCAATTTGAGTAAAACATGGACAAATGTAAATGGTTTAAATAATAACAAAAAATAAAAATACAAGCAGGCTTGTCCATACTTTACCCAAATTTGACATTTTTAGAGTATATGCATATGGCTCTATTTTAACGATCTAGTCGCAAAGTCTAAAGTGCATGGCGCAAAAGCATTAAGGCCGTGCCTGAATCCACTCATGGTCTAACAGGGTTGTACTTATTCTTTTAATGAGTTATGGGTATGTTTTGAGCATAACTTGCATTTAACCATCCACGCCATGGCGCATTTGCTATTTACATGGCAACTTTGTAAGTGGAAAAAATTAACGCTTCACAAGAAAACAGTTAAACAGACCATCTGCGCAAGGATAAAGAACGAGCCTCCTCCATTCAGCCACTTTACTATATCTTTCTCTTTACTTTTACTCTTTACTTTTGTGGATAAGGAAATGGTGTTGTACACACTCCACTAAAGACATCCATTAGCCTACATATTTAATTTTGTTTGTTAAGTGCAAAGATTTGTTTCAAAACTATTTCTAAATTCAGCTCTAATTTCCAGCAAACGATTAAATGAACAATAATAAAAAATTGTGGTCAAAAAACTGAGTTATATCCAAACACACATCCTATTCTTATGCCCCATATTTCCTCAAAAAAGCAACGCGCCAACAATGCACCTTAACACACCTCTATTTTATTATTAAATTAGTGCAGTGCATTAAGATTGCACTGGTCTGAAAATAGCAACAAATCGTGTCAAACACGTCTTGCGCCTTATTGCGCCAGGTGTATAATAGTGCTCATATAATTAAAATGAAGAGCAAGATATCAGTAGGAAAGCTATAATAACAATTCTCAAAATCTTGGAGCCTTAGAACATGCAAGTCAATCAAGCATAACGAACATTAAATCAAATAGAAATGATCAACAGGAAAACAAGAGCAAGTGAAAGATGCAGAGGGCATACAAGTAAATGCTGCTGTCTTCATCGCTATTAACAAAGACGAGAGCTTTCATTTAACCCAAGGAGTTGTAGTTTAAGCAAAGCTACACTGAGGTGGAAAAGTTGATTATTCAATAAGAAATTGTATCTTTGTCTGATTATCTCATTTATGAATATTGATGACAATTTGGTTGAAGCCACAGTAACCAGGATTACGGCAGGTTTTAGTTGCTCCTCTTGAGAATGTAAGAGGTTTAGTCACAGGTTTACAACTGATCACAGGGATCTCTTTCAGTTTGACTATCTGAAGATTCAAGCCTCAAAGAAAAAGCAGCAAGCACTCCTTTTTCTTGTATCTACTGTGTCTGTTCTTTTTCCTTTTCTTTTTTTAGGTGAGTAACCGTCACATGTTACTCGTCTTTCCCGTCGCTCTAGCTCCTCCAGAATCCCCTCCGGCAAACAAAACTGAAAAAGCTAGCACACACGCACAAACACACGCTCCCCTGAGAAAGAGCACTGCAGTCTAAAAAATATCAAAACAAAAGAGGAAGTGATAGAGATGAAAGGATGACAAGAAATATTGGACAATCAAAGTCAGCTTCTTTAGAGAGAAACTAAAAGGTAACATTGATTCTAGTTTTATAATATACTTAAAATATTATGCTGCTCCAGAACCAGAAACCACACAAAAGATATGAAACATCAAATCAAAAAAGTTATATTTTGCAGAAACGAGTGAGTGTTAAGTGTGTTCATCTGGCCCAGTTTGCTAGGGAAATGTCACTGTGACAATGCTTTTCCACACAATATCCAAACATCATGTTGGTAACCCTGTATTCAAGGATTCTATGAAGCCATGTTATTACTGTACATCTGCACTTTTGATTTAGACTGCTTGGGTATAAAACTACTACACCATGTAAAAAAAGAAAAAAAGAATGGTTAGATGAGGTTGCAGGTGATATGTTATTAAAATGTATTAGACATGTCCTACTTGCCACATTTATGAAGTTGTGACTTGAAGTTTGTTGCATTCAAGTGTTGTGAGAACAAATAAAAAAAATGCTGAATCTTCTTGATTGACTATATGAATTATTAAATCCCCTGAATTTTTAGCCCCACCTGTTTATTTTTTCCCCAATTTCTGTTTAATGGAGAGAAGATTTTTTTCAACACATTTCTAAACATAATAATAACTAAACAGTTTCTAATAACTGATTTATTTTATCTTTGCCATGATGACAGTAAATAATATTTTACTAGATATTTTTCAAGACACTTCTATACAGCTTAAAGTGACATTTAAAGGCTTAACTAGGTTAATTAGGTTAACTAGGCAGGTTAGGGTAATTAGGCAAGTTATTGTATAACAATGGTTTGTTCTCTAGACTAAAAAAAAACAAATAAGACTTTCTCCAGAAGAAAAAAATATTATCAGACATACTGTAAAAATTTCCTTGCTCTGTTAAACATCATTTGTGAAATAAAAAAAATATATAAAATAAAATTCAAAGGGGTTTAATAATTCTGATTTCAACTGTATACATATATACACATCCATACATATACACATACATTTACTGACATTCATATGTATATACATATTTAAACACATACATACAAACATAAACATATGTTAAATAAATAAATAAATTAAAATAAAATAAAATAAAATAAAATAAAATAAAATAAAATAAAATAAAATAAAATAAAATAAAATAAAATAAAATCACATTGGTCAGACCGCAGAAAAAACGTGTAAAAAGATGCGTGCCCCCAAACCCACCCCTAAATCTAACTGTCATTGGGAGGTGAGCAAATTGTACTAAAATGTATAAATGAATGAAATGAACTAATTCATACATGCTAAATCAAAAAGTTATGAATTGCTGTAAGACTGTTTCTGAGAAAATTTACAAGCTTTTATGGCATCTCTTTCCATTTTTTTCACCATGAATCTGCCACAAAATTTACAACGTACTATAATATTTGTGAAATGACACTACAGACACATATTCTTCATGAGTTTGGGTCAGAAAAAGTGCAGATGACAAGAACGACCAAAGATAACTGAGCCATTATGAAGCCAAATAGGATGAGAAGATAAAACGGAGGCTTTGGAGAAATGGAGTGAAATCAGATTGCTGACTGGAAAGACACTAGTACACATTTCTTCATTAAGAGTGTTTGTGAAATATGATGGCAGCCAGACTCTCTGCCCTGATACCAGTATTATTCTCTGGCAGCAGAAAGAGACCTAGCAGGCACAGACTTTTCTTGATTTGAGGAGAAAATGGGCAGATTGAAACACTCAATTCTCACTGGTAACTAAAAGCATCATCATGGAAATAATGTGGAACTGTGAATGATGGGCATTCCGGTTCTGCTGAGCTTTCTGCTGAGTTCTGCAGGCACAGATTCTGTGTGGGCTTGGTGATACCTCTCTCCTCTCTCTCTCTCTCTCTCTCTCTCTGTCTTTGTAATAATTAGCGTACTGCAAGCAGTGCTCTCTGTCTCTCTCCTCTGTTCCTTTAATGTGGCTCTTTTTTCTTGTCAAGTAATCATTGAAGAACCCGCGCGTCTGACACCGTCTCCACGGCAACAGCACTTCAGATGGGAAAGCAGGCGATGTGTGTACGTGACACACACACTCACAGCGATACAGCAGTGCCTTTGACAGAGCACAAGGCCGAGTGTATACAAGACTCTCTGGCAGAGTTTGCTCTTTTGTGGGCTGTGTGTATATTTCAGAGTGGTCCGCAGACACGCACACACACATGACTTTGACATGTTATCTATGGCTGATGACCATGAGATTTAAATTTGACTAGCAAGGCAATCTCATCCATGAAATTTGTCTAATTTCTCATTCTACTGAAGTTTTCTGATTCCTAACCTGACCCCTACCCTGAAACTTTAGCCCAGTGCAAGCCACGATTTAAATACAAGAGTCATTTGATCAATTGAGTCTTTTTAAAAGACTCCCTATGGTGAATAACAAGTTAACTTTGCATACATATACAGTTGAAGTTAGAATTATTAGTCCCCCTGAATTATTAGCACCCCTGTTTATTTTTTCCCCCAATTTCTGTTTAACGGACAGAAGATTTTTTTCAACACATTTCTAAACATAATAGTTTTAATAACCCATTTCTAATAACTGATTTATTTTATCTTTGTCATGATGACAGTAAATAATATTTTACTAGATATTTTTCAAAACACTTCTATACAGCTTAAAGTCACATTTAAAGGCTTAACTAGGTTAATCAGGTTAACTAGGCAAGTTAGGATAATTAGGCAAATTATTGTATAACAATGGTTTGTTCTGTAGATTATCGGAAAAATACATTGCTTAAAGGCGCTAATAATTTTGACCTTAAAATGGCTTTTAAAAAATTAAAAACTGCTTTTACTCTAGCTGAAATAAAACAAATAAGACTTTCTCTAGAAGAAAAAATATTATCAGACATACTGTAAAAATTTATTTGCTCTGTTAAACATCTTTAGGAAATATACTGTATATATATATATATATATATATATATATATATATATATATATATATATATATATAATATATATATATATATATATATATATATGTATATATATATATATATATATATATATAAAAATTCTGACTTCAACTATATGTCTAGTGCCTTATATTCCTAAACATATTAAACAAAACACTTAAACGATATTCTTCTGAAAACTGCAGCATATAAAAGACAAAAATGTAGTTTGAAACCATTTATTCTTTATCATCACATCCCGTCACTGGGAGTGTGAGTATACAGTGTGATGTTTAAAGCACTTCTTCCTCTGCTTTTAAGACAGTGGTGAACTGGAAGATGGTTTGTGCTAACCACATTATTAGCTGTTTGATAACACAGAAAAGCCAAAGGCTAATGATAATAATTATTGCTAATATTCAGACATTTGGGCGACACGGTGGCGCAGTAGGTAGTGCTGTCGCCTCACAGCAAGAATGTCTGAAGAATGTTCAAGCCTCGGCTGGGTCAGTTGGCATTTCTGTGTGGAGTTTGCATGTTCTCCCCGTGTTCACGTGGGTTTTCTCCGGGTGCTCCGGTTTCCCCCACAGTCCAAAGACATGCGGTACAGGTGAATTGGGTAAGCTAAAATTGTTCGTAGTGTATGTGTGTGAATGAGTGCATGAGTGTTTCCCAGTGATGGGTTGCAGCTAGAAGGGCATCTGCTGCGTAAAACATGTGCTGGATAAGTTGGCGGTTCATTCCGCTGTGGCAACCCCAGATTAATAAAGGGACTAAGCCGAAAAGAAAATGAATGAATTCAGACATTTTAGAGAGTGATATATAAAACGTATTACCCTTCTAATACACTGCATACAGACAACCCTTTGTAATTTGCTTTACTTTTTCAGAATCAGCTTCTGATTCAAACAAATATGGCTTAATTATTCTAATATAATGTGTTCCAGTGTGCAGCCTTTACTTTTGTGGAAGACCATGGAGGTAGGAACTAAGCATATATAAGTACACCCCTCACAAATCTATCTTTTAAATTCATATTTTTAATAGGAAGCTATACAATATTATATTTGTGCATATACAGTACATTAGATTAGTCAGTACTGAAGCCAATTCTGGAGCTTATCTAACAAAATAATTTACAATAACAGTCCAAAAACTAGTACACGCAAATTTATATGTTATAGAAAAATATTAAATACAAATTTAAGAAGGGGCAAAATCAAGATAAGCAAAAAATTGAAAGATTTAGTTTAAATTTTATAGGTTGCAATGTTTTTTTGCAATATTTTGCATGAATTTAATTGCATTATCTTTCAATTTCTAAACATGTTTGATGACTAAAATATTATTTTAATAAATATATCTGCTTAATAAATCTGTTTTGTTTAAATCCACCAAAATACATTGCCTGTATTGGAAATGGATGCAAATATTCATTTTCAAAATGGGATGTATTCAATTATCCTAAGTACTGTATAATCACTGTGCAACATATACTAAATGTGGTAAGGATCTGAAGTTAAAATCAAGCTTTTTAAGACAAAAAGTGATTACTTTACCAGGAAATAAAATATGTTTTAAATGCCATTTGGATCATAAATGATGATTTTTAAAAGACTGAATTAGTACGTTGGGACAGTGAGATCTGGCTCACAAACCTGTAATCAATGCTTTTCAGTATGTTAGCGAGGACATTTCTGAACATTTTAGACCTCATAGAGACACATATGAATTCTCATCAAACAGTTTTCATTCTCCTCATTTTGCCTAGCCATCTAGAAAGAGCCTGCAACAGAGATTCAGCTCTACAGTATTCCGCCTTTTTCATGTTCTGTAAGAGACTGTGTTCTGTCAGATCTGTCTTTGCTTATTAATAATCATGAGCTCACTTATAGTCCAGCCTTCACAGGCGCGCAGCCTTATGAATTATTCATGTGTGGTAAGTGTCAGTTTAGCAGACCCTCTGTCAGAGGGCAGGGCGAAGATCTGCCCCACACTGCCCTTAACACTTTAACACACACATACACGCACACACACAGAGCTCATCCATCATGAGGAAGTAGAGAGTGTTTTCTGTGCACACATAAAAGCCTGAATGTGTTTTTTCATCAGGCTTGATGTTACACTGACCATTTGTGATCTGCTTTATTTACCTTTTTATAGAAATGAAACTGAATCAGATTTTTTAATACAAACTCATTTTCCGAGAGAATGATGTTACACTACTGCTGGACTGCTTTATAACATAGTCATGATTTTTGTAATATAGAGTTGAAGTCAGAATTATTAGCCCCCCTTTGGTTTTTTCTTTTCTTTTTTAAAATATCTTGTTTAAACAGAGCAAGGAAATTTTCACAGTATGTCTGTTAATATTACTTCTTCTGGAGAAAGTCTTATTTGTTTTATTTCGGCTAGAATAAAAGCAGCTTTTAATTTTTTTTTTAAACATTTTAAGGTCAAAATTATTAGCCCCTATAACCTCCTAGGGCTTAGTGGCCACATACGTGGACAGCACATTTTGGCTCTTATGTCTTATGTTTTATATTTTGTTACAGACATACAGTGACATCCTGCAACTGTTTTGTAGCATATGAAATGTCCAAAACACTATTTTAACTGTCCAAAATGGGCAAAATTTTTTGTTTTTACTGATAGTCAAAACATGTTCTAAAAAATATGTGTGTATGTGTTATTACTGCATTAAAACAGTCAGGAAAAAACTGTTGTGTTCAAGGCAGAAATAAAGAGGTTTTCATTCTGTTACACAAAGATGACTTATTGTGTTTTATGGAAATTCAGACCACGAGTCCACATATATTGGCATCATTTTTCTCTAAAAGTACATCATATCAAAAGATGACACTTAGGTTTTATTCTAATTAGCTTCCAATAAACCCAAATAGCAAAGAGAAATAAAAAACGCATGTAAAAAACAGCTTGGGCCTTAAGAGGTTAAGCTATATATTTTTTCAATAGTCTTCAGAACAAACCATCATTATACAATGACTTGCCTAATTACACAAACTTGCCTAGTTAACCTAATTAACCTAGTTAAGCCTTTGAATGTTACTTTTAGCTGTATAGAAATGTCTTGAAAAATATCTAGTAAAATATTATTTACTGTCTTCATGGCAAAGAGAAAATAAATCAGTTATTAGAGTTATTAAAACTATTATGTTTAGAAATGTGTTGAAGAAGTCTCTCCATTAAACAGAAATTGGGGAAAAAAATAAACAGGGGGGCTAATAATTCTGACTTCAACTGTAACAAATATTAATTTGAATTATTAAAGAATTAATATAAACATGAATTATTAATGAAACTAAAGCTTACTAGTTACTAATATATCATTCATAGTATTTGTTACATTGCGTTTATTGCTGTTTTTTTTTTCTCTGTATGGCAGAAGAGTGTAATTACAATCACTATATTGTAATTAATAATAATCAAAATGAGTATAATAAATTACAATAAATAATAACACAAAAAAAGATCTTTAAATTAAACTGTAAACATTGAGTTAAATCCAAATCACTTTAAAGATTCATTTGTGCTGTGTAAACAGAAAAGCTATAATCAACAAAACCCACACACACAAACACACAACATAAATTCCCATCGCTCTAGAATCACACACGTGCTGAAGATGTGCTGCCGATTTGCCCACATTAGGAAGAAAAATCACTTTTAGGAGAACTTGAGGAAAACACACGTGTGATTTTGAAACAAACTGACCTGGCAGGTAGTAGAGAGGCGCTTTTAGTCCAAACATGGTCTCTGTTACAGTGTCATGTTGCTGGGTGCTGATGTCAGGAGGTGTGGCACGTACCGACCCGTCCGGGAGAAATCTGCCCCGCGCACCCACAGCCCTACTGAAGCTTCGAGACCTCACAAGTCAACCTGTCATCTCTGAATCACTCCGGTTCATGGGCTGATGGGAGCTGTGTGTGCAGGGTCAGATGGGGGGGTCACCAACAAAAGCCAGACCCCCAAAGAATTAAATTTTCATGCCAGAAAAGCAACAGAAGTAATCCTTCAAGAGGCTTGTCCCGCGACGACGAGTCTCTTCCTCCATCCCAGGATGAGGATATGTGGACGGAGCGACTGTCTTTCTCAGTCTCTCTCTCTCCTCCTGCACTCATTCAGCGTCTTCAACCAGCACAAGGAGGAGGAGAAACCCCTCAGGATACAGCATGGGGGAGGAGGGGGAGAGAGAGAGAGCGAGTGAGAGAGAGATAGAGAGAGAGAGAGAGAGAGAGAGAGAGAGAGAGAGAGAGAGAGAGAGACAGGGAGGGAAGTGGTTGTGCCCGCTGATGGTTCCTCCCATGAGCATCATTATAGTACAGTGGGATTGCGCTGAAATTGCATGTGATTGGTTGGAGAGCAGGGTGGTGACATTATTCAGGATTGAGGGCATCTGTTCACGACCCTGCTTCTGGATGGGCCCTTAAACACTGTCATCTTAACCTGCAGAACATCTGAACCTCACACACTCAGACTGATGGCGAAAACAGCAGCTGGCTCAAACACACACACAGAATACAGCACTTCCAGGGTGGCGTGACAATACAGAGGATTTCTTTCTTACCTGTATTCTTTCTTTATTATTATTCCTTGCTATTTTATTATTCTCTGTCTCTCAATTTCTGTACATTATTAGTATAACTGTTTTTCAAAAGATATCACAAAAAAAATTGTCAAAATATATAAGATATATTATACAAAATGATTTAAATTATACAACAAACATATACAAAATAATAGAAAAAAAATTGAGTGATATTGAAAATGATCATTTTGTTTTATTATTGTGTTGAAGTGTGGTAAAATATGATGTAAAATGGATATATGACATAAAAGTGCGCTTAAAAAATGAACGCTTGCATGTGTTCTGCATGTTTATATAATAACTGATGCTGTAGAGGAGGGGCGGATTTAGCAAATTGGGGGCCTTAGGCAACTCGAGCCGTGGGGCCCAAGCCCTGAAATGCACCCTTTTCTACTTTTATTTATTTTGCTGCTTTTTTATATTACTCAATTTTCTCTGTTTTATTGTAATGCAACATCTACATTTTAAATGATTAGTTTTCTTAAAATAAATTTACAACAAAAATAGTAAATATATATCTTTTATAAATTTGACTGCTCCATGATTGGGGGTGGTGGATATTTTATTTTATAATGTTGTTATTACATAACATTACATTATTATAATAATATTATAATTTATTAAATCATATTTATTTATGTAAAAAGTTGTCTCACTATACAAATATGATAGAAAATGATGTTATATATAGTTTATAATTTATACAATAATTATATATATAGTTATTATTATTATATAGGTATAATTTATACTTCTAGATATTTATTGGGGGCCCCCAGATTTCCTGGGGCCCCTAAGCGGCCGCTTACTTCACTTATTTAAATCCGCCCCTGCTTTAGAGTGGCCTAGCACAAAGTCCGCAAGCAACACTGAGTAATACATGACAATACACTCAATACTAAACTCACAAAACAATATAATCTCAATATGTAAAGCTAAAAAAGAGTCTTATTATTATTATTATTTGTAAGACACACTGTAAAAAAAATCCAGAATTTTTCAGGTTTTTTTTGGCAGCGGGGTGCCGGAAAAAAAAGTAAAATAACAGTCGTTAAATTACAGAAATTTACTGTAAAATAACAGACGTTAATTATAGAAATTTACCAGATATTTAAATTTAAGGAAATTTCTGTAATTTAACGTCTATTATTTTACAGTAAATTTCTGTAATTTAATGGTGTTATTTTATGATAAATTTCTGTAATTTAATGGCTATTATTTTACGGTAAATTTCTGTAATTTAACAGCCGTTATTTTATGGTAATTTTTTGCAATTTAATGGCTATTATTTTATGGTAAATTTCTGTAAATTAACGGCCGTTATTTTACGGTAAATTTCTGCAATTTAACGTCCGTTATTTAATGGTAAATTTCTATAATTTACCGTCTGTTATTTTACGGTAAATTTCTCTATTTTAACGTCCGTTATTTTATGTTATTTTACGTAAAATTATGTTGTTGTTTTTTACAGTGCATAAAAAAACAGTAAATTAGTCAAATACAGTAAGCCTATATATTTGGCATGGATTAGGGGTGGTGGACTTGACTTGAATAGACTTTAACTTGGTCCTTGTCCAGAATACTATAATGATTCAGAAATCTGAAGCTGAATTATTAATTATGTTAGACACATATGCCCGCACTCTGTCACTGACTACATATAAATAGACCATTTTCACTGATAAAACCAGACATTTGTCAGTACAAGACTCCCTCTTGCATAATAAATATTATATTCAACTTTATAGTGCTTTAATGCAGTACACTGCCACTGAAACTCTGCAATCCTTCACTTGGCCTCATGCTGTTTATAGCCATTCATTTGATCTAAAGAAAAGCACCGCACACAACTCTCTCAGTGTTCGATATGAAAGAATAAACCATCTAAAATGTTTTGTAATAATCACACTACTAAAATGGTGATATAAATGATGTGTGTTTAACAGTTATTATACAAATCAATGAATGCAAATGAAAAGACTATTCTCAAACCTTAAAGAGTTAGTTCATCTAGAATTGTACATTTAATCTCTGTTTACTCATTTACTTTCATGTTTTTCTCATGCATAAGTCATACATTTAAATGTCTGTTTGTTAAAGAATACAGTATAAGTGCACATTATCATATAAAGCCATCATGTTTATTCAGAAGACTGCAACTGATTATTTTTTACAATGTTTGTTACCTTTTGGATGTTATAAGTTTTAGGGGAATGAACTCTTTGAATGGTCAGACAGTAATGTCAGGTTTCTATGTTTGTAAGATTTTATAGATGATATAAGTGCAAGTAAATTATAAAATTCAGATTTTGGAGTGAATTATTCCTTATAACAAACACAGTAATCTATTGAACTCTTCGACTTTGGATACTAAATATCACAAATTGTATTGTTTACATCAGCAATGCATATTGTCACGTTTTTATACTATAATATCTTTATATTACTAGTTTATGTGATTGTACTCTTGTATGTGATTGTGTGATTCATTGCCCAAAAATAGAAAATAAAGGTCACTTAAATTGATAATGATTTATCTTATACAGTTGAAGGCAAAATTATTAGCTCCCTTGTGAAATTATATATATGTCAGAATTATTAGCCCCCCTTTGAATTTTTTTTTAATTTTTTAAATATTTCCTAAAGCAAGGAAATTTTTTACAGTATGTCTGATAATATTTTTTCTTCTGGAGAAAGTCTTATTTGTTTTATTTTGGCTAGAATAAAAGCAGTTTTTAATTTTTTAAACACCATTTTAAGGACAAAATTATTAGTGCCTTTAAGCTATTTTTTCCCCCGATAGTCTACAGAACAAACAATCATTATACAATAACTTGCCTAATTACCATAACCTGCCTAGTTAACCTAATTAACCTTAAATGTCACTTTAAGCTGTATAGAAGTGTCTTGAAAAATATCTAGTAAAATATTATTTACTGTCATCATTGCAAAAACAAAATAAATCAGTTTTTAGAAATGAGTTATTAAAACTATTATGTTTAGAAATGTGTTGAAAAAATCTTCTCTTAGAGGGGGGCTAATAATTCTGGGGGGCTAATAATTCTGACTTCAACGATATATATATATATATATATATATACAGCAAGGGAATTTTTTTCTGGAAAAAGTCTTTCCTTAAAATTACTTAAGGTTAGGCTGGAATAACATTATTTAATTTAATTTAATTTTATATTTAATTTAATTTAATTTAATTTAATTTAATTTAATTTTATTTTATTTTATTTTATTTTATTTTATTTTATTTTATTTTATTTTATTTTATTTTATTTTCATTCATTCATTCATTCATTTTTTTTTTTGGCTTAGTCCCTTTATTAATCTGGGATCGCCACAGCGAAATGAACCGCCAACTTATCCAGCATATGTTTTACTTAGCGGATGACCTTCCAGCCACAACCCAACACTGGGAAACACCCATACACTCTTGCATTCACACAAGCATTCTTTATACAGTCTTTGGACTGTGGAGGAAACCAGTGCACTCGGAGGAAACCAAGCTAACACAGGGAGAACATGCAAACTCCACACAGAAATGCCCACTGATTATTTTATTTTATTTTATTTTTAAATAAGTCTTAGAGTCTAGTTAGCCTAATTAACCTAGTTAGAATGCTTTTAAATTGCACTTTATACTAGTATACTAATAGCTGAATACTAGTATTTTGTAAAATAGCTAGTAAAACATTACATACCATTATCATGGAAACGACAAAATAATTTAGCTATTTAAAATGAGTTTTTAAAACTGTTATGATTAAAATCTGCACTTCAACTGTATACAGCCTGCAACTGTACATCATGAATATATATGGCCACGATAACTATATAGTACAAAAACCTAATTTTATGAAAGCCCTAATTAAATGTAAAAGAGTGATGAAGGTGAAGTGCCCTCACGCTCTTGCGTTTGTCAGGATCATGTTGATGCTTTGAAACATGTCTTTTCTGTCATGACCCAAACCCCTCACCCCCCCCGTCACACTCTCAGGCAGCGGGTGGGGGTTTAACTATCTGCCGCCGAGCTGCCGAGCAGAACAAAAACCAGCAGGAGAGAAATACAGAAAAGAGAAAAGATGAAGAAACAGAGTCATGGCCAAGAGACACAGTAGAGAAGAGAGGGAACGAAGAGGAGGGAACAGACAGCTCGTACCCTGAGGGCTCTCACTCTCACTATATACCTGCACACGCAGATAAATGACTCTCTGTCTTTACCTCCCCCATCCTACAGAAACATGCCACACAGAGAGACAGACATGCACACAGAGAAACACTAATCAGAGAGAGAGACAGATGGAGAGAGAGCGACAGATGCACAAGACATGGCCAGTCCTGCTGAGAACACTTAGCTGCACTCACACTTAGCAAAAACATTTCATTTTTATACAAAGATAATAACAAAGAAGGCAAACATCAAAAGAAAAGTGGTGTGTGAAAATGTGTAGCATGAATTATGATTCGCTGATGATGCTTTGTAAGATTAGCCATCTACCTTGAAACTAGGTACAAGCCGGATTAAATTTTCTCAGAGAGATGCTCGTTTCTTCTTGTTGTGAAAATAAAATAATGTTTATGTGTAATGATGCAGCCGGAAACATATGTGTGCAATGATTCAGACAGTGACTGAGAAAAATGAACTGTATTGATTCCTCTGTGAGATTTCTGTATGTTTTGGGTGTGATATTCATGCTTTTGGATATTCTAAAAAAAAGGTGTGGTGTGGGGTGGCCTAATGGATAAAAAAACATCTTTAACCTTAAAAGTGGCATGAAATCAAAATGTACTCTTATTAATTTTCAGTGTTGGGCAAGCTACTTGAAAATTGTAGTGAGCTAAGCTATTAGCTGCTCTACTTATAATGTAGCTTAACTACACTAAAATCTACCCTCTGTGAAATGTAACAAGCTAAGCTAAAAGCTACTTGGCAAAAGTAGCTTTACATCTAAGCTATTTTTGCAATTTTCATTTTTAAATCGAAGCAACTTAAATCCAAGTCATTCGTATCTTAGTGATAAAAAAAACTGTCAATGAAACATGAGGCATAACTGTTCAGTTCAATTATTTACTGCAAATAATATTGTACTAAACAGAAACAAATTATAGTATATGACAGCAAAAAACAAAAATCCAATAACACATTTAAAATACTATAGTAATTTAAAGTGAAGGGAAATATTTAGGAGTAAGCATGATATTGTATATATATATATATTTAAAACTCTTTATTAATAAATTACACTACATAATGTAGTATCATTAGTAACTATTATGAACTAATAGTAATTACCATAGTATACTTTAGCCTTTACTACAGTAAACTATATATATATATATATATATATATATATATATATATATATATATATATATATATATATATATATATATATATATATATATATATATATATATATATATATATATATATATATATATATATATATATATATATATATATACAGTACAACAAATTAATTTGAGTACTTCACTATTGTGTAGTTTAAAAACATTATAGTACTTACTATAAATTACTAAAGTATTTTTTGGGCACCAGGGGTGTGTTTCCCAAACAACGACATAATTCACGGCTAAACTACCATAGTACGAGCATCTTTTGGAAAAAGAACGATGTAGTGATGAGTGTTTCCCAAAACCCGTAGTTTCTCTGTCGCAGATCCATTGTTTGAACTACGTTAGTTATAACGTAAAACGTCCATAATGATGCTCTAAACGGGGTGGTAACAACTTCTTTAGAGAAGAACCCCATCATTTCTTTGTGCAAATTATATTGTTTTACACGCACATGCATTTAAAAAACAAATCCAATATTAATTTTGGTAAAAACATGCACTCGCTTTCCATATTAATTTAAATATATGCAAATGGAAATTATAGGGCCTATATTTTCAATGTTACAAATATTATTACGAATATTCCACATTCTATTCTAAAACATAAAATCACTTACAAAAGCTAACACGTAATATAATATCATATATAAATCATATCAATAAATAATGAGGCGATTTATTAAGAAACGAAATTTAATATTTATTATTTATTAGAAAATCAAAAAAAGGGAATAGAACACAGTCAGGAACTATGTTTCCAGACGTGTAGTTGCAAGCATAGAAGTTTGCGAATGTTCGTTGAAACGATGGATTTGGGAAACGGCAAATCAATGAACTATGTTTGTAACGATACAACTTGCGACCTTAGTTGGCTAATGATGGTTTTCGGAAATGCACCCCAGAGCGAGAGGTGGCAGTAACGCAAAAAAAAAAGTTTGCTGTTGACCACCGTGAAACAGGAAGAAAAAGAAATCGTCATTCTCGCCATCATTTGGATTTACTTTCATCGGCTAGACACTGGCCTCATAGCTCGGTGATTGTTGGTGCGGTCACTTATTGATCTGCGATCAGTAAATGTAGCTTGTGTGGACGCTACTGTGCTACTTGACTAAATAAATAGCTTTGCTACTGAAAAGCTATTTGATTTAGAAAGTAGAGATGCTACCGCAACGCTACTGAGAGATGTAGTTAAGCTAGTAGCGTCACTATTTGTGTATCTATGTATTTTGTTATCTTGTAAAAATAAATTTCCCCTCATAATCTTTAATTAAACACTGTAGCCTTCCTTCCCCCTCAAAACAACTTTTCTTCATTTTTGGTCACATGGAATGCCTTTAAGGTGGGGTTATCAGTTTATATTTAGTTTTTTCCCTGCCTTCAAAAGACATTGGTTCGAATGAATATAATATGATTCGGTCTGTAAAACTTAGCTCCTCCTTTTTAGTTATCATTGTATCTGAAAACAGCCAACAGTGACTCCGGTGGACAGTAATCCTCCTTAACTGACAGCAAACTGCCATTCAAATCTCCCTCCATTTTGTTAGCAACGGCCATCTTGCAACAATCCAATCACTTCCCAAAAAGAGCAAACTCATGCGCTTATGCACCTCTATATACATTTCTGGAGACTGCCAAATATGTCCCAGGAGCTACGTTTTTTTGCAGTTTTTGTTTTCGCGAATCCACCAGAGGCTGCTGTGTATGCTTTTATAGATCTCATATTTCTCTCGCGAGTGCCATTCGCACCTGTTGTTCTCACGTAAACCCACCAGAGGCCGCTGGCAACTCACTGACTGCATGACTGACCGATCGACTGACCCACCCTTCTCCTTCCCTAAACCCACCCAATAGTATTTTCAAAAGCACAAGTTGACCAAATTGAGAAATTTGACCACATTCTCACCCTGTTATTTACTTGTTTATTTAATTTTGTTTGGATTCTGTTTTTGCCTTACCCGCTTTCTGGACCCATTCTTCACCAGACTCAAACCCCATCATCGTGGTCAAATCCTCTCTGTGTTTCAATTCCACCGACGTACATGGTGAGCTAACTGGACACACAGCTGTAACAGCAGAAAAGCTGTCCATATGGAGGTAAGCGGTTAGCTGCTAAGTGCGAAAAGGAATGGCGTCATACCGCCCCGTATCGTTCATTTTAAAAACAAAATGCAGCCATACGTACTTCTGGATACATAATTCTCAATCTCCAGTAACGCATATACTGTAGTGCTCCGTTTTCAGAATGAGCCTATGTTGGTCACAACAGGGGAAAAAAGGATCTTAACTTCCATGTTATGCCAACTTTAAGACTTATGACAAAAAGCTTATATTAAACAACATAAAAAAGCTAAACTAAAAAACTTAGTTAATTATACTGTTTCAAATTTATTACTTACAAATTCATTCATTCATTTATTCATTCATTTATTCATACTCGGGCAAAACTGAAGAATCATCAGAGGGTTTGATTCTCTGAAAATCACTATACTTGAACTTTGCCTTCAAAGTAGTGTATGTTTATAAATGCATTTGCTAAATGCATGAATGTAAATACCCTCAGAGGATAGATGAGAAGCTGCATTTTTTAGCTCTGTAGAGCTGCCATTAAACCATGACATAAAGTAAGGGTTAAATAGACGCTGGAGATCAGAATACACGACCCAGATCACACTCATGCTCTGCTCCAGTCAGATGTAACATCTATACAAAAACAATAGTGCCTCAAGCCATCTGGAATCACCTGCCTGAAACTACTAGACCTGTTCAGATTGGTGAGTGTGTGTGAGAGGCTTTGAATGAGACATCAGACATTTCTATGGTCTCTGCTCAAAGAATAAAGCAATGTTTTTTTTTTCAGACTAAACGAACATTTACAGCATCTCACCAAATCATAGATTGGGTTTCCTGCTGATATCAACTGTGTATTTTAAATGCTGCCCTCGGTCACTTTTGTGGCATATTGTTACCATGCTATAAGCATTCTACATCAGTGCAGGTTCAGAAAAATGGAACTGATGCACTTATGCATTTGAAACTGACAAGTGGGAGACTTCACGGTCTCTTTACCCTCAGACAGTCTCAATCAAAGCCCATGAGATTACAAGTTTGCGTCAAATGTGCCATTTGAAACTGGCAATATGAAGCATTTATAATCAAATGTTCAGATATGCTTGTGTACTGTATTCTTTTGGTATAAAAAATAAATTGCATTGGATCAAATCACATTGTTTATAGATAAGAACACAGACAAGGTGAAACACATTTTATTGTATTGTATACAAAACTACTGTATATCAATAAATAAATGTATACTTCAAACATATTTGATTTTCCCTCACCCCACAAAAAACATTTGTTTTGATTTTAAAGGATTCAGAAAAATGTAGCAAACACACATTGCAGCACATGGTTTGTATATTAATATTTCAACACTGTACATCCATTTAGGTTTAAATGGGATCATTTGAAATTATGTTACAAGAAATAAATGTCAATTATTTACCTAAATAAATACTCTTGCCAAATGATCGATGATCTCCAATGCCTGGCTGAGACAATATAAAGTGGGTCTCACACCTACTGTAACTAGAAGCATTGGATTAAATTCCCTTCACATCAATCTTTCACTAAAAGTTTATCTGTGGCTGAAAAACACTTCCACACATACAACCCATTTGCCTTAGTAAAATACACATCCTCATTTCGTTATACACTGTCAGACTCCATCTTTAATCAATAAGTCTCCCCCTGACCCCTTTCATGTCTCTGCTTTTGAATTAGGCCCAGAATACACTAATACGTTTAAGCTTTAAAACAGCGTTTTAGAATCAAAATGATTCGCCTCCACATTAGCATTTCACCTAGCGTTTCTGAACAACTCTCAGTCTACACCGCTGAAAACACACATCACGTGACCACACACACGCACTCTGGCATGCACTGCAGCATACAGTATCTACCCCGATGAGAGCTGTGCTCGTCGGACTGTTCATCACGGATCTACCGCTGGATCTAATCTCACTATATTTGTTAAACGTGATATTTAATTCATCTTGTTGTCTATATCTAACGACATATTCCCCGACTTTGGTCTTTTGAATCTATTACTTGTTCTCAAGTAACGTGTTTTGGCTAAGCGCAAAGATAAATTAATATATTAATTAATGTAACCACGTACACTGATTCTGCACATTTGACTGATTGCTTGCATTTATTTCCTATAATGTATAAACTTATTGTACATTATACTTTTATAATGGCCATTATTGATTATTAAAACTGATATTCAGCAAAAGAGAGGGTACGTTTCATATTTTCAATGAAAATGAAAGGAGGCAGTAATGTTATATGCTCCATTTTGTTATAAATATGCATACAGTGAAGATGACACTCATATAAATATGGAGCTACACAACGCCTCAACAGTTTTGGTGTCTGTTAAGTTGCTAATATCAAAATGAAAATAGGCAGTTCCTTAAATCTTGTTTTCATTTTATTGTTAAGAAAGTGAAAAAGCATAGCCAGGGTGATGTGAATGAGGTTATAAAGTACACTGTTGAAATTGAAGATTTACCCAACGTGTTCTCGGGTAACTTACAAAAAGAGGATGTAAGACTAAACTGTGTTTAGGCTACTTAGGAGGAAAAAGCCCCAATCACACGCCTCCGTTTTCAGATGGCTCCGTTTTCCCCCATCCACACTAACATGGAGCAGCAGCTTTTTCAAATGAAAACGGCCTCTTCAGCGTTTCCAAAATGCTCAGTTTACGGCGCTCGAAAACTCCGGCGTAGTGTGGACAGATGGTGTAACCGTAGCAAAACTTATGCGTTTTAAAACTAAAACGTATTAGTGTAAATGGGACCTTAAACTCAGCCTACATTGACCTGGGCCTGGACTACTGTTTCACGATTAATCAAAGCAGATTGCCATGTGCATTTTGTCAGTAAAGCTGGTTGTTCTTTAATCAGTAGTAAATCTCCAGCGCATTATCTCAGATGGAGCAGCATTCAAGGAGTCGTAATTCAATGACAAGCTCTGCAATAAATCGCAGATGATCTAATCGTGTGATAATAAAACAGGAGATAATCATTCTGCCATAATGACAGCTGTTTGAGCAACCATACAGCTCTTTGTAGTACATATTACATACATATTTGGAGTTTCAGGCCCCGTTTACACTAATATGTTTAAGTTTTAAAACGGCATTTTAGAACCAAAACAATCCACATTGATGTTTCACCCAGCGTTTCTGAAATGCTCTCTGTCCACACTACACCGCTGAAAACGCACATCACATGTCCATGCACACACTCTGGCATTCGCTGCAGCGTATGCGGAGGTCTGAGCTCCAGGCAGTCAGCGGGGGCTATGAGCACACCTTCCCAGGTGAGAGCAGCGCACGTTGAACAATTAATCAAGGATATACCGCTGGATCTCATCTCACTATTGATGCTAAATGTGATATTTAATTCATTTTGTTTCTATCTAATGACTCTTCTGTCATTTGAATCTATAACTTGTTCTCAGGTAACGTGTTTTGGCTGACTGCAAAATAAGGTAATATAATTTATGTAACCACGTACACTGATTCTGCACATCTGACTGATTGCTTGCCTTTAATTCCTATATTGTATAAACTTATTGTACTTTATACTTTTATAATGGCCATTATTGATTATTAAAATGAATGAAGATGACGGTCATATAAATACTCACTTTCATCCGCGACACCCCTCCGCCATCCACCACACCAACCCCCAACCCCCCAGCTCTCCACTATCGCGACACCTCTCCATCCTCGGGTAACATTCCAGATCAGTTACCCCGATCTGTTCCGGGACCTCGCAATTCACAAATTAAGCACTGGGCTACACAATGCCTCAACATGTGTCTGTTAAGTTAATATCAAAATGAAAATAAGCAGTTCCTAATATCATGTTTTCATTTTATTGTTAAGATGGTAAAACAAGGTAGATGCAAATGACGTTATAATACACTGTTTACTCTGAAGATTTACCCGACGTGTCCTTGGCAGTTTGTTTTCCATATCAAACTTGTGAGTTTGAACTTACAAAGAAAGGATGCAACACTGAACTTTGTGTAGGCTACTTAATATTGAGAAAAAGCCCCAACTAGACAGATGAATGTCTGCAGCTACGCCTCCGTTTTCAGATGTCTCCTTTTCCCCATCCACACTTACATGAAGCAGCAGCGTTTTAAATCCAAATGACCTCTTCAGCATTTTCAAAAGACTCCATTTTCGGGGCTTAAAAACTCTGGAGTAGTTTTGACGGAAGGCAAAACCGTAGCAATACTTACACGTTTTAAAACTAAAATGAATTAGTGTAAATGGGGCCTCAGAGAGCGCCCTCTGGACTATGAATGGAGATTTAAAGGGGTCCTATTTTGCCCATTTTTACAAGACGAAAAATAAGTAAAAATAAGTTAAAATGAGACTGTACACGTTTCAAAAGAGAGTCGAGCTAAAAACACCTGTGTGTAAAATTACACATTTATAATGCCTCTTAGTCGATGACATTATCTTCAGCAGGTGAAAAATCTTATGGTGGATGGCTGCTTCTCACTCAGGACTGTCTATACTAATGGACAGGGCTTTACCCAATGAATGGGAGAATGTTAAAGTGTTTCTGCTGACTGTTTTAATAAAGTGTGATTACAAAAAACAGAATTAATAAATTTTTACCATTAGAAGTTGGCTATATTCACACACTGTTGCCACAAAACTGTGTTTAAACCCCTTATAAAAGTTATTTTAATACTGAACACAGAATTGAGCTTCTCTGACAAGATGTGCAAGACAATCGCAGCATTTGCTAATTGAGATTTCGATTTCATTTTGATTTATCAAGCAGTCTTGACCTCGAACTGAGCAGGCGTCCATTACAATGCTGTCAACACATGGAAACAACTAGTAAGTAACTGAAGATAAGACTAATTATTAGGACAAATCCTGTTCCAACCAATGCGTCTGACTTGTAAACTCAGACTACCTGGTAACTCTTGTACATGCACAAAAGACTACACAAAGAAGCCAGACCCCTGACATAAATAGATCAACAAATGCGACATAAAGCATGTGGTAAAGAGATCTATCTCTACTCAGACATAATAAACTGGAGCTGACCTTTAACCTCCGCTCTCTCTTTCATCTCAGCAGTGGTGCTCGGGGGCCGTCTGCAGGAGCCCTATCTCCATATGCTAATTGTGGTCAAGCTCAAAGAATTAATTTGCAAATGTGTCATTACCCATCAGAGGCAGCCGAGGGAGGGTGCTAATTATGAAACTGGTGCACTGGGCGTAAAACTCTGCCCGGGTCATTCGGTCATGTCACCAAGCTGTTCCTCGTTGCCGAAAAGCAAGTGCGGATGGAGGACACAAATTATGTTTAAAAAGGAGGCAATCTAAGCAGACAAAAATATATAAGATTTAGGCTAATTCAGTTTAAGTGGGCTTACGAAACACTCTGCATGTAAAGAGCAAAAGCCTCTAAGTGACGTTTGGAAACCGACAATGCCCCGTGACAAACTGAGATATTGGATGAGAATATGAAGCAAGGACTGGTGGAACAGTGTTGTTTTAATGGAATTTGATACCCCACGTCAAATGGAAAGAAAAAAACTCAGAATTTCGTAATGACGGTGTCTGCGATCTTTTAAAAATCCCAGTTTACATAGTAGACTCTTAATCAGAGTATTGTCTTAATCATATTAAAATCAGAGTATTGGTGTCCATGTAAATGTACTCAGTGCCAGATGATGTTGCAAGCTGTCAAAGACAGTGCATTCCTCTGCCCAAGTTTATTCCATGAGTCCTCAAATGTTTCATTAAGTTTGACGTGTTTCCCCCCTTACACGCAACTTTTGTAAGGCATCTGCTTCACGTTGCTGTGTCAGAATACTTGCTTGTAAAATATATTTTAGTACGCGTAGTTTAAGCAAATTTGATTAATGTGATTATGCATGTTGATGAATCTGAAAGGTGTCACCCTTTGGATCTGCTATACTGCGCCCCTTGATGCTTCTTATGTCCATGTCGCAGCACCAGTGGCACCAGAATTAGGCACCGAAATTCATATGCTGATTCTGTCCGGTTACATAGGGTTGTGTACATTTTGGTACACAACCTTATTAATAAGTGACTTGAATTAAACCTTATTGGTAAGCAAATGTGATGAATTAATATTACACAGTACTAATTTGTGTAGCTGTAACAATGTCACCTGAAAGTAAAGCAAAAAACAACTTTGAAACTTTATATAACATTTTCATATTGACTTTTCTTGCTGTCACCCAACTCACCTAAATAAGACATTTACCCTAAAGTCTCTCTGAACCTGTTGATTGCAGTCATTTGCAGTGATGGGTGATAAAAACAAACAGCCATTGTGACCCATTAACACTGAGGAATGTTCACACACAAAGAATGTGCCCGTGTCTGACCTCGGGGCAAGCAGATGGTGCCATAGTGCTCATCACAAGATTTCCCATTTTCTTTAAGGCCGTGGCTTTCAGAGCTCTGGGCTGATTGCTGTACAGTAATTTATGGCTTCTGCTCTCTAGGGTCGACCTTGTTTGCCTCACTGGAGTCTCTAGACAAAAGCACAGGCATCTGGGGAACTGCCTCCTTCCTGCCCGCTGTCTCCAGAGAGGCTCCAACAAACTCCCCATTCGGTCTGCATAGTAGAGGTGGGACTACCACTCTTGCGAGATAACCTTTTGGCTACAAGTTACTGATGTGATCCCACTGGGTGGAGTTGCTCTGATGTAACTTTATGAACCCTCTCCCCAAGGGGGAAGCTTTTAAATGACGAATGCATACAGTAATGCAATTTGATTCTAGCATGGACACATGAGAGTTATGTGAAGGAGATGCCTCAGCTTGTTAACAAATAGTTACTGTAAATTTACATTTTAAAAGATAAGTGACTGCATATTGTGTGACTGCATATTTTGATGATGTTGTAACCAATCTGTTTCTGGTGTTCAGTGATTTTGACTGTATTTCTTTCCCCCATAATTTGAAAGTCAATTGAGACCAATATATATATAAATTTAGGAATTATTGGTTTACAGTAGTGATAATTGGTTTCACAAATTATTAAAATATATTATAATTTGATAATATGCGATGCAGTGGTGCAGTGGGTAGCGATGTTGCCTCACAGCAAGAAGGTCACTGGTTCAAGCCCTGGCTGGGTCAGTTGGTATTTCTGTGTGAGTTGCGGATGAAGGACATCCCCTGCTGTGTCCGAATCCCCTTTTGCTATTTTAAGGACAGAAAAACACTGTCTGTGCCCTGGCGCATGGTCTAGGGTTGTGCTTATTCTCTTAATGAGTTATGGATGTGTTTTGAGCATAACGTGGATGAAACCTAACGAGTCTCATCTCGCATTCCCTTTAAGAGTCAGTTGCGTTATTTACATGTTTGTAGGAGGAAAAACTGAATGCTTCACTAGCGAGAAAACAGTTAAACAGACCATCTGTAGCGTGAGGATAAAGAACAAGCCTCCTCCATTCGGCCTCTTTACTTTCTCTTTACTTTACTTTTACTCTTTTCTTTACTCCTTTTCTTTCGTGGATAAGGAAACAGTGGAAACTCACTCCGCTGAAGACATCCATTAGCCTGCATATTTAATTTCGTTTGTTAAGTGCAAAGATTTGTTTCAAAACTACTTTTAAACTCTGTTCTAATTTCCAGCAAACAAATAAATAAACAAAAATAATGAAATGTGGTCAAAAAACTATTCAAACACATGTCCTATTCTTATGCCCCATATGGTTTAAAACCCGACAGGTGGACAAATCTAAACACGTTTTTATTAAAACAAATATAAATATGCATATAATAAATAATATTGCTAATAATAATAACATTATACAAATGCAAATTGTCATGAATAAACTGAAAAAGCCTACCGAGGTGAAGAAGGCATGGAGGTAGCGGTGGTTAAATTTATGTAGAAATTTTGGTAACTTTTTAATCCTTTAATTTATTTCATATGTAAAGATATTTGTGTATTGCTGTATATCCTGTGTGTATTAAGCAATGTGTAAGCTTTGGGCCTGCACAGGATCATAGCTAATGCGCTCTGCGCTGGAATTCAGACCAGCTTTTAGTTGGTCAATGGTGCGGTCTATTTCATTTTCTCAAAATAGCAACGCTATAGCCAACAATGTGCCTTAACAAACCTCTTTTTTAGACCAGCACACCTAAGAGTCCACAAAGTGGTGCAAATGGATTTGCTATTTCACCAACGTGGTGCAAAACATGAAAATTAGAGTAGTGCTGGTCTGAAAATAGCAACAAATCGCGCCAAACACGTCTTGCGCCTTATTGCACTACCCTAGGTGGTGATAGGGCTCTCAGATTGTGTGGGACTCGCCAGTTATAAAGACAGTTATGTGAGATAATATAAAAATAATTAAATTAGGTAAAACAT